>OU696669.1:7500000-8750000 GCA_916049575.1 Ancistrocerus nigricornis | reverse complement strand
AAACGTAAGTACAAATAATAATTTTCTATATCCTAAAATCTTCTCGCAAATACAATATTCTTATTCAGTTCTGTTATATGAATCGAGTAGGGGAAGAGTGGCATGAAAGAGCCACTATCATTTACACAGTAGTTTTTGAACAAATGTTGGATGAATTAGTTTTTGAAAAACTAGTAAAGTTTTAGCTAGTTTAACTGACAACCAGTTTTGCTACTTAAAAACTATAATTCGTCCAACATTTGTTCGGAAACTACTGTATAAAATGATAGTGGCTCTTTCAAAAAGTGGCTCTTTCATGCCACTCTTCCCTTATACGTGAAAAGTTCTGAAGAAGTTACACAATTTTAACGAATGTACGAATATTTCTGAAACTAGCTGTACAACGATAACTTAAAAGCTAGCACGACGAGGACTAAACTTACACGACCATGTATTCCAGAGAGTTAGTCTCCTCTTCTTCACCGATGGTAGCAAGATTACTTTGCCAATAGTAATCACCATCGTCGCTCTCATCGCTGGTATCGTCGTCTTCGAGCCTCTCCTGCCTAACATCTTGCTCGGCAAAGACTCGATTCACTCCGGTATTTCTAAGATCGTCGTTAACTTCGTCCAACGATTGATAGGTTTCGTCGTCCTCGCTCTCGCGATACGTCGAGTTCTCGCTGGTGATAGTGTCGCTTCTTCTAAAGGACATGGCATCTTTGTAGGAAGAAGATTCCTCGTCTTCCTCATCCACTTCGCCATCTTCTTCCTTTTCGTCGCCCAACGATCCAGCACGATGTTCAACCTCTACTTTTCTCGATGGATCCTCGTCGATCGATCGAACGATATCAGAGTCCTCCAACAGCGAGGACGTCGATGTATCGCTCTCGATCCGTGTGATATTCTCAGCGACCTTAGTTTCCTCCAAACGACGTATCGTGGACATGCTAGAAGAGGACTCCTGAGATTGGATGATCTCCTTGTTAGGTGACAAGGCTCTAGCCTTTCTAATCTCAATAATCTCCAAGACTTTGTTGGTTCCCTGATGCCCGACAAGTATATCCTCCTCGTGTAACGAACCAGACTGATCAAATTCCTGCGAGGTTTCCAAAGAATTGCAAGATTCTAGCTTAGGTAGTTGCCCGGGATCAGAGACAGCTTGACGAGAGAGTTCTCTTCTTGATGCGGGTGGTGGAGGTGGTGGTGGTGGTCTTTTTCTTCTACTTTTCACATCCTTCCGTGGTAACGGCTTGGGTGGCAAGATCGGCGCATCGGGCGTAGTCTGACTACTATCCTTACTCTCCGGTTGCTCTGCTACTACTCCTGTGGTTTCGCTCGTTAACCGGTGGACCACGTTGATCCTGTTGACGTGATTTCTTGCTGGTAATGGCGGTGGCGTCTTGTCTCTTGGCACGGCACGAGGAAGTGGCTCGTCCTCTTCCTCGTTGACGACTCGTTCGACGAGCTCGGCGTCGTCCTTGATAGGTCTGAAGTGCGTCGTAGAGTCTGCCGCGAGATCAGCGGCGTAGAAGAGATCGGGTCTTGCCTCGTGCCCGTAACTCAGTGGCGCGTCTTGGAAACTCAACGGTGGCTGAAGCGCGATGGTTTCTTCGATGAGAACGGTGTTGGGTGCTACGACAGCGGTAATTCTTTCGACCTCGCCACGCGATTCGACGTGGGTTACGGCTTCCGAGCTTGCCAAACGACGTAGGAGGTAATCCGGTGGATGGCTCGAAGACAGCTCGCGTTCTAACTGCTCGAACGAGCAGATCACTTGCGATTGATTGTTGTTACTCTGTTGTTGATGCTGTTGTTGCGGTTGTTCCGATCCTGTCGACGTTGTCGATGTCGTTGAGATTGTAGAGACTCTATCGGAACTCGAGAATCTATCGACTACGGTTGACATTGAACTTCCTGTGTCGTCCGACGTGCTACCTTGAGTGGAATCGCATTGCGATCGAGCGTCTAAATATACCATAGCTTCTGGGGGTTCCTGAAAAGTAGGATAATTATATAATATGTTCATATCTTTATTATTGGTGTTATAAGATTAAATATATGTCGGATCAAAATTTTAGGCCAAAAGTTTCTAGAGTCTGCTACACTTTTGATCAGACACATAAATATACATTTAATCTAAGAACCTGTTTGGATTTCGCGATATCGGGTGATCGTCTCGGAGGAGAACCCTTCGGCGATCCTTTAGGAGACTCCTTTGGACTTCCATTAATATTTTTCGAGACTTCGTCAACCGTTCCAAGATTTTGAGTTTTCTTCACCGGTGTTGGGTTTGCTTCGCCATCGGCAGAGCCTCGGGGTTGTCTGAGCTTTCTCGGTGGCACCGGTGGTGGCACTGGAGGCGGTACCGACGGCAACTCCGGTGGTACTTTGCTCTTCCTCTCGGTCGTAGCAGCCTTTCTCTCCGCGCTCACCACTTCCGGCCTGAGCGCGCCTCGGCACCTTACCATCAGCCTGATCACCAGCTGCGATTCCTTCAGCCTTCGCACGCAATCCAAGCGAGTCATGTGTGTCACTGGTACACCATCGATGGATAGTACCTGGAAGAAGAGAGAGATATACGGTTCGTTCGAACCAGAACACACCTGCGATTTGCTCGATTTCTTGCCTCGTCGATTTTTCTACAACGGCACGACTAACCTCTCTTGGGAATCGTTAAGTAGGAAGTAGATAAGTTTTAAACGGAGCTAAAACGTCTAATAGAGCTAAAAAAGCATCAGAAACGCTACGTACGCGTTCTTTTAACCCAGTGATCGGCAAACTCATAAATCAAAAGAGCCAAATATTGGTTGTATAACGATTTATATTTATTTTAAGAGCCAAATTGACTCAACCAGACCCAACCCAGTAGTCGGCAAACTCATAAGTCAAAAGAGCCAAATATTAGTTGTATAACGATTTAGATTTATTTGCCAAATTGCTTATCCAGAATTCTATTCATTGAAGATATCATACTTTAAAAGAGCTCTAACCCAATCTATCGCTCCGATACCTCATTTGTAAAAAATTAGATCTAGAAAATGAAAACACTAAAAGTCTTACTTCGTCTCCCTCTCCAAGAACACCCCAGGTGCACTTGGCCCTGCTCGCGGGACTTTGCTGGGCACAGCTTTGTACGAACAATCTTCTAACTCGTTCGGTGGTCTTGTTGCCACCCTCGAATTTCAAGCCGAAGCCAAGACGTTCGCCTGGAAGCCTGTATACTTCGACCTCCTCCTCCAAATTACCCTCGGCTGCCACCCCGTTGACCAGCTTCGGTGTCTCGTCATCCTTCTTGCCGGTACCGATCGACAACACCGTAACAAAATTTTCCGTAGTCCCTTGACTTCCAACGCTCACCACCGTCACAAACTCGTCCTTCGCACCTTTCCCAACGTCCATTCTTTCGTTCGTCCTTAGAATCTTCCATTCATCGTGAAGCCCGCTTTGATCTTTGTGATCCGGAATGCTGGCCACTCCCTGAAAACAGGACGCTACATCGTAAACTGTGTTGCGTGTGGTAACGTGACCGGGTGACATCTACGGCTTTGAAATACAAATCCGATCGATGTACCTTCGAGTTCGCGATTAAAATGACTAAACGAGTAACCGGTCGAGTTGGCACCAACTTACGGGGTCCCCTTCTCTTCTAGACTATCTCGTTACGTCTATGGGGAGCTTGTCGGGTATGTTTAAGAGGGTGTTCTAGTTTACGAGTCGAACGAATTGCTCGTTTGTTAGGAATTTTCTTTACAATGAATAATTGGCTGGGTCGTTTCTACTCTTTGGGTATATCGAAAGGTGCTTTCGAATACTTTACCTGTTGTTTTTGTATCGACTAGACTACCGTGCTAATCTGTTACATTTTTAGATATGCAAGTAATCCTTATAGCGTGTTACATAAAACTAAAAGGAATACCGTGTTATATGAAGGATCTCTTATTAGGATTACTTATTTAGTTGGTTGCAACTATACAGAGTGTTCCACGTGAATGCAGCCTACCTTAACATCTTCTTTATTTGTTATAATACATAACAAATATTTTTAATGCAATGTAAATGGTGCCACAAGTTGAATGCTTTGCAAATATTTGTTTCCTAAGGTCATTTCTAAAACATTTAGGTGAAAATTTAGTTTGTAATTATTGGAACGTAACTCCCCATAAAAATTCTTGAACCGTGATTGACATATTTCCAAACAGGCAACTAGTAGCGAACGCGTCAATTTCTACTCGTGTTCTTCAAAAATTGTATTATACAACAATAACGTACACCTCAAAGACTGGATCTTTGAAAATAGCGAATGATCGTTCGATAAACACCTACTTTATTTTCCATAATTTGACAGAAGCTATGCAAGAAATATGATTCACTATGATTAAACATGCCGGAGATGGTTTTTCTGGAACCTACCCGGTGACTAGCGCATCACGAAGCGTGTCACGTAAAACCGAGATTTTCTTAGCCGGTCATTAGAGAATCTTAAACGCAACGTGTCACGTTCGGCGTGGTCGCGTGACCAACTTCTTCCTCGAGCGCGCGAAGCTTTTCTCGTTCGCTCCCACCTGCTTCCCGTGTCAATTGTCTGCCTGCTCGGTGTTACGTGCCAATCGGAAGGAAGGAAGGAAGGGAACCGACGCGCGTCGTAATAATTACGGCATCGCGTGCTATGCATCCGCTCGTAAACGAGTTACGGGCTCTGTAACAGATCGTTCGTTAACTTTCGATCGTGATTTCGTCGAAGGTAACCTTTTCTATCTTGGCTCGACGTTTCTGTCTTCTCATCATAAATACCTATTATGCCTCTAAGTACCTCTGTATTACATAGTAGAGCATTTACTTGGGGCGACGGGACAAATTTTGACGTCTGCTGGGTTTTGTCATAAAGAAATATAAACTAGGAACTATCTCTGTTACCGTTTGCTGTAAAATAAAAATGTATAGGACATAGAAGATTGACAATTACTTCTTCTATCATTTTTGTCATATGCAATTTTTTAATAGGACTACTATCTAAACCCTCACTTCTCTCAATGATAATCGAGAAATCTATAACCTATTTTTTAATTTGTTAGTGATGTTGTAATAGACAAATAAAGATCAAACCGAACTTATTTTTGACTTTTGATTGATTAATCCGAGAATAAAACGATATACGAGATTAATAGTACAATTGTACGAGTATCAATAAACTTATACTATCTCTAAGTACCTATAGTACCTCTATAATACCTCTAAGTATTCCATAGTATCGCTATAGTACTACTAAATAACTATGCTACACGTTACCCTATCTCCAACTATCCGTAACATCCTTATAGTATCTACTCATAACTCGCTATAATACTCATAAACACTCAACACATGTAATACGATATATGCACATAATATTAATAAAAAGAAGACAATGTAGTAACACTTGCCTCGTTTACATTATTTACATTAATCGCACGATCCAGTTCTCAACCTTCCTCATCCACTTACACTTCTCTCCTTCTGATATCAATCGACACAGAACAAACGAGTACAGAGTCAAACGGGGGTTTACACTTTCTTCTCGTCCAGTCTCTCGAAAACTCGTCCCTTTTACGATATTTATCAGTGGACACTCCTCCGCGTTACGATCGAACGATCTCGCGTGCTAGCCGCGAGACACTTCGTGTCACTGCCTTCTCGACGCATGCAACGATCTCTCTAAAGTGGTAACACCACGTGAGTTAGTGCACGGGACTCTACTCGTATAGTTGGCAACGAGCGTCAGCGTTGAGGAAACAGGTATGTAGCCTCCAGTTGAAAGTCAGCTCGCGTACTGACCTTAATTAAGAATATCTATTCCTAGTGCGATCGCTAACGATCGGCTTTTTCCAGTTTCGCACGTTTCGTTTCCACGTTCCTAAGGTTCTGGAGAGCTCATTCAGATCTACCGGCAGTTTACCGGTTTCATTTACGCCGATATGCTGTTTCCGAGTTGGCAGCTTTGTGTATAGAGATACCTTGTATTTTCTCTCATTGATGGGGGAAAGGGGGAGTATGATCGAAGTGCACGCGCGTGAAAGTGTCTTCGTTTCCATGGCGAGGAAGCACCTCTGATCTCCGGAGAATGTGAGAGGTAGAAAGTAGATTGACCTAGGGGTCACTGTCGAGTAATCAGCTGATCGCGGAGGGTCCTCATTTTGACGGTCGCGTAGGTGAGACCAATCTCCCTCTCTCTCTTCCTTTCTATGTCGCGTGAGAGATTTTCCAGTCCAAGTGCTACCGCACGAAAGACTTTCTTGCGTGTCTTTACTTTCTTGCGATCCCACGTTGTCGTTAGGTAGCATCCTTCCTTCCTTCCTTGTTACCTACCAAGTCCTTTCTACCGTGTCTCGTCACGGTAACCTGTCATTTTCCATGCTGGACCGCGTCTCTCTCTTTCTTTCGAAGAGAAAAACGCTAACACCTTTCGAGGAAAGCCTTTGGAAAGTCCAGGAAGTTTAGTTTTACGCTATCAAGGTACGCGTTTTTTATTTTATTGCGTTTTCAGATATCTTACGACGAGACGGTTTGTTTTATAGATCGTTTTTGTTCTAACTTTCTGTTGTGTTATTTAATATTTTGTTGGTCACTTGTTCTAAGATATCTTTACAACTTTCAGGTATGTACTTACAATTGTCTTCATTGTTGCTCAATTTTTTAAATTTAAACAATTATATTCGATATTGATAATATAATCAAACTCATGGGTCTTACGATTTTGACATTACTAAATGCATATTTATCTTACATTTTGGAATATTATATGGATATGTTATAAAGTTTTTTTTTTTTATAAATATTTAATTAATTTAACGCAGAGTTATTTGTGCTCTAAATAGAATATTAAATCTTCATGCATTTTGTGTGATCCGTCCCACTTAATATTTTGTTACAATTTATTTATACTAATAAATCTTCGTTTTAACGTCAATTTACCAACACTTTCATTTAATTTCGCCTGGAAGCTTCATCATTCCCATCGATCGATACGTTCCTAAGTCAAGGCTATAATTTCTTCTCCCGTCACAAAGTATTATAATCAGTTACGATACGCAATTTCTACGGAACGTAAAACTAATGCCGTATTACGTGCCAGTTAATTATCGAGCTGGCTTCGTTCGCACGCTAAATTCGCGTGTTTCGCCACGTGAGATTTTATCGTTCCACTTTCGCGGGATTGTCAAGAGTCGAGATTATATTAGAAAAAAAATCACAAACCATATGAGCGGTCTAGGATTGTCGTTAAATTTGGTAAAAAGAAGTCAGGGAGGTATAGAGTAAGTATAAAAATTTGATCGAGCTCTCGAAGCGTACGAGGAGAGAAGGAAGAGCCGTACAAGTGCGCGTAACGGAATTCGTAGCCCGAGGGCCTCGACGGCGCATACTCGTTTCTCTTGCCTCTCTCTCTCTCTTTCTTTCTTACCTTCTCTCAGGCATCGAAGCAAGACTGAAAATATTGCGAAAGGAAAGATTCGATTCGTGAGATGCACTCGATTCGTCGAGTTCCCGAGACGAACGATTTCTCGCCTAATCGAGCGCCATAAAATGCGAGGTGAAATTTGAAAAATTGCGTTCGTGGTCGATGCTCGCAACGTGAATTCGAGAAAAAACAGTCAGAGAGGGAGAAAAAAGATTGGTAGGTATTATATAAAGATCTGCAGGCGGTATCTTTTCTTGGAAGCCAGAGAGGTTCTTAACTTATTCCGTAACGTTAAATGCGACCCCACAACTTTTTTCGAAAGGTCAATCATTTTTCGTTCATTCATTTGCGTCGAGAATTTACAAACATTTTTTCTCATAATCTATCTTTAGTTTAAAATGAATATTTCGGATTTATGGTAATAAAGAATTCATTGTTTTTGTTGTCCATACAATAATTCCCTAATTCCTAAGTTATTTTCTAATTCATCCTCAAGAAATATTCTAAGAAATTTGAATACCAACAAAACTAATTCTTATGAAGGTTTATTAAAATTTAGAGAGTTTTCCTGTTATATCTAAAATTTAAAAAAATTATAAAAAAATATCAGAAATTTAATATGGTACTTTTTTTGAATTTTTTTTTTTTTCATACGGTTGAGGGGATGCAAAACGAGAGGCAAAAAGAGAGAAATTCGCGGCATTTAGGAATTCTGCATATTCCCAGCCACGCAAACTCGCGCTAACAATGCATAGGCTTACGCAACGAGTGCTCTCCGACACGGTCCGTAGCTTTTGGCGGCGTGTTCCATTCATTATTTAAAACCCGGCCGCGTAGGTACGTTGCCCGTCCTCGATAAACTTTGCGCGAAATTTCAACTTGGTTCGATGTACGCACGAGACGTGCCGCATTTTCGCGCGCGTCGGCCGCCGAATGGAGATTACGCGGGAGCGAGCGAGACTTCGATTAAAAAGTAGAAAATATTTTATGCTTCTTTTATCGAAAAGTACAGTTATCCATCGGATGATAAACCAGACGTAATTCTCGTTCAACAAACTTGTCAATGAACCTTTCAAATGGTAATTCTTTTATTTAGAAGTTTTAATGCACATAATCCATCGGTTTTTAGTTTTCTATCTTGACGATCGTTCGGTATTCTTTAAGTTATCTCGATCGAAACTTCTTATTTAATTAGGTAATGATGTCACTTTCGATGATTGTGAAAGAATAGATGTGACATTTTGACGAAAATTTTTATTGTCGTACGTTAAAATCGCGTTAAATAAATTTTAAACGAATTAACGAAGGGAATATGTTATACAGGAGTTTTTGCGTTTTTAAAATATTGCGTTATAAGAGGATTACCTAGAGGAAACAAAATCTAGCACATCTATATAATAAAATAAATAGATCGAATCGTATAGATTACTTGTTAAATCATTAAAAATTAGAATTTGGATTATTCAAGACCAGAAACTCTTATTCAATTTTCTATCTCGACGATCCTTCGTTACTATCTCAAATATTTTTGTATTCTTAAACGAATAGGTATCTCTTAAAAGGAAAATAACAGGTCAATGGACAAGTAGCAGAGAATTCAAACTTCCTCGTTTTCGTAGACGTTCCTGGACGTTAATCGGCAAATGTAGTCGTAACCGGCGCCCATAACGATCTTTCCCTCTCTCTCTCCTTCTCTCTTCTAACGGTGGCTTCCTATCCGATACCTGTTACGTACATACATACATGCACAGGTGGGTTCCTCGTTCGCGGCCCGGCGACTTTCACGCGATCGAGAATAATTATCCATGCGGGAGGTCGGAATGCCTCTTGAAGCTAGGAAATCGGAAAAGCTACTCGCGTAATCTCCCTAAGATCAACGATGACGATCGAAGAAAACCGCTCCAAACATTTGCAGATGTTGACAAACGACAGACTAATTATATTAATAATTTAAGGATGTATAAATTATTATTAACGTAATATTTTTAACCCTTTGCACTCAGCAGCGAGTGTAACTCGACGAAGCTAATTTTTATAATAATATGATTTTTTTCCTTCAATGCATCTACCAGTAACTCGAACATAAGTATTTTTTTATGGTCGAGTTCTAAAGAATAATTTTTGTAAAGATCATTATAAAAGAGAAGAGTTTATAATAAAGCAATATTTCAAAAGCACTTTACAAAGGTAATTTGTATAGAAGGCTAACATTTGACGCATTAAACAATCTTAACTACAAGCTAACACGATAGCTTGGCTTCTGAAAAATAACATCTTATACAAAACTAATAATAGCTCTAAAGAAATAGTGAATCACAAAAAAAAACTGTACTTTGGTAACAATTTTTCATGCTATATAAGAGAAAAATGTGATATAACCCAAAATATTTAAAACAAATAGAAAAATAACTTTTGTCTGTCACGAAACTTTACTCTTTCCCGTCAACTTTGCGATACTTCGACCAATAACTTTTCATTGTTCAAGAATTTTTTGAAACAATCCGTGGGACGTATATAACCTTATTAGATGCAAAAGAGTTTAAAACACTGTAGAAACTTTCATGCTAAACGGAAGATCATCTACAAGCAATATTAACACGTAAGATATCCAATAAATATGAAGTGACCCTCGTATAGCACGATACTTCGAGACCACCCGATCGTTCGTCCAACGGATCAGGTGCGTTCGATAGGTCGACACTCGAAACTGGTTTTGCCAGAGATTTCCTATTAATTCGTTGCGAACGACGCTCGTCACACGGAATCGGCCAACTGAAACGGCGAGAATGCGCTCTCGCTTCACCTGTAAGTACCGTAAACGGTAAACCCGAGCGAAATGTCTACGTACACCAGACTTCCTACTCGCGAAAGACAAACAGGTGAATAGGATGACAAGCAATTTTTTTTTTAACTATTTGCATGTTTTATAATAACAATTCATTGTAAAACGTTAAATTGGCGAGGATAGGTACGTGACGTTCGTACGAAGCCATAGCTCGAAGCTTACGGTTTCCTTAAGCCGATCAAGCGTAGGTTCGTAACATCTACGATCTATTAACGTATAATGGCAGATCGCGAGAAGAACTCACGTGTCTCTTCGTTCAACACACACGTAGGTATGCAGGTGTCGTAATACCGATTGAAAGACTGACATTATAAGAAATAGTTGCTTAATTTTACGTGTAGGATAGTTTTAATCAGCTGCGTTCCTACTATCGTTATGATAACTATTAGTATTTTATTCCGATTGATAGATGATAATATAGTTTCAAAGAGTGTAGAAGAGTAGTTAGAATCAAAAATGATTTTATTTGTAGAAATAAAAAAAAAAATACTTGTTTTTTAGGCACGACCGCAGGGAGTTCCTTATGCTCTCGATCGAGCAAAAAGTGTAACGGACGATTATCTCCGAAACTATTCGAGATATCCAAAAACCCTTTTGGATCTTTATGTTTCATAACAAGATCTAAATGTCCGTATGTATGTGTGTGTGTGTGTGTGTGTGTGTGTGTGTGTGTATGTGTGTGTGTATGTGTGTATGTGTGTATGTATGTATCCACTCTAGCGTCTAAACGGCTGAACGGATCGGAGTAAAATTTACACGAAAAATCCAGTTACACCCGATGAGGATCCACTAACAATTTCGATTCGATCCGACTTCCGGTTTCAAAATGGCGGGCATTTTAAATATTAAAAAATTCATAAAAATTCTGTTATAAGAGCAAAACAATTAAAACTTTGCACAAATATGTAAGATAGTGACAACTAATAACATGATTTTTTTCAAAATTTTTCAGCGAAACGGTACAAAATGGCGAACTAATAAATATTTTTATCAACTCTAGCGCCTAAACGGCTGAGCGGATAAAGCTGAAATTTATACGAAAAATCCAGTTCTTCCTAACATAGATCCACTAACAATTTCGAATTGATTCAATTTCCGGTTTCAAAATGGCGGTCATTTTAAACATTAACAAATTCATAAAAAATCTGCTATAATAGGGAAACAATTAAAACTTTGCAAAAATATGTAAAATAGTGACAACTAAAAAGGGACAGGCGAGCGCAACGAGCCGACTTCCTATGCCAATCATTACCGCGGTCGTGCCTAATACGAAACAGCAAGGCTGTTTCGTTCGGGGGGCCCCAGCCGCCCTATAGCTGGTTAAATATTGCAATTTGGCTCTGGATGTGAAAAATATAGAAGATTAATTGTTGCAACTGAATTTGATTTAATTAAACAAATCTATACATTTTATCCTTAACACTGACGTATATTAACCCTGTGTACTCGATGTCAAGTGTCCTTTGACGCTCAATTTATTTTTGTACTCGCAGATTTCTTTTCAATTCAACTCGAACATTTATTTAACTTTTACATTAATCAACAAATCGAACATCTTTCTTTTTTACAAAGCAGTAAGTAAAAGATAATTTGAAATAAAATGATTTAATTAGAAAAAGTTACTTTTAATTTACATAACCCAACAAAATGTTTCTAAATTTCTCCCTTTTATAGTATACCAAAAATGATCGGAATCTGTTTTCTTATCAACATCCCACGACGTATTACATCGTATGCGTGTGTAGGTATGCTTTCTCGAGGCTAACCCAAGCGATGTCTCCCGATTTTACGATCGAGAGGTCGCGAGTACGCGCGCGCATTCGAGAGCTCGATGCCTCCCGTGGACCAAGACCTTTCACTTTCCAAGTATAATCCTTCGAATAACTCGAAATATCTTTCCACGGCGATGGCGAAGGACGTTCGAAAAGAACAGAGAATGGAAAGTTTAGCCGCTTTCGACGACGAGAAGCTCGAGAAAATGAAAAGGGACGATAATCGTGAGACTATCGCACGAGATTCACGTTATAAGAGAGAGAGAGATGCAAAGACCGACCTCCGCGGTTTACCGCGAGTCGGATCCACGACGATCCGCGTTCCTCGTTCTCATCGATTCTCCTTAACCCATTGATATCGGACGTAAGTCCCGATTCGTGGGCGTTAATTGACACCGTGAAGATTCTTAAAATCATTTCTGGGACTTTAATCGTTTAACGATAAAACTACCGACGTTAAACTTATATTTATTTTCATCACATGTAGTTATTTGATAACTACTACAGAAGGAATATTTTATTTCTCATCATTAATGCATTTAATATAAAATAATTAATGAATTTTTGCCAAGTATTGTTATTCGAAAAATAGTGAAATAAAAAGTCGTTTTTCGGTAATTCTAGTGTTAATAAAGTCTACCAAAGAAATTAATTAATTTGTTTAAGCGACTGTAACGTAAAATTTTGTTCGAGAATGGTGAGAAATCTATTTTTAGAAAATGTTCGATCTATAAAACTTGGTTTAATCAAATTAACCAAAGAAAAGTTAGCGAAGGTGAACTTTGTTTAACGAGCACTTAAGTAAATTTAATCGTCTGTAAAATATACCTAACGTTGTAAAAATTATATTTTATTTATAAATGATATCGTGAGTGACCTTTCGACAATACGATACTTTGAAAACACTATGTAATACGTTTAATAATATGCAGTGATCCACCTATGACACAACACTCTGAGAACATTGGAAAAATTCCTTGTAACCTATTACAATGTTAAACTTTTATCACGTCGATAATATCGTTAAAAAATTTCAAACGATCTCTCCACGCCTTCGAACACTCCTCTTATCCTACCTACCATTCATTCGCCGATGTTCGATCCAATCTACAAACATTCACGATCTTCTGGTCCAGTCTTCTAACACACTCGTACTTTATTTCTCTCTTTTACTTCACCCAACAAAAGGAAATATTATGATGCACGAGGGAGAAAAATGGTTTTTGCGAATAAGGAATAATGGATGATGACAGAGGTGGCGCGTACCGTTCTTTCGTATTCAGCTCCGTTGGTTCACCGATCACGTGGCCTCGACACGCGGAAATCGATGCTTCGACGTGCATTCGGGACAACGCGTCGTGCCGGACTGCCGAGCGGTTCTCGGCAGCTTGACTTTCTTCCACGCCGCGCCGCGGATCGCCCCTTTGATTACAAACACCGTCTCTCCTCTCTTTATCCCACTCTTCTTTCTTATTCTCTGTTACTCCTTTCTACTTGGGTTTTGATACCCACCCTCGATTTTTTCTATTTTACCTCACTCTTTTCGTAGCACGGTTCTTTCTCATTTTTTCGATCATTTTAACGAATTTGGAAATTTATTTATATATTTTTTTTTGAAAGCGTATTTAAAATATTATAATTAATGTAAATGGGTTAATTAGTAGGTATTGTTTGGATTGTTAAATCATTGTTTTTTACAAGTCGTATTTAAGGTTATCGGTTATAAGAAGGAATCATGTTTGTTCTCTTTTTTTTTTTATCATTGAATTATTATTTTTGATAGAGAATTTCAGTGTATCCATTTAGGCTTCTCCGTTTATTGGATTTTGTAATTAATTATCTGACTACCACTAATAGCTCTCCCAACTTTGATTAATCTAACATAAAGTTATTAATCCAACTTGACATTTCTTTAAATAATGAAATCGTTCGAAGAAAAATGATTATATCATATCTAATATCTTTATTTTTTTACTTTTAAAATTCAATATTTACCGTGATAACTACTGTTATTTCGTTTCCTCGATTTTTCGATCTATTTATCATTCTCTATTTGTCTCTCCTTCTATCCACTGTTTTACTGTTTTTATTATAGTTCGCTACGCAACGTTAACGACAAACGACGATGGATCCTCTCGGATCCTGCGCGTCCCATATTATTCGCTGACTTTCCATAACGATTTCTTAGACGATACGCTTATTACCTGCTCGCTCGTATCTATCTTCCTAGATCGCCTCGAGGAAGACTCGAGACTCGTTCCAAGTTTCTCCGCCTGATTCTTTCCAAGTTTTTTCTTCTTCCTTCCGTTTTGTCTTTAAGACTTTGTGGTAGCTATATAGAAAAAAAAATTGTATTTAACATAATTGTTTGTGCCCAATTTCTTTTTATGTTACGAGCTCTGAATTGTACAAATGTCTTTACTAGACAATAATTAAATATACTAGGTATTATAATTAATAGATATTTGTAATCTGTTCGTTTCCTTGTAACCGTGACACACGTCTGTAAAACACATTAATTCAGTTCGATCGAACTGATCCTACCAACGATCCCAAGTGACAGCGAGAAACCTTGCGCTTCACCATTAAGCCTTCACGATGCTTTTGCGTTACGGTTCCAATCTTTTTTCTCTCGGTAATACTTGGTTATTTTTTTAGGAGAACGCTGTATTTTTCCAAATTTGCAATTGATCTATTTTATTATTAATATTACATTATTTTTACAATGTTACGATAATTATAATTTATATTAATACTTACATATATACATTAAATGAAATATCAAATTTGTGTCTACATCAATTGACCAAATCTTCAGAACAAAATTTCTTATAAAGACAATCCAAAAGAATTAACCGGTAAATCTCGTATCGATTCTAACTGGACATAGAAATGAACCTAGCAAAAGCTTATTGACTTATAAAGTAAACGTAGGTGGTAAAAAAATCTAGTGATACCATAAAAAGGAATTTTTCTTTCGAAGCTCGCACCGTTTACTCAATTATACCGTAACGCAATTATAATTTATATTAACCAACATATAGGTATACATTAAATGAAATATCAAATTTGTGTCTACATCAACTGGCCAAATCTTCAAAAAAAATGTTCTATAAAGACAATCCAAAAGAATTAACCGGCTAATCACGTATCGACTCTAACTGGACATAGAAATTAACCTAACAAAAGCTTATCGACTTATAAAGGAAAACGTAGGTGGTAGAAAAAATCTAGTGATACCATAAAAAGGAATTTTTCTTTCGAAGCTCGCACCGTTTACTCCACTTACGTCGATTCGCTTCTCACCGATATAGCTAGCAGGTAATCCTGTCAGACGTGTCCGACATACCACCGGCTGCGTTTCGCAAAACCGCACGTCTCGCGGAGGTGGAACGAGAGAATCCGTCCGACTGCGGCGAGAATACCACACGCATTGTATGTATTTACATAGATACATAAGGTACCTCTACAACTATATAAGTATATACACGCGAGCTTCTCGTTACCGCAAGCCTCCGATAATTCGCAGTTAAAAGTACTTTCGCTGGATAAACAGCAAAATATTCGTCGATTATGCGGGTCGTCGTACACCGGAAGTTAAATCAAGTGTATTGACGGGTCATCGTACAAGTAATCCTCGTGTAACGTACCGTGCCACGTTCTGCAACAATATTAATTTAACCCTTTCGCTACTAGCATTACATATGTATACTGTGATCATATTTTTTTAGAAAAAATAAAGGACAAATAAAAAAATAATTATTTATTACATATCATTTTATTTGTAATCATGATGTTGTGAACAACTTCAATTTTGATATTTTTTTTTCATAAATCTATTTTCTTATTAACACTAGATTTACGGATGTTGTTTATATACCTATTTTTACTTAAGTAAAAAAAGAAGAATATAAAGAGGAAAGAAAAGAAGAGGAATCAACATTTACATATATTTCATTACTTAAGTAAAAAGCCACGTATGATTTTTTTAAATAATTGTAAAGTTTCATATATATATAGTAATCACATTTTTAATGAGTCAAATTGGCTCAGTCCGTAAATCTAGTGTTAATTATGATTTATTACTTTGATTCCAAAATATAGGACAGTAAAGGACAATTTACAATCAATAGTGATTTAAAAAAAAATTAATTTAAAAGACAGGCTAGCGAAATAAAGAATTATCCTATTAACAAATAATATAATAACTTTATAAACATATTTTGAAGTATTACGAACAAAATTGAAAACTGTTCAACAATGTTAAATTTATTTAATCGTCATACAGTGATCCATTGTAAAATTTCTATACGTTCTATAAATTTAAGACAAGATCATGAATCTTGAAAAAAATAATAAAAATGTTAAAAATTTGTATCTATGTTTCGATGTGAGCCTGATAGATCCCCAATGCTCGTAAAATTGAACGTTAGTAAAGACACCAAAGTGGCTTTTAAAGTGGTACAAGTTGGCTCGACCAACGGAGATCGTTGTCCTCGTTCGCTTCGATCAAAGGAGAGTCTCGGCTCCGCGAATCCTCTTGGCAGCAAGCAAGCAAGCCAGGCATCGTACTCACCTGCCGCATACTTACTTTACCTGTCGCTCTTTCACGGAGTCTTTCTCTTAGACTACGAGACTAAGCAAGAAGAGATGAAGAAGAGGGGTTAAAGTCTTGGAAAAAAGATTCGCTTTCTCGATGGTACCCACACGGACTGTCTGGCGTGTCATCGATCTATTCATTTTCTCTTCCATCCACCTCGCGAGTAGACAAAATAATTCCTCCGTTCTCATTAACGATCCAGCGTTGATCCGAGAGAAATCATTAAACGTGTTCGAACGATCGAAAGGATTTCTATAACGTGATCCGGAAAGACTGTGAGTGTGTAATTAACGTTCCAGACATTTTGATCGACCTCGACGAGACTATCTCTCGACTAATGTAAGTCAAAATCGTGGTCAGCTTGGAATCGGTCGAGACTTTATCCGCGATTTTATTGTCGAGCAAGAAAACGTGCACCTTATGGCACGCCTCTCGTTCTACCAACCCAGATCCACGCACGATGCCGATATACCGTTAAAAGGCGCCTCCGTCTTGCAGCCGTTACTCCTCTTCGAGGAATCGTCGACCTAATAGAGCTCTCTCTCTCTCTTCTTTCGTTTTTATTCTTCTTCCTTCTGTTCTTTTCTCTTTCTTGCATCACATCTATCTTCGGGTTAGCCCATCCATCTCTTTCCAGTCGATAGTTCGACCGGTAGATCGTCTCGGTTCGCGATTCCGCGAGACAGGACGTCCGGAAGCTAGTACCAACGTATCGAGCCGAAGGACGATTACACCGAATCGTTTCTCCCACGACGAAACGGTTGAGTTTGTATTTTTTTGTGAAAAAAAGTTTTAAATACAGCTGATTGCAGGGAGATTATGAAAATTGGGATCATATTTTTGTTATTGGAATTATTTTTTTATTGAACTAAGATATTTTAATGTAGGTATATTTTATTTTTTATTATTATTATTTTAAAATCAGATAATTAAAAGTTGATAAATAATAGACTGTCAAGTTTTTATTATGTAAAGAAACTGCATTGTAATTTAAAATGAAGTAGCTTTAAAGAAAAGAATAGCAGCCAAGAGTTATGGTTAAAACGACTTGCTCACGCGACAGCTACGAGTCGACTGAGGTCGAACGCGTGAAAGAATAGAAACGTAGCTTGGATGGAACAATAGAGCGATAGTTGACCTCGTGTATATCGTCAAAAGACTATTTACAAAGGAAACGAATCTCTCACAGATGACTTGTACCATAAATCGAAATATTTTTTAATTGCAGTTACGAGTAATCCTTAAAATCGTATATCGTTCGATATCACCAAATTTCAAATATAATTAAATGAAGAAGAGCAAAGAAGTTCTTTGTTAAAAAGAAAATAATGAGATTAGTTAATAAAACTAATAAAACAAATAATAATAATAATAGATAAAAGTAAAATAAAGTTCAAGGTTTATCGATTAAAAAGTTCTTACTCATTTGTATCATCTAAAAAAATTCGTAATACGAATTTCTTTTATATTAAATATAAGTATACATTTTTCAGAAAGTATTAAACAATTTTCTAAACTTATCCTCGATCTAACATGTCGATAGACAACAATAGGAGATAATGATATCGTAAGTATCGATTAAGGAAACAACTGGATCAATTTCGACTACCTAATTGATCGGAGATAGGTAACGTATCTGCTTGGACACGCACGCTGATAACGCGATGATCTCGTGTGCTCGTTGGACCGGTAAGTGGTACGACTAAACGAATAAACCGAGCACAGGGTATCGTTTTATCGAGAATAAATTATAGGAACGCGATGCATCGTTGGTTCGACGCGGCGATCCACAAAACCCACACTTCGATAAAGCACAGGCGCGTCCGCTTAGCGTACATGGACGTGAAGTTAAGCCCACGCTTAACTGTAATTTCATGAGAGTAGTCGTTGACCTTGCGCAATTCTTATTACTTATTTGAATATCTCTCTCTCTCTTTTTGTCTTTCCTGCTTTTTCATTTAAGTATCTCTGGCTTAATGAACCTAAAATTTTGTTAAAGGAAGCTGGATGGACCATTCTACTTTTCAATGATTTTGAGCTTATTCTCTTATTAATATTACTCAATCATTTTAATATGTAAAATATATAAAAAATAGACATGTATTTAATCCTTATGAACCGTTAAATGTTTCGTTGATATTATTTTGAGAACTTATTGAAAAGGTAATATAGCGTGTCATATGTTTCGTTATGTGGAATTTTATAAGGATGTTTTTATAAAGAAATCGTTCTACAAGTAATGCACTTGTTTAATTTTTAGTATATAAAAAAGATTGTTGCTCGTTAGAATATGTCTGTTATACTCTCTATGATTTTGTATGAAAAGCAAGTTGATTAGAAATTGATTAATTATAAATATAAAAAGAGTCTATTCACATATCTTGTGAAATTATCTAACTTTGAAGAACAGAAATTAAGTTATATTTTTCAAATATATTATACATAAATTGATGAATACAAACATAAAGTAAATATGTTCTGCAGCCACGGTATAGACATTTTGTAATAATTAAATTAAGTTGTAACAAATCCTTAAAAAATATAGGATGATAAAAACGACAAGGTTAATTCCCTGTTAACCAAACACCTTTTTTTTCGTATTCATTCAAGTAACGAAGATTCTATCGTACCTGCTAAGTGAGAAAAAACGTAAAGACGAAGGTGTAGTCGCCCACGGCTACTTTTTGAGGGAGAGAGAGAAAGAGCGACGAAGATGGTACGAGAGGGGTTTCGGAGAACAGGTAGTAACGGTACAGCAGGTTGAAGCCATCTTGGCAATCTTCTTTTGAATATGGCTTTCGGGGGACCGTCTTCGATTTAACAGGTTACCCTAAAAATATGGCGAAACTTTATCGGCCCTCGATCGAAATTCGATGCTTCCCGATGTATACTGGTGTAACGATCAAGTATCCTCGTTGTATAATAATAATAAATACCTGTATAATATTATATACATACCTATATAAGGGTTATATTTATTAAAAATACAATAAGTAAATAATTATTTTAATGTATCCTTGCTCGAATCGGATAACTAATGTTAAACCAATTTTCCTTCCGACATGCCTTTATAGATTAGGTGAACCCAAGTCTCTTGGACAATTCTTGCATAGTAAGTCCGGGATCAAACTTTGGTATAGAGATTCTAAGACCTTATTGTCGAATTGAAGCAGTTTTTCGCTTCCTAGGTTATAAGATAGGATATATTATCTCGTAAATTTACGAAAGTCACGCTGACATTTATCGACGTTTGCCACGTATCTTTATATACGTTATAAATTTTCCTTGTCTCATACAGTTTCATCGCTTGGTACAAAGCCTACCATTGTCGTACGAAATAAACTAGTTGTAAATACTTTAGGATGAAAAAAAAATTAATTAAACGAATTCTTTGTAAAACTATTGGCAATTTTACATACATGTTATGTGTTTTATAACTTATTAAATAAAACATATAATTTCTTAATTGTTTTCTAGCGTTATCAACGCGTCCGAATTTTAGTACAAAATAAACCTACAGCAGAAAATACTCTTTCAAAACAAACACTTGTACGTTTAACTATTAAAAAGTGATTGCGATAAAAATGAAGTACTAATTTTGATATTTTCCAAAATAAATGGTATTCTAATATTTTTTTAACGATAATATCAAAATGCAAATTTACAGAAAATATCGGATACTTTGAAACAGATAATTTAATTCCTTAATCTAACCCTCGCACAAGCCAGAAAATATCATAGGAAGGATCGAATGAATGAACGAGCGACACAAACTTCTAGCCACTTATATTATTCTCTTTCAAGGATTCGTACTTTACGCATGGCATCGATCAAACCTTGCTGTCGTCACCACCTGAGCATCACCTTGCACTTCTCAGCATTCGCGAAGTCCAGCAAGTGGCACGTGTATCTCTCGTATACACTTCGGTTAGGTCAATTGAAACTTTTATGAAGCAGAGCACGAAGGCCCAAAAATGGTCTTTCGAGTGTCCCAAAACTTCTTTCTCGATTTGTCTTTTAGTTCGTGAGATCTGTAAAAAAGGAAGAGAAGAATGCTCGGTCGCGAAGGAAACGTCGTCACGGTGAAAGAGAATAACATCGGCAAAGGTCGCCGCTTCGATTCAGAGAGGAGTCGTGACGCGCGCGAGGAGGTACATGCACCTACGTTCTTGAAACGGGAATCGAGGTCGATCTCTCGGCGAACGGGCCTCTCGCATTCTTCCTATACAGGGTGAGTCGTCGATGATCCTACCGAGATCGCGAAACATTTTATGTACACGTGTGTAATTACTTGAGTAGTCTTTATTTTAAGAGGACCAATCCTTTGTTTCACTAGCCTGTCCTTTAAAATTATTTGTTCTCTAAAATGACTATTTTGTCCTTTATTTTTTGTAAACTGTTCTTTATGTTCCTATATTTTGTAATGAAAATAATAAATCGAATATTAGCGTGTACACATGGTCCATAGAAATATGATACTCATTAATTTTACTGAAATTGACTATGTATGTAGATGTGTAGACATTTAACATGATTACTATAATAATAAAATTGTGTATGATAAATATTTATATATTTCTATTTATAAATAAATCCTATTTCTTTTATTTGCTCATTTTTTTGGTCTAAAAATATATGGTAACCGTAAGTATAGTGCTAATTGTATGGAGAAAGCTTTTTCTTTTCAATATTCTATTCTATAAGAAAAAGCAGTTTGCAGAAATATGGTCAAGAAAAAGATTAATAAATATATGAATAAAGTTAGAATATGTATATTAAATACACGGTATCTGTGTTCAAAATAAAATATCGATGAAATACGGTCTTACTTCCAATTATTCATTTTCATTTTCTTATTGATAATAAATTACGGTGAGTGGAAACAAAATTTGTAATCGATTCACTTAAATACCGCTTTTCTAGCATATCTAAGCATTTCTGGGGCAAGGCCTCTAACTACCATGCCTTTCCAAATATCTGAAATATCGATTGACATTTCTTTATCAAACTCTCACTTCTCCACATCTTGCAAATGCACCTTTGATAGGTGAATTTAGGACGTTTCTAACAAACGATTATACTTCTTATTAAAGCAGACCTAAAAACGATAAAATAAGGCAAATGGAAGAGGAACTTTCATCCACCGCGAAGAAATTATCTCCATTCGCTGTTAATGGCTACCATTATACACACACGTGTGTAATTTCATTCCAGCTTGAAAAAAAAAAAAAATAAGAAATTAATGTCACTAATTAATGTCGCTCACTCTTCGCAATTATACGAACGAGAATACATGGACAACGAGAAATTAGCAAAGGACGTATCAACAATACTTACTATATAAGAAAATATCATCTTCGCTTAAGATTTCTCTAATATCATGAAGTATTCTTGCCAAATTAATCGAGCCGTTCACGACCCCAAATAATTAATTCCACTTTTTTATACATACACTTCAACCAATGACCCGATTAACTTTCAAATAAATTTCTTTAGTAATCAGACTTAACACCACTAAATCGCAAAAGTTTTTTATAGCAACCGAATGATAAATATATATATATATGTATAATTTTATCAATGTTCTCTACTTCTTGTTATACCTATTATACCAAACGAGCAGCACAATTATTATCTCAACGTAATAAAATTATACCTACGAGTTACCCGGTATATCGAGGACCGTTTATAAAATAATTAAGAGAAAAAAAAGTATTCCTGCAATTTTTTTCTCTCTTCTTTTGCAACCCTTTGCCGAGAAAAACAGGAAGGAGTATAAGAAATAAGAACGAAGGGAACCGTTCGAGAGACGCTAATTACCACGTAATTATCGTCGGCAGTTTTTATCACCCGCACGGTCAATTATTGAAGCGATAATAAACGTTTCTGAATTTGACTTCTCGGAATTGTTGTGGAACGCGTTCGTTACCGCTATTACCTACAGTTTAGACTGGGTCAAGCCAAAAGGGTTGTTTTTTTTTTTTTATAATAAACATTCGTTAATCTTTCAAACTGTATTTATAACAATATTTGTACGAAGGTAGGCATCATACTCGACTTAATCGACGCGCATGCCGATACTTACGATAATTAATAAACAGTTTCGTAACTTCTACGCAAGTTTTAGCCGATCTTATTTAGATTAATTAAAGGATCTCTGGATTAGTTGTTCTCTTTTCCATTCGTCGATGCACACTCGTAATTATGTCTCGTTAGCGTGACTGGCGTGTACTCGTTCACTCGAAAGAAGAATTTCTTTCTTCCACGTAGAACTTTTAAGATCGCCACACGTCGTCCGATTCGTCATCGTCGTCTTCTTCCCTGTTAGTTTGGAGAGCATAGTTTCTTCGTGCTTCGTCCTTCTTTCTTTCTTTTAACTCGTATATCGAAAGATCTTTATTGACAAATAAATATGAAAATAAAGTATGTACAAAAAATAAATAGTAGGAAAATAGGCGCTCGTCTGGTCGACAAGTACACGTCACAACATCTGATTTCGACAAAAATGAACGCACTCATTCTATCATCTCTCTCTCTTTCACGCACTAGCATTCCTTTTCCATTCGTCTCGGAGATTTTTCGTATCTTTCTTTTCTTATCTCGTTCTACTCGATCGAAAAGTTAAAAAAAAAAAAAAAACGGATCGATCGTTGCGAGGAGACTGAAAACTTATTACTTAACATAATTCTTTAATTGTACGGAATAAATTTCGCTATTTGAACGATGCTCAGTGAAAAGAAGAAAAAAAAATCAGAATGTAATATCGACGAATTAAGATTTGCGAGTGAAAAATAGTCCACGAAAAGAATACGAATTTTGGTTAAAAATTAATAATAAAAAAAGGTCAGATTCGAAGACAAGTCTACTCGATCTTCCTTCCCTTTTTGACGAATCCTAAGCGTGACGCGTGAATGGAACACTGTCTTATGTTTCTTCTTTTCCACATTTGTTTTTTTTTTTTTTTTAATTTAATTAACTAATCAATTATTATAACAGCGATGTCTCTCGACGATCACCGTCGAATGATTTCTTCATCATCGTTATCAGTCTAAAGAGTTATTAGTACCTGTTGCTTTTTTTTTTTTTTCCTTTTCAAAGATCCCACGATTACGATAAGAGCTCGCACGACTATAATCCTGACTTAATGCCTAAACAGTTTTTTTCGATCGTTCGTAATAATCGTTGATACGAATTAGACAAACGTCCGTTACATTGATTTCACATCTTTTACGTACTTCTCTCTTCATTTTCGTCTCCTTTCTCTAGTAATAATAGTCATAATAATAGCCGTAATAATAATAATAATAATAATAATAATAATAATTTTAACATTCAGACGATAATCGATCAAACGCATACATTCGTGCACACGCGTATGGAAAACGCGGCAAACTCGCACGCAGCAGACACAAACACGATTCTCATACGCTCGCAATCTTCGCTTACGTTCTACATATTTAAATCCCATATTATATCTTATTAACTATATGTATATATATTACAGGACCTCGGAACCATAGGCCTAATATCTTATTATTTTTTCTTCTTTTTTTTTTTTCCTTTACTTTTCTTTACGACCGGCGCTGCCTCTCGAATCGAAAATACAAAAGATGAGTGTCCAAGTTCGTCGTTGCGTAGGAAACATTTCAGGTTTTTATTAAACGTTACGTTGCTTATCGACTTATCTCGTAAATATATAGGTATGTGTGTGTTGTGTGTGTTTGGTGTGCATGTGTAGGTATATTATATATATATATATATATATATATATTTTTTTTTTTTTTTTATGTATATGGACTAAGCGTTAAACTCCAGCTTTCTTCATAGACTTCAGAATACTTCAGAATACGAGCGAGGCTTCCTCTTTAGAGCTAGTATATTCATATATACGGTTTATGACACGATTAGACAGTTTAGATCGTCTCAGTTTATTTTAAGATATACGACAGAAAGGTACTAGGGTGTGTATTATTTAGAATATGCAAAGATAGATAATAAATGGGTGACGCGTTCATCCATTGTTCAATGTTGAGTTGATTTGTAATTGTTCTTTTGTTAAATCAATATCTGAATATTTTTCAACAATTTTGTGACTGCTTGTTTATTGTATCAACTAGTTTATCTGGTATTTCTGGTATTTTTATAAAAAAATATGATAATCGATCCATAATATAGGCTTATCCTTTGGCAATCGACGACTAAACGATCTAAGGATCACAAAATCGTACATATGCTTTAGTTCTATTATTGTTTCATATAATACAACGGGTAGATTAAACTAACGACGCTTTTCTGTCGTCCAATTCGAGCTTTCATGCTTTTCGCGAATTGCATTTTTATAAATCTTTACGAGTGCACGATGTATTCACATAGTTTGTAAAACCCTTAAACAAACCTGTTCTATAAGTGTATTTTAAAAAGTAATGTATCAAATAATATATGTCGAGAATTCTTGATAAAGTAGCCAACCGATTTATTGGCAAACGATATCCCAAGAAATCAGCTGACTAAGTTCTAAACGTGTAATATATAACTATAGTTGCATGCCTAAAATCACACGATTAGGTGCAGGGGATTTACGTCGGGCCCCCAAAATTGTATCATACTTTTAAAATTAAACCAATAGGTATCTTATAATATAAATACACGTATAGTATATATGTCACTAACAAAAATGACGACATAAGTTAAGGGTTTAAAGTTTCGATAAGTATAATATTCGAATTATTTCTATACTCGATGTATATCAGCATGACTCGAATTATATGATCGATCGGAACGAAAAGTGTCCCTCTCTCCTTCTTATCTTTTTTTTTTTATTACACTCTATTATATTTTATTAGCGACAGGCAAGCGTGAGAAAGTCCCGTGCGACAAAAAAGCTCCGTTAGCCGTGTTTCATCGAAGAGACGACGATATTATAAGTACAATACGGTAACCCTTCTATTTCGCGCAAGAAACGCATTCGCGGAAAGCGTGAAGAAAGAGAGTTAGCGAAGAAAATAGGAAACAGAATAGGAAGGGGATTCTAGCTCGACGTTATCGACGTTTTCATGGCTCCTGCTAGAGAGAGAGAGAGAGAAAGGGAAAGAGATTGAGAGAGAAAGTAAGACAAATTGATTTACGTATATCAAAGCTGTCACGAGAATGAAACGAGGAGACTCTTCGGGATTCGAAACGATCAAGAGAATTAGAAAGTTTGTTCGATCAGATTTGTTTATGTTTTTTATACTCTCTCTCCCTCTTTCTCTTGAAAAACAGAGACACTGTTTTAGGAATCATCGTAATGGCAGTACGACCAGTAGGAGTAATCCCTTTTAGATCTCTGGTACCAGTCCAAGTAATTAAATATTTGTTATACACAAGCTCGGGGCTTCTGGGAAACTTGAAACTTTACTGATTTGATTATTTCTTGATACCTAGGAAGTGTGCCTTTGATAGATACATGCCTCAAAGCAAATCTACACGAGATGTCAGGCATCAAACAACCTCAAATAAATCACAGTACTAACCACGAGTGGACTCGTAGCGTTAGAACTCAAGAACACTGTTGGTGATACAAAGAGAGTATTCTAAAAAAAAAACTTTGGCAAACTTAGCATATGCCTCGAATAATTTGGAAAATCATTGGAAAAGTTCAAAACTGAAATCATCGTTCAAAAGCAAACTCCGTTGGTACCTTCTGGACATTGAGGAACAAACGAATGTAATTCATTTGGAATCTTTTCTTTTATACTTTATTTTTGTCTTTTTGATCATTCAGCATCTTGTAAATTATCTTTATCCAATGGATATAAAATAAATACCTAATCTACCTATCTCTCTTTCTCTCTCTCTCTCAAAACTCGGTTTACTTAACGTACGACGACGCGCGATTAATCCTAAAGCTTTTACACGGACGTAGAGCAGAATAACGGTAATAGTAGTAGTAAATAGTAATAGGTACTTCTCGTTTAGGTCGTTCTCATTTGAACCATAACTAACATTAACTCTAATAGTCTGTTCGAACGATTCTATAAGAGATGATGATTAGACACGAATCCGCGGAAGTGACACGCAAAACCGAGACGATTATCGATTTAGACACGACTACGTTTCGAAATAGATTTATCATCTAAATAAAAAGAAACCTCTCGTCACGGTCATGAAATTGATTAGAATTAGCGTAGCGAAAGTTTGTCAACCCTCCTCGTTTTTTCTTTCATCACTTTGCGTTTTTGTGTCTGTGTAGGCATGCGTGTATGTGTGCGTGCAGGAGAGAGAGAGAGAGAGAGAGAAAGAAAGGAAGCAGGAAAATGTGGAGGGATTTAGCTAATCAGTCTTGTGTTTGAGGTTCGTTACTTCTAGACTCCAATTGTGATATTGCATTGCTCGATAACTCGATCTACATATCGTACTCTCGAAGATATTTATTTCCTGTTATTTAAAACGCGTTTTTCTTTTCTTGTCAATGAGGATGATGACTTTTTTTTTATCTTTGTTCCAACGGAATTCTCTATCCTTTCGTCCGTTTTATCAATCTTGGCTCTCACTGGGCTAAAACAGTCTACGGTTCTCTCGTCTACTCAAAAGCACAATAATGCCTCTGAATTGTTGTTTACTTGGCTATATGTAGTTTATGTATTGTATGTATCTATGCACGTGTGTATGTGTGTGAATATATATAGATATACAGAGTGTTCCAAACGTTTGGGTCTACGGGGAAACTATAAAATACAGTAGATGCTCCGTATAGCGTTACAAAATGTTCTGTATTATGCAGATTCGTATGAATAAGCGAAGCAGATTTAAAAGTCATTTTTCTTTTATGTAATATCAAAGTTTCAAGGGTTTCTCCGATTTTTAACCGTTTTATACGGTGGTCTACTGTATCAAAAATGAATAGAATTTAACGAAATTTATAACATACAATAACAATCGAGTCAATGATAGTTTAAAAAGAAGTGGTAGAACAGAACAACGATCTAACAATTTTATACTTTTACCGTGAAGATCAGACTTTCGGGACACCCTGCACACATCTTATTTCGTGGAGCGACGTTCAAAAATTCGATTAAAAACGTCGATCCGATTTCGTCATATTTTTCTTCCTTTCCCCTTACTCTTCCTTTTTCTGGAAGCGAGCATTTTTTTTGAACACGGTTTAGCACCAAGGAAACCTGCGTCTTTTTAAATATTATTTTATGCGATATCATCTATAGGAGAGTTATGAGCATGCACGAGTTATTTGTTATACCCTATCGCACGAGCAGAGAATAAATTGTCCTTTTTTTTTTTATCTTTCCGTCGTCCATTTTACAAGGGACAATATCGACCCTGTAAATTGCACATTTAAAGAACTACATTTTCTATATACACCGGCGGCGTGTATGCGTAGTATATACGTACATACGCGAGTTATACATATGTATAGCATTCAGTCGGAATCGGCGACAATTTGTTCTTTTTCATCGACAATACGAAGACGTAAATGAATTTTTTTTTTCTTTCAAGGACGAGTAGGGATCTCTCGTTCTTTTGCCTACTCCACGAAATAGTTTACCATTATATTATATTTTAACGAATAAATGCACGGATGGTCTCGAGGAGAAGCCAGTTTTCATAGAGATGATAAAAGTTATAGAACCACCCTGTATACGAGATGTCTCGAAAATTGTGATACAATCAAGAAGACGATAGTTTCCATCTTCTAAAAGTGCAAATCGAAATTGGTAAGTAACTTTGTATTCATAGTGGACTTTGCCTTGGAGAAAATCGTGTTTTAAATAACAGTCGAGTTTGCGTTTAGATATGTACCATGATTGTAATATTCTCAATAAAAAACAGTATGAGTAAGGATCATTTTCTCGCTCGAAGAACCGAAAAAGATTCATAATAATAAACAACAAAGTACCCAGGGTAAAAATACGTATCATACAAATTTGATAACTGCTATAATAATACAATTAGGTTAATCTTTGCAAAAGATTATATAAAAATCTCGTTAAAGTATTAAACATACGTCCTCGACTAATATTTAAAAACAATCTTCTCTCCATAAGTAAAGTCTAATAGATTCTAATTTTATTCCACAATAATGACTTGTTCTTTAAAATATCAGAATCTTTGTATCACGATATATGGGACATCTCGTATATGCACGTGTGCATTTTTCTGTTTTAATCGCACACCGAATGTCTATGCTCTGCTAGATTGTCTAGATTCTAGTTTATACAGGGGATATAAGACATGAGAGAGTGACAGAGGAAAAGAGATAGATGGATAGATAGATAAATAGATAGAAAGAGAGAGAGAGAGAGAGAAACAGAGACAGAAGTTATCCGTCATCCGTTCGAAACAACAAACGTACCGGGTGATACGTTCGTGGAAAAAATCTTAACCATGAATTCTTATCAAAAAGGAACTACCAAAAGTCTGGATTCGAGATGAGCATCGCACTCGCGGGATCAACGAATCATTACTATATATATATACATATAGGTATGTTTCTTCGATCATTCCTTAAACAACTAGATAGTATCATTTTCACGACGTCTTTACGCACTTTCAAAGGTATACAATATTATCGATAAAAAAAATCTTCTCCGTGCGACTAAAGTTACGCTGACGCGCGTTACCTGATGAAGAAAAAAAAAAAAAAAAGAAATTGATTATTCTCGTAAACGAGTTTAAACGCAAACTTATAAAAACGTACGCGCATGGAGGCAGACACACGCTTACGAGGTGTATCCACGCTCTCTCTAGAAATCAACTGACTAATTAATTATTAATTATATACATAAAATTAAGGCAAAGACTTATATCTCAAACTCTCAAAGTGAAATAATGTTACACAGTTACGAGTTTGTTTAAAGGAACGCGCTACGCTCGTCGAGTGGATTTACGTGTCTCTTAATGCATGTGTATGTCTGTGTGTAAATACATATACTATATATATATATATATATATACAATTGCCTCGCATATTCCCGAGGCATATCTTTCGAATGCGTACTAAATAATAAAAGCGACAATCGTGATTACCATCTCACGATCTTCCGTACAAGATGCGAATAATAGTAATGATAATACGATAATAGTGTTAATGATAATTATAATAATAACAATAATGATAATAACGTTAATAGCGACAAATAGCGATCGATAATCGTAACAACGGTTTATCTCGTACGACATACGTTTCTTTCGAAGCCTATCGTATAATAATAATAATAGTAATAATAATGGTAATAAATATATATACACATATAAATATATATATATATATATGTGTATATACAAGTATCGCGAGCAAAGTGGCGAGTAGGCGTAAATTCACATGTGTGACCTCTTCGTCTCGTGAAGAAAGTATCGTACCAACGCGGTAGTGCTCGGCCTAACCGCCACTTTGAATGATAATCTATTTTCAGTCAGTGAATCGATTCGACGCTTAATACGCTTAATACTTAATTAATTCGAGCGAGTGATAGGATCATGGGTTTGGTTGCGAGGGTGGTGAATGAATGATAGAAGGGAAATAGAATATCTATAGGGGAGGAGTTTAGGGAAATTGTGACAAAGGGTCTGTATGATACCAATAATTAGTCGACTCTTATTATTTAAAATAGTTTTTGTGGCTGCCACAGGATACGAGAGATAGCCAGGCCGCGTGCATCGGTAGGGTATCGATCCTATCTCGATAGTTCGACGGAATAGCACACATTTATGCACATATTAGTAGATTCGTATGCATGTTTTGATACATACTTTTCATCTCGTTGTGAGAGATTACCTAGCACGAACGATCGGCAGCGTTTCTCTTTAGGTGAAGTGTCGTATTTGGGTAAGGAGGGCGGAACGTTCAAAAAGGCAGTATCTGCTGTTACGTACGCGAATGTACGGTTGCACCGTAACGGATTTATAGCAATTACTAGAGATGTACCGACTAGCCGGTACTGTCCATTATTTTCAAGTCCCAATAAAAAATGCGACTAAAGACTTCGTTCGTCGTCGACGATCAACCGGTTATAACGTGTACCAAGATAAGTAATATCATTTTTCCTTAAATTTTTAGTTCATTGCTACTTCATAATTATTTAGTTCAAAATTGCGATTAATAATAGAATAATGTTTTTTATGTCCTTATAACTAATTAATTACGTTATATTACGTCCATAAATAATACTAAAATTTGAAACCGAATAATCGGTTTGATCGACTAGTCGGACAGTAGTCGGTACATCGATAGTAATTACTTTTAGTATGACGTGGAGTACGAAATACGATGATTCAACATTGATATTTCTAATTTCAAAGAAAGAGAGGGAGGTTTTAGACGATATTTTTCTTTCTCTTTTACTAGAAATTAAAAAAAAAATGTATGTGAAAATGAACTTACGAATTAACTTACGAGAGTCTAACACCCTTCTAACGTAAAAGATCGATAAACTTCCTTAGCTTTTATATCTCTTGTCAACGACGACACTGCCTTTTTGCTCGACCTTTACCATTTTATCGATGTGTCTTCGACGCTTGGAGAATCGCGCTGTCGAGAGAACGAGTTCGACGTATGATGTCTGTTCTAAAAGCGTTGCTGTTAGAAGGGAGCTCGAGAAACAAGGACTACGTGGTCGTACCACCACCGATGTACCCATTGTTCAACGTCTCCGGTTTGTTAACGTATTCGACCGGGGACGAGAGTCCGTCCTTCTTATCAACGTCAACGTCAATATCTACGGGATCGACGGATAATAATTCCAATTTCGATGGAGTCGTTCCTTTTCGTTCGGTGCTCGCAAATCTTTCAGGATTGCTGTTCTCGTAATCAGGATTTTTCGATTTCAAAGTGTTAGGACTCCCTGTGTTGGACGTTTTACTGACGTTACCCCGAGACACGCTCTTAGAGTTAACATAGGGCGAATTTTTCACTGACTTCGTGCTATCCTCGCGGGCCGGTAAGTTGATGGTGTCTTTGCTAGATGTTATGGAATCGCCGGAAACACCATCCAAATCATCGAAACCGGCCTTCAACGGTACCTTCGACGAATTCATGTCATGGAAGTTCGTAATTGTTTTGGAATTTTCGCCGTAGGATTCAACCGTGTAACGTGAACTCAAACTGTTTTTAATATTGGTCGGCTTGAAGCTCGCAAAGTCACCGAAATCTCGACGCAACGGCGAGTCTTCTTCGGCTTCGGTTTCTTCCTCGCATAGACCTTGAAGCGTTGTCATTTCCAAATCCCTGCGAACGAGATAGCAAAGAGTTAGGCGAAGGTATTTTACAAAATTAATTCGTATCTTTAATTTAATTCGTTCTTTGAACGCAAATTGGTTAACCCATTCGTTGTTAAAGAAATTAAGAATGCTTTGGCCTGAGTTTGATATGTAGCTTTTTCAAATTATTTTTCTTTCAAATTATCATTCATATACTTATTCCATTGACAATAGCAATTAATCCAAAGCAATAATACAAACAACGATATTGATATCTCATAGCTGGCAGCGAATCAGTTTTAACCCTTTGCTTTATAATATTCTGTGAGACACGTAATTCCAATCCCAAGACGAGGATAAAAAGCACGAGTCAAACTCATGGTTCAATTGGCCTCTGGTTGGACAAATTTGTGGTTTATTTTCTTGAAATTTCTAATATTAAGTTGATCGAGTGTCGAATTAAATCATAAGGCAAGAGGTTAACATACTTCAGAAAAATTGCCAAAGAAGATAACTTACTTCTCCTTCTGTGGCGAATGAGAGATATTTTGATTACGCGCATCGATGCCATCGTTACTGTGATAGAAGCTGACTCGCTTGAAAGCTTCGACATCGATATCCGGCAGCAACATGGTAGCGATATCGATGAAAGTGGGTCTGCAAGACGGCTTACGGCACCAGGTACGCCTCATTAAATCGTAGAGCGAGTCCGGGCAATTCTCAGGATGTTCCATAACACCTCCATCGATTACGTATCGTAATACCTAGGAGACACGTCACCGTTATTCTTTCTTACTGTCATAAGAATGATTCATTCGTTTCCTTCATTTGCATCGAAACGCGAGTCTGTAACACCGTCACGACGACTACGCGTCTTGTGCTCGATATAGTAGTCAATTGGTATTACGTAAAAGCGATTTAACGGATCAAACTTATCGACTTTTCCTTACCTGATCGTTCGACAAGCCTTGATAAGGTTGCGAGGCGAGCGTTACCATTTCCCACAAAACAACACCGTAACTCCAGACATCGGAAAAGCTCGTGAAGACACCGTCTTGCAAACTCTCAGGTGACATCCACCTAACCGGCATGAGACCTCTCGTACCTTTCCGATAGTAATCCGTTTCATAGATATCTCTGGTCATTCCAAAGTCACCGATCTTCACGGTAAGATCTTCGGCTACCATGCAATTCCTAGCAGCTAAATCTCTGTGAACGTATTTCTTCGAGGCCAGGTAAGCCATACCATCGGCAATCTCTATTGCCATTTGGATGATCCTCTTTAAGGTCGGTGGCTGTCTCGAGAAGTTTTCGCAAGCATCGGGCCTGTGATGTCTCAGGTACGTTTTTAGATCACCGTGCAGCATGAGTTCCATTACGACTAAAGGTGGTAGACCTTGCGATACCACACCGAAGAGTTTCACCACGTGATAAGCGTTAAAGGCCCTGCGAGGATGTTGGAAGTATTAAAAAAAATATATATAAACGTAAATGTTTCGAAAATTGAAGCAAAAAAAAAAGCTACTCACTTCATGACCGATGCTTCGTTAAGAAATTCGATCCGTTCCCTGTCAGTCGCTTTGTCATTGACAGTTTTAACAGCGCATTTAACTTCGGGCTGACCTTTGACGATATCCCTAGCAACACCCTCGTAAACTAAACCGAACGATCCATTTCCTAATTGTTTTATAAGCGCAATCTTCTCCCTGGGCACCTCCCACTCGTCAGCTTTATACAACATCGAACTAACGTATTCTGGATTGACCGTAGCTATGAGCCTCCTATTTGGTACGTTTCGCATAAACTTTCTTCGAACAACGTAAAATCCTACAAACGATAGCACCGCGAAAAGACTGGATAGTATCGACCAAAAGAGTATCCAGAAGAGATTCAAACTGTTGTACTCCTTGATAAAGAAGTATTTCGGTTCGGTGTAGGCACCGTTACCGGCCAAGCTCGTAGCTCGAACTTTTACGGAGTAATTGCCCGATGGGATATCCTTTAGAACGTAGGAGTTGCCAGCTTTGGCGAAGTCTCGTCTCGTGATGCAGACCACCGTTGCTTTTATCTGTCCAAGAGAATGATCGATTGATGGTTACTCGTTGGTAGGGTAAAACGAGATGTAACTGGCCACGTTCAGAAACTAGCCACTTGATACTTCTACCACTTGGATTAAGTTCCTATGAATTTTTGTGATGTACCTTGATTTCTTAACCCTCGGTATACAAGGTGGGGTTATTTTAACCCCAATACTTTGAAAATGCTTTTATTATTCCTTAACACGCTACTAAATAGGTTGATTTTCTCAGTAGCTGGAGTTTAATTTCTCTATATTTTTGTGTTTCGTTCGGTAATATAATAATATCTTTAAAGAAAAAACGCATTCAAGCATATTGTGTTCGATATATGTACAAAAAAGATGCAATTCCTTGCGGGGTTAATATAGCCCCACGTTGTATGAGTAAGGAGTTTTTTTCACCTTGTATGCGAAAGGTTAATGTCCAAATGATACTTGTATAACGTGGCCAGTTACTAGTTTAATGACTGTCAGTAATTAAATTCTGTGGCCAGTTACTACTTTAGTACTGTTATTTTTCAAACAATTAAAATTTATATACCCAATATTGTTTTGTTTTACTTAATAATAATTCAAATCTATAAAAGAGGATTTATTTTATACATAGGTATTGCAAAAATATTAATATTGTGACCCATTTTGACAAAACATTAACGTGAACTGGCCGGAGTGCTAAAGTGGCCAGTTACTGGGAGGTTTACCCTAGTAGAGCTAGAGACGGTATCGTTCCGAATACTTACATTTTGTATATCCACACGCTTATATTCGATCTGATACGTAACGACCAGTCCATTCGGTTGCGGCGGCTCGGCCCAATAGAGCGTGACCGTGGTAAGACTGTTATTCTCACCAGAGATACTAACGCTGAAGGTATTCGCAGGAATATCGTCGGCGTTCTCTAACGGCAACGTTCGATACGTCCTCATAGATTTTGTTGAACACGTCTTGTTCGTGTCGTTCATCACGGCAGCACGACACGCTTGCACCTCGATGCTGTAGTACGAGTAATGCCGAAGTTTCCTCATTATGTAAGAGAGTTGCGTACTAGGTACCACGATCTCGAACATTATAAAGGTGTCGTTTACGATTTTAATCGTCGTGGAATCCTCCTGTAAGAATTTGTTTTGTTATTAACGGAAATTAACATTTTTCTAACAAAATTTAATAAAAAAGAAATTCTTTTTTTCAATTCAATTGGATTTCCCGACAAAATTTGTTGTATTTTAAATAGTTTCTTTAATAGTAACGGTATTATGGAAAGTCAACATTTCTTTAGGGGTGTGTTTTTACCTCTAGGAATGTTTTTTAGCAGGCAAAGTTTCGAGTTGCCTAACGTATCTTGTAAGTGAAGTGAACAAAATCGAAATTTGTATTTAATTAATTCCTTTTTTTAAATGTGTACGTAAAACGAACGATGGACAAGTATTTTTTAAATATTTTACAATATTATTTCCTTTATAAAATTCTCAAATTAAATTTTTTTTAAATAACAAGCTCCTACTAGAGTTCCCAAGTATCTACCAAGATGTGATTACCTGTTTAAGCGGTATAAAATGAAAAATTTTCAAATAAAATCTATCCAAGTGTCCCATTCATTCATTTACTTAATCATAGATTTACCTTTGAATAATTAGTAGAGTTTCCATCCGCATTGCTGAACATGTCACTGACGTCCCGTCTCATACGATTTTCCATCCGCTTGACGTATACCCGATTGTGCAGAGCGTCCTCGAACGCGATGGCACTCGAAACTTCCTTTTCTCGCATCGATTGATCCAATTCGCGATCGGCACAATCGCAAGAGGCGGTTTCCGTTGATATCTTCGCTTGCTCTCTTTCATCTTCCGCTCGTTTTCTTTCTTCCTCGGCCATGACCAACATCGACTTCTTTTCGGGCAATGACATTGCTGAAAGAATAAAGCGCTGACAGTTGCAAATAACTACAAAAGAGTGAGAAAAAAAAATTAGGCTGTTCACAACCCAATACGTTTTTACGATAATTCTCCTAGTCACAGTTTTTGACCGACGAACAAGGGCTTACTCGAAAGCTGAAAGATTTATTGTGAAAATGATCTTTTAGAAATTTTCAAAAAAGTTTTTTTTCGTCATACGTCTTTTGCCAAAAAATAAGTATTTTTTGATATTTTAAAAAGATCATCCCCCTTAGAAATGATTCAGCTTTCGAATAAGCCTTTGTTTGGCAAAATCGGTCAGAAATTGTGTCCAGGAGAGTTGTTGGCGCAAATCCCGTTTTTGGACGTTTTGGACGAATCTGGCCGAAATTGTTCAAAAACGGGATTTGCGCCAACAACTCTCCTGGACATAATTTTTGACCGATTTTGCCAAACAAAGGCTTATTCGAAAGCTGAATAATTCCTGATATAGATGATCTCTTCCAAATTTTCAATAAATACTTATTGTTTCGAAAATTTGAAAATGAAAAAGATCATTTTCACAATAAATCTTTCAGCTTTCAAATAACCCCTTGTCCGTCAAAATCGGTCAAAAATTGTGACCAAGAAAGTTATCGTGAAAACGTATTGGGTGGTGAACAGGATACTTACGTTCGTCGCAGTAATTCCTCTGATCGATAAAATTTGAATCGTCGGGTACCCAACGTCCAACGATCTTATAGTGCGTAAGATTTCCATTTTTCCGTAAGGGTGGTGACCACTCGATGACGAGCTTATTACTATCGTTGCTCCACATGGAGAGAGTCCTAGGCGGGCTGGGAGCGTTTGGTTTAGTGGTAAAATACGTGACATTGCTCTGTGCACCGAATCTCTCTGTCGCTATCGTGTAAGTTTTCACATAGAATGCGTACTGCGTGAAGGGTTTCAATTGTGTCAAGATGTGCGTTAAATAGCTGGTCGTATTTTTGGGGATCTTTTTTGACGAGTTAGCCCCTGGGTCTTCGTTTGCGGAAACATCGTCGACCCTCCAGCCATCGCCCCCGCAAGCGTCACGACCGTCGTACATGGTGACGTTCTTGTACGGTGCTTCGATGACGTAGACGACGTAACCCAGTAAGGATCTGGTATCGTGATGACTAAATTGTTCCCATTCGATCAGTGCGGCGTCTGCCGTGGTCTTTGTTACGTATGCCTTCAATTCCGTGACGTTACAAGCTACCTTGTCCCCGTTACTGTTCTGTGCAACCTCTAAATCCGTGAACTGTTCCAATCCAGTCTTCACCTTGAGCATTTCGATTTTGTGATAACACAATTTGGGATTAAAGTGAAAGAAGATTTTAGCCGGACCATCCGCCGAAAGAATCTTAATTTTCGGATGTATACTCCAATCCCATAACTCTTGCAAATTCTGATTATCCAAGACAGCTAAGGTATACTTGTTATTATCGAGATACTTGCCTCGTATCTCTCGAAGGTTCTTAAGAAAGTTCAAGGATATCAACGGAAAGCTACGGACGATCTTGAGATAACCGTCGATCACCTCGATCATGTTAAGACTATCCTCGAGCTCGTTCACTATATTCTTACCGCCTCGTATCTGTATCTCGAGGCTACCGGTGATGTGAGTACAGCCACGTAGTTTCTGGGCCGAGGCAATGCTGTCTACGCTAGCACCAGCGCATTCCTTCAAGCACGGACCCTCGCACTTCTTACAAGACGTCCTGTCGTTGGTCTCCTCGTCCATATAACCGGCTGGACACTCGATCACGCATCTACCGTTGAACAGCTTGTACGGGAAATCCTTGACGGTTGCCAAGGCCTCGCGTGGTTTCAACGCCGAACGGCACTGTTCCTCGGTAATGCAACGACGATTCATAAACTCGTACGTACCGTTCGGGCAACGATCCAGACACTGATTATTCTCCACCATTACACCCTTGCACACCTTGCAAACATTTCCCGTACAGCCTCCCAGGCAAGACGGGTCGCAACATTTTCCTTCCTCGTCGCACGGACCCTCGGAGCATTCTGGGTCGCATACTGCAAGCACAAGGAAGCACCCTTAATCCTTAGCGTTCTCTGCTATACTTGGAATGGGAGAAAGAAAGGGTACTGTGATAGACGAGAAATTATATTATATTATGGGATTCTTGACCATCGTGAAAGAGAGAGAATGATTAATGAATGGATTTTATTATTATATCTATGGGCTACTGCCCGTAAAGAGTAAAGTTACAATCAATGTAAGAGTATTTATAATATTTATAAAAATAACAAAAATTAAGATATTGAAAATAATAAATCCAACTTAATATTTAATAACAAAAGTAGTAAATTGCAAGGAGGGGGGATTGAGGAGGATGGGAGAGCGTTTAAAAGAGAGAGTCTTTTTGGTCGAATTTTCATCAGTTTCGTACGCTTCGGGATTTGGATGATTGTTTGATTTTATAAATATGAAAGTAGGTGATTAAAGGAATTTTGGTTTTTCTTGGGAAAAGTTTTTATTTTTGGATCGACTCTTAACACGTTTCCTGTCGATTTACATTTGACTAACCAGTGTCATTACCACGCTGAATGTATCTAAAATGGTATTTATCTATTTTTCTCTGTTTCTTAGGACCGTACATTTATTTTTTGGTATTTTTAAATATTTAAAAACTAAGAATGTCAAAAGATCACAAAGAATGTAATTTATAAAAGTAATGTTAACAATTGTTGTTTACCTCTTTGTCTCCTAACTAGAAAAATATCATTTGGCGTAGAAATGAATTCCTAATATATGTGTCCTACTACATTTTGTTATATTTTAAAAAATAGAGTAAATTAAGAGTAAAAGATCATACGTTAAAAAAGAAATGTGTTTTTACACAAATAATATACTTTAAATATCTCGAGACACACGGTGTAACTTTTGAAGATTAAAGATCTAAATCGTCTACGTATTTTCTTTTTCCCAATTTCCACCTACTCAAAAACTATGAAAATTATACATAAGCTTACTTCGTTGGCAGTGTTGTATATTCCAACATAACGTCTCCTCGGGCTTTGTCAGTCGCGTTCTGCAATTCTTACCGCATACTGGACAGTTATTCTTCGATTTGTTTTCCTGTCAAATAAAGAATTAGACATTTAGACAGTTATTTCTTTCCTTTTCTATTCTTTCATAACGTAATCATCAATGGAAGAATTCAATTAGGTATATAAGAAAAATAGTAGCATCAAAATCGAGAGTTCCAGTGACGACAGTGAATTATGGTGGTGACTTGTCTCCTCCGAGTGATGCGTGTATTCGTGCACGTGTAGACACACACACATACAGGAATATATAGGTAGGTATATACAATGATGATAAACCGGCGAGTAATTTTCCTCGAGTGGAACGGAACGCCAGCGATTCGTTCGAACGAGATTGCTCTCGGGTATGTACCGATCGATTCGTTCCTCGATTAAGATGCTAACGGTTTCGCGTGCTAAAACGAACGTTATGCCGAGTGCACGCACGAGCATAAGCACGTGTAGACGAGACTGAAGAAAAAGGAATGGAGAATATTGTTGTTTTGATTTATTCCAATTTATGCGATAAAATCATTGCAAAGAATTATATTAGTTATTATTGCAAGCGAGTGTACGTATAAGCATACAAACGTGAGAATTAAATAAGAAAATTATTAGTTTCATTTTCGTCAATTTTTGTGAGATGATTATCGTGAAGTAGGTATTAATTAATTGTATCGTTAAGCATTATATTGTAATTATTAGACTGCGGATCTTTATGCAAATACATGTTTTTCTTATTGCGTATGTTTTTCAAATTTGACATATAAGACAAACCATTGAATATGTCACATGTATCCTTTGTATTTTACATATTTTTATACAGTTATCAGCTCTACTTGCAATATTTGATGAATCATGAATTATAATTCATATGAATTTGCATAAAGATCCGCAGTCTAGTAATTATACTTCAATTATGAAAATTGTGTTTCAATTAACTTGTATTTTTGCGTTATTGATTATCTCGCACGCAGACAATTATTTTTAACACGTTGAGTATCGAGCCAATTTTGAATAAAGCCGTGCGTTTGTATAATTTGATTAATAATTTTTTCAAAATAGACATGGAAGAATTTACGCACACTTTTTATGACTAATGGTTATATTTTTGTAAATATTGATAAATGACACCGACAAGCATTTCAAGTGCATTATAACAAATCGAGTACCGGTCACCTACCGCGTCGAAGGCCGAGCCAATTTTGCATAATTCCGTGTATTGTTTTTCTGATATATAGGGTGCCCATTTTAATAATTACACTTGAATTTTTCCAAAACCATCAGAGATATTGAATTTTATTTTCTATTATGTTGCATGGTATCAAGGGATACAAATGTTGAGAAAACATTTGACAAAGATATCAATATCTTTAGATTAGAATAGAATTGATTAAAATTAGGCACGCTGTATTAGCTTTCTTATAACTAATAGTTACATTTTCGTATATATTGATAAACGATGTCAATAGATATCTCATGTGTAATCTGACAAATCGAGTGCCGATCACCCCCTTAACATCGTTCAACGTGTTAATTATTATTTAGGAAATATTTATTATTTGATTGTCTTAAACACGAGTCAAAAGGGAAAGACGAAGAATTATTTCTTTCGATTTTCGCTTTATCGACGATCGCTTAATTTTGACGAAAGCTCGTACACGTGGCCTCCATCGATGCGCGTTATCTCGTTTCGAATCGCGAAACGTTCGTCCGATTACCATCGACATCGCAGTTTTGCACTCGTGAAATCGTAGATGCTCGAATAAGAAGAAAAAAGACAGTAAATGAAAGAAGAAGGAACACGCGTGCCGCTCGAATTTCGTTCGAGCGCGTCATTTTCCCTTCCTACTCTTTCTCCCACCCACTTATTCGCCTTACGCCGATAATACTCTTCCTGCAAAACGATTCCTCCTGTTCGTTTGTCGTTCCATAATTTTCTTAGACAAGTTATCTTGTGGTTTTAGCTAACGAGTGTTTTATTAAATAATGAACGATTCTATTTGATGTAGAAAATGAGCTTTTGTTACATAAAATGAATGTATTTTATTTTCTTATGAAATAATTTTTTAAATCGAGTATCAACGAAAAACTCAGTATGACAAATAAATATTTTATATGTACTTGAATTTGTTAGTGGCAAGAAAGTGAAATGAAAATATACTATGTATATTACTTCGAAATGACAATATGGTATAGGTTTACATTCTTCCATAAAATTAATTTTCTTTTTATATAAAAATTCGACATTATCCCTCTACCCTCGTAATTCCTGCATAGTTTTATGTCAAATTAGATAAATGTGCTTATCGTGTCATTCTAATATAATAATAAAAATCTCTTTAGATATAAAGTTATTTTAACCCTTTTCATATAGAACCACTATAATCCATGTTCCTCCATACTAATAATTCCAATAATTATACCTCAAACATAGAAATTATTTCCGTACATACAGCAATAAAAACTCGAGCTATTTTCACTTATACCTAAGTAGCTGACCAAAAATAGAACACCAAACTATTAACACTAATTACCGACTAACTTGCATAACGATCGCCAGTAAGTGTCTCTTGCGACATAAACACAAAAACAATGTACTTTAACAAACACACTATCCATCACGATCACGAAACACTAGTCACCTCCTGGATAGTGTATCAATTCAAAGCCGATGGTACCAAATTATTATATTGTCATCCAAACTACATATACTTGCAAAGTTTCAAATCGATACGACAATTAGAATTAGGTTAAAATCGACTTCCAAGATTTGATTAGAAGTTACAAAGTGAAGTTAATAAAACTGTGTTAAAAACAAACACTAATTCCATCATAACTCATCCAATTTATGCATAATCTTAATCGGTCGTTTACCGAGGACGCTCTCATTCAAAAGTTTCGATCGGTGAACTCGTTAGCCGACTCCATCGGCGGAAACACAAGGTTTTGGAATTTGCTTTTCTTTAATAAGAAGGATACCGGTTTTTCTCACGTTCGTGGAGAACGGGTGTAGTAGAACCGAGTGAGAAAGAGAAGAAGAAGAGTGGTAAGAGGAACGTCGTATCGCGAAGGTCGAAAAACAAATTGCGAAAGGCTGCTAGTTACGCTCGGCTCGTATCGTCTTCGATTCGAACGAACACGCGTCTCTGCTTTTCCACGAAGCATCTCCTAGCCAGAGGACAATGCCTTTATGCGGATTTTCAAGGACTGCTCTCCCTCGAACGGTGACCCATTCGGTTCCGAGGCTATGCGTTTGCTCTCTCTTTCTCTTTCTTTATAAACACCCGCGCGAACAACACGGATTCACACATATGCCAACTTTATTTTAGCACCCTCGTGTGGATAAAGAAAGGAATACCGAACGAGTTCTTCGATTTTGTCGGATATTGTTATTTATAGTTGTTCATGTAAATACCTTTAGTACCACGATAATTAATAATAAAAATAGATCCCGATGTACTTAATAGATGAAATGTCCCAGATTGTGGTGGACATTTATATTTTTACTTTTTAATATTACAAAGTCATCGAAATAAAAGTATTTTTCTTTATTAACGAATTTGATTTCGAATTTCAATAAAGTTAAGAAAGAAGTATATTTATTTGGAGATTTTTGTATATCATAATTTGGAACAGAGGGAGTATTAAGTATTGTTGGTACAATGAATTGGTAAATAAACTTCGATTCCGGCAGTCGGCTCGATTATTGTCTTATATCACTTGTGAAACATCTTCAACAGAAATCAATCTTTTGATAAAACTATTCCTAGTCTCATGTATTTTCCAACTTTTATTTAAATGTAACACGATGAACTCTTTTTTTATTAGTTTCAATTAAATTCGAATTTTGAAAGCGATCAATTATTTGAGAGTCGTCTATAATTCAATTTCCAATAATTTTTATTCGAGTCACTCGAGCTCTCGTTTGATTTATTAAAGAGGAAGATTAAAAATGATTTTCACGTCCGATGAAAAATCATTCGAAATCGAACGAGAAAAAAGATATAACCCGATGCCTATCTCCCATCGGTTAATTTTGCAACAGCTTCGTAGCGTCCAACCACGCTAACGATATTAATTAATACATGACATCCGTAACGAGGTGGAAAAACATTCGATTAGCATTACCACGTTGAAGGCTCGCGACCGACGTTGACGAACGAGCGTTCCGTTGCATTGTGATCTACGTGTTACGCGTCGGTATCGCGAAAAATCGTGTCAAGTTCGAGGATTATTTCTTCGTGACGGCCAATAACAAGATCAGATAACGTAATACATTCAATGTTAGCGAGTTTTCTATTATTCGATATTTACCTGATGCATTATGTCATTTATTAGTTTCCGTTATTAGCACATTTATTCATTTCCACCATATTTTCCACTTTGTCCATTACTTAGCATTTAGTTTAATACTGTATGGAATTTGATGATTTTTTAAACTAACAAACTTGCAATATCTGATTCAATAAGCCCATTAAAAATTAGCCTACAATATTTCTCCAGGAATTATACCTTCAATTTTTCCCTTCTTATACTCTTTAAACGATATAAACTCAAGTAAAACAAAAATAGGTATAATCCCAGAGTTAACAAAATTTCTGGCATTATGCGACAGATACTTATAGACTTGAATAAAATCAAATAAACAATTAAAAAAATTGAAAATAAAATAAATTTGTATTTTAAGACTTTCTCTTCCAAAAAGCTTATTGATAATTAGTCTAAAAAAAAATAAGATTTGATAGAAATCACTTGCTTATATCGTCGTTAAACAAGAACTTTCCCTTAAATCGGTCTTTGGTATTTCGCACATTACTAACAGCAAACGACTAGGTACGCGAATTCCGACGTGACTCGTGTCGAGTGATTCCCATGCACTCGTGCTTGTGCACCTACGTATATACGTTCTCTCTATCTTCGCGATTACGTCATAGCTTGTACGCGAGCGAATTTACGAGCTTAATAATTCTCAGCTTATCCGTTATCGTCTCACGATTTCGATCGAGATATCAACATCGAAATGTCGCTCGCATGCACGCACGCACGCATGCGAACGTTCGCCTTTTATCGTACAAACAACTTGACAAATATTTCTCCACGATGTCTCTATTATAAATCGATATATGTTTTGAATAGCAAAAAAAATGCATGGTAAACATACGCTGTAATGAACTCTTCATATATGAGCGAAGCTAACATTGACTAACATTTTTATTAGCTTGTTCCGTATTAACTCTAGAACTACAAACTTATAGTTACTTTCATTACATCTAACAAGGATTTTTAAAAAAAGAAAATTTTATTTATCAATATTAATAAATAAAATATATTATTTCAGAAAATAAAATAAAATATATATAATATATTTATAGAAAATTTTATTTATCAATGTAAATAAATAAAATATGTAATAAATTTCTGCAAAAGTGATTTTATTAGTCGAAAAATTGTGAAATAATCTATTACTTTGACTGCTTCGATAGTTCTAATGTTAACCCTTTCGAGACTATTGGGATACGTGTCAACGTAAATTTCTGTATGTCTACTGGGATATATTTTTTAGAATGCAATTGTTTCGCGTTATTGAGACAATTTAGGTCGTACTTCATGTTTATGTATCTCAGTTTTAAAAATACGAAGGATGTTGAGTCCCATATCGCAAATGATTATAAAATTCTGAAAATTTTGTATGTTATTGTATGAAATGCACAAAAGCTCATGTAAAAATTGCACGGCGATTAGGAAGCTCGTTAAAGAAAAATTAACAATGATAAATTACATGTAGTCTTATGGAAATTGACGTAACGTTGCGGTTATTTTTTTTTTTCCTTCATGAAAAATAATACAAAATAAAATTATTTTTATTTTATATTTATGTAATTGCAATGTTTTGCAATACAAACAGAATTAAAGATCACAGTTTCAACTTCTAAGATTTAGTGCTGTGAAGTTTGCACAAAACATCCAAAAGTTAATCCTCGATAATATACCTAAATGATAATATCTGATTATTATATTGCATGAATACAAGTCTTTTTTTATACCAATATTATTACGATACAAATTTATGTATTTATCAATCTCAATAAAATGTAGTAAAATCAAAAGAGGTACCAAACTTTGGAATGGGACTCGACTGAATATTTTACAGTAAAAATTACTATTTTATTCCGTTAATTTGCAGAATAAAAGAAATCCGGTTCGAAAGGTTTAAAAGGTGTAATGGTCTTAGAAAAAGAAAAACTTACCGAAATAACGTGCTCGCCTTTTCCAGCCTTCGCTATGATGTCCCAATCGATGGTGTCTACGTAGCAAAGCGATGGATTCTTTTCAAAGCGTACGGCACCACGTAGAACGTTCGTCAAAGAGTAAAGACCTAACTCTTGCAGTTCGCTCATTTCGTACGCGATGAGGGCATAATTTATAAAAAGGGAATGACCTCGTATCACTGCCAGGTTTGGAAAAAGACGGCCGATGCTTCGCAGTCCATTTACCCTGGAACAAAAATTTCAAGGATTAAACTTACATTTATGAAAATTTCTTTTGAAACTACTACAATCGACACAAGTATCAACCCGGTTGTCGTTAAGTTTAAAATTTGTATTAAGCCTATTTGCGTAGAAAAAATGAAATTAAATCCATAAATTTAAGCGAGTTTATTTATTTACTATCACTCAAAAGATGTTTCCATTATGTTCTGCTAAGAATTAAAAAAATTTGTTAACATCATGTTAATCAAATCCTTAATTCGTCTATAGTCCTATCATAGTGTTTTAGATATATTATATTTATCGAGAAACAACGTTGTCTCTATTTCGAGAGAAAATCTTTCGATTAAACTCGTTGAAGGAAATTCTTGCGGGTTAATATCGTTGCTCGGAAAAGGAGAGTCACTATATAGCTAAACTTTATAAATTAATATAAGAAAGTATGCGAGGAAGATGCATATTTTCGTAATGAAAAGAACTTCGATAGGTATATGTATCAGTTTGTCTCTTCAAAATTACTTCGCTAACGTTATAAATCTCGTAAAGATTTTATCGATGCTTCGAAAATTTGCTGAAGGGTATACGGGAAAACGGTTGAAATTGTCTGTATCAGGTCCGATAATTACAAAAAAAAAAAAGATTATTAAGATAATAAATTCATTGGTACAATTTATTTCCAAAAATAGAAATCATTTATGATTCGACCTACTATATTGAACCATACAACGTCTTATAACTGGTGATTTGATATTTAGAAAAGCTTCGAACGTAATCTGAAATAAGGAACTCCCTGCGGTCGTGCCTAAAAACGAGGGAGGGGATCATCCTTGTTTCTCACGGTATTCAATACATTAACTCGAGTATCTACTTTCTTTCCAACAGTCTAGATTCCGTTTTTTCTCTCTTTCTTTTTTTCATTTAGTTTATTCAGTATTCATCGTTGCATTTTGCTTTCCGATATCTGCTTATTAACGTCCAACTTGAGTAATGCGAGCAACGACCTTTCGGCTCGGACATGGCGCCACTAGTCACCGGACGCGCTTCTTTTCGTGCTTGATCGAGCATTGCCTTAGCTAAAAAAAAAAAGAAGGAGAGAAAGAGACGAAGAAATGACGTATGCATATACGTACGTCATAAGTAGGTATACTTCGACTTCGAAATTTGCCCGCGTTAGCGAAGTAAAAAGATTTACGTAGAACGAGTGCAAAAAAAGAAAAAATGTGAAATAATTACACAAAGATTTGTATGCTACCCGTGCAGTTTAAATTTTACTCTGGATACGGCATAATATATTGCTACATATTTGCCACGGTCATTTTTTAATGACTTTAAATAGTATAGACTGCGGACACGTGGATTTTAAAAAAGTTACGATAATAACCGTAAATAGATAGCTTGTATTAACAAAATAAATTGCCTCTGAGTACGACAGGTAAATATATAAACGACTTACATGGTAATTACAGTTAAGCAACTTTGTTGGAAAATGCTCAGATGGTACGAGTTAACAAGCAAATGGATACAAGAAAAAAAAGAAAACTTAAAGATACAACTTTTAAATTATGCCGAGAATAAATGAATAGGTAATGTTCGTACTTACCTGTAAAAAAGGAGATATTCGGTGATTTCCACCAACTCTGGAAACGAGAGATTCGCGTAGTCCGATTCGTTGGCATTGTGGATCAGTGCAATTTGTACGAAACCCTCGACTACCCGACATCCTTTCAATTGTGAGAAATTGGTCACGTTGTTTCTTATGTCTATACTTTGGCACACTGCAACAGAATCGTTTTGGATAATCTTTATAAATAAACGTTGAATACACGTATGTTTAAGGTAATTCTATCAATTCATCTGTAATCCGAGTTTCACTGATTATTGAGAATATCGGTGAATATATTTTGTCCAATGTAGGCTTATAATTACTTGAAAATATTTATTATGAAATAATTATACGAATGGCATGGATTAGAGTCCTTAAAATTCTATTGATTGTATTATATGTTTCTAAATTACAAATACACCCACGCATCAAAGTTTTCCGATTTAATTTGGATCCTTCGCAACGCATGGAAAACTTTTATACTATGCAATTTCAATTTCTCCAATTTGGATCCAAAAAAATATAACCACCCAAAACCAAATAATTTGGAACAAAATAATAACAAGTAAGTATATATTAATTGATGAAAGGATTTATTAAAGAAGTGAAAAGTGTAGAAACATTGTCTATACCCTAGCTGTAAGCTCGATAATTCACGTTTTAATGTTTCCCAATTAGTATCGACTGACGAAAGTCAATCGACTTAAGTTGATGGCAACAACGTCAGCTTGGCGACCCGATGACCCGACCTACGTATGTTAACGCTAGTACTTTTGTCGAGAACCTTCTCTTTCTATTTTCCCACCCTCCCTTCTCTCGTTTTTCTCTAAAAGAGACCTAACGAACCGTAATCGTCCTCGTCTTGCCCGACATCGGTGCTAATAACCAAAATGGTCGGTCAATTTACTTGCTAGGAGTAGAAAAAAAGACGACGACCCCATTTCAACGACCCTTTTCCAAACACAAGCACGTGTACCATCGATCGATCCTAATTCTGGATTTTTATCTTTCTTTCCAGCATCTAAAATACGAATAGCAAACGTTTCTCGGGACCAATTTATAAATTATCGATTCGTTGGTTTTGAACACATCAAATTATGTAGGTATATTTATTTGCACTTTACTATTTATTGTGCTTGAAACAAAGCATAAGTCTGTGAGAAATCTATCAGTCTTAACAGATCGAGACTAAATTGGAATAATTTAAAAATTCATTGATGAAAGAAAGAATATATCCTTCAGTGTTTGTCGTACTGTACTGTAATATATATATTACTGTACATATAATACTGTAAAAAATAAAATAACTGTAATACAATAAACAACCAAAGAGTTGATAACAGAATTCCTGAAAATTGAATAACCTTATTCCCTCTAATTTATCTCTTACAAGACTACCCCAATAATGATATCGCATATTAAATAAAATAAAAAAAGAATCGAATCTTTTGTATGTACAGAAAACAACAAAACAAATAGGTACAGAAAAATTGATGTAAACTACCGTTGGGATAGATACGTAGTAGTAATTTTCTTACAATGTAATACAGAATTGCACTGCGTGAATTTGCGTTACGCGCGAGAGACGTCGCCGAGAAGCAAATCAACGAGAGAGACACGCACTACATAGAAACGTAGCCTATTTGGATAGTCGAAGACGCGCCGTCTGCAACCCCTTCGTAAACGGTCGACGAGCTTGGTGCTAGCGGGTCGCGCTAAAAATACCACCGACTGTCATTGGAAGAAATAGGCGAGTACGTGAGAGCGCGCGCGCTATCTTCATGCGGAATCGAGCGAGTTCATGAAATAGAACGAGACCTTATCATGAATTCAACTAGTATTCTTAAAAGTGCATTTTTATTTGGAAAATTAAATACATATTTTGTATTATATGTATTATATGAAATAATTTATGCGCTATTATAATATATGGTTTACATAGAGTACTTTATATAATATTATATTTAGATTAGAATCATTAGTATAATTATCTTTAGAATCATGACTTTCATATCATTCAAAATAGATATAACCATTCGATATTTAGTTCCAAAGATATTTAAGGTGTTAATACTTATTAAACCACCCTTTATAATGATGTAAACCTACACGAATCCTCCTTTGTATAATAAAAATCCCTTCTCATAAAACTCTATCTTGTTTTATTACTTTTCCCTATTACGTAAACTTTTTCCAATTTAAAAAAACAATTTTTTTTTTTAATCGATAAATGAATATTCTTCTATTAGAGGATCAAATCGTCCAATTATCCGGCTTTACGCTTCCGTTCTTTCGCGATCTAATTTCAAAGTACGTTTTATCGTTTATCGGTTCGGAGCAATCGCGAAGAAGGCAAGCGATTATCGTAAGTACCGAGTCGTGGACGGAAATGTTGCCTGCAACATAGCAATAAATCTCTTATTTAGCAAAGGGCTTACGTAGGTTACGTGCTAAAGCGACGGTGGTTCTTTGTTTCCTTGGAATATAAAGAGGAGGTGGGAGTGTGGTCGAGAAGTAAGAATAGAGAAGGGAAAGAAAAAAGATCTTTTTCCTATCAAGATTCAGGGTATTCATGAGATCTTAATGGGAAGAAGAGTTCGACCGACGTGAAACAATGTAGATGTGTACGTTTGTACAGCGAGGTGCAATAATGGGTAGGTACAATCGTTGCATCGTCCATGTACTTTGTATATTTATTGCAGACTATCCTTGTGTTGATTTGATCTTTAGATTCAGTGCATGGTTCTCAAAGTATGTCAATGTACATAGCTTACGAGAAACATAGAAAAGGCAACTTTTGTCATTTTGGGGTAAGAGTCAATCCCACCAGGTGATTTTGCTGGATACATAGACTAATATGTACGGTTGAATTCTCGTTCATTAAACAGACGATAGCAAAAATGTAGGACGTTGTCAAGATTCTATGTAGCTAGAACAGGACGAATAAGGACACACAGGCAGCCCCTTTCTAACCTGGTTGACATATCACCGATCGTATAAATCAACAATGTAGCTATGCAGATAGCTATACATATAAGCTACAGAGAACAAAGGAAACGAGAGAAAGAGAGAGATAAAGAGTCGACCCTATCGCATTGACATTAATCTGAAACTAAGCGTAAGCAGAAAATCACAGATGTATTTAAAATTGACCAATGGATATTTTGTAATAAGAATCTGTATTTCTTAAATCCACTCCGTGATTCACAAAAACACAAATGGCAGTTAAGAGGTTAGCGAGATTTAATTAAATTCTGCACGCGTTTGAGATCACCATAGACTCGTTTAAAGAATTAAAATCACCATAAACGCTCATCAAATTTCTTTCGGACAGCACGGAAACCTTGCGAAAACTTGCACGAGATTCCACCAGGGCGCCGTCTTTGCACGCTATTTCCGTAGAAAGGGTAAAATCAAAGACGACAACAACGAAAACGACTACGAGGAGAACGCGAAGGAAGAAAAATAGGGTGGGGAGACCGAGAACTCATCTCTTTTCATCTTCCGACTCGGTCGCGTGTTTTGGCTCGGCGGATTCCTATCCTTCGTGGATAAGAATTCCTCGTGCGAGCGCTTTACTTCGATGCAACTTCTTTCGAGGAAAAAAGTGAGAGGAAAATACAGAGAGAGAGAAGCTGCACGGTTTCGAAGCGTCCTAAGGCAGCCAACTTAAGAAGTTGCACCAGTCGGTGCATTCCAGACTCTCTGTTCAAGGTTACCAGCCATTCACCCAAAGGCCGAAGCACTCGGCTGCCCTGGCTTACCTCCCTTCTCTCTTTCTATCTATCCGTCTTTATTCCTCTTTTTCTCCCTCACATTCTAGCAAAAGCGATTCGTCCTGGCGAGAACCATCTTTCTTCTACATCTTCTTCTTCTTTTTCCTGTTCTTCGTCTCTTCTTTTTCACTCTCTCTCTCTCTTTCTTACACACGCATTCCTCTTGATCGAGCGTTGCTGCAGCAAAGTTTCCCTCTCTCCTTCTTTCTCTTCGGGCCCTCCCATGGAACCGGTTGCACCTTTGTATACGAGTATCAAGAAGACACAGTTGCAAAGCTTCGAGCAGAAAGGCAAAAAGAGGGTGAGAGAGAGAGAGGGAGATAGGAATGAAAGGGAGAGAAAGAGAGACAAAGAGAAAACTTCGTGCCGGATCTCTCGAGGTCGTTATACAGGGTGTTGAAAATATCTTTTGGACTTCATCGTTGAAAAGGTATGCGAGCGAGAAAGACAGTAAAAAGGGCTTATCAACAAAGTGAACGTTTTATAATATCTCTCATTTTTTTTCCAGAAATTTTATTACCATTTTTCCGTTCAGAATATGGGATAATTTTAGTGCATATTATATAGCTTTTGCTACTTTGGTACATTGTACAGACATAATGCAGTCTTGCAAATATCTTATGAACTTTATCGAGGAAGTGAAAGAAGTGAGCGAAATGGAGATAGGAGGGGTGATCGTTTTGCTTTATAATTTCTTATTCCATTGATTAGTTTTATAGAATAATTTTAATGTATGCTGATTACGTTTTATATAGCTTTTAGCATAATTAGATGGTTTAAACATCAAGGATATTTATATGTGGTAATCATGTAAAATATGCGACGCGTGAGATGTTATAAATGCGAGATAACAGGAGGATTAACGAATGCCGTAAGAATTTACCACAGCTGGACGGAAAAATTATGTTTATGCGTTAAGTATTAGATACCTATATCGAAAAATTATTATTATAAAAAATTATAATTATTAACGTATTCGTATTAAGTTGAACTACGTCACCGCCCTATGTTGATAATGTATCTCTCATATTGTACGCCCGTTACAATTGCTATCTCTTTCGCTCTCTCTGCGTCTCGCGTTATTTCAACGGGAAATGAAAGTCGCGACTCGGAGACGAGACGCGCACGGTTACGGCGTCTGCTATCCATTTGATTCCATTTGATACCATTTGATACTACTTGATATCATTTAAAAGACGACATTTTCTCTATCATTTTCGATTTGTATCGTGAGATAAAAGAGAGTGAGAGTAGAGGCAGAAACGAAGGAATGCCGGACGTTCTTCAATGAGAATAAAAAAGATATTAGGAAGCAGCTACAGTATGTTGGAGGAACTTTCTCTTAAGGATTCTCAAGAATTTCGAAAGATGGCACTGGCCCTTCAAGAAATACGAAAGATCCGGGTTATGCTCCTTTATACTTAAGAGATTGAAAGTCATCGTCTAGTTGAAGATCTCTCGTCAAGATATTTCACTCCACAATTGTCTTTGATAACGCATTACCGAGATAGAAAACTATGTTAACGAAGAATTCTCTCGTAAGGTTTTCTCGAATCGAGTTCTTTTCTCTCTGTATCCGTGCATTTCATCATCGGCATGAGCGACCAAGTTCGTTATTAAAATTCACTGTACGAACTCAGGGTACTCGACGCATAGAATTCGAAATTAGATCGACGAAGAACCACGGAATCGCTTTTGTCGGCTCCGAAACATGAACCTCGGATTTGTCGTGCGCGTGTCTTTGATGATCTCTTTCTTAAATAGAAATCTACAACGATGAGAGAACGGGATTAATAATAGAGTACCTACGAGATATGTTTAAATTGTTTAGGTAGAATTACTTTTTAAGTAAAAATGAAATGATTTAATTTTGTGTCTAATTTTTTATCGTTTAAACAGGGTGTCCCGTTCCAGATTACCCACCGGGAAACTGCAAGTAGAGTGGACGAATTTAAGCAAAAATATCGAAAATTGTTTAAACAAATTCGGATTAGTTAACGAGTTATTAACTAACCAAGATCGGCCAATCACGGAGAGCGGAAGCGTTAGGCGACGAAAGGCAGCCTCCTTGAACTCGTTTTTACGCGAAAGACGAAACAGTAAGAAGAGAATTCCTCCTTCTCTCACCTATTGGCTCACCGATCGCCCTTGCTCTCCGTGATTGGTCGATCTTTGTTGGTTAATAACTCGTTAACTAGACCGAATTTGTTCAAACAATTTTCGATATTTCTACTTAGATTCGTCCACTCTACCTGCAGTTTCCCAGCGGATAACTCGGAACGAGACACCCTATATATCTGTTTCTCTGAAAAAGTTAAAAGTAACATAATAGAAAGTTTAATATTTTATGACGAGAAACTTATCCCTCGTAGTCATTGTTATCTATATTAAAAATACAAAATTCTAATCCATAAATGAAGTATGTTCGAAATACTAGCTTTTTCTTAATGTTATTAGATTTATTGATCATTATTGATCTAATCGCAATTAGGTTTAGATCAGGAATAATTGACCAATGTCGTGATCTTTTTAATAATTTAGATACATTATCGGGGTAAGATCATTAAGGGAGGGTAAGACGACCGAAAGGGGTCGTTCACCTCGAACGACTCACCGACAAGCCAGGTGTCGGAAACCAAGGGGTCCCGTCGTACAACGTGCTCACCGCCTCAACGATACCGGAAGTTACTGTCTAGACGACCCTTTCTTTTCCTCTCTTCTGCCCTCTCTCTCTTTTCTTCAGATTCCAGCTATCGTGGTCCATTCCGTGCACGAGAACTTGAATGGTTCTCCGTATGTCTTTCGATTTACCCTACACGGTACCTCTGGAGAACGATTTCGATAAAAGATTTTTTTAATCATTTATATGTTATATATAATTTATTGTTAGTTATAAAAATGAAAATACTTATCACTTAGACGTGTTTTATCAGAAGTTTAAAAAAAAAATTCACGGTATCGTAACGACGGATCCTCACGAAGAAAATGGACAATAACTTTTCGTTCGCTCGATACTTCCCACACATACGTGCGATATTAATAAAGAACTTTTTCCTTTATGGAACTATATCGTACAAGACTGCCTCGTAAAAATTCACCCCGACACCCCTCGCTCGTCCTCGTAACCGAATAAGGTGAAGCCGAAAAAGGTTTTGCTCGAGTGAACGTAAATCATGAAATAATGTCACCGGGCAACTTCCGCCGCGACTTACCCTAAAAGGGCAAGGAATATCGCTTTAAGTATTCACGCCGACGATCGTTAATTACATCGACTTCGTCTTTAACTTTCCTCTTTTTCTTATAACTCTTTTGCAGTTTTGTAAACATTTTCGCAAATAAAATTATCTCTTTCTTTAACTCAACAATAACTCTTTACCCTTTTTGAAATATTCTTATTTAATATATATTCCATATGTATGTCCTATGTATAATCTAGTTTAGTACACACCTCAGGGATCTTGTAAATATATAATTACTTAATTTTAGTTATAGTATTGACAAATTCAATCTCGAAAATAAAATGTAATATAATATTTTTTAATATATGTATATTCTTAACCCTAGATCACTAAACATTCGTCTAATAACTTTTTCATTTCTTTTCTATTCCTTAATTAATGACTAATAATACATCTTTTAAATTTTGATACTTTGTAATAAATAGGGGTGATATCAAAAAAATTATTATTATGAGTCGAATGATTAGCAACAGAATATCACTGATTTAAGTTTAGTGATCTACGGTTAAAGACTTGGCATAGTTCTTATAAAAACAACAATAAATGTCTCCCTCTATACCGAATATCTACAACGTGTACCCTCATAACATAAACTGGAAGAAAACTCAAGAAGAAAGCGACAACCTTTATCAACGTTCTTTACATAATTTAGGATAGAAAATAAAATAATGCCCGTGCGTGCCCTGAGAAAGAAGAGGATCGTAAAACTGTATCAGAGTTGTACGGTTACGGTGTCGCACGCACCTAAGTACTCGAGGCGATACCATAAACTTAGATTACGAGTGGCAAAGGAGATGAACGTTCGAAGCAACGGCGTTCAAACATCGTAGCGGTATCCACCCGTTGGTACAGCCTTTAGCCATGTCAGGAGGGAAGTCAATATGATCGTGAAACGCGTGGGACTTCCGTTTTTCACGGTTATCGTTCCCCATTGTCACGACTAACCCGTAAATCGAGAACGAAACGACGCGTTTTTTAATCGCTTGCTCGTAAAATTCGAAAGGACGATCAATTTTCTCCTACTATCCCGTTTAACTTGTTGTCGACGCGTAATCTTATGAGTTCTTGTCCAAAGAGGTAGGTTAAATCTTACGAACGTGGTTTGTGCTTAGGTGAGTTGTTTTTTATGATGTTAAAATACGAACACTTTTTAAATCATCGATAGATATTGTTACGAAGTTAATCGTAGTTGTTTTCGATATAAAGAGACGTTCAATTTTATTACATGCCACTTAACTTCGGATTCATCGACATATCCATAAAATAGATGACGCTATCCGTGTCTGGATAGTGCTCGAAGTATTATATAATATAGAGAAATAAGAGACATGGGACGTGAAAACGGTTGAAAAGATAGAGAATAGAAAGATATGGATGTATTCTGTCTTCAAGTTTCATTCTTTAACGTTGTCCAGTCTATGTTTAGATCATCAGCTATAGTGCTACCCACTCTGACCAATTTTTAAATCACTTAACAACCTATGTTTCGATCCACCCAATCAAACTCACATCTCATATCTTATTTTCTTCTGCACCTTATATTAGATTACGTTTAATAAAATTTAAAAAAATGTATCACACAAAAGATTTCTCTCTTTGTATATACATAAGACTAGCCTGACAGTGGGAAATGTCCAATATTGTCACATGCAGTCAATAGATATTCAATGTATTAAACTATATAAAAAGTAAGAGAGAATAGATGTGTAGTACGTTGCAAAAGTTTTGACCAATTTTTCGAATCGCCCCGATTACGCCCTCGTCAAGCCAATTAAATACTTACTTCGACCGATGATCGAGTCGGAATTGACTCGCACGACATGTCTCGACTCAAAGTTCGAGTATGTACGATATATGTGTAGTTTCTAAACTGTAGAGTCGTACCGAGTGAGGACGGATCAATTGATAACGATCATTGGATGACGATGTATATTATACGTGGTAGGAAGCATCTAACGTGCTCTCCCACTTTGAAGTTGAGCAACGTTCTTGGAATTGTTTTATCGAGCGGTTAATTAGCAAAAGTATTCTTAATTTTTACTAATATTTGATTATGAAATCGAAGTTGGACATAGTCAATCAACAATTTTGTCGATTATTAGATTTAAGACCAATCGGAATTTCCAACTTGGAAATAAATTGATCGTTATATTTTCTTTTCAGACAAAAAAAAATGTAATACTTTATGCCATGTCCTTTTTTGTTATAAAACATTTCTTTTGTATAGAACGAATAACTGTAAAGTCATATCAAGTTAGCATGCTGAGTGTATCACCTCTGTTCTTCGAAAATGTCAGAAAAACGTGAATAACTGATCAATAATACACAATACCGGAACTGTGCTGCGGATTTTTATCATTTAAGGCAAAGGATAAAAGTTTATAATTGCTATTAACCCTCAAAGTTTCAAGAAAAACGAAGACAAGTCACTTAGGCGAATATTTCTTATAACTAATTTACGCGGTAGCTACGGACTGTCATACGAGACACGCTACCTGCTGATTATTCGATCGACGTCTAGTTAGAATACGTAGGCGTCGACAACTTTCTTCGTAGCGTATATGGTACCGATAATGTATTTGATTCTGCCATGGATATATTTACTAGGAATTTTATAGGGAATAATATCTGTAGAAAATTCTGCATAAATAGCTAATGCTTATTGAAGTGAATATAATAAAAGATGCATTTCTTCCGAGTCTTTTTTCGAGCTCTATTATAAACATTGTAAAAATTAGCTCACTCTAAGACGAATTACAAATGTTCAAAGGTCTTAAAAATTCACTTGGTTTTGTATACTGTACGAATATTTTGACAGTCTCTGTATACCGAAGTTGATAAATAAATATAGGTTGCCAATACCAAAAATGTTGACAAAAAAAGATTTTATCCAGTAAATTTTTAGTTTGCAATTTTAAATAATATATATTATACATAAAATATTTATTTTTTCTCATAGTCTGATGAATCTTTAAATATCATGCAAGTTTAACATTCCAAATGTTTTTCTAGCTCTTACGGTTACATAGTTATATCGGGGGATAAAAAAAAAAACAGAAAATTCACAAAACTTTGAGTGATGTTATCCCCTTGAAGTGAATTTTCGTCAAAAAAATTGTTCGACTCGACGAATTCTACATACCCACAAAGTTTCATTAAAATCAGAATTACCGAGTTGTAATATTTCCTTTATTAGTACGTAGACATTGAAAGATAGAAAAAAATAGAACTGTCTCGTCTGGGGTTCACGTTTGGCAAGAAGCCTTCGATCAAACGTCTCCTGTTCCGTACGTACCACCTTTTTCTCGTGAACCCTTTGAAATCAACACTCTCATCTAATTCGATGACGACAGGGTCTGGGATAAAAGCAAAGGTGCGTATCTACTCCGTCAGAAAAAACTTGACCAGCGATGGGAACGGGAAAGTTGCATACTTTTCTGTTGTGTAAATCGCTTGAACGAGCTACCGATGAAAGGATTAGAAGAAGAAACACGTTTATCAGGATGTATTGGGTCATCCACGTCGTTAGGTGATTACGTGTAAGAAAGGTATGGCCTATAGGCAACCTTGTAAAAATGCATTAGGCTCTCCTACGTATATCATGCTGCGTATATTCGCGTGATATATCTGTCGAGTGAGGTAGAAAATATTGGAGAGCGTTCTCGTTCAATAATTTCGTGACTCGTAGCAACGACGCAGCAGCAGAGCGCGTGTAGCTCGGGCCGATGAACTTTTATCCGTGCTACGACGTTGTTTCGAACTCCTTAGAGCCTTCCTCTTTCTGTTAATCCACTCTCCTAGCATTGTAGCTGGTACGTGTCTTTATATAAAATCAATCTTTTTTTTTGAGCTAAATAAACGAGGAAATATTATAAAAGTTCCTTTTAACTTAAAAGTTTGCCGAGTTTCGAACATACATATTCGAAATAAAATGTACGTTTAAAAGACAAGAATTTTTAGGTAAATCAATAAAGTAAATGGCAATGAGTTTATAAGTTACTTCGTTTCTCAGTAAAAATGAATGATAAGTCTATTTTTTCTTCACGAACGTAGTTAAATATTTATGAAGAGTTAATTCGTCTTTCCTAGATAAAAGGTTAACACGTTTTTGACAAACATCACTATTTTTATTATTATTATTTAATAAGTATATAAAATATACCACCGGCGTTAGTCCTACTATACTATTTTGCGACGGACAGGCCTAACTACCGTTAGTCTGTAATTATTTGTGCCATCGTGATAATATTCGTTTGACGAGAAAACGATCCTAGCAGGTACAAATCTTCCCTCCTGAGGAAGAAAGAATTACTATTGTCGCGTTTCACATGCCACCGTGTCGTTTTCCTATTTACTTTCCGGCGCCTCGTGTTTTCCACTGAACGAACTAGGCGACACACGCGCGACAGTTGTTACCATAAATAGAATTTACCATTATTTACTGTAAAGCTAATTCTACAAAAAAATAATTAGGTTAAATCAATCGTATGAATTATTTAAAAGACGACTAACTTTATTATACTAAATTTCATAATATCTCTAACGTATAATATTGTCAATCTTTTAATACTATCTATCGATCATAAAACATAAAATCTAAGCTAGTCCTCGTAAATTCTACGACGCAAGTAGCATCGTCTCTTCAAAATGATCCCGATCGTAACATCTGGCTTTGTCGATACTCATTTATCAAATTTGCTTTAAAGTTGACATAAAATCAATTCAAAGCAATTACACCGATGATTTTTTAAAAACCTTTGAAACCCTACAAGAGATTCAACTGTGCATAAAATATAACTACAAATTATTTAATCTAATTTCCATAAAAATGTTTAAGTTACAGTTTCTTCTAAATATATAAATACACGAACATGCAATAATATTGTGTTGTGCAATTTCTATAAAATACACCGATGACATCGAACAACTTTGCATTTAATTACCCCCTAACAAACATGAATTCTATAAAATGTCTAGCCCCGTAATTTTTCGAACTCAAATTTAGCTACCAAAGATATAACACTTTCAATTAGTAGCAAAATAGAAAGTCAGCAATAATAATTATTATTCATATTCGATCCAGTTTATTGAACCAACAACCGGCAAAGATTTCAGTCTACTACCGAGAACCCAAGCTAGAGTTCGACTAAAGTCGAACTTTACAGTCGAACATGATCGAATTGTTGGGCTCCGATCGTTGCATAACACACGGCTTGCCTTCTCCTCGTTTTTTTGGACTGGTTCGTTAAATATATGCGTGGTAAACACGCAAAAGTCAAACAATGGAACCGAAAAGGGGGACGATCGAATAACGAGCGACGATGCCAGTATTAAATTTCGTAGATGTTCCTCGAAGGGGTTTCTATCGTACCACATCGAAAAAATCAGGGCCTTAACCCTTAGTAGCCTGATTTACGAAAGTAATTTTTTTTTTAATATTACTGTGTTTGCTTGAGGGTCTAGATGAAGGGAAAAATAGGTAAAAAATCACAATATTTATTTTACATATTTATTTAGAAAAAAAAAAAAACAGGTATCAATTTTGATACTTCAGGCATTAAGGCCATAAAGAAAATTAAAAGATTGGTATCAAAATTGATACTCTAGGTTATTAAGGGTTAAGAAGACCAAAAGTGGTCCTCGTGATCGAGGAGAGTGAATTGGTTGTATTTTTATCTACTTCTCACTCGCTCAATCACAATCTCTCTCTTACACCTTCGGATCCCTTTCATTTAAATTCTTCAAACACGTTCACCGCCGATCACCCAGCAAACACCTTTGGAATTTCATCTATGCGAGGCGATACGAAAGGCTCCTTTACTTCGATGAAGTCGGGTAAAAATGAATCTTGCTGCAACTCTCACCGCACCGTTTAGATCGATCATTCTCGGCTCGCTATTACGCTACGTAATTACAAAATAAAACGTGCGCGAATGCATAAACGCGGTCAGTGCCGGTCTAAGAAGTCAACGCAAGTACGATTAAAGCATCATTGATAATTAGCCTCTCGATATCTCTAATTTTATCTATTTAATACGTGTATAATCTTTTTTCGTGTCTAATGCAATCGTCACTTCGAGGAGCACGATAAAGTGACTGTGAATATCTTTTTAAACATATTCTTCTTGACGAATTGGTGAAGATATTAAAATTACAATCATACATATTAACATATCGTTTTGTATTTTGAAACACCAACTAACGTTTATCATCGACTATTTTCTTTTTGCAAAAATTAACATGAAACCTTGATTATTATCGATATAAATTATTTTATTCGTACTATATTTTCTTAGATAAAACTTTGTGTCTTATTAAAGTACCTATTCCAGGAGATATTAAAAATATACTAACTTGTATAACAACCGAAGAATAACTTGATCCGTCGATCGTTTTCAATGAACAATATATCAGATATGTAGACTTTATTGAATTTGTCATACCTTCGTCTAAAAAATATTGACAAGATCATAAAAAAAATATTAATACAATGCCATCAATCGCTTTCGCAAAACGAATGTCCGCGTAAGGGAGAATGACCGATACCTACGTTAAATAACAATAAATTCATCGAACGAATTTCTGCTTGGAAACTCGCCTAAGAAGCAACCAGACACAAGTTACCTGTTCGATAATGCGTGGCAATGAACGTGAAACGTACGTTAACGAGTATTTAAATTTACTTTCATATACCTCGTAAAACTTCCAATGGCGCGCAGCGATGCTGGTGGTGGTATCTCGTAAAATTTACATGCGATTTCATCGCCTTCGCTGTTTCTCCTCCACCAGTTCCTCGACAACCACCCCTACCCCCTTCAACTTTCTATTCCATTTTACCATTGTCCGTTTTCACGCTCGATATGATTTAAAACGCGTGTGCTTTATGGATATAACGGCTACGGACGATTGGTCATCGTAAATCTATGCCATTCAAGATGCGAGCTTTCCCGATCATCGATTTTCACACGCTGGAACAAAATGATCTTTTTTTTTCGTGAAAAAAGTAGCTAGATCTCTATATTTTTAATAACATTCATTTAACTTGTTCTATTTTAAATCAGTATAATAAGAATAGATCAAATATTCGTCAGTCTTCTTTAAAAAATATATAATTTAATATATTTCTGTTTACTACAATATTAATTATAAACAATAAATAACTTTCAATTTCCCACTTTATTAGTATGAATAATATCTAATAAATAAAAAATATAGTTAATGATTTAGTTATGTTAGAAAAAACAATATCTATACTGTCTAACAACTACGGTTGACATTTAGTAATAGATCTAGTAACAGGTTACAATATACTTATTTTACTTTTGAACCAACAATGCACAGAATAGTTGGACTCTCAATTTTTTTGATTTTAAAATAATCAACAGTTTGGAATACTATATCGAGGCTCTTTAAACAATGCGAATAAAAAGGTAACTAGAATTTTTCCTAACTTTCTTTAAGAATAACGAGGAATAAAGAAAGAAAGTTCAAGGAAGACATGTTTCTTTCCTTCTGGACGAACTTCTTTTCTCGATGTTCCGTACGTAGCGAGCAGAACGGTCGAATTAATTCGAAGGAATTTCTGGGAGGGAAGCTACGGCGGCGATCTGATTTAATTCCCTCGAAATGCCCGAGACAATGCTCGTACACGTCGTAGCTACTCGTGGAATCCGCTTCGCGAAATAAAAGCCGGACACGAAGCGTCTTCTCGTAGAAAGGTAGGGTACTTGTCACGATTTATCGTAATGAACGCACTTGTGCGAATATGTGTCTCTTATAGCACGCTTATAATATGATTCGTGTAAAAGTGTAAGAATGTACATGGGTATGTAATAGAATTTTTTCTGAACAAAGTATATAATCGTTTAAAATACTAGAAAAGTAATTAACGAAACAATTTAGTATGTAATAAGCCTATGAGTAGCTTTCTCTTTATAAACAGCTGTACTTTAAAGAATTTAGAAGACACCCGACTAATTTATCGGATGCTCTCTTATATCAAATATGGAATGTATTTTAATTATAAACAAAAATTCTGCAATAGATATAACCTTACAATTAATGGATACACCTTTCTGTAAATCGATGAAAAATAGTCCTTTATTAAAAAAAGACAGGTGTAATTTGAGATTCGAAAATCAAAATTGGTGTCATAGTAGGAAAAGCGATGGCGGAATATTCCGATCGAATCGCGTATATCACGAACGCAGGGCTTTCATTGATTGCAATTTATTGCGTCGCACTAAAGGTCAGTTGCTCGCGTTACACGTATCGCAGTTTCTTGGATTTTTCCAATGTTCTTACAAACACAATGATTTAATCGTTAGTTTAGTCGGTTCAGTTCTAAATCGTTTTACTTTCCTATCGGCTCACTCTCAAGAACTTTAACATAACTTAAACGTTTTGTTTTTTTCGTACCTAGATTCACCGGTCGTCGGTGATTGATCTAAAATATTTGATTATTTTCAAATATATCGTATTTTCGATAAAAAGTATTAATAATAATGTCTATTTTTTTGCAAATCTAATTTAGCATTGGCTTTGTAAATAAAATTGTATGTCTTTTATTCATTTTCTTCCATACATTCTGACCGTGAAAATAATTAAAATTCAAGCTCGTTAACCTCGTATAGAAATCACTGAGAAAATCAGAACACCAAAAAATCATGACACGAGGATGCAATTGCGACGTTTCTTCTGCTTCCGAGCGGCATTATTTCGTAAACCGGATGAGATCGTTTTGTCGGCTCAATGGTATAATGTCGGCCTAGACCTCGGATCACGCGACGCGTCGCTCGCGCGTCTCCTTGATGATCTCGAATTATTTAAGATTCACTTGCTTTCGTTTATTTCTTTGTTTTTTTAACTTTTGAAAGAAAAGGAAAGACCGTTTCAAAATTCGTAGATACATGCCTGGGGTTCTTTTTAAATAGGTATGTCCCTTTGCTGTATATCTACTAATTTTATATTAAAGGCATCGTAATATAGGTGACCTTGGTACACGAGCAACGTTGGCACGATATTTCATTTAAAAAGATTGCAGCACCAAACGCAACTTGGAAAAGGACTTCTTGGCCTTAATTTGATAGACATATAGAAAATAACAAAAAATAAAAACGACGGTACGAATTTTCATGACGATCGTTCCAACTAACAAATCGGTAGAACATTCAAATAATGAAATGTCTTGGGGGATACTTCGTATTATCTTTACGTAGAATATTTGTTAATTTCATGGTTCACAAAAGTTCACTTGTACCATATGAACACGAAACACGTAATATCGAAGAATACGCCGTACTAATATAAATATGCGAGCGTACCTTCGACTCCGTGATCGTGGAAAATTATGAATGAAAATGTTCACGAGAAAGGAAAGGGTAAAGACAAATTTAACGGAAATGGACAACAAGACAAATGTGCGTTATATCTCTGTCCAAGATCCATTTATGCCAATCGAAAATAAGTAAAAAAACAAGTGGGTTTGGATCAATTCGCCACGACGACATTTCGTCGACGTATCGATCGGAGTGCGTGGCACGTGGCGGCCGTTTGACAGCTAGACCACGCGTTGAGGGTCAAACGGTTGTGTTATTCCATCACCCAAGACATATTTCCTATTTTAATTGAAACGATACCAAGTCAAATCACTTATTTTGAAAATGAATTTAAAAAATGATCAAGGTTATTTGTCAAAATCAAAATACCGAATAACCAAATCCTCGAGGTGATATTTAAAAGTTTGATAAGACGACAAAAATTGATTTTATCTGAAGTTTAATCGATATATCGATAACCAGTTTCGTCGTGCGAGATTGAAGAAGTCTGTCAGCAATGAGACTTCATCGACAGAGATCTATGAAATACTTATATCATTGTGCTTACAGTTACAAACATATTTCACACATTGACTGCAAAGCCACTCGATTTTTCAAGATGAACTTGAAATATTTGCAAATATCTTTTTTAAATATTTACAAGAACGTAATCACCAGTTATAAGAAGTATAAGGTCTAAGAAAAAAAATATGACAGTACATTCTTCCACATTTTCCCTCTGAAATGAATCATAAAAAAAATCACTGTAGCAGTCAACGTGTGAAATATTAAAAAAATTCTTTCAGATTGTTCGCAACAACCTTAAATACTAATCGATATAATATTAAAACATACAAAAAATGTGTACTTACCCCCATCTTTTGCGTATAATCCGCTGGAAGTCTTTTGTTGCAGCGCAGCAAGTGTGACCGTCGGAAAGGCGAGTGCTATGAAAAATGCGATGCTAAAGGTTAGTCTCCAATTGCAAAACTTCCTCCACCGTACAACGTTCGAGGCGTTTCTCGAATTCCACGAATTCCTTTCCTGCATCTTGCAACGACTCTTCGTCCTCGTTGTCGTCGTAGAACTCCCCGTTTCCGGGAGTTCGAACGATAAACAGTTGGAAGGGATAAGAAAGTTCTCTCGAGTATGTACGAGGCGATCAAAAGTTTCCCGATCGGATAACGATCGAAGCTCGGAATATCCGTGAAGCCGCTCGCAAGCGTGGCACGTTAGCGGCGTCGCGATGATCGAAGGGTCGCCGTCCTCGTGATTGCTGGCACTGCTCGTACTACTACTAGTACAACTCGATGGACAGTGGCAGCAACGATGGTGGTTAGCAGGGCTAACGATACTCGTGTCGATGCTGGTGGTGGTTGTGTTTGCGAGTATGGTAGTGGTGGTTGCGAGCCGATGCACGCACGACTCGTCCTCGAGTCTGCGCGTACGACGCGGGGATTTCATTTTTCAGGGTTTTCCCTTTTCGCTACCTTCCGTCCGGAAAAAATATCTTTTTTTCTTTATCTCTCTCTCTCTCTTTATTCACACCTGGTACAAATGTTTAACGTCCTAGGTGTTCATTAAGAGAAAGCGTCCTTGGAGTACATCCTCGCGGAATCCCTTTACACCGTTGGTAACGAATGATCCTCCCTTTCTATCTCTTTTCCTTCATAAAAGCGTTTTAAATAACGTTTCAAGCGTTTATTAAGAGAAAGGGTCCTTCGAGTACATCCTCGTCTTTGCTTACCAAAAGTTCTGTCTAGTTAATCTTCGTTCTCACTCTACGTAATTTCGTAAAACAGCACGAATTCGATGACAACGAGTCTCGAGACTAGAGTTTTCCATTCGACACGATTTACTCGCGTCAGCAGAGGAAGAAGCAGCCATGGATGATAGAATCACCGTGAACGGAAAGAAAAATGAAGTTCGACGATGTACTTCGTCCCTGGACGATCGACGACAGCGAGGTGGACGATGCTCGTCCGAGACGGACTCCTTTCTCGATCGCTGCTATTCTTCGTCTTCTTCTACGTCCTCCCATCAAGATCGCGCGACGTCGCGCTAACGACGCACGACGGATTCCTAATTGCCGCTGATTCGATTAGTCAATCTCGTTGGAGCTGCAACAGGACCCATCGAGTCCCCCACCTTCTGCCTCTGCAAATCAAACGAGCGATCGCTCGTGTTATAATAAATCGATGATCGCCTCCAAGGCGAATAGGGATGGGAATAGCGGGATGTTGTTCGATTTTTTTTACTATATTAGATTTTTATTTGGATCAGGCACATTCTGGACCTGTTTTTTTTTTTAAGTAAAATGCAAAACTCTATGTTTGACTTGTAGATCAATTTGAAAGAGTATTTAACAAACTTCAATTTCAACGTATCCAATATGGAATACTCCAATTGCGAAGCAATACAATTAGGAGTTTCGACTATGTATCTTTCGTAATACTACATGTCCTTAGGGGAAGAGTGGTACGAAAGAGCCACGTTTTTTAAAGAGACATTATCATTTACACAGTAGTTTTCGAACAAATGTTGGACGAATTATAATTGTTAACACTAGATTTACGGATGTTGTTTATATACCTATTTTTACTTAAGTAAAAAAAGAAGAATATAAAGAGGAAGGAAAAGAAGAGTAATCAACATTTACATATATTTCATTACTTAACTAAAAAGCCACGTATGATTTTTTTTAAATAATTGTCAAGTTTCATATATATATATAGTAATCAAATTTTTAATGAGTCAAATTGGCTCAGTCCGTAAATCTAATGTTAAGTAGCAGCACTAGTTGCTAGTTAAACTAGCAAAAACTGTACTAGTTTTTCAAACATTGATTCGTCCAACATTCGTTCAAAAACTACTGTGTAAATGATAGTGGCTCTTTCAAAACGTGGCTCTTTCATGCCACTTTTCCCCTATAGGAGTAATTTATTTGTTTGTAAATAAAATCACAAATGTCACGTCAAAAAAAGGTATCGACTTCGCTTGGAATCTGATGGTCTCGATTAAGAAACATCCACCCTTCGAAGACTATCACCAAAATGACAAATCCAATTTTACAATTGATTAATAACTTCCTCGGAACAACGCTTGCAGTTGATTTGTGGATGATTTTCGTGAGTTTGGTGTATCTACCGAACGTACGAGGAAGGCTGTTCGGCACACTAATTTCGTTAAAATCTCGACGTCGAGGGCCGGCTTCCGGCACGCCTGCTCCCGAGGCTATATCGTTTATACCGGTGTGTGTTGCCGCGAGAGAGAGGACGAGAAAGAAAGAGAGACAAGGGGGAGAGACAGTGAGAGGGGTAAAGCTCTGAAAGCAAAGCAGGTTCGCGCAATATTCGAGAGGCAATATTCAGGACAGTGTCATCATCGTAACACCAACGTGGGTAGATACGTTTCCGAGTACCACAACCGAACATCAGAGAAAGATAGAACACAGGGAGGAGTTAGAAGATACGATGAAACTGACAAACATTTGCCAACCAAACGGTGCTTTTCATTATGCCGAAAGTTACACTTAAAACTCTCTTGATCACTCACTCAAACATAGTTACAATAACTACAACCACGTTTGCTCTATTCTCTTCGCATGTTTCTCAGTTTCTAAGCCATTCTTTTTTCTGCTCGTGCTTTGAATTAAAATGAAACATCAACGAAGTATCCGATCGGAAAGCTAACCAATAAATTGATTAACACTTTCATTGTCAATAAGATTGTTCCAGTGTCATGACGTAACGAATGAGAAGTGTCCCGACCACGCAGTGTCACGCACCCAAACAAATTTACGCCAGTGGATTTTGTATACCCGAAGTTACTCACGCGGTATCGCGTTACATGTAGCGTGTATCGATTAGATATATATAAGTCATTGGCAATATAATCATTATGTATACTCATATTAGGTATTGTAGAGTGATATTGTGAAAGCGTGTGGTCCCAATAATCGGATTAATTGTGATGGTGTTTGTAGGCTGTATGCTGAAAGGATTTGGTGATTATGAAGAAAAGGAGTTTTTTTTAGAACGGTGTTGACTTGAAATAATAGATTTAGAGGGATATGGTATATTTAAAATTAGAAGATTACTTGTGTTTTATACTGTCGAGTAAAACTTTGTTCATTAGTGATAATAAACATTTGTGTCTTAAATATGTTGTTAAGTTAATTGATCCTAATCAAATTATAAGGTACAGTAATGAAAAGAAGACAATTACTTCTAGAGAAAATTGAAAAAGAAACCTTTTTCTTTTGATAAATTTAAATGCTCTCATTAACAACCTTCGTTTTGTCAAACAATAGTAACGAATTAAAATTGTTTCCCTTTCTTAATTTTTTCCCTAACTCATTAAATATCTTCGAAATCATGAGTGTATACACGTATCGCTTATTCATCAAAAAATTTCAAACGTATTTACGTTGAACGTGACGAAGCAAAAATCACCGATGCGCTGTTAGACCATCGGGACTTTAACGGGTTACTTGCCGCGCGAGAAGGCCTCTTATCTTACCGGGAATTCCTGCCAACCGTTATCTACTATAGGTAACAGATACTTCCATTACTACGAAGCGCATAAAATTATCAAACGAAACCGAAAAAAAGAAATCCATTCGCACGAATCGAACTATTGAAAAGTATCTACGAGTCTGATAAAAATTAAAATGTCTCTGAACCCTGGGAGAAAAAATTTCGCATTAAGCACACATTTAGATCTCGTTACGAAACGTAAAGATCCACAAGGATTTTTAAATATCTAGAATAGTTTCGGAGATAATCGTCCGTTACACTTTCTGCTTCATCGAAAACATAAAAAAACTCCTAAAGAGTATCAAATAAATCTATAACATTGCAAGAATATAAATTTCTATTTTCATTTCCTCTTTACCAGACACTAATAACAATAAACTTGCGAATATACGTCCAAGCCGAACGGATGAATACTTTATAGAACCTTATGCTTTGTTAAGGCGATTAGAAGTTAGCTAGTCACGATCACGATCTTCCGAGACAAGGATCGATAAAGTACGGGTAAAATCCTGCACGGCTTAAACGTGATACGAGGAAACGTGCTGCCGCCTTTGATCCACCACGGTATACTTTATCGATCGGCAAAATTCGAATTCACGATTTTTTTCACATTATTTACTTTGTAGCGTCCGGACCCCTCTTATCTACGGCACCGCTAGTTAAAGCACGTAGACCGTCGCGCCAATACTAAAATGATCGGCTTAATGATAAAGAAAGAAACCTGACTGGTTTTTCGCGATAACCAATCTCTAATACGAAACGCTGTTCTAAACGGTAATCGTACGATCTAAAGCATTAATTAATATTATAATCCTCTTTTAAATGTGCAATAATTTTTACATCATACGCGTTTAAGCAATCCTTAGGCATTTATTTAATAGAGATCGATATCGTTTGATCATTTTTATTATCGACCGATTTGAATTTCCTTCATCTCGTAGAGTCTAAGTGTAACAAATATAAACCGCTATGAGCTTAATCAGAAACGATAACGAAACCCGTGTACTAAATCCCAGTTCCCATGATTTAAACAAAGAAAACTAACAAAAACTGTATTTTAAATAACAATTCCCAGATTTGAGGATAGCTTTATCACCTGTGAAGCTACAGAGACACGTTGAGCCAAGATTTTTGTTAACAATCACAAATTTCTTGGTAACAAGTTAGAAATAATTTTGCCACCTCTCGAAGGTTAATCCCAGTGGGATTACAGCTAGGTGAACTTTAACTTATGCTGGGATAACCACACTGAATTATAATTGATACGTTTACTGACAATCGTGGGATCAGCACGCTCCAGGGAGTGGTTTGTGGGAGCAGAAGAAAACTGTGGTAAGGTGGAAGGAGGAACGATTTTGACTAATGGTCAACGAACGATTTTGACTAGCGTCTTCCGCCTTGGTTATAAAATTTAAAGATCGCCTAAGAGACAGAGTCCAAAGAGAGAGAATCATCCTCGATGGAATGGCCAAGGTTTTATAACAACCTGAGATGTCCACGTGTCGCTTGGTACTTGAGAGATCGACCATGGCAAGGACTCAGGATAACAGGATTCAAATGCTTACGTAGCTAAAAAAACCGACTACTTTGAATTATTGTTTTAATCTGGCGAAAGTGTGACAGGGTATGTCATGTTCCACTATTTCTAAAAGTTGTATTACATTTTCGTCAAGCGTAATTGATATCGCTAACTTCCAGTAGCTACAATCTAGACTATGCTTTTTTGTTTCGTGTAGTACTGATTATCATGAAATTTATAGGACACTGGTCGATATTTCAACCACTTCTATACTTATTTTTGACAAACTCAATCCACGTTCATTGAACTCTAATTAACGAGGATAAGTTTTGTTCTATAAAAGGTTCAAAATGAGGAACAATTCTTATTCAATATATTAACAGATTATATAGGTATACGGAACTTAAAATTAACAAATAGATGATTGGAATGTGCGAAAACAATAATTTTAAAAGTCACTTCGCTACCAGGTACAGGACATCAGCATTTCCCAAATGAAAGTAAGTAATTGTTCTACAAAAACAAACAGTTATCCTTTAATAAAAAAATGACTTTACCAAACCCAACCTTTTAACAATAAGAAAGAAAAATGATCTACCTTCCGGATTTCTTAGCATTCCTTATCCTCGAACCAAACTATAGAAAACTTTAATCGATCCTTTGCATCCACCTATTCCCACGGTCTGGCCCCCGAGCGTGCAATTGTTTACGAGTCTGGCCCACTATCGTTGCAGTTCGTAATGACCAATGATATCTACTCGTGAAAGGAACGATTAGATTGAGCTCGCTCGTGTCGTGCCCAAGAAACAATGGACATATACCGACTGTAATTGCCTGTTAAAAGGGTGAACTTCGATGGCGTATTACGATCGATAACGATTGCCTATCGATCTCGTTACTTCGCGAAATTCGTGAAATAATGATATCCAATCCCATCGCTTTCTTCTTCTTTATACAGGGTGTCTGGTTCCAGGTGTCCAAGCGGAAAACTACATGTGCACATCAATGATTTGAGTCGAAAAGTTTAATACTATTTTCCGAAATTCGGCACAATTAAGTAGTTATTAACAAACAAAGATAGGCCAATCACGGCAAGCAGTGACACGTAACGTTGTTTATTGTGGATTCTTCCTCCTACTGCTTCGTTTCTGGATTAGCTGCAAGCTCAAGTAAACCGCCTTTTTTCGCTAATGGCCGTAATTGGCTGATCTTTGTTAATTATTAACTCGTTAACTAAGTCGAATTTCGAAAAGTAGTATCAGACTTTTCGACTCAAGTCATTGATGTGTACATTTAGTTCTCCGCTTGGACACCTGGAACCGGACACCCTGTATATCGTCTTGTACCTTTTAATACTTCTCTCATTTATCGAAATATCAGCATAAATAAATGACTACACGTCGATATCGTCACGTGACAGAGAAACGAAAGGTTAACACGAGGCACGTGGAAAGGGTGAAGTCTGTCAACAAAATGGAAGGGGGTATCCCCACACGTGTTATTATTGCTTCTCGTAGCACGTACGTGGATCATCATCAATATCTGACCGGTGGAGGGGTAAGAGGAATAATCAGAGGTCGATGCGCGCGATCGAGCGCTCTGGAAAACAAGCGCTTTCGGACATGCGATATAGAAAAAGAGGTGAAGAGTAAGGGAAGAGAGAAATGGGAACCGAGGGGAGGGAGGGACAGGCGCCTGATCCCGGCCGCTTATCGGCCAGTCAGGGAGTTAAGTAGAGTGATTCGATTAAACGTGAATTATTCTTAATAACGAGAGATAATTCATTTATTGCAGCTCTCGAAAGGGTCAGACGTTCGATCGGTCGGTCGTCTGCTTTCCGTCTCATTCGCGTATCAAATTCTTTTTCTCTCTTTTTCACTCGCACGTTGTCACGCATTGACGAACGAAGTTCGAAAACGACGATTTGAAACCAGCCTCTCAGATTAAATCACCGTCCTGAACGATAGTGATGAACGATCGAGTGCACGACAGCAGGCAATAAACTTGCTGCAGGACGAAAACGACGTTCCCGATCGATCGTTACGATTTGTGAAACGCATTTTTCCTTTCATCGGGCTGTCGAGGCATAAAGAATTTTTGATCATTTTTGTGAAACTTATGCGACACGTACATATATGAAGAATGAATGTAGGTTATAGACTCGCAATGACACCTAGAAGTTTTTGGACGTGGTTTAACCTTTTATAGAACACTGGTCGATATTTCAACGACTTTTATACTCATTTTTGATAAACGGAATACGTGTTCACTGAACCATAATAATCGAGAATAGACCATAAACAGTGGAAAGTTGTTACCTATAAAGGGTTAAAGAAGAAATTTTTTATAGTTAAATCAAATAACTTGAGTTGCAAGAAAATAGAAGAATTAGTTCATTAGAAATTGGTAATTTTGAAAGCACTTAGTCCAACATTTTAACAGAGTTTTTAATGAAAATAGTTCAATATTATTTTGCAATCTTTAAACATTTGCATGTCAGAAGAACATTAGGTAACTAATATACCTTACTTAACTTAAAAAAAGTTTTATACCATTTATAACCAACTATTTCTTTTTCCAATTTCCATTTTATTCCAAACGACGAAAACACGATATGTAATAAACTAATTCTCCCATACCCGTTGATTGAATTATAAGAAGTTATTCCTTATTTAAGGGTGTCCAAAGACTTTTGGGAGTCACTGTACGTATGGGTGAGATGAAATACAAGGGGGTATAAGGGGACGTTATATCGATACGTCACTACGTATGTGTACAAGCACGTAGGGTACTTATCCTAAGTGAGATTTGCTCCTAGCTATGCGGGTATATCTATCGACAGGAATATTTACGAGCGAAAGACGCTTATTACTACGTCGTAAAGCGTGAGCCGTAGGTACTGACTCATGCTGCGCGCTAAGTATAGTCGCCGTTTATGTGGAGCGGTCTAAGTCGTAGCAAACAATGCGTCGTTAGTTAATCGTGTGCGTACTACCTACGAAGAATACCCGATAGACTACGAGCGGTATTAAAATTCTATCAAGGAAAAAAGAAATAAAGGAAATGTCAATTCGCCACCTGGTGATCTCGATACGATCACGTGACACGTGTTACAACGATTTCGATTCAGTTTCAATGTATTTTTTTTTCTTTAAGAAATGGGATACGAGTCGAGCTTAGAAGGAACGTAACGATGTTTCTATCTTGAACAGGACGTGGAAGTTATTTTTCATAGAGATAAGATAGATGAATAACAACCAGGAGATAGCTAATACAGCAATTACGAAACTTACGAGCTTGCCAAGGCGAATTTCATGACAGCTCGGGATCCCGGTGTTTCGTTGGACTTGAGAAAGAGTGTAGCGAGTGTAGCAAAAAGTATGATAAACATAAGTCTAATATAAAAAAATAGTTAGTTAAAATAAAATTTAAATAATAATTAAATAAGAATTTCGAAAAAGTTTATTAAACTTTTCGACCCGAGTTATACTTTTGCACATGTAGTTTTGTGCTGTGACAGTTGATGTGGAACGTCTTGACGATTGAACGTCTATAAATTTTCGATAATGTTACGCACGCACGGACGATGGGTGCTTTTGTCTCAAACTTTTAAGCATGCTTCGCTTATGTAGCAACGAGGGTCGTGTAACTACACGCTTCGACAATATGCCGTCTTTTCGCCCTCCCACGACGTACTATCGTATATACGATACGTTCAAATGTCGCGCGCGTTTACACGAACGTCCAGCTCGTTTACGCGGGGAAATTTGAAACTTGAAAAGAATGTCGATAAAAGAAAGTTTATTTTTAATGATTCCTCAATTGAATGTCAATGTTTGACATCGCATCGACTCTTCATAATTTGAAATTTGTTTCATTGTTCGAGAATTTTTTAAAGTCTGTGAATAGATAAAATATAGCAAATAAAATTTATATTATCATGGTCTTCGTCATCATTATTATTATTATTAGAGTTACATTTATATTAGGTCCAAAGATCTAATCCCAGTGTTGTACCTTCTAATTCTTACTAAATGATTACACTTATTGAACTTAAACTATATTTTTTGTATTAAAATATTTGATCTTTGTTGATAAAATGAAAAAAAAACAGCATCTCGTTTGGTTGTACTGTTTCAAATATATCATTTCTAGACTTGCATGTGCGTCGTAACATTAATAATTTACAATCCTTTCATTTATTTTACAAGTACCAAGAAAACCATTTTATTTGCTATCGTAATAAATTACTACAAATGTGATGCTATTATTCGAAAAAGGGTAAAACGAGAATCATAAGATCCGTTATTTTGACGAGATAATTTTTTAAATGCTCGATCTCCCATGAAACGATCCTAAACAACGGTCGAAGAGGAAAAAAACTCGGAGCGTGGGTTAGTCGACGGTAGCGAGACGGGGAAAGCCTCTCATATTCTAGAGTTACGATGTCGGTGATAGTCGTAGTGGGGGGGATAGTCTACGATGGAAGGGGTAAACAACGGCAGCAGTTGCTAGCGGAGTGGTGGAAAAGGCGAGCACGAGTTTCATTCACTGCTGCGCGTCGACGACGACGTTAGTTGGCGAAGATCGCGTTTTTACTACGAGAGGTTCTCGAGCGAGTTTCCTTCCTTCCACCTTGCCTCTCTCTCTCTCTCTAATCTCAAAACTCTTCTAACGTTAGGAAGATCTTCTTCGTCTGTCTTTATACCTGTCGAGCGTCCGAGCGTATCGCCAGTTAATCCCTCGGTACCGGCTTCCGCGCGTACCTGCGCGTTATGTAAACGTAGGGAATAAGATAGAGAGAGATAAATACGCGATACATGTAAATGTGCATACCTTTCGAGTCATCAATAACGGATTCACTTCCGTAAAAGCTTGTAGGTATATATCTAGGTAATTTGTATATGATATCTAGTAAATTATTTGTTATCGAACGTTGACTCGAAGAAAGAGACGCGAGTCGTGCATAAGCCAAAGTGATTAAACTTTCACTTTTTAATTTTTTAAAATTTTTCGTTTCTATATTCTATGAACAAAATTTCTTTGTTGAATGAAAAATAAATTATTTATTTCAGCAATTTTTCTAGAAATCTATAATAAAAAATTTGTCCGAAGGTGGAATTCGATGATATAACTTTTTTTTACCTTCGCTGGACAAATCGATTAACTCTTTTAGTCGTACGAAAATTATGCTAATAATATTAATTACTCCGAGGACAAACTGTCTTATGTATTTTATACTTCGTCAGATAAAATCTAGGTTTGGAATAATACGTTCTGCAATGTTTATTTGAATTTATATTGTAAAGAAAATGTAAAAAATCGATGTATACTACTGTCACTTTTCTCTACATTTTTGTATAGAGTTAATCGCTTTAGTTTGCGGACAGCTTATATAAGTTTGTTATTTGCAGCAATATTTGAAATAGGTAGTTCCATTTCCGAAATGATACCGATCATGAGAACGTTGGATGTCTGGCTGCGTCGGGACAAAGTTTCTGTTAGAAAGTCGCATTCGTATAATTCGTTTCTATCTCTTTTTCTGTATATCTTCGGTCTTCGTAAAGTCCTCCTCTATCGGGTGGAACGACTCTCCACGCGTTTTCAAATTAGAACGAATGCATTATGTATCGGGGTGGACCGGCAAGAGGAAACGCTTTAGCTCTACCCTCTTTCTATGTATATATCTATCTATCTATCCGTGATTCGAAATTTAAAACGCTTCTAGGACGACTACGACGTCGATTAAAATTCGTATATAACTCGGTCATTGCTTTAGCGACAACGAGTAGGTACGGTTCTCGAGCAAGAAATAGTAAATACGTTCAATTACGAAAAGAAGAAAAGATATCAGGAACGTTTATTGATCGTTTCAGGAGTAGCTTCCTTCGGGACATAGAAAGAAATATGATAATTACGATATCAAATAAGATGTATAAAATTAAACTTTTAAGTGAAAAAGAGAAACACTAAATCATCGCAGATGAATTTATTATTTTAATAATTTTTGTACGATTTGATGAATGATAAGAAGTCATTGTAAACAATGTATATACGAAATATAATCATTGACTTTATCGATAAATAAAATTGATATTTAAAAACAGAAACACTTTTGTCATTATTAACAAATTTCACATATAAAATCCTGCTAGCTTACGAAAGAGGAGAACGAGACGTCAAGATGAATAGCATGAAAAGAGCAAAAAAAAGGAGAATAAGAGTAAAAAAAAACTCATTATCGCAAAATAGATCGAACTTTTCTTCATTATCCGTGAACTCTATCCCTCGACAGAAAAATATTGATGCGAAAAGATGGAAAGCAAATTGATCCGTCGACGCGTGCAAGGACAACGTCTAGTTCCTCGAGGTCGATGTTCTCTTCTCTCTCCGTCGTGGACGAAAAAGCATTTCTTTTCTCCTTTTCCCGCTCTTTCTCTTACTCTCGTGACACTTTTCCAAGGTAACAGCGGCAGCAGGAACATCAGACAAGAGAGAAGGAGGCGAACTGAATGAGAAGATATGGTCGATAGTCTTCATCCCCACTACGAGTCTACTGCTTTCGACCCCCCATCACGCCGCCATCAGCAACTGCTCGTTGGCAGCATCCCCACTCTAACGCTACACGCAACGCCGCTATCGTAGCTTCGACCAATCGACGGAACGGAACGAGCTACGTAGTAGTAAATGCACGAAACTCCAACTGCGGTCTGCATTCAAACGTTTCATCCGTTTGCTGCTGCCGCCATCGACGCAGCCGTTCGATGTTTTGCTTTCTTGAATTCGTTCAAATCCTTTCTAGTGTTTATCATCTGTCTGTTACTTTGTTTGTATTTAGAAAATATTTTATTATCATCTTTAGGATTTTATTATAATTATTCTTTCATAAGATGATACTAACACTCTATCTATGGATCACATATCGAGCTGCACGCCTAGCGGGCGAAAAACAGTAAAGTTTGAGAAAATTTTCTTTTTAAAAAACAGAATATTTTCAAAATTAACGATAAGATTTTGATAACTATACAATGAGGATTTTTAGGATTTCAAAGGGGGGATTCTTTAAAAAATATAACAAGAAGAAAACGTAGTAATACCCTTCCTGTAGATAGTGTGTTAAGTTAATGATTAATTCATTCACTTACATTGTATTTTATTTAAGTATTATATTTCTTTTGGTTTATAATTAATTTTTATTTTATTGTGGTCCCTTTCTTATCTTGCTATAAGATTTGGTGAAAGTGTATTTAATCTGTTAACAAACGAATCAACTTTTGTTCAACTTGTTTCACAAGTCGTCATGTCCATTGGAGTTATGACCCTATTTCGTCATACCCGGTTAACAGGTTAATAGATTGGACTTTAGAAAATTTTCATTGCAACTTCAAACGTCACTTTCGACATTTTCTCTTTTTTTTGCCCTAATTTTTGTGAATTCTGTCTTATTAATTTTGAGTTTGTTCACGTTTAAAATAAATTGAGGTTACCTCGTGTCTACGTATGTATATATAGTCTATCGCGTGACGCAAATCTATTTTTATTTCTCCAACATTAACAATTATTTTACTTATACAATAATTGTACTATTGTTAACCTTAAAATTTCATTCTAAATTTCATACTCTACAAAGTGTAATGACCTCGGTCCAAACTGATAAATTTCGTTACCCCTTTTCATCATTTTTTTAATTCCTTAATTCACCCCCCCCCCCCACTCCCCTGTTTTCCTCCATCCGTAAAATCAATCCCGTATATGTCCTACATTAGGATGGTACGCGTAAAATAAATTTTCGGCGCAAAATATGAAACGGAAGAGACGAATAGCGAAAATGGGGGGAGAGGCGAGTTCCTGGCCAGTATCCAAAGCTTCTCGACCGAGCTGCGTCGTTCCTACGAACTCGATTTGGCATTACCTCTTCTACTTTTCTTCGTTTCTCTTCCATTCTATGTAATTTCCTCCATTCTTTCTTCTCTCTTTTCCTTTTGCTCCACCTTTGCGACAAGATTTTAATTTAGATAACTGTGCGCCTTTCGTGGAAAGATCGAAAATACGAGAATTATATCCTATATGCATACGTATGTAATACTTAGAAATGAGATAAAAAATTAAAAGGACTCGGGATGAACTGCATTGTCTCGAAGTAACTCTACTAGTATTTTGATAAAATCAGAGAAAACCTTTTACAAATTATTGTCTGCTTGTGCACAGCATACTGAATTGTATTCAATAAAATTACAAAATTGTCATGCTATTGGGCAAATCCCTAGGGACCTAATCAAGATACAAATTTTGTTATGTCTCGGTACATAAGAATTTACGTATGTGTCGACGATACGCACACAATTGCATCTTTGTGATCTCCTCTCGCGGTGCTATAAATACGAACAAAAGAGACTGAAAGCAAAGTGAGTTTTTCGGAAAATTCTACACGGTCGTTCGATAAATAAATCATCGGGTTGATATAGAGCATTCGCGTTTGAACATCGCGGCAAAAATAGACACGAAATCGTCCTTGGAGATTTTGTGTCTCGAAATCAAATGTCTGGAGGAAAGAAAGATTGATTCTTTCTTTTAATAAAACGGGAAAAGAATCGTACAAAGTTCTGATGTTGCGTTACGCGCTATATACGCACGAGGAATCGTCGGAAAATTTCGCTTTCTTCGCTACGCCGAACTTATTGACGAGGGGAGTCTCGCGAGGAAGGTTCAACGAACCCTTTTATGCGCGCTCTTTCGCCCTCTTTGTGGCTTCGATCCATAATTTACCGATTTTATGATTTATTTGTGAAGGTTGTAATTATTTTGAAAATTAAAATTTGACCAAGCTCATGTGTAACAAAAATACAATAAATTGTTTTTTAAAAAGCTTTCGATATACATACACATTCCCAAAAGAAGGAATAAAATTGCATTTAAGAAATATAAAAAAAATTATACCTAATTTAAAACAACATAATCACGAACTCCGTAACGATAAAAGCACGATACGATAAGGGTCGTAGTTTATCTTGTTGTAATTCTTCTCAATAGATGAAAGACTGTTAGAAAAAACGTCTTTTCTTTATTATAAATGGAACTGTCTTAAAAACCTTGTTCGTTATGGGTTGTGGATGTATAGTAACAAGCATGTTTCTCAAAAGAGTAAGAAGAGGATCGAGAAAAAGGTTGAGAACCAGCGTGGGCCGAAGGTGGTTGCGAGCGAAGCAGGGCGTGGGTGGATTAGTCGAGTAGTGGGGATGAGAAATAGGAAGGAAGAGAGAGAAGGGCGATACTACGCCGCAGTTTAAAGGGTAGACGCGATCGATGCCGGCCAAAACATTGCCACATGCCTCGAGCACACGAGCGACCTACCATGTTCTCGTTTAAAACCCACCCTTTCTTCCTTTCACCCTTCCATCTTTCCTTCTATTTGCCAACCGTATCGGGGAGCTCGCGAACGACTTCCTCATGCTCTTACATTTTCTATCGTTCTTCGAACATTTTCTTTTTATTCGAACGTATTTTTGTTTCTTTACAAAATGTTCCAATTGTTTTATTATTTTGTTTTGTAAACTGCCAAACTTGTCGAAATAATAATGAAGTGGTTTTGTTCGAGTAATTTATTAGTTACTTTCTTTATTCACTATTATTTCTAAAATAAATTTAATAACAATTACAAATAATTAACAAGTAAAAATATATTACTGCTGTATCGACGAAATCACGTTTAAACGTCCAATAACTCATGAAAATATTGTATTAAAGATAAATACACGCACTATCGGAAATCAGAAAAATTCATTCAAGATTGTATCTCTCAACGGCAAACAATCCAAAATCCATCAACTTCCTTCCCAATTCACTCTAATCTTTTCTCAGATTTCTTTGCTCAATCATTGTTTCCTCCTTTCGTCCAGAAATATTTCAATCCAATCGTCGCGACGATGCGATTACGATACTCCAAAACACGATCGTAATCAATTCTCACGATCGATAAAACGCTTCCAACACCAAGATCGAAACTCATTTTCTTTCTCCAAGTCCGAGACACGTCAAATCCGTTTGGGTAATCGATAAATAAGCTCTGTACATCGATAATAGCTTACAACGATACCGATCGATCGATATCAGCTGGGTAATCCAATGTTGACGGTGATTTTACTGGAGAAGCCGCGCGTCACGTAGGAATGCGATTAATATCGCGGGAAAAACGTGTTATACTCGACAACGTTACGCATTTATGATTAGGCCAGATGATAATAAACGATATATGACGTAGCCGTAAGGTATGCAAAGCGTGCGTTACATTTTTTTATCGAAAAGGCATAGGGGAAACGCGAGCAAGATGAATTGTAGGGTGAGTTGGTCACGTGACAATTAAAAGAATTTTGGCAGTCAATTTTCTTTTTATTACACTAGAGCCATCTATCCAACATTTCAAATACTATGTAGTACGGAGAGACATGTCAAAGAAAAATAAGTACTTGTCACACATGCAAAGAGTAGATGGCGTTCTTAAGGATCCAAATAGAGGATGATCAGACCGGTTGCCTTCAAGGACTAGTTTACCCTATACTTTGTACACTTAAACGTCGCTGACGTGATCAACGCGGAATGGGAGGCTGTAATTACAAATTTGACAGTCGGACGTAGGGCGTGCGCGTTATTCGCAAAAATAAATGTCTGGTTCATTGAAATATTGTGTCAAGGTAAGATCTCGTATCCGTGCTTCAATTTTCGATTTATATTATTACAAATGTGCCTTTTTTTTTTTGCTAATTTGCTTGATATCATACAACTTTTGTTGGAACCATTTTTTCATACAACCAAATTTATGTGGCACACTTGAATGAATGTTTATGTATTTCGTATTTGTTTGTTAATTTAGGTTTCGCATAAATAGGAGAATTATAAAATTGGTTTTAAATCGCTTATATTACTAAGATTGCGTATCATTTAACTCTTTGAGGCACGGTGGGATTAAAAGTGTCCCTCCTTTTTTGATGTATTTCACGGCATGGTAGGACATTTTTAGTCCCACCTCGAAATAAAAAAAAAAAAAAACAAAACAAAACAAATTAACAAAAAACCCAATAAAATTCCTGTGCAACATGGGTCTATTTTTGATCTGAAATCCTGTGCTTCAAAGCGTTAAATGAAAGTTTAAGAACGTTATTTTCATTTAATAATACAAATGTATAAAAAATAATTACTGTGTTTACGTTTTATTAGAATTTGGTGTAAACTGGTTCATCTTGCCTCATTTCGCGTCGCCATCAAACAGTAGAAAAGCTCGTTCGTTCTTTTATTCTCGACTATTATTCAGCTCGTTTCGGGCTCGCAATTTTATCTTAAACGTCTCGCGGACGCTCTTCTAGAGAAGCCCGCGTAGTAGGTACAACACACGGATTTCCTCGTTCGAGCCAGAGTCAACAGAGAGGAAAAAACCAAGCGGGAGCCTTCGCAAAGTGGAATAAATCCGTTCTTGCTCGCTTCCTTTGATCGCGCGAGATTGCGAACCCTTTTTAACGTTATACATATACGCGTATATTGTAGCGAGCAAGTCTCGATTCTTTGTAGTATACATACATGTATATCCGTGTGTATACGTGCCATGTTTTAGTTCTCCATTGTCGAACAATTTTTATATTCCCCGAGCTTTTGCATTTCCTTCGAGTGTACATACCGGAATCGAGCGACTAAACGAGAATCGGCCGTCCTTTTTCTCGTGAAATAGAAATCAGGGTGATGTCAGTGTTCAGAAATGTGTCCTAATTCCAAAGCTTTGTACGTGATATTAGAAGACTTAACCGTTCGTTATAAATATAATCAAAGAGGATTTTTATCATTTCTACGAAAACGTGTCTTTTAAACGTTGAATTTCTTGAATTATTTTTTCAACATTATAATTTCATTTCACATTATTTTAATGTATACAAATTAATGCAAAGTATACATTCAATTTATTTTATATTCATACCACGTTTATAACTTCCCGGGCATAAACGTTTGAGGTAGACTAAAATGCTTTTTCCTGAAAATTGGCCATAATAATATCATCGCCGTGATACTTCGCGTTAACGAGCTACGATGTTGATAGGAAATGTATTTAAGAACAACTGACGCTACAAAATGTAGACACGCGTTGCGCTACGTTACTGGCTGACGTGTACCAACAACATGAGCAATATCTAAAAGAGAGTGACAGAAAGAGAGAAAGAGAGAGAGAAGATGAAGGCCAAGATGTCAGATTTGTCGCATGAAACACTTGGACCGAGTTACGCGCGTCCTAAAGTGCAAAATCATTGCGATGGTAGTATGCTTCGAATTAGCACGATGTGCATTTGAATCAACGTAGTAGCAACGAAAGAGACTCAACGTTGTTTGGAGTTCGACCTATCTGCTTAACCACGCCAATGAAACTACGCGGACCTACGATGCAAAGAAATTTAGTTCTTGTATTTGACAGCCTAATACTAATAAAAGAATATTGTAAACATTTTGTAGTTTGCAAAGTATTTAAAAAGAGGTTTAATAGTGTCACTGTTAAAAGTAAAAAAAAAAACGTCTTCTTTTATTAACTATTTGTACTCTCAAGCGAATGAACCGATGTGTACGAGTAATGATTCGACGAGGTATTCAATTCAGTAGTTTTAGGAATTTTTATACCTGCCAGAGCTATTTTTAGCAACTCTCTTTAGACTAATATACGAGAGTGTCATCCTAATCGATACCATACGCATACTTCTCCCGCTTCATAAATAAATACTTCAATTTATTTTTAGATCTCTGTAAATGAACTATAGTCCAGTCCACACTCGTTTTTTACTATTTTTGTTTGTACATACTTTCAGAGTGTTTTCATCCTCTTAAAAGCAAACTATCGAAGATAACATAAAAAGAAACACGTATTTTTTTACATTTGCTAAACATCTTGCAAATTTCCCTCTTAAAAAAATCGGAACAGATCACTTCGCGAATGTTCCTTACCACATCGTTACGTACGATCGTCGCACGTGACCGATACTATGTCATTACGATGCGACTAATAATTACGATCACGAGCGAAAATGCTGGTTACGATTGAATAGGTTCGTTTATAATGAGGTTAGAACTTATGACGATCTTACTAATAATTTGCTCGTAACGCTCGTAACGTGCGTCATAACGTTCATTAAAGAAGAAAACAAGTCTCAGAAAAAGTATTTCCGAGAAAGCTTCTGGCGCCACGTTTTCAAAGTACATACATTAAATTCTAACAACAAACAGGAACTCCATACTTACGTGCATACTACACGTAACATATTATGTACATAAATAAATACGTATAACCTACGCGTAAGGACATACAAGTACGTATGTATATATGTATGTATACGATAAACTTCCGAATACGTCGAAAGCATATGAAAAAAAAAGAGACTCACGAATTACGAGAGAAGCGAGCGATAAACGAGATAAGATAGCGAGAAAACGCCAAGTTATTACAAAACACGTATGTATAGGACTCGAATTCAAAGAAATTTCCGCGAGCGTAAAGTGTAAGCTTAATAGAGATAGTAAAGCTTGTTCGCGCGCACGCTGACCTATTGTACGAAGTCGCGTCGTTCGATGACGTAGACGCGATCTATTCTGACGCACGCGAAAGATCTTAGAAACCATTAGGTACCCAGCTCGCTCTCGTAAACGTACACGCGTTTCTACGTACGAATACGCATATATGTGTTTACATTGATCTAAGTATATACAGGGTGTCTGGTTCGAGGTGTTCAAGCGGAAAATTACATGTGCAAATCAATGATTTGAGTCGAAAAGTCTAATACTATTTTCCAAAATTCGGCACAATTAAGTAGTTATTAACAAACAAAGATCGGCCAATCACGGCAAGCAGTGACATGTAACGTTGCTTATTGTGGATTGTTCTTCCTATTGCTTCGTTTCTTGATTAGTTGCAAGCTCGAGTAAACTGCCTTTTTTCGCTAATCGACATAATTGGCTGATCTTTGTTAATTATTAACTCGTAAACTAAGTCGAATTTCGAAAAATAGTATCAGACTTTTCGACTCAAATCATTGATGTGCACATGTAGTTTTCCGCTAGGACACCTTGAACCAGACACCCTGTATGTGTAAACGTAGAAACGTATAGCGGTACGACGGACAACGACGTGGGCGAACGAACGCGGAATTTGTTATTGGCTCGATGGAACACGCGGAACTACCAACAAGCGTGCTATCTTTCACGTTAATTCTCTCTCGACGGGATCGTCGATGACGACGACGATGACGATGACGATGATTCGACGAATTTGTATTACGCGATCGACCAAAATCAAACATTTACCAGTGATCTATTTTATGCCATCCACGAGGACACACTCTAAATTCGTATTAATTTCTTGTTAGCGAAGTATTGAAACTTTTTTATTTTCATTGATATAATTTGAATGGAATAGTAATTTTTTTTATTAGTTCTTGCAGATTTTAATGAAATTCATTTGAACGAAGCGTTGTGATACTTTTATTAATATTTTCAAACATACCGACACGTCTATGTAGATTTAAATGGACCAACCTGATGATAAGAAAATTTCGTAATTTTCTACTTTTGAACTCATTACAATGAAATATTTGTTATGAAGAAAAGAGATTAGAAAAGAACTAATCAATTGCATAAAATTGAGAGTGAGTAAGTATATGTCAATACACATCGGATATTGATAACAAAAGTCGCGTATTTGTTTAGTCAAATGAAGTATTCGTGAACCACCTGTTATAAAAACGCTGTAATTCCATTTATTCCAAAAATTATATGAAATAACACAATTGTCATGTCAGATTTGAAAAAAAGTGACACCAGCTACATGATAAACAAATCCGTGTATACCTAAAGCATCCTAAACAGGAAGATACCGCACGATTTTTCTTTCACAGTGTTTTCTCAACCAAACTGATCGACAAGCATGGGTAATAAATAATAAAAAAAAAAGGTGCAAATATGAGGAAAGAGGAAGGCTCGCACTAGCGAGAACGGAATTCGCGCACGTTCGCGCGCGCGAGCTTCGGAGAAAAGCGATCGACGATGCGCGACGCGACGCGACGCGACGAAGATAGCGGCTCCGTCTCTTACGTAAGCAGATATTTCCATTCAAAGTCTGCAGTGACCCGGGGCTCCACTTTCCTGTCCGCGTAAAGCACTAGCGAACGAGACAACCAATAAGATATATATATGTATAAAGAGAGATCTGCTCGGAGTATGATTGATCATTGAAAGATTAAGAGGAACTTTTATGATTTTTCAATTCCTCCGATAACACGAGGAATAACCGTAGGATACTAAACATGAATCAGTGTTACTCTACCACTAGGATAATAAATTAAAAACACGAAAATTTAATATCTCTTTTATTGAGACGTATTATATGTTATTAACACTAGATTTATGAGCCAATTTGACTCATTAAAAATTTGATTACTATATATATATGAAACTTTACAATTATTTAAAAAAAATCATACGTGGCTTTTTAGTTAAGTAATGAAATATATGTAAATGTTGATTCCTCTTCTTTTCTTTCCTCTTTATATTCTTCCTTTTTTACTTAAGTAAAAATAGGTATATAAACAACATCCGTAAATCTAGTGTTAATTAAAGAATAAAAATAAAATTAAAAAAAATCTGTTAGTCAAATATTTAGTGATCCAGAGTTAAATGAAATAATTTAACAAGATATGTTATATTGTTGCCTATCTCCCACCCTCCCACTGATTTGATATATACTTTCATTCATTTTATATCGTTTGTTCTTATGATTTATTATTAGCTGACATTATTATCTCCGATATCTTCATTAATTGTCCAACTTATATAACAAAACTATATAGGAATTTGATCTATTTATTTATCTCTCTCTCTCTTGTTGTGATAGGAAGCTTGCGGAGGCAATGATCGCTGGTCCCACCGCGTCAACAATGACTCGGAACAGAGGATTGCACAATGAAACGAAATGTGGCGTAAAGCTACGTTTCTACGTGTACCACCCACGCCGTAGGGAAACGAATACTCCAGCGACAACTCGTCCACTGTCAATAAACCAAGCAACCACCCACCTACCTCTTCGTCTGTCCGTTTATCTGTCTCTTCGGTGATATCAATTTTCGCTAGGTAGGCGATTAACGCGAGGACGAACGATCGATTATTTTTTTTTCTTTTCTGTATCGGATGATAAGAGTTGAAAATTCTGTTATCACGAGTATCTACGAGTCGTATTCGACGTAATACTACGAGTTACGAGCGTCACATAGTATTTTACCCTCGGACATTAACCGTGGTTATTATAAACACACGCACGCACATACTACGTATATCTACATAAACGTTACACGATAGTCCGTACCGAGAAATGCAAACTTAGCATTTTCATTCGGATATTATTGATAAACAACGTTTTGAAAGTAGAACGCCTGTTTAAATGTCACTTCTTTTCGTGCGTCCAACTGAACCATGACTATTATTCCAGAGGGAATAATGAGACGTAGAGTATAGAAAAGGTAGACCGGTAGCAGTGCTGCCAACGTTGGGTGGAAACAGCTGTAGAAATTTTGTACGATGTTGCACGAAACAGCCTTGGGGAGTTCCCCCGGGAGGTAATATGGTAAAGTACATCACTGGTATCAACATCGAAGCGTCAAAGATCGTTACAGCTGATCATCGACAATTTTTTCAGTCAAATTTATTGAAATATTATTTAACATATCGATGTAGGCACGCGTTTGTTTACTCCCTTTTCTTTTCTAATTTCCTAGTCATCAAAAAATATGGACGACTTACCACGTGGCTCAGAGAACAATTTATGCAGCTTTGTTCAGAGTAATACAATCTTATTGCGAGTGATTTTATTTTTCGTTGATTCGTTAAATCTGAACGTGACAAATGGTCAGATAACGGAGCCACAACGAAGCTTCTCCAAAACATACACCCACACGGATCATTTTCCGTCTGATTCAATGCTATTTAAATTCTTACTGCGTAATCTCCGGATATTATCAGTCTAATCCTCTTGACGTCCACCTAATTGTATATTTCGTATTCCTCAGAAAATTGTTCGAACTTTTCGTTTATAAATGATCATCCATGATTAGTATCTAATACGCTCAAACCTGTATTTATGCGGTCTATTGTTTTTTTATGCGGTAAATATATAAAAATTTAAAAAAAAAATGTATCCTACACGATAGTTTTGTTGGCTACTTATGAAGTTTCGTAATATATTTCTTGTACGTTTGTATTGTTACGCAATCCCACACATAAACAGGTTTGAGTGTATACACGGAGTATCTCCCACAACAATAACAAAAAATGATTCAGCAGCGTTAACTCGCACCTCGAAACGTGTCACAAAGCGCACGCTCCTATCTGCTCGAAGAAAGACAGAGAATCACACACGTAAACAAGAAGAGAGTATCGCACGGAAGAGTGTAGGAAGAACCGCGCGCGTGCGCGCGCATACAGAGGCGAGAGAGAAGAGGCATGCGCCACTGCCTTTCTCCGGACGCGAACTGCAATTCCACGGACAACGTAGCAGCATCCTATCTTTCCCTCAACCCCCCCTCCCTTCCTTCTCCTCATCACCCTTTCTCCATGCTTCTCGGTCGTGGCTTCGTTCGAAGGGGTAAGAAAGTGCGCAGTAAGGAAAGAGCGAGCTCCACCATCGCGAAAACTACCCCCTTTACCGTCTTTTACTCACCCACGAGTATTCCCACTCGAGAATTTGTACTACCACTACTACCACTATTATTACCACTGGCGCGGTCGATGAGGGAACATACGATGCCCCCCTTCTCGTTTGATATTACGCGGCACGCACGTGCACTTCCGTAGGCGGAAGCGACGCCTCCGCTTTTTCTTTTACCCTTTGCGAGAAACGTTTCACGCGTTGGTGACGATGATGACGTTTCGGATAAAATTAGCTCGAACTTTGTTATAAAGAGAGAACCGTGCGAATCTGTCCTATCCGTCAAAGAAATCAAGTTTCGCGTACTCCAGTGATATGTTCATTCATGTATTCGAATGATATGCTCGGCGATTCATTAGCTTGTTTTTTTTATCGATCATTTACGGTCATTGAGATATTAATTATATTTTTAAATGAATTTTTTTTTCTACGTTTTAGTGTTATTGATTAGAAGGTATAATTTATGTATTATTTCGTTTACTAACGCATCTATGATTGTTTTGGGGGTTAATATTTGATTGATTTTAAACGGAACTTTAAATCTTCGCTAGAAAGTGTGATTTATTTAATTGGTTCTTTTAATCAAATTTGTCGATTCTTAAATTTCTGATTCAGTAAATGAATTAAGCGAAAGTTTGTATTATTTGTTATTTCTTTTTGTAGATACCTATTAAGATTAGATAATCTCTCTCTCTTCTTTTTTCAATTGCAATCAAAATTTCGGACTTTATACGATAACCAAAGAAATTTCCCTAATGAAGTATAAAGTTAGTAATGATATAAGTACTATAAAAATTCTTATATAATTTAATTATCGCCAACTTCATACCAAGGAGCCATTAATGAAGCTTAGGGTACGTAATGTATATAATTGCTACCTAATTTGAAGTAAAAAAAAAAAAAAGAAAACCACGTGATAATACGTCTCTAAAGTACGAAATAATATCGAACCTCATTTCTATATGAAATTCCGTGGGTACCTTCATGGACCGTGGGAAAATGGACTCTCCTCTCTCCGTCCCGTTGTCGTGCGCGCGCGCGCATTGTCTGCGGCCTTCCACGACCCACTTATCGCCAAAGCTTCGCTCGCTTGCGTGTTCTCGCTCCGAATATCTCTCTCGTTCGAGGACGACAAAGTCGAGAGATAGAAAACAACGAAAAAATCCATTGAACGATAATCGAGATACACGTCCCACACTTATCAAGAAAGAGAGAGAGAGATGAATCTCGTAAATTTTCACTACACGAAGTAAAGTGCGATAAACAGTGATGGGGGAAGCCTCGACCCCGGTATCGATCGACCGATCGATAACACGCAACTTCGCGAAGTTATTTTCGAGCACGAGAAGTACTGAAAATATTCCAGAGGTATTTCATATCGTTATAGATATGTAATAGGTACGATGGAACGAAGAACGTTATGCTTTTTTTATTTAGAACCAACATTTAAGACAATGAACTAACTAAATGTTTTTATCGAAGATTTCTATATTGAACAAAAATGACAGGTTGTATGTTTCTTGTTGCACAATTTTTAGAAAATTAAGACCACTATTATAGAAATTTGTTATATATTTGATTTATATTATTTACTAATGATAAATAGATTTAATGTAGATAAAATTAAAATTTGGTCTAAAATTAACCTCAGCTATCGTTAATGCTAGCCATGGCTACTGATTTATTCTATTTAGAACGGTTGTGATTTCTAGCTTCTTTTGGGTTTAGTCCTAGGTCTATATCTAAAGGCCGTGAGGTGTCTTTCCGGTTGAAGATATATGGTATATCGTGGATTCTCCTTATTTGGGCCAACGGTTAAACGGGACAATCGTTTATTTTGGGTAAAGAACGGAACCTAATCGAATAAATGGGCCTAGTTTTCTTCGTTTAAGGGCTTAGACCAGTGTAAGATACAAAACCACACAGAATACTGGCTTACTATTCTATCTCGTCTATTCGGCATCGTGTGAAAAAGGGTATAAGAGAGATATTCGTTAGAAAGGACGAAAATGTATGGGAGAATTTGCGGAGAAGGAGAATGAAGACAAAGTTGCGTGTTCCATGTCCCCGACACGAAATTCTGTCGGTGTAAGAGCACCGCGATTTATCTCTCCACACGCGCGCCTTTTGAAACGCATCCGTTTCTACCGACGTTTAACGACGTGGGAAACGGCAAAAAGTTGTCGAGTATTTTAACTCGATGTTAAGGATGACGATGATTGATGGTAATGATGATGATGACGAAGAAGAAAATGAAAGCGACACGACAAAATTTTTCCCTCCACGCGTGCACATTTCCTTAATGAAAAAAAAACGCTTTGATCTTAACGGGAATCAATATAACGTTCCGTTGAAGACTAAAAGTAATAGACGATGAGGACGATGATAAAAAAGAAGAGAGAAAATTAAAGATAAAAATATCGATGTGTAATAAGTTTATTTTTCATTATATTTATTTTCTTGATCACTAACCAGAAGAATTTGGAACAAACGATATACTTTTCCTCCATGATTTTAAATATCGTGTCTTTCAACTATCGAGTCAGACATTGGATCGGAACAAGTTAAAGCCTCGGCATGCAATTTTTCCTGATAAAAAGAATGTTTTACCTTAATGGCAAAGCAATATGGCGGTTCGTTAAAGACCAGAAGTAATAATTATCGCGTTCACCGAGGTCGGCCATCCCGTCAACGTGTCTGTCCGACGTTGGACCTTTCGGTGTATCTTCATCGGGTTTTAATAGCAGGGAAGATGACTTCTCTTTGCCCCTTCCTCTCTCAAGAGGGAAAGAAACGAAAGGAATGGAGATGAAGAGAACGTACGGAGCGATAATGCACGAGTTTATTAGCGACGATAGGGAGGCACTTAGGTGCTCGCTTAAGTATTTACCCACGGCCGAAGGGAATAATATGGTATGCGGTCGCGGTGGTCTCTCGCGAAGCCGATGGAACATTGAGAAGGAGGAACTAGATGAACCGATGCTTCGAGAAAGAGAGGCAGAGGAAGGGTTCACGATGCTTGGTTGACGCGAAGGAGAGACGAGGCAACGAAGGGCGAGGAAACAAGATAAATACCGGGAGAGGAGACGACGAACGCTTAAACGGAGAAGAAGAGAGAAAGAGAAGGATGGAGAAATTCAAATATGGCGCGCGACTTCGCTTTGGAATGCGGTTGTTATACACACTAGCGAGCCGTTTGTTTTCGTCGCTTTATCCCTACCCGCTTGGGCGTACCGCTGATGGGCAAAACTTTTCGCCCGAGGACGAGTATGCCCCCCCCCCTCTCGCCTCTACCGTTTCCTTCCCACCAATTTATGAAGCTCCGACAAAGTTAAATGTTTCTCCAGTGTTTTTTAGATGTTATAATTTTGATTTATAGAAATTAAGTACGGAATTTAGATTAATTTAGAAGTTTAGTTTTATTTAATTAAATGTTGAGAAATTGCTACTAATTTCTTTCTTATTTCCATATTTTGTTCACCAGTTTAGGCAAATTGGGGTATAGTTCTTTGATGTTATAATTTTAATCTGCATACATTTTAATGCGTAACGATATCTACAGACATGGTGTTGTTGTACGATACTCTACAATGTAGAATTTAGTTACACGTGCCAAGTTTGTTTTTACGAGGCTTGGACTATAGCTTTTTCTATTTTCATTTATTGGTTCTTGTATATAGTTGTTGTGTTCCTAGGTCAGTAATATTTGTGAATATTTTTAGATTCTATCTAACCTTACCTTCTTACATCACAACAATTACATTGCCTTATTATCAATTCTTAAATAGTTAATATTAATATTTAAAAAGTTGGTAATATTTAACAAAAATGATAATCTCTTTCCCTCTCTACCAATCTAAAAAAGGTTTAATATATCTACCAGGTCCCAAAATGGCGGGAAAAATTGCCGCGAATACTCGAACATAACCTAATAAATCACGAAGATCGATCAGCAAAGAAAATCTGCGCACAGTTAACGAAAGGCGAGAGAAAATTTATTAGCTTCCGTAGTGTACATACCTACCAGCCACGACCATAAATCGAGCCCGTTAATGAATATTTACAAGAGCGGAGGGCAAGGAACGAAGCTACGTAGACCAGATAAAGAGAGAGAGAAACAAAAGGGAGAGAATCGTGTTGCCGAAGAGGACATGGTAAAGAAAGAAGAAGATATAAAAAAAAAAAAGAAGGAGAAGCAAAGTCGAGCGCTCGTGTGGGCGCGTGAAACCTTGGCGGGGGATGCCCACCCTCTCTATATGCGCTCGGACGTTCAGTCGCGATGAACCCGTGCGAACGGGTCTCTCGCGACGGAATGCACGGTGTTTCCCATCGTGCGATGAGATATCGTTCGTGGAAGCTATGGACACGTCGCAGTTTGCATACTCGACGCGATGGCGGCAACTTCGAAAGGGCCTCCCTATATCTCTCTTCATCTTTCTCTCTCTCTCTTACAAGCAACATTACGCGCGCGGATACCCGTTTCTCAGACAGGAAAAAAAGGACATGAAGAGGAAAAAAAAAAAAGATCGAGAGCCCACCTGCCGTTTACTTTCGGGACGTCCTGTACCGCAGCAGCGAGGAATGCAGTTTACATTTCAGGATATAAGTAGAACGCGAGGGGAGTAATGGAAGGTTAAGAACTGTCAACGCGCCACAACCAACCAGTTGGTTGGTTGGTTGGTTGGACGACCAATCGATGAAATCTTCAGCCTCTCTCGAGACTACTCTCGCGAGACAGAGAGAGAGAAACAGACTTCCTACTCTTTTCCTCGTCTATACTCTTCTCTTTGCGGCGCGCATCGAAAACGCTGTTCCGGAATAGTTCTCCAGGACGTTCACACCTTGGCATGAGTCGATCGACTACCAGCCGCCATCTTTTTTTCTTTCTTATTCGGGACGTGAATTGGGGCGTCTCTTTATCGAAGGACGCCGATGATTACGAATTTTGGTTCCAATGTTTGGAATTTTTATTAATCGTTTTGCAAAGATCGTTAATCGTTTTTGTGCTTTGTTAGGTATTTATTCTGTTCTTGTTGTATTAGATATTTTTCGCTAGTAAATAGTTTTTTTTTTAAATGTCATCTCACTGTAAAACGGTATAAATATTTTGAAAGTGGTATAAAGTCACTTTTATGCTATCTTTAAATATTACATGTTACGTAAGCAGCTCATTTGATAAAAAATACCAGAAATATTGATAATCAAATATAATCTATAATTACAGAAGATAATCACTGATAATGATTAAAAAAAAAGGTTGGGCCCGTATAAACTACATGACGACCGCGGTAAACATAAAAAATGAAGCTAGAAAGGAACGATTCTCACGTTACCAAATATCCTTCGCGTTCTCACTGTCCTTTCACCATTATCGCCAGCAACGAACGCGTATCATAAAGCTTTGAAAATAATAAAATGACAGATAAAGTTTTTATGATTGAACGTAAAGCGTGTGAGTCAACGAATGTAATACGCTGTCCTCGGTGCGTTAACTCTTTTCTATACGCATTCCTCTTTTTTATTTTCTAAAAAGAGAAGACGGTATCTCTCTCAACCACTTCGAAAAGCTATCATTCTCATCCTCCTTCACGAGAATCGTAAAAACGTTAATGACAACGAAACGCTTCGGTAGTCTTCGTTAAGGAGCCAATAATGGCGCGAGCCAGCGATTCGCTTCGATTCCACGAACATATTTGCTCTTAAAATGAGTATATACACTGCATATGTATAGAGACATAAGCACACACACATTTACATATATATCTCATCGACAATATTTCATGGCAAAATTGTAACGAGAATCTTTTACAGTTAAAAATTGTGGAATATTACATATAGCCAAGTCTAACACTTTTAATATCTCATACACATTCGTCCAAAAATAAGTTTAGGACCAGGTAGGTATACATATTTTATTTAAAAATATTTGTTGACTTGGTAGTTACGCGAAAAGGGGTATTTGTAACATTTGACAATGTTACGTAAAATTAAAATCACATTATAAATACATAGAAGTTTAGTTCATGTTTATTCAATGTAAATATCGCTCGTCGGATTAACGTGACGCGTAATTGCCAAGTCAAAAAAAAAAAAAAATGTATAATCTCAAACTTACCTTTGAACGAATGTGTATAAATTATTAGAAGTGTTCGACTTGGCTATACGTAATATCTAATAACTTTTAACGCTAAGACATTCTCGAGACTTGACTACATATTTTACATAAAATGTTTTTGACGGGATATACATATATGTATACAACTTTTAACGAGTAAGTCTTTTTTTCAAGGGTTGCGTTTCGCGAGCGCGCGAAGAGGAAGAACTAAGCGCAGAACGTTAGCCCGCGTACCTAATTAAATAATCCAGCGACTCGTAAAGGGTGTTAATTAGCGAAACGCGTAGGCCAACTTCCTAATTACACCGAACTCCGTCCGACGTCGATATCGCGTGCCGCGTAATGAGAGAACGCAAGTTTTTTTTCTCTTTCAAAAGAAAGAATTGGAAATGAAGGCTAAAAGGTGAGTATAGGGTCATTTCGGAGGAGACGCATCATATTTCTTCCGTTGTTTAACGCGTTGAATGCCATGGGAGCCACCGGTGACCGGCTGTCGATTTATCATAGTTTATTAGTATTTGCTATCAGTATTTTTAAGAATATAACCATCAGTCATAAAAAGTGTGAGGTATAATATAAGAGATATGACAGTAAATTCTTCCATATGTTTAAAATAATATAGACTCACGTGTTTATTTGAAATTGGCTGTTACATCGGAATGCTCTTTTTGAGTTTTGGGCCTGTGCGGCCCATCTTGGGATCGGGCAAGGGGAAGAATGAATAAATAAGTTTAAAGGATTATGGGTTATAGTTTTTCAATGTTCAATGGAACTCTGTGACAAAATTCTGATAAAAATGGTCAACGGCTCGTACTGGGAGGTATTCGAAGTCCCTGGGTGTTGTGAGAGGAGAGAGAGGCAGCGGAGCGCTTTCTTTATTAATAATTTTATTTTATAGACATTTTTCTAACAAAAATGTAAGATATGTTTGCCTATTGGTTGTAGATGATCGAATGGGGATAGAACGGGAGCGGAAGCTTATTGTTCTTCCTTCCATGTCTCGTTATCCTAAGAAGTCCCTTTGGCTGTTGTGGGACGCGCGTACGACGCCTGGTGTGGATTTCCGTGTTTTTCGTGAACCTTCTGAATTCTTTACTTTACGAAATTATTAATACTCTTACTTCATTATTTATCAAAAAATTCTATATTAATCACAGCCATATGTTTATCTAAAATTGTGTTTCGTATGCTCTTATACATACATACATGCATTCATACTATAAAAGGAGTCTTCGTTTATAATTATTATTTAATTTAAGCTTCGCTTTTTCATATTAGGCATGATCGTGGCAAAAGATCTATAGGTCTATTGTTTGACGCATTAATAACAACTGGGGTGGTGGTCGGCTTGCTGTGCTAGCCTCCCCCTTCTCTATAAATTTTTTAATATTTGAAATACCCGCCATTCTTTATCCGGAACTCGGACCGAGTCGAAATTGTTAGTGAAGCATCATCGGGTGCAACCAGATTTTTCATATAACTTTCAGGTTGATTCGTTCAGCCGTTTGGACCCTACATGGGACACACTGACGCACAGAGAAAGAGAACGGTTAGAACTCCCTGCGGTCATGCTTAAAATGCATGTAAATGTACTTTTGTTCCAAAGTCTTGGAGTTCAATGTACGGAATTGAATTAATAATGGCTACAAAGTATACCCAAGCTGCAAATAATTGGATTACGGATGATCTACTGATACGTTTCTAGAAAGGACGACGCAATCGACGATATTTAAGCTTTCGTTAGAAGCGTCATGTAAAATAGCGCGAGTGGCCTCGTCGGTACGACCCCAATACGACGCGAGAATAAGGCCAGGTCGTTCGTGCGCGTGATCACGTAGGTACTTTCGCGATTTTTCATCGATCTAGTTACGATTACGAAAATAAAAACTGGCTGACATTGTTCCTGCTTAAATTTTCACATAATTAGTTAAATTCGTGACTGGAAATGATTTTTTTGTATGGGAATAAATTATTCTTAACGTAGCATTATGCGCATTGCAGATTTCTAGATGATTTTAGACGTTCTATGTATCGATACGATTCGATACGCAGAATCATGAGACGCGTGTCTCTTTATGAATAGCACGACGTACCGTCACCCGTGATGCAGTTCGAGGCTTTCATGTTTTCTTGGAATAATTATACGTTCGTGTTTACCGATCAGTGTTCTCAGACGTCGTATAATTTATAATAGACAATGTACCTATGATTTAAACTATTATATTATATAATATTTAATAAGAACTATGTGACAAAAATATACTCTAATTTAATAATTTTTTGTGACCTCGTAACGAAAGTTCTTCGTCAGAAAAAGGTTTTACAATATTTTTGCTTTTTTTTTAAATTTTCGGCTCGGATTGGAAAAATTGTTCTCCAGGTAATTTATTCTCGAGATTTTTAATTCTTTTTGATTATTGATAAATAATACGTAGTATTTTTAACGGTTCAAAAATCCAGACCTACTTTGAAACAATTGTTAAAGCGTTCGCTCGACCTTAGTTTCTGAGATATCCATTAAAATATTTTTGATACTTTCTATCTTTGTTTGGATTGCGTCTTGGTTAGATTAAGTGTACCTACAGCCATGATCGTATATGTGTCGTGACGCGATATGTTTTCATTTAACACTGGAAACGGGACGAACGCATGTAAGATTATGCCTATACATTTAATCTAACCGAGATGTCATTCATACCAAGATAAAAAGTATCACAAATATTTTCATTAATATCTCGAAACCTGAAGTCGAATGAAGATTTTTTTTAATAAGAAAAATCTTTTTAGATTGTTTAGAAAAATCATCTAAATAATTGTCAAATTAAAGTAAATCTTCAAAGTGTACGATAATTTTGGGGCCCATAATTATAATATCACGTCCCTGATTGCATAATTGTTTTCTTTAAAGTCGAGGTAAAACATTAGTCGGAGACGGATCAGATCATTATTATTATTTATTTTATGTTAAACGTCAATCCTGAACCTGCTTGTCCGTCCTAATACCAAACTCTCCTACAAATTATTTTAACATTATGCGTTATGTCACGTGTTATAGTAGACAAGTTCAATTTGGATCAATTCGGTTCAATTCGAGTGCAAAAAAATTTTCGAGCGACACGATATCGTGTTATGAAATTTCGTCGAAGAAATGTAGATAAAACGTACACAAATATGAATACAAAAATATAGATAAGTATATGTTGACAGAGGAACCGCTTTAACTTGCGAGGTTAATGCATGCGATTAGTTAACAAACAAAAAGATACAATTTACACTAAATACAGCAAACTCCTTTATAACCGGGTTAGAAATCTGTAGAAAATTTCACATAGAACGCAACGTGAGTCGAATGTTACATATTTCTATTAGGCAAAAAAAAAATTACTAGTATTTAATTCCGTTCGTTGCACGTATTTACACGATACCCAATTTATTAGTAATATAACAATCGCGTTCTAAAATAATCTACTGTAAATAAAAATAAAACAAAAAGAATAAGAAAGCTTAAACAATATCTCCCTACGTCTAGGATCTACGATCGACGAAAGAATAAATCGGAAGAAAGAAGGAACGTCGCAACCAAAACTTTGTTGTTTTTATTCCTGAACCTTTGTCGATAAGGTATCCAGCTAATTTTTGCTTTCAAAACAAATTTTGAGTTGGATCTGAGAGCAGAAACCCTACTTTTATTCTGCACGAAAAAAATACATAAGAAATGACACCAAACAAAAAAAGATTCACGAACCTAGAGGTTTTTACCAAAAATTGGGCGTTTCGCTACACTGTGCGCCGGTCCTTCGACGAAAAGATAAGATGGCGGATGGGTCTGGTACAAAGTACAGGCGTATATGTATATCCAAACTATAGAGGATAGAAGTAAGAAGGATCATCTCTTATGAGACTTCAGTTGTAAAAGTGTCCGCGAAAAACCGTAGAATAGTAGTTCCATGAGTGGCGCTGATGAGCAATCGAACTAGATCTGAACTTGGCAGTTATTGATGAAGTGAAGTATGCCATAAGGAAATAATAAAAATACAGTAAATGAATATTGAATTAATACAATTGATACTAACATATTCAATATAAATTGATACTAACAACTTTCAGTGCTTTTTTTAAACTTGGGACTTTTGATGCAGCAGCGCCATCTTACTTTTACGAGATTTTTCGGACACTTTTAATATACAGAAGTGATCCTCCTTACCTCTACCCTCCATAATCCAAACCTAGGTATATTTCGGGTGGAAGGAGAGTTTTAGGTGCTAGGCAAAACGCGGACATAACGAAACCGCCTGCTGCGGACGCGAGTGCTTAACCGTGTGATCCTTTTAACGGGTACAATACGGTCCGACGTTTGTCGACTGCACCGGTAAGCGTTAATCGTATAACAACGGAGACGTTATGTGCGCTTCTAAACTCGCTCGACGAGGGTAGACTATCCAATTACAATAACCTGCGACACAAACAAGGTCGCCGCGACGTAAACGTCCGCCCTCCTCTTTCTTCTCCTCGTTCTCATCCTCGATGTCATCCACCACCACCCCCCTGTTCATCTTCTATTCGTTTCTTCACCGTCTCTTCGCGATAACATCGAACAGCAGGAGAAAAGATTTCACGCGAGTCGACGAAAAACACGATAAAAATCGCCGACGATGTTCCCCGACAACTCGTATTCCGTCTGTTTTCTTCTTTCTCTCGGCTTGTTTCTCGTTAGTTACGGTAATGGTTGCTTCAACTGGGGCTCGGTACTTTTTAAGCACGACCGCAGGGAGTTTTTTATGTTCTCGATAGAGCAAAAAGTCTAGAGGACGATTATCTCCCAAACCAGTCGAGATACCCAAAAACTCTTTTGGATCTTTACGTTTCGTAAACAGGATCTAAACGTGCGTGTGTATCGTAGGGACCAGGAAAGATTTCTTTTTGGGACGAAACAGCGGTCTTTTGCTAGGATCAATTACTATGCTCTGTCGGGCGAAGTGTTTAGCGTGGGCGTTTCGGCAAATAGCACGCTAGAGTCGAAAATGCGTGTGAATTCTGACCAATACAATCCACATTCCTGACCAATGAAACCCATTAACGTGAAATTTATATGAAAAATCCGGTTGCACCCGACGAAGATCCACTAACGATTTCGATTCGATCGAATGGCGGGTATTTCAAACATTTAAAATTTCAAAGAATTGTATTTTTGTTACTTTCTATCTTGATGTGGGTTGCGCTTGGTTGTACCACAGACATACGTGCCGTATCCAGTGTTAAACACAAACGCATCTCGACAGGGACACACATACAGTTATATACATTTAATTTAACATTTTGACTGCCTCCGAATTTTGTAAGAATTTTGCCCCGAGTTATAATAAAATGTTCATTATTTCAAGTATATTCTTATCACTAGTGTCTTTATATCACTGGTAATTATCCATGATTATCGATGGTGATCACAACAGTCTCACTAAAAAAATATTTGGTGATCACCGGTGATCGGCGTGGCAGTCAAAGTGTTAACCAAGGACACGACCCACACCAAGATAGAAATTATTAAAAATATTTTAAAGAATAAACCTACAACCCATTTAAAATTGCTTAGAATCATAATCGTGATGACGTATTTAAAAATCATTGAATTCACGTGCAGTCATCCAAATCGATAAAAAATTTCGAAAAAATAATCGACTCTCATTTACCGTATCAGCCGTGTTTCGATCAAACAATCGCGAGATACTTCGTTTCATCGAGACGATAGTATAAACGAAGAAGAAAGACGCTTGCATATCGACAAGAGAGGAAGAACTCTCTTAGGTAGGCGTTCGGCGCCCGAGGAGGATGAATTTACGAAGGAGATTACAAGGAGAGCACGATCGCTTCTGCCTCTTACCTTTTTGCGCGCCTACAAAGTATGGAAGATGATCGGTCTCGACCCCTCCCCCTTTAACCCTCTCTCCGATCGAAATGCATGAGGTTAACTCACTTCGATCCTTCGATCGGTTGTTTTTTTTTCTTTTGCCTCCCGTCGTTTCCAGCGAGTTGATTTCAAAGTGAACGAGAGGGGAGAAGGATGATTCGCATCAAGACCGTTACGTTCGACTCGCGAAAACAAGACGGTAATAACGATTACGCAAGTCGGCCCGATATCGATCGACATCTTCGTCGCAGGCAAGCGCGACGATACGATGTGGGTCGAGCAAATACTTGAAAAATATTGTTACAATTGCCGACGGAGGTTACTCCATCGTAATCCTTATTATCATCGTGTCGTCGGCTCGAAATAACTTCACACCGAGTAACACCATTTACGATGACGCGACTGTCATTCACAACTCTACATGGCTCGACGCGTCTCATTGCTTTTTTTTCTTTCAGAACTCGTTTTTATCGTTTTAACGAAAACATTAATTACGAGAAATCGATTACTAGCTTTCGCGTTTAAAATTCTCTTGACACTCGTTGCTTGAATTTTTAATCGAGAACGAAATTTCAAATTCTCATAGTTATGATTAGACTGCGGATATTTATGCAATTGCATATTTTTCTTATTGCGTATGTTTTTCAAATTTTACATATAAGACAAATCATTGAATATGTTACATGTATCCTTTATATTGTACACATTTTTATTCAGTTATCAGTTCTACTTGCAATATTTGACGAATTATGAATTATAATTCATATGTTTTTGCATAAATATCCGCAGTCTAGTTATGATGTAAACGATGGGTTACTAAGTTATCGTCAAACATCGAGCTGTCAAATATTTCTTCTTTTATATAAAGAAGAAAAATCAACCCGAAACGTAACTTTATTCAAAATTCGCGGGCTTCGAAAAGAAAGATCGTCTCACGAGTTACTATAAAAGACAGTTCGCAATTAACAAGTATAAATTACCAACACGTCGTCGAACATTAATACCAAACTGTCAAATATCTCTTCCAATACATTCGACAACAAAAGGGAATCCTAACCTCGTTCAAAATTCGCGCGCAAAACGAACGAACGCGTAAACGGTACTACTCGAAACAGAGCACGAAGAGATACCACTTCGGAATACTTTCTCAACCACAATTCCCATTGAAGTTTGATAAAAACTGTCAAGTTGGTCTAGCACATCTCTATAACGTCTGGTAAGAGACTATGAAAACAGTAAAAAAAAATAGTAAAAGCAATAGCAGCAGCGTCGAGGACGGCTGCGGTGGCGGCGGTAGTAGGCAACACAACCGGTAGGTCCGATCGATACCCTCTCTCTCCCTTCGCCCTCAGCGCCGTCGACCGTAAAGGAATCCACCGAGGAGCGACGCCGGCGTTTTCCTCGAGCTCGGTGGTCCGCCATCGGCGGCGCGTTGCTTCTCCTCCTCCACCGCGCTACACCCGGTTGCTCTTTCTTTCCGAATCTCTATCGACGCGTACTCGCATCTCTCTCACTCTTCTCTCTTATTCGGGTTGCCTCGTCCGTCTTCGTCGTCCCTTCCTTCGTGTCGTCTTCGTCGCGGTAAACAAGACGACGACGAAGGACGACGGAGAACGGCGACGGACGAAGTTGCCCGAACGAGCAAGAGGTCAGTGACTAAACGAAGAATCGGCGCGTGAAAGGCGATATGGCCACGAGAGAGTCCCTCTCTCCTTATTTCACTCGATCGAGACATAATATTCAAAATAGAATTTACAATTATACTTCAATAATAATAAAACATGGTAAATACTTAAAAGGGAGGGAAGAAAAACGTCCGTTCCTCTTCGAAATCGATGTCTTTCCTTCTACCTCCCTTAATACATAGAATTCAGTCTTTCGTAGAGAAACGCCCTGCGAGTCACCCTTTTCCAAATTCTCTCTCTCTTCGATCGATCGGTTTCCCGGCAGAAAATGTCAGGAATAAAAAAAGTATCAATTCTTCCTTCACACTCGTCACGTTTTTTCTTGATGCATTATTGTCAGTCGCACGTGCGACATGGTCGGGTAGCGTCGAAAAACAATAGACGATTCAACGTACTGCGTGTATAGGTGGCGCGTAATTTGAAATTTGTTATGCTACGAAGCCATTCCAGTAACATATAGTAAAGTTAGATAGAAACTCGGCACGGTGCGTAGTATGTAAGAAAAAGAGAGAGAGAAGAATATGAGAGAAAGAGAGAGAGCAACGACGGCATGCGTCGGTGCTCGCGTTCCGAAAATACGTCGTAAGCGCGCGTGGTTGATGCCGAAGAGGGGAGGAGACTTACCAAGACGGTGTACGATGGTGGTCTTGGCGGCGTGTTACGACGACGACATCAAGCACGATGACCAACAAAGTAGAGAAACACGATGTGTGGGTGCTATTAGGATTATACGGCGTAGAGTTGTTTGGCAAGCGAGAGAAAAATCCCACGACGAATGAAAGATCTTCTTTGAGAAGACGTTATTTTCATCCACCTTACTCCGATAAACTCTCTCTCTCTAACACTCGACACCAATGATGACGGGACGAAGGGACACCGAAACGAGGTCGTTCGGTAGAGAACGTTTCGTATCGTCTGGAGCAAAACTAGCGACGAAACGAGTATGAGAGAGAGAGAAAAGCGGAAATAGCGTAGGAGAGTAGCTTCCTTACGACACTGTTTCGTAGAGACACAACACACACACACGCGGGAAGAATAGGGCGCACGTACCGCGCACACACACACACACACAAACACCTTATCGCGAGTAGGGCCTCCAAAATGATTGTATGCGTGCGAGAGAGAGAGAAAGTGGATGCCGATGTAGTAGTAGGTTATGTATCTCTATGTGGAATAGTTGTTACGTAGTGGTAGTAGACGTCGCGACACACTCGAGAAAATTCACGACGGTACACACTCTTTCGATCGCGTCGTACGGCGGAAGGACGACGACAGAAACGACGCGTGGATTATATTCATATACGTTTGTGCGAATAATAACGCACGAATGTGTATGTATATATATATGTATTCGTATTAACGTTGTGTTTATATATTATATGTGTGTGTGTGTGTGTTTTTGTGTGTATATGTATATAAAAAAAAAGAAAAATCACACGAGACGGGACAAGGCGGAATCTCTCTCCGCGCGAGTCGCGCACAAGTTGTTTACTAGACGCGCACCACGCCATGCCCCGTGAGAGCGTGCCTCGCTTTCCCCTCCCCGTCACGACCTACCTCTCCTCCCCTTTCGAACCCTCCCCGCGCTCCGCCGAGCAAAACAAGAAGCTGCGCGTTAGTCCTTGGCGCATCTTCCGCCCGTTCTTTCCCACGGACCGATCGCAGCGCCATCGGGAGCTCGTTCCTTCCGGTACTACTTTCTCGTCATTCCATCGCCATCTTGCGAACTCGCTTTCAAACGAATTTATAGCTTGAGTCACGGACGAAATATAAGAATAGACCGGATATACAATGGAAATTTTGTGTTCCGTGTACTGAAATATCGATCGTGTCAAAAAACAGACGTTTTCTTACGCCCTCTACGATATAGAGCGGCAAGTTTTGGAACTATGTTCAAGCGATTAATCGAAGTCGGTAATATTGATATCTAGATAGACAAAGATTTGTCGCAAACGACGTCATGCTTAATAGATCGGATATTGTGAGTTATATTAATACAGTTTTTTTTAGGCTTTTCTGTATGCAGTTAAATTGTTCACTTATTGCAGAGGGAGTAATAAAAAATCTCTCTATAGCAACGTACAAAGGACACGAATATTTACAAAAAAAATGAAGTCTACAACAAATATTTAGGTGACAAGTGCCGATCCGGGCCTATAGCACGATATCAACCGACAATAAGAAATGGAAAATCTTGTTTATTAGATTATTATTCGTAAATCGTGAATTGTAACCCTCGCCTACTTGAAAATAAACATTCATTAAAAAATAAAAAAAAAACGTCGTGCTTAATAGTAATCAATATAATAAATAGATTTTTTAATTTATATAACATAAAAATGTAATATAAAAGTGTGATATGTATAATTATAATTTTCTAGAAGTTAACTTTCTATAGACTAAGTGTTACATTTGTTACAAATGTTTATCCGACACAGACTGTGGGTATATTTTGTATTTGGGCCTTTAATTAGGCCTAAAATATATTTCTCAATAAAAAAATAAGAAAATAACGTCATGCTCCCAGTATGCGTCCACGCAGATACGAACGAGATTATGTAGTGCATCGACAAAAGAGTAACACTGATTTTCACGCTTATCAAGTTAGTGTTTTTTAATATTTTTTTCCTTTTTAAGTATCTTTCATTAAAATGACTTCTTTTCTGTAATTTTTATTTACTATTTTTCAAGATATCTCGAATAATTTATTTATTTTGGGGGTCATGTAGTTATATCGTAATTAGTTGGTTTCTTGTATATTCATTTAAATGTCTTTTCCAAAATATTCCGATAAATTTAATTAAGAGAAAGTGCTAAATAATTACGATAAGTTGAACTGTATGTGTTCACCGTTTCTTGTTTGAATTTTGTGTATAATACATGTCGAATAGAACACCATCTAGCGATAGAAAATGGGCACTGTTGCATAGCGATGTTAAAATTATTCTTCGGGTAAAAACTTCTCGTTCGGCACTTTCACTTACGAATCACGTTTCGAGGATACACTTATCGATCGTATCGTATCGATTATTCGTTGATTTCCCACCTTTTCTTTAATATTAATATCCATTTTCTGAATGAAACTAAGTTCTTCTTGGCTTCGCGTGAAATTTTTTCGATGAAACGTTTTATTAACATTGAAAATACAAGTAAAAAAAAGATATTAACGATTAACATAGTAGGTTCGTATGTACAATCATTAAAAACAATATTATCATTCCTAAATAATTACTGTTATCGCTTCTAAACCTATATTCCGCAAAGTTGCCATCGAATAGATCGTTGACCGTTCGCCGTTGCTTTCTCCGAAGGGAGCAATAAAAAAAAAAATGTTTCATTTCGACAAAGTCCTACGACGGTTCGATCTCCAAAAAAAAAACAAAACAACATAACAATTTGTAGATAGTACAATTACATAAAACAAAAATGCAATACTCATTTTCGATGGACTTTCTTCTTATCGTCCGAACCTTAATTTATCCGCGAAGACGATTCACAAAATCAGGATTACTCGACGTGCGTTAACGGCAAGACGCGATGATGCGATAAAAGGGCAACGATAAACGATATCGAAGCCATTCTGAAAGGAACGTTCATGTTAAACAACGTGACACGGATAACAACGTTACAAGACCAAGCAGCATCGATGAGGCACAGACGATCGATAGTGTATCTCGATTATAAGTCGGGCACAATTCCTGTTGACGACATCTCCTATAACAATTTGCAGAAAACAAAATCGTTAGATAGTAATCACAAATAATTATAAATCAGGATAATAAATCATGAATTATAATCATAACAAGAATACCTAATCATAATTTTGAATGGACGGGTTAAAGAACTTCCAAATGAACTCACCATCGTTCGATAAGAACGACTACCAATCCGGTGACAACCTTATCGAGAAAGGTAACGATGGAATAAACTAGAGCACTGCTCTCAGTTCGTGGACCAATTATTTCAGCTGTTACACTGAGCGCCGTAACCATGGTGATAGAACTTCCGGCTCCAATAAGAATGGCCACCGAGTAGAGTACTATTCCGTGATAGCCTCCGAATTGTGTGATCACGGCTGAGAGTATACCGATCAATGCACCCAACAGGTAACAGATCTGACGATCGATAAATAAATATTGATTTAAGTGAATCAAACGATGAATCAAACCAAAATTAAATTAAGACAAAAAATGTAATAAAAAACAACGTATTTGGAATACCTTTGTTCCGCAAGACCTGTTTATGTATTTAAGTAACAATGCGGCTACGAAGGACGACAAGTATGAGACCAACGGAACGGTCGCCAATGCTTGCTTGCCACCAACAGCGGTTTCTTCTATATAAAGAGGTAAGTATACCGTAGCAAGCGTGATGAACAATCTGCTCGCCACATACAACATGGCGACCCTCAGTAAGATCGTGGTGCCCAACCATGATCTTCGAGAATTTGGTGTACCGTCTCCTAAGAGCCAACTGGATTCGTCTACCTTTGCTTGAGGATGATTGGTATTTTCTAGTAGGTTTCCATTTAGTAGAAAATGAAATAAAACGGTCGCTGTCACGCCGAGGATCGTCACGACGATCACGATGTCCTGTGAAATGAATACGGTCATCCGCCATGTTGGAAAAGTACGTTTTTTTAAATTGGAAGCTAATTATCTATCTTCTTGTGTATTTTTTATTTATTTGTAATTGAAATGAATGAAAAAGAAAAGAAAATTAATTTGAAAAGCATTGAGAATATTTAAAAAAATTATTAGCACGTGTTTGACCAATCGGTATGTTTGAAGAGGTTGAGAGTAATGAAAACGATTGATTAGTTGATTATACGAACTCTAAATTTGTAGTCGTCGTTCTCATCGAGCAGCACCATTGACTCCCCGTTCGTAGGAAGGACTATCCATGTGACCACAAAAACCACCACGGCTGCGCTCACTTGTGCGGAATACCTGTGATAGAAATTCACAATCAGTAGACGTAGTGAGAATGGAATGAAATAAAATTAATCTATTCAATTTTTTCATTAAAAAAACCTACATTAACTTGAAATGTATTCAAATGGATCAATCTATGCAGGTTCATTTTTAATGCGTCGATTTTTTAATACTCCCGCGTTGGATAAAACAAAGTTCCTTATAAATTTTTATTGTACCATAATTTTTCAAACATTCTATGCCACATGTATGACCCATTTTTTGAATTTATTAATTTAATTTTTTGAATTTATTAATTTAGACAACTAATTGTCTAAAGGTAGACAAACCATGTTTACCTTATCGCTGTTAACTCCGCTCTACCGAGCAAAGAATTCGTCAATGAAGGTATCATCGACAAATGTGAAATCTGTACAGCCGCCCATCCTGTTTGAAAGATCGCAATACTCATGATATAAAGAAAGACTATGACAGGACTGGTAGACTTAGCGAAACCCGCAAAAATGACTGGGAAAGTGAAGGTAACCATAACGGAGCCAAGCACGTGCCAAATCTTCTTCTTGGAGTAACGGTCAACGAGGAAGCCAAAGATCGGTGTTGTGAAGGCGTCCACGATTTGACCTTGAAAGTTAAATATTACTCGACGTTATTAATAATAGTTTGACATTCGTTATCGTTCGATCATTAGCACCAACGTCTGTTTACCTAACAGCAATAACGCGCCGGCCGTTACCGGCTGCAAAAGTGCCACCCTTTGAAGATAAATCAGAGTATAAGAAAACCACATCGCTGCTGCCAAATCATTGAAAATGTGCCCCAAGGCATAGGCTAATTTAGTTGACAAAGCAACTTTGGTGTGCTCCATGGTGCGCAATCCAGTTTCCATCGCTCGATTCATTTTTCAACTTCCTGCTTTGCTATCTTACTTTTTAACAATTTCTCTTCGTCTAATACTATTTTTTAATTTTGCTAAGGCTATATCAGTCTTGATTGTAGAAGGCGTAACATTTCATTGTCAAAATTTCCCGCCTTTATTATCTTCTTTTTTCCTATATCTTCTTCTTCTTTAATTTCTGGAGATCAGTCTTGATTGGAGCGAGTGTGGGAAGGACGATGAGTCCTGCTCGTCATCTTGCCTCTTATATCCCTGTCACAATAAATGCTAACTAATGATAAATGATAAAAAAGAAAATGTTTAAGTGTATTAACGAACGTCATGCCAGAGATTTGCATTGTAAATACTCTAATTATCGACGTCTCGTATATATTCCATCGCAGCTGTGACACGTAGGTACGTTAAACTCGAAAGGAAATTGAGTTAGTATAATTAGATCGTATTTAACGATACGATGATTAATCTCATCACGGTATGATCTCATAGGAATTAGCATTTTTGACTTAATAAGTTTTTTTTCTCGTGTGATTTTATAGTTTCGTTCGAAAATGCAAGAAGTTGTAAAAAAAGTAATAAGTTCTTTGAAGTGGCGATCGGTCACGACTCTAGCGTTCGATAAGCTCATAGCTACTGTAACTCCACTTACCACTGTGGTAGGTAAGATGGGTATGCATACTTCATCGATAAACTCGACACTTATACGTGTCTTTGCTAACTATCGTTACGTAGTAGGTATAGGTATACCGGATATATAATGCGCATCGTACGCAACACGTTATTGCGTTTTGTGATAAAATTTTCTTGATAATCATTGCAATCACTAGACTTTTTTTTTCTTTTATTTTTTACGAAGGGAATAACAGTTTATTTACTTTATGCGGAGTTGCTCGAAGAGTAGGTGAAAATTTGTATAGAAAATATTTGAGGCACTTTTTAATTGCCTTGTTTTATCAAATATATACAGGGTGAACTGTGGTATAATTGTTGTAATATTTGTATTTGGTTGGCTGTTAGATTTTTATTTGCTTGGAAGTAGTCATACCAATTGTAGATTTTCAACGCGGTTTTTTACTCTAATCTAATGAAATAAGGCAACAAAGATAAAGCATGTAGAGGAAGATAAATTAAGTAAAGACGTTTTTGAATAATATAAATGACGTTAAAAAAAATGAAAACTTGTCATTAACGTCGACATATTTTTACGTCATTTAAAAATCATGTCACTAGTTATCACTGACGTAATTGTAACTAATTTTCATTTTGAATTTATTCAATTAATTTAAACAAAGTTTTCAAATTTAGTATTTCAATTGTAAAATTTATTCACGTTTTAATGGTAGAATTTTGCAGAATTAAACAGCTTTATCATCTTGATATCCTGACATTCAACAATAATGGATATGCTAAAACGATCAAATTCCAATTTGTTCACCCTGTATGTATACACGATGTACCACATAAATTTATTACTTGAAATGTTTCCGTTGTAATACTAACTTCGAAGAAATGTTTTCCTCAAAAGTTGAAGTTTTATAGCAGTCTGTGTATAATAAAAGTAGTTTTATTCTATTGTAAAAGGTTAACAAAATAAACAATTCAACTTTATTTTTTTTTTATGGAACATTTTATCTCTTCTATTTATAAATGATATATTATAGATTATAAGTCGTGAAAGTTCTTCCAAAGGTTGCTACTATTCATAAATAAATGAAATAATCAAACGGAAATATTTCAAATGATAAAATTGCATAACACTCTATATCCAATTTATTTGAAATACAAATTTTAGTTTTGACGAACATCAACACTAAAACATTCCCACAAGATCTAAAACCATCTAAACACAGGAAAATTTGCGCTTCAACTAAGAATCCCTTCTTCCTAAAAAGAAAAACCTATCATGCTTGCAAGATCGGTTTCCCTTTCACTTGGAAGATCGATTCTAACCCGCGTCGATCATACCCCGGAGCCATTTTCCACTTAAGGCACTTCGTTACGCTACTTCGAACTACCCAACGATCCCCGTTTCAAGATTCCTTTCTTTCTTTCTCGGTGTTGTACGAAACATGCTCGATATTTGCAAAACACAGAGAAACGCACAATGGCCGGAAGTGTAATATTACATTTCGCAGGCGTCTGGTAGAGATCTATGGATCTATTTCCCATTTAGCCGGTAGTCATAAACATTGGGTGTTAACAAAGTCACCTGATCTTTCCGTGGCTCGCAAGAACGCCGGATAAAGTTGCTCCCCGTTTATGCCGTCCCTCGTGAACCAAATTCAACAACACCTTTAAAAAATTTATTTTTCTTCCTTTTTTAATAATTTCGTTCTTTCTCGATCTTTACTTAGAATTTTTAATTGATATTAATTTGGAAAGCAGTATCTCCAAACTTTAATAACATCTTTTTTAAATTATTTGAATTTCTCAATGATCCACACGTGGGAAATAAAGAGGACTAGGTCGAACGATTCGATCGAAAACGTAGAATTTCTATTGAACTTGTAAGATAGAGAATAAGGTAAAGATAAGAACGGAACAAAGTGATACGTGGTACGATAATAGTGTTGGACAAAATATTATACCTATTATGGGTTTACGAGTGTATAGGTACGCGACGTACCACCGTGGCGTACGGTGAGCTACTGATCGTTCGCATGCCGTTTCGCTCGCGGAAAGAGAGAGTGAGAGAGAGGGAGAGAGAAAAGGTTAGAGAAGGAGAACGAAAAGTTTCAAACGCTCGTGTCTCGCGATCTTCGCAATCTTCGCGAGACTCGCTATTGTTTTCCTCTTGGCCGCGTACTGCTCACGGAGTTCGATAAATGTCGCTCTTATCGAGAAGAAGAAGAAAATATTTCTTCCAAGATATGCGCGTCATTTAAAGTCCCTTTTGATAACGAGAATGACACGTAATTATTATTTGTTTTTTGTAAGACCTATTTTTTATTTCATCGATTCTGTTTTTGATGATTACGATAAGTTTGTCCTTTTTAATCATGAGAATAACATTTCATGATTTTGTTTTCATTTAATTAAACTGACACTCAATTTATTTTATGTTTTTTCATATAATTAAATTTATTCTGAATCCTTCGTTAATTTAGTAGTCGTGTGATGTGTATCTATATACAAGGAGTCCAATTTGAAGTTTTACATACAATTATCTTCTAAACTAGTCGTTACTTGGAAAAATCTTTCTAACAGAACTTACTTTACTTACAAATGTTGTTCAGGTGGACGTGACTCGTTCAGTTGATTTGACTTTGAAAGATCAACGTATTATAGCTCGATAAATTCGTCATGGAACAGAGTATACGTCCAAGTGAAAACGTATAGTTTCATTTTAAAAAAAAAGGTTCACCTTGAAACTACCGAGACTCGTCCACCTAAGATTTGTGACTATCGTAAGATGTCCTTCTTCAGACAAAGTAAGTTCTGAAATAAATTGGTAGAAAGATTTTTTTTAAATAACGTATAGTTCGGGAAATAGTTGTGTGTAAAATTTAATATGGTGACGCTCTGTACATCGGTCTTAATTTAGATCGAATATTTTCCTACTTTTAATAAAAATCGTTGATGAAGTTAATTCTCACGTGTAATATCATTTATAACATCAATTTAATTTAAATCTCGTCCACTCATACTGTTCGTGATAAACGAATATAAGTATAGCATGCCATTAAAAAAAATGCAATAAATGAGGTGACCTCAATATTAAGAACCAAGGCTGATAGATGAAAACAATTATCGTGATCTTCGGGAGCCCTTGAAATAACGTGTTTGAAACTTTTCAGACAAAAAATTCTAACGTACAGGGAAACGAATTTTTGAATAATATAATTTGAAAATGATAAATATCTACCTTTGTATAAACCATAGTAGAAATTAGAATATCGATCGAGTATAAGTGACTCTCGTTTAACATGATTTCACTAAAATATACTCTGAAAGATTGTAGTCTCCCTTTAACACGAAGATATCCCGAAAACTTAACCGGAAATTCTCTTTGTTGTGACATAATAACTGATCATTTTTGACATAAACACGAGTATGAATCCTTGTGTCGTACCAAGGTTGATCTATACACGTTCACCTAATCGGGAAATGTAAAGATTATTGAAAATTATTTACAAAGTCTCGACATTGCAGACATTTCACGATTACTTCCTCGAGTTTAAACGCATGTATGCGTGTGCGGTTTGCAAACGTTCGTATACCTACCTAATTACACATACTACGTAAGTTCATATATGATGAACTCGAGAGACCCCGTAGGTAATCCGAGATCGAGAACGAGAAACCGGTGCCTTGGCGCGGGAGCACGAGGCAATCGATACTCGGTTTTTGTACGGTCTCTCTACTCGTCTCGTTTACTAGAGTTCGTTAACCGTCCGCCATAAGAAATACTTCAAAGTTATGAGATTATAAAGAAATTAAATAATTATATTATTATTCTTATTTGTTTTTTATTATTATTATCGAGCTAAAACAAATCGAGCCACGCGGGTGATATGAATCATTGTCTCGTCATTGGCGATAAGGCATTATGAATGATTTTGATTATTCGAAGATTATTCAATTACTGATTTCAATCATTGAATTATTCAAATTAGCGATGCATTATCTTTATAAATGGACGATAACCATTATTTAGTAATTACTAATTTACTGTTCGCAAAACGCGAAGTAAAATAGTGATAAGCGACTATGAACGGTAATTTGAGTATAAGTTACTACTAATTTTCATACGAATAATAAAATTACTGTACAAAAATGATTCATTCACCATTTACTTATCACGGAGTAGGATGAATATTAGGAATATTTTTTACATAAGTAGGATGAACATTGGGTATGTTAAGTGGACTACCAAGGATAATATTTAACCCTTCTTTTTCTAATGTCATACGTATATACCACTCATATTCTCATATAATTAAAAGTTAATTCTTATGGTGTAATAGGTACCACAAGATAACCTTATCATTAGAAACATCTACCAAATAAATATTTTCATAATCACTCAGAAAATTCTATTACTTGGCACTATATTAGTAAAACCATATATAATTTTTTGTTAAAGTACGTAAGACTTTTAATTTTCGTGGTCTCATTCGTATATTATAACTGCAACTAATAATAAAAAGTTTGATGGTGTTTATGATGCCAAATATTTGACTAACTTACTCTATATATCATTATTTCTATATTTTTAGACTATTCTTATCGGTACGAGAGATCGAGTAAGACATATTTGTTTTCATAGAAAAATTAGATTTATTTCACTTGACATCTCGGGGACTTATAACAAAAACGTATACGCGTTACTTATCGATGCGTGAACTCTAATTTCGGTTTCACTATGCCGACGTATGGATGTATGTATGCTCTATATATACAAATGTTAAATTATTTGTAAGTATACAGGAGGAGTTTCCTAAGACAAGCCACTTGAATAACTTCTACAATTTTGGAGATAGGGAGAAATATCCGTGACAAAAGGTGTTTGATTCTAGTTATTCAGTCATTTGGTATTACTTATTCAGTTAGCTTGTCTTATGTTACTCATTTAGTACATAAAATGTGTTATTTAAAACGAACCAGTCGAGTCTCTTCTCTGATAGTGATATAGTATCATTCATATAATCTCAATACGAAAGAGAACTGTTTTTTTCTTTACATTTTTCAAGGTCACTCATTTATTTCGACATAAAGAGTCTCTTAGTTAAACGTCCAAGCAGAAGAGATATGTTCTTTCATTATAAACAAGCAAATATGAGTGACTTTGAAAAACGTTGGACAAAAATTTTCACCGTAGCTTGTTTTTAATGAAATACCCTATAGAAGAGTAATTTTTATACCGATTTGATCAACCAGTAATATTAGCGCTCGCTATTTATAGTAATCGTCATCTCCTTGAGATCTTTTCGGAATTCTCATCGCCATTGAGTGACGTATCACCGCGACGAGGTGTGCGATTATAAAATCCTAGAAATATAAAGGAAGATAAAACTTGTCTCGGGATCATCGCAGCCTTGCGAATTTAACATCTACGTATCCCTTGATAACAGTCGAGAATATCTTCAAGATATTCAACGTTTGTGATGTTTCTTTGGTGATGTATGAATATAGATACCTAATAATTATTGGCGAATTTTTTGAAATAATCTCAACGTTGGAAGCTCGAAACTTTAAATCGCAAATTAGTGGCCGTAAAGACGAAATACGCGATTCGAATTTCTTCGATGTAAAAAAAACGGGAATGTATATGATACATAATCTCGGATACAATAATATGTATTTTTCCAGCACTTTGACACGTTTCGCTAAGTTTTCGTTTTCACCGATGCGGTATATTCGGTACCCTCGAACTGTCTTAAGTGTATCTGTAAAGAGAAATTGGAGAATGCGTCATTGCTTTTTCTATTATGCAGTTTATATTATAAATAAGTGAAAGGATAAGTCAATGTGTGATATTTACATAGTATATTATGTATGTAGAAATGATGTTGAACATTTGAAACAAAAATGATATAGGTATACCTAATAAATATATCATTAGGTATATTTATAACTATGAATAAATAAAAAGAAATGAAAAATACTATTTAAATATCGTATTATATTTGTATAAATATATAAAACGTAATTTACCCACCTGTAAATGTAAATTTACTTCGGCAGACCTACTGAGGTACGGGAAATTTCCACCGTTCTTCAAATGCGCCAATTTTGCGTTAGGATAACACTTATACATCTCCTCTCTAACCGAATTCGACAAGGCATATTCATCGAAGACGTCGATTATCGTAACTGGCAAATGGCAGATCTTCTCCGGTTGAACGTAACAGTTAACGCAGTTCATCGTCAGTCTTGATGCCAATTCTGGTTGAGTTAGGCTCTCCAACTGTGAAATGATGTGATCAAAATTAAAAAAAAACAAAATGAAAAACGACGTAAATATGTAGATATTTTATCCTTACTCTTTCAACCATGAAATCGATGGCTTCAATGATCTCATCGTCGACCTTCTCCGTCGTAAAATTTCCCATTACCATTTTTTTCAATACTAGCGAAGGCAAGATCCAAAAGCTGGAATCAAAATAAGAATATAATTTGTTACCGAATTCTTTCATATTTTATTAACGTCACATTTTTGGATAATCAAAAAAGAAGAAGGAAATTTACAACTGAATTGGTTACAAATAAGAAGAAAAAAAAAAAAATTGGGAAACAAAATAGAACCTGTCTCAGAGTTGAAAAGAAAAAGCAAAAGTACAAAAATTGATACGAATGGAAAGAAGAAAAATAATAATTATCTTTGCTAGTAAAAATTAATCCGAATAAAAAGAAAAAGAGTATAATAAAAGAGCAAAATAACATTTTCATTGCACAAAAAAAAAAAAAATTATTATTCGGAGTAAGAAGAACCAACTCGTCTAAAAATCAAAGAACTTTTCTCGTGATTCGATCTTCAGATTCAACTTACTTACACTGCAGCAGAATCGTTATAACTGAAAACAGATGTGTCCGTGAAGGTATTGCATAGAATTAACGATGCCACTCTCGGGCAGTGAGCGTTTACTTCGGTAAATTTTTGCGCGAGGAATCCACCTGCGAACGAACGAAGTGTTCGATTAAACGTGACACGCATCCTTCTTAAGAATGCTACTGAAATAATAATAAATTCTGTATATATATCTATAACATGTCATACGTTCATGCGTTCTGACCTAACGAGGCGCCAAACAGGTGTACCCTATCAAGTCCCATATAATCCAAAAGCTTTCGAAATCCGTCGCACCATTCTTTCACGTTCCAATATACCGGTGGCTCGGCCTGTAAAAGATAACAATTGCAGCATCGCACTCTACCCGAAGATACGCGTTAGGTATCAATTACTCGTTTATATAAAACGTAGTACGTATTTTAATTGCGTCATTTGTCGCCGCGATAGCTTTCGCTGACAGAAAACACGATATCGTATCATTCAGATGAAATGGAAAAATTGGAGAAACAAAATATTTTTTTTTTTTACTCTTTCGTTTTATATTTATATATTTTTTTTATTGGTTTTTATACTTACGGATATGACCCTGTAACCCTTGGCAGCTAAGTCTAATATTTGTTTGAAAAATACATCGGCTGTACCGCTGACTGGTGGAAGACAAATAAGCGGGCACTTTATAGTCTTTGGACTGGAATCGTAAATCTTCCATCCCTGAAAGTAACGAACAGCTTATTAGTAATTATATTATTGCTATGTATTTTCTTTCAGTTAAAAATGATTGTTACTCTATATACATTTACCATTTTTATAAAAAATTATTTTTTTTCCTAACTCTTTTTTTTTTGTTTGAAGAATACCGGTTTATATTGAACCTAATACTGACATCGACTTTGTTAAATTTTATTACAATAAAATTTCTGTGTAACATAGACCTTTTTATTCCCTAAAATTCCATGCTTTGGGGTTAATTCGTTTTTCTTAAAAATGATTATTATTACTAACTCGTTTTTCTCTCTTATAAACATTATTATTCATTCATCTCTCTTTAAAAAAACATATATTTTATAGTCGAGATTATTCTTATTGGGATTTCAAGATTTTTATCGTATTAATTATCTACAACACACGCCTCCTGTACGAACCAGTTTCGCATAAACGATCCCGATTGTAACTTTATATAACGCAGTAATGAAATATCGACAGTAGAAAATAGATAGTTGCAAGCTCATATTGTCTTACAACAGTAACATTGTAACGGATAAAAATACAGACATGTTCGTTATAACATTGTTTCCGGTCTTGATTGTCCTTATATTCGAAGTATTCGCGCCATACGAACGGTCGCCTTTAAAAATGACGTAATTAAGTTACATAAAATATTATCCAAAATAACAAATTTACGCTAAATTATAATCCTCGATACGTATGAATACATGAGTCACATCACTGCCATAACAAACTCTCATTATATTATTAAAAATTCCATAAAATAGATTAAAAAAAAAAGGCAAGAATATACGTGTATAAAGGTTTTACCTTTGTACCGTCGGCATCAACGACGATTTTCCTGAGAGGTACGGAACTACGAAAGCTTTGATATTCCTGACACTGAGATAGCTCGCTACTACACGAAGACATGTTTCCTTTCCTCCTTCTCACTTCCCCCACTCCGTCTCTCTAACCACCTTCCAATGCTGTCACTCTCGCGAACGCTTATCGAATGCGACGCACGATTGTATATTATCGTCCTCTTCGATGCGAAGAAAGATGATTTAATCGTCTCACAATGGGGAATAAAAGAAGATAAATAAAATGGAAAAAATGAGATGATAGAGATGATGCAGCTAGGACCGTAATAAACGTTGTGAGACTTCACGAAAAAAAACTTTTGACATAGAGGAGGGATCGATTTACGGTGTATTTATTTGACGAGCCCGATAGAACGGTTTTCATTTACGTTATCGTATCGAATGGCCGAGCGGTGGCACGCTCGAGTCGCCAGCTTCACGATAATGCACACTTCGAAGACATTCTCGCGAGGAGAATAAAGACAGGGTTTGAGAAAGAGAGAGAGAGAGAGAGAGAATAAACAATAACAACCTTCTTATCGCGACGGCTCGCACCGTACTCCCTTCGCTCGGTTATTCGAGCCGACTCTTCCCCCACCAGTAGAGTAGCTCGTAGAACGCATGCGCGGAGGACGAGACGCGTGACTCTTCCATTTGGCAGTTACTAGTACTCGGCACGGACGAAGTATAAGATAGACCTGACATACAATGTAAATTTTTGTCCTACGATCCGGGGGCTTTGAAGCTCCCTTAGCATTTTAGTGTCGCATGCGATATTATCGGTTTGGAATGGAATGAGACAACAGCGCTATCGAAACGATAGGAATTATAACTAAACACAGCGATTATTAATTATTTTGTTTTTACAAATCAATCGATAGAATCGAAATTTAATGAAAAAAATCACAGTAGCCGTATCATATTTGCCATACTATATTTATAAATTAATAACTTTTTGATATATGTATACATACACCAAAAAAAGGGTTACTCTTTTCTTGATGCACTATATTGACTCGTGCCAATGTGTGAGGATACATAGTGGGAGTATGAGATCCTTCAACTTTAGACGCTTATATCTCTTCAAGTAATTTCCATAGCCATATGATAGTTACACGTGCTTGTAGCTTGAAGTCTTAGCTTTCGAACGAGTCATAGAACGTGCAGATCGGCCGAAAATTGCATTCGGTAGAAGAGTTCGCGCGGTCGAAGTCGAAATCTCGATGTCAGAAAATCGACTTTTTGGGATCGACCCTTTGGAAATGGTAGTCTAGAGCAGGGTGTGGACACTCCTTACCCCCACCACCTTGGCAATTTAACGTAGTCCCCGCCGTTCGCCCATGCGCATTGTGGAAAATAATCAACTGGAGGGCAGCACTAACGAACGCAAAGCTGTCAACCGTGTTTATTGCTTCTGTTCGTATAGTAACTAGCCCGCCGAGGTCTAGATCCCAGAGTAGAAGTGCAGTCCCCGCTAGCCCCTTAAACCTGTTGACCCGTTAGCCTTCTAAGCCCGCGATCCGGCTAATTGGAAGGGGCACATAAGATATATACATGTTTGAAAAGCCGTCTGTTTAATAAATAGTGAGATAGATTCATTCTTCGAAATTGTTTATCGTCGTTTAACAATACTTGAAGGAATATGCAAGTCGCGTTTCGATAGTAAGACCAGTTCGGAAGTTACAACAGTTTAAATCTTAAGATTCATCTCAGCATAAAGTGCAATATAATAATATGTTATTATTTATTTTATGTGTATTTGAATAATATTTAAGTATCGTATTTATTTACAATAAGAATTATTATACATTATAACAAAAGTGCGTCCGATGTATTAAAAGTTATAATTATTCTATACTTTATATTACTTTCCGACTATTTGTAGAAATGTACATATATAAAATTGATATAAATGAACAAAAATAAGATACATTGCAAAAAATACTGGAATTTTTAATTGAAACCATGAATTAACCATCCAATTCCCTTATTTGTTCAACTTCTCGAGTTATTGCCTTTTGGCGAAAACTCCATCAATGGAGAACGTATCAGGAGAACATGAGCTACAAGGAGGAATTCGGATTTCAAGACCCACCTCTTGAAATAGTATTGTTTCCTGGTAGAAATCCCAGTTTACGGGGAATTTGCCGAATCGCTGAGAATCGAGAAAGTATCATGAGAACGTAAGCAGCAAGGAGGAATTCGGATTTCAAGACACACCTCTTGAAATAGTATGCTTTCCTGGTAGAAATCCCAGTTTACGGGGAATTTGCCGAATCGCTGAGAATCGAGAAAGTATCATAAGAACGTGAGCAGCAAGGAGGAATTCGGATTTTACTTGCCACCTCTTGAAATAGTATGCTTTCCTGGTAGAAATCCCAGTTTACGGGGAATTTGCCGAATCGCTGAGAATCGAGAAAGTATCATGAAAACGTGAGCAGCAACGAGGTATTCGGATTTCACGTGCCACCTCTTCACATATTATGGTATCCTGTTAGAAATCCCAGTTTACGGGAAAATGTTCCGAAAGCGTTCGTAAGAACATTGGCAGCGCCATCTAGCGGTGGAGACAAGAGGCAAAATTCGATGATTTTTCAGGGGGGTCTTTAATAAATTCTCCTGGTCGCTATAATTAACCGATTCTTATGAACGATACCTTGTTGGAAAGCTAAAAGAACGGGCTACAAAATGGCTATTATAGAATGTTTATAATACCTCGCTTTCAGTTTCTAAATCGTACTTAAACTTTTCAAATGTAATTTCTATGATGATGCTAACGTTAATAATAAAATTTGTTATAGCTATCTTATAGCTTGTTCTTTTAGCTTTCCGACGAGCTATTGATCGTAAAAGTCGATCAAGAATTGTGATCAGAATTAATTTTTAAAGTAAATCTCTCGAAAGTCGATAAAACAGGGTCTCAATTGCACGCTGGCGCCATCTAGCGGTGGAGACAAGAGGCAAAATTCGATGATTTTTCAGGGGGGTCTTTAATAAATTCTCCTGGTCGCTATAATTAACCGATTCTTATGAACGATACCTTGTTGGAAAGCTAAAAGAACGGGCTACAAAATGGCTATTATAGAATGTTTATAATACCTCACTTTCAGTCTCTAAATCGTACTTAAACTTTTCAAATGTAATTTCTATGATGATGCTAACGTTAATAATAAAATTTGTTATAGCTATCTTATAGCTTGTTCTTTTAGCTTTCCGACGAGCTATTGATCGTAAAAGTCGATCAAGAATTGTGATCAGAATTAATTTTTAAAGTAAATCTCTCGAAAGTCGATAAAACAGGGTCTCAATTGCACGCTGGCGCCATCTAGCGGTGGAGACAAGAGGCAAAATTCGATGATTTTTCAGGGGGGTCTTTAATAAATTCTCCTGGTCGCTATAATTAACCGATTCTTATGAACGATACCTTGTTGGAAAGCTAAAAGAACGGGCTACAAAATGGCTATTATAGAATGTTTATAATACCTCACTTTCAGTCTCTAAATCGTACGTAAACTTTTCAAATGTAATTTCTATGATGATGCTAACGTTAATAATAAAATTTGTTATAGCTATCTTATAGCTTGTTCTTTTAGCTTTCCGACGAGCTATTGATCGTAGAAATCGATCAAGAATTGTGATCAGAATTAATTTTTAAAGTAAATCTCTCGAAAGTCGATAAAATAGGGTCTCAATTGCACGCTGGCGCCATCTAGCGGCGGAGACAAGAGGCAAAATTCGATGATTTTTCAGGGGGGTCTTTAATAAATTCTCCTGGTCGCTATAATTAACCGATTCTTATGAACGATACCTTGTTGGAAAGCTAAAAGAACGGGCTACAAAATGGCTATTATAGAATTTTTATAATACCTCACTTTCAGTTTCTAAATCGTACCTAAACTTTTCAAATGTAATTTCTATGATGATGCTAACGTTACTAGAGAAATTTATTATAGCTATCTCATAGCTTGTTCTTTTAGCTTTCCAACAAGGTATCGTTCATAAGAATCGGTTAATTATAGCGACCAGGAGAATTTATTAAAGACCCCCCTGAAAAATCATCGAATTTTGCCTCTTGTCTCCGCCGCTAGATGGCGCCAGCGTGCAATTGAGACCCTATTTTATCGACTTTCGAGAGATTTACTTTAAAAATTAATTCTGATCACAATTCTTGATCGATTTCTACGATCAATAGCTCGTCGGAAAGCTAAAAGAACAAGCTATAAGATAGCTATAACAAATTTTATTATTAACGTTAGCATCATCATAGAAATTACATTTGAAAAGTTTAAGTACGATTTAGAGACTGAAAGTGAGGTATTATAAACATTCTATAATAGCCATTTTGTAGCCCGTTCTTTTAGCTTTCCAACAAGGTATCGTTCATAAGAATCGGTTAATTATAGCGACCAGGAGAATTTATTAAAGACCCCCCTGAAAAATCATCGAATTTTGCCTCTTCTCTCCACCGCTAGATGGCGCTGCCAATGTTCTTACGAACGCTTTCGGAACATTTTCCCGTAAACTGGGATTTCTAACAGGATACCATAATATGTGAAGAGGTGGCACGTGAAATCCGAATACCTCGTTGCTGCTCACGTTTTCATGATACTTTCTCGATTCTCAGCGATTCGGCAAATTCCCCGTAAACTGGGATTTCTACCAGGAAAGCATACTATTTCAAGAGGTGGCACGTAAAATCCGAATTCCTCCTTGCTGCTCACGTTCTTATGATACTTTCTCGATTCTCAGCGATTCGGCAAATTCCCCGTAAACTGGGATTTCTACCAGGAAAGCATACTATTTCAAGAGGTGTGTCTTGAAATCCGAATTCCTCCTTGCTGCTCACGTTCTCATGATACTTTCTCGATTCTCAGCGATTCGGCAAATTCCCCGTAAACTGGGATTTCTACCAGGAAACAATACTATTTCAAGAGGTGGGTCTTGAAATCCGAATTCCTCCTTGTAGCTCATGTTCTCCTGATACGTTCTCCATTGATGGAGTTTTCGCCAAAAGGCAATAACTCGAGAAGTTGAACAAATAAGGGAGTTGGATGGTTAATTCATGGTTTCAATTAAAAATTCCAGTATTTTTTGCAATGTATCTTATTTTTGTTCATTTATATCAATTTTATATATGTACATTTCTACAAATAGTCGGAAAGTAATATAAAGTATAGAATAATTATAACTTTTAATACATCGGACGCACTTTTGTTATAATGTATAATAATTCTTATTGTAAATAAATACGATACTTAAATATTATTCAAATACACATAAAATAAATAATAACATATTATTATATTGCACTTTATGCTGAGATGAATCTTAAGATTTAAACTGTTGTAACTTCCGAACTGGTCTTACTATCGAAACGCGACTTGCATATTCCTTCAAGTATTGTTAAACGACGATAAACAATTTCGAAGAATGAATCTATCTCACTATTTATTAAACAGACGGCTTTTCAAACATGTATATATCTTATGTGCCCCTTCCAATTAGCCGGATCGCGGGCTTAGAAGGCTAACGGGTCAACAGGTTTAAGGGGCTAGCGGGGACTGCACTTCTACTCTGGGATCTAGACCTCGGCGGGCTAGTTACTATACGAACAGAAGCAATAAACATGGTTGGCAGCTTTGCGTTCGTTAGTGCTGCCCTCCAGTTGATTATTTTCCACAATGCGCATGGGCGAACGGCGGGGACTACGTTAAATAAGACTCCTATCCTTATGCATTGAGTGACCATACCCTGGTCTAGAGCCCCCAATCTTCGGCCGAATGGTCTGATCGATGGCTCGTTCGAAAGAGGACGGTCCAGGGTACACCATAGGATAGGGGCTTTTTCCGTATCATCTCAGCATCATCGTCGTTATAGCTTCCGAAAGTTTGCAAGCTTACCGTATTCGTTCTAATTGCCACAGCCATGCCATGCAGGTATCACCTTGTAGGTTGAACTTCTAGCTATCGAACGCGCTATTAATCATTAGAATCGGTCGAGAATTCATGGCGTTAGAAGCGTTTAAGTGAGCACCAAAAATCGTGATTTTTCACTTTTCTTTTTTCAACTTTAGACGTTTATATCTCCTCAAGTAATTTCCATAGCCAAATGATAGTTACACGTGCTTGTAGCTTGAAGTCTTAGCTTTCGAAAGAGTCATAGAACGTGCAGATCGGCCGAAAATTGCATTCGGTAGAAGAGTTCGCGCGGTCGAAGTCGAAATCTCGATGTCAGAAAATCGACTTTTTGGGATCGACCCTTTGGAAATGGTAGTCTAGAGCCCCCAATCTTCGGCCGAATGGCCTGATCGATGGCTCGTTCGAAAGAGGACGGTCCAGGGTGCACCGTAGGATAGGGGCTTTTTCCGTATCATCTCAGCATCATCGTCGTTATAGCTTCCGAAAGTTTGCAAGCTTACCGTATTCGTTCTAATTGCCACAGCCATGCCATGCAGGTATCACCTTGTAGGTTGAACTTCTAGCTATCGAACGCGCTATTAATCATTAGAATCGGTCGAGAATTCATGGCGCTAGAAGCGTTTAAGTGAGCACCAAAAATCGTGATTTTTCACTTTTCTTTTTTCAACTTTAGACGTTTATATCTCTTCAAGTAATTTCCATAGCCAAATGATAGTTACACGTGCTTGTAGCTTGAAGTCTTAGCTTTCGAACGAGACATAGAACGTGCAGATCGGCCGAAAATTGCATTCGGTAGAAGAGTTCGCGCGGTCGAAATCGAAATCCGGATGTCAGAAAATCGACCTTTTTCGGTCGATTCAACTTGGTCGTTCTCTCGGTGAACGGAGTATACAGGGTGTATCCGACCAACATGTCGTGAGCTATATCACGTTGTAGCCAGGAATAAATAGAGCCGAAAGAAGTCATAAAAGTTAACATAAGGTAGGTAAGTTTTTGAGTTATTAATTAAAAAAGATAGGGCAAATCACGACGCGCGGAAGCACTAGGCGGCGAGCCACGGCCATGCTAATCTAGCGGCACGTGGCGAGTGGCGAGCGGGCGGGGCGCCCGAGCCGTCTACATACGTGGGAGAGGGGCGGTCGGGAGGAGCTTTCCACGAAAAAGTGACAAGCAGTGGGGCATTAACGCTCGAGCAGCCCTATCCGACTCCCTATCCCGCATGTACTTAAAAGGTGGTCCGATTTTGTCGCCGAAACTACCAAATCCGCTAGGTTCGCTCTCGTCGATTACGGCTGAAGAGTAGAGAAGGGGAAAAGCGGGGAGGAGAAGAAGTCATAGCGGTCAAAACTTTTGTGGTCATAACTTTTTCGACTAGTCCATAAGACAGTGGTCCAAATCTACTGCAGCGCCACATAGCGGACGGCGACAATATTTTACCCAAAGTGGGGGCGGAGTCGGATAGGGCTGCGCTCGAGCATGGGCCGTGGCTCGCCGCCTAGTGCTTCCGCGCGTCGTGATTTGCCCTATCTTTTTTAATTAATAACTCAAAAACTTACCTACCTTATGTTAACTTTTATGACTTCTTTCGGCTCTATTTATTCCTGGCTACAACGTGATATAGCTCACGACATGTTGGTCGGATACACCCTGTATATATTGATATTACCGACTTCAATTATTCGGTTGAATATGGTTCCTAAACTCACTGCTTCATATCGTAGAGGGCGTAAGAAAACGTATGTTTTTTCGTACGATCGGTATTTCAGTACATAGGACACGAAATCCCATAGGATGACAGGTCTATCCTTATACCTCGTCTGTGGTATTGTTTTATGGTTGTACGTATTATTTTTGGTAGTTGGTTTTATTCTGATACCGATTTATTGGAATATATTTTTTAGTCAGAGACTTTTCTTGGCTTCTTAAATGCACTAGAAATATAAAATATTATAATTTCTTGGAAGAGACCTTCTCTTTCCTTATTTGATAATCATAAATTTATTTTGTTGTCGTTCTCGTTAGATGGCAGTAATACTCTTAGAGCTCGGGTCAACAAGATACGCCAAGACGACAAATTGGAAGAAATCTACTTTATCGAACGTCGATTAAAAGTTCTTCGACTGTTATTTATACCTACAAAAAAAAAATCCTGTTAATAAGATCTCTATTACTAAAGATTACTAGCAATACCTTACCTTATCATTTCTAATAATTCAAAACGATTTTACTTTTCAAAATAATATCTCTAAAAGTACGATAATCAATTATTAACCCTTTGAACTCGGCAAGACCGATTTTCAATCGTGAGTCAACAAGAGCGATTTTTATGCCAATACGATATCAAGTGGCGTTCGACATTTATTCTTTTTTGCAATTTATTGATATCTTTTTTTAACAACATACCGAGTAATATGGATTATGAAATAAAATAGTATAATGTCAGAACTATGTCCCCTCAGAGCAGATACTTGAGTGCATAAGATTAAAAAAAAATAGGAAAAACGCATTACTACCAAAAAGGGTTCGAAAGAAGCGTTTCGACGAGTTTCCCGCAAAGGAGGGTCGCGAGTACCGTCTTGTGGTAGGGTGTGGCTCCAGCGGTAGCAGGTAGTACGTACCCAGCAACATAAGTAAAGCTTGTATGTACTCGTGTAGGTACAACTGGGCTACATCGGCTATCCATCGAACGACCGACTGCAAGATTAACGATCTAGGAGCTTCCACGGTATTACTTTGGCCACGGGAGAAAGAAAGAGAGGGTAAGGTACCACGTGTCCCTTCCCCCTCTCTTTAACCAACCCAGCGAACCTTCCCCGTTTACATTTACTCTCTCTCCCATCGACTTCGCTCTATCATCGCTTTTACAATGTTTTTTATAAACCCCATCTTTGTATTATCAAGAGATTCATACGTACGAATAGAATGAGATGTAGGTTCGTTAAGAAAGACAAATACGATTACAAATTCGCTGTTAGGTTTCTTAGGATTAACGATGAGAATGACGAAGCCATCAAAATGGACAACTTCAGGTTTCTTGTCTCGTAATTAGTGGAATTATTGCACAGTGACTTACTTTCTTTGTTCATTGCTATTTATTAAAACGTAATTAATATTCATTGATAATAAGAAATAAATTTTCTTCTGTTTACTCGCATCATATTTCCCATGGAAAGTTTACAAAAATTTGGAAAAAAGGAAACTCTATTTTATCAATTACAAAATATCGAATTATTAATAAAAAAATCAGTACGAATGGTTTAAATAATTTCGAATGTAATCAAACTACGTTAACAATTTTTATATGAAATTCTTATAATTCATGCTTCTTTCCATCGGTAGTTTCTCCTAAACGAATAATTAATTATCGAATAGCTTCAGAATATCAATGAAAATATAAAAAACATAATTGCTACATATTGCAATTTTTCTAATCGACTCTCCCACAATTCTCATCTGCATAATGACTATTCTTTATCCTTGTTACATTATATTCAAACGATAGCGTTTACGAAAAGCTTTGTAAAGAGGTTACACGAAAGAGATGAGACTCGACCGAGGGTGGGTATTAGCGAAGCTGCCACTCAACGAAAAGAGGGCGGTGGTTGATTTTTTTTCAAACGTACGGCCCTCCGCAACAACGAACATGTGGGTAGGTATACGTACTTAGGCGGCCGGTACCAACGTTCTCCTCGCGAACAACCATCGCAGGAATTCGTTTAATTTCGCCCAGCAACCGACGATAATAATGGACCCTGAGAGAAAAGGAGAGAGAGAGTACCTTGAACATGATTAATTCGGTTTTAAACAGAGCATTAATTTCAACATTTCCAGACTTAATGACTTGGAAAAGCCTTTTAATTACTAACCGATCGTTTCCCTCGGCATAATGAACGATCGCTAATTTTACAATTATCTTTAAAATTGATAGAATCGAATCTTATTTTATTTCCTTTTATTTTTCCAACGGACATACAATAACGAGATACGATCGAGCAAAGATCGAGAACGAAAGAGAGCCGAGGAGTCGAGAACAATTTATCCGCGAGAGCTTCCCGAGATCCCGAGAGCGTGAAATACTCCGCATCGCTGACGTTTACATTGGCAGCCCGGCGAGTCATTAATAACCGATACGGAGTGCTCGGTTCTTGCTTCGCGCTAATTCGACGTATCAAATTGAACGACACAGGGTGCTCGTTAATCTTACGTCTCGATACCTATGTACAAAGTGTCTGTACATATAGGTATATAAGCGTATCCTCGCTCGAGAGCTTTATTTAAACAATGTCGCATTCCATTGCATAAATACGTCTGCCAATTTTCGATTAACATGGTTATCGAGAATATTAAATTCGATATCGATTGAAATGATTTCAATATGCAATTTAAATGAAGAAAATTCTTTAAAGTTTCGAAGGTCTCTTATACGAACGCGTCGCCATATACCAATACAATGTTAAACCGCTCGTGAATCTTACAACATCGGCTATAAATACCTGTAATAAAGCGGACGATCATTAATCTTCGACAGTAATTTCGGTTCGCAGTGGCGACATTCGTCCTCTCCGTTGCTCTCCTTTTACAACCACGCGCTTTACCTTTCGTCTATCTCTCTCTCTTATACTAGCGGTGGTGGTGGCTTCGTTCCTGCACTTTGCTCGTTCTCGCACTTTCTAGGATAATTAATGATCCCGAAAGCGATCTGCTCACGGTTGTCTCGTTTCGGGGTGATCGTTCGCCGTCTCCCTCTTCTCTCTTTCTTTCTCTTAACGCCCCCTTCGACTCCGCCCCTGAAGCCCTTTTTTCCTCTCCCGATGCGCACGCGTTGTCAGTTACGCCGATTAAAATGATTCTTGCGGATCATTTCGATGATTTAAAAAGTATGAAGGTAGTTTTGATAATGATGTTGATGGAATTAGGCTGTGTTTGGCTTTTTTTTTAAGTCTGTTTTAAGATTATGTCGCGTCTGACTCTACATTTCCTATCGAGTCCATGTCGAGTCACGTTCAAAATAGTATATTCTGAGTTATCTTTGATAAAAGATACAAATTATTATGCATTACTTTAGGAATCTTTTTGCAGATGTAAATTATTTTTCAGTTACTATTTATTAATACCACGTATTATCTGTCGCAATGACCTAACATTTTTTATTATTATTACATTATCAATGCTAGCAATGCTTGTATAAACAAAGTATTCCAACTAAATTGTTAATTCTCTTAGCAAACATAGAAATATTTACAGGAATTAGCACAGTACTATGACTTAATTCCTTCGTTTGACCATAGCAACGAGATTTAGTCACTCTTGTCCAAGAAAAAGAATACTGGTCCACGGTAACTCACCCTCGTTCATAGGATTTGCATAGAGGGGTCCAGGTGTCGAAGCGTGTCTTCGTAAGATCTTGGCTTCTTCTATCTAATTATCCGTAAAGAGGGACACAGAAACGGTTCATCGCCTTTCTCTCTTCGTCGTCATCCTCAAGCATTGGACCGATAATAAACAAATATTTTCATGACAATCGAGCGTATAGGAAGGGCAGCCGACATTGTTCGGTATTATATCGACTTGGTTCTTCGCAAATCAGACAGATCTCTCTCTCTCTCTGTCTTTCATTCTATTGGTCTTACCGAATGAATACGGAAGAGAACGAAAGCTGGAATTTCCGGTTGACTCGGCACGCTAACGATGGGGTGGTTTAGCGCTCCATGGGGACCGCAAGACTTAAACGCTGGATCCTCCACCGTGTCTTTCTCGTTTACTATCTCTCTCTCTCTCCCTTTTTCCATCTCCCTCACTCCTCTACCATTGTCAAGCATTCGCTCGCCACAATCTGCTCGTCGACGATTTGCACAATAATGGAGCGTTCACCGGCGACGAACAAATTAGCGCGAGAGAGCCGTTGAGTCGCGGCCTCGGATGCTGCTGCTGGGATGCAACGATCTCGCGGTGATTTGCCTCGATTTGCGAAGTTACTTTGTTGTAGGGAGAATAAAGGCTGGAGTTTCAAGTGTGGGATTAGCGTGATTCCAATGTAACAGGCGCATGCTCATGTTGTGTGAAGTTTTACTCGACATTTCGAATTTTGTGTCGAGTTTGACATATCGAAGGATTCGTTCATTACAAATAATTACTAGGGATGCCAGAAGGCAGGAACTAGTTAAACATAGTGACGAGTATTTAAAAATTGTATTCTATATTGCTAACTCTTTCTTTTTTTTATGTCGAGTCAGACCAGAGACCCGAAATAAGAGTTATATTTAAATTTCGTAGAAAAATCTCAAAAATATTTAATGATGACTTTAAGTTATTTTCAATTTTGAGTAATAGAGATTTTTCTACGAAATTTAAATATAACTCTTATTTCGGGTCTCTGGTCAGATTCGACACTTTATTTTGAGCACGCGATAGAACATGCCTTTTTACCCGTGTTGCATATAAATTTAAAGAAATTATTTAGCGTATCTTAAGTACAAAGCCATAGGAAAGTTTACTATTCGATTAATATATAACAAATAATTAACTCTTTGCACTAGGATTTCTCTTCCGAACGAACGCAGTTCTGACATTATACCAATTCGTCGTTTAAAAAAATATAGTATATTCGAGTTGCTGGTAGGTTAATTAAAGAAAAATTAGAGAGTACAATCCGTATTATCACCAAAATCGGTGTCATCGAGTCGCACGCAGCACCGAGTTGTACAAAAGGTCAATATGTATTACTTGGAATAAAACGTCTAAAAATAATACCTACTGATCCCAAAGTGTTAATAAACATAGCTAAAAGGTTAATATAAAACACCAGATGTAGTATCGTTTAAATAAAAATTTATAACTCCAATATAAAAGTAGGTATAAACGGGTGAGGGAGGTCCGTTAGAAGGATACGTTCTCGCGACTCGTACGCGCTCGTAATTATACGAGCCGGTCTTCTCCAAAGGAAGGAAGGAAGGGATGTTTGAGGAGCCGCGCCTCGTAGAAGATGCCGGGTCGTCTTCTCCTTTCCTCGTCACCTTCGATTGACAATTCTCAGGCTCGAAAACTCGTCTCTTCGCGAGGCCGCGTTATTTGCCCTCTCTCTTCCATCTCTCTCTCTTTTCCCTTCTCACTCTCTCGCTTTTCTTCGTTCCGCGCACTCTCGGGAAGAGAGAGATGGAGAGAGACGACGCTTATGCGCGCGCGTATAAGCGAGAAACGCGAGGTTGACTATTACGGCCCCCCGCGCTTTTATAGCTCGTCTGGGTGGCGTGCATACCACACCGCCATCTTGTTAGCCATGATTAAATATTGATGCAAGAACAGATATATATATATATGTATATATATATACGTCGAATGGTTTTCCGTTCATGGAATCGGCCTGCGGGAATCTAGGACGGTAATTTCCAATTACTCCTTACGTTCTCGCTTCGTTTTCTCTCTTTCTTCTCCTCCTTCTTCCCACTTTTTTTTTTCTTGTCTTGTCCCCTTGTATCAATAGCAGTCTTCGTTTCGATTCTACTTTCATGTGAATATTTACTAAATTTGTCGTAGGTAGGTACGTTTTATCGTTAAATTTGTGCAAGGGGCGATGGGATTGTTAATTGAGTAGGTAGATATGCATGTTCTTTATAATAGTAATAACGGGATAACCTCCGTATAATACGGTTTTACTTTAGAATAGATGGAGAATTGGGGAAATTATTGTATTACATGGTATTCTTACAACGTTATTCTATATTGTATTTTATTTGCGAATTAAGCGATGGAGTAATTTTAGATTAAACAAAACGTGAATCTACTTCGGTATAAAAGATGGCGAGACGTCGAACCAAAGACCAGGCAAAGTAGGAAGACATTAGCCTAAAATAAGAAAACCTAACGAACACCACAATGTCTCTCACCCGAAGGCTAAATACCCCAGAGTCCTCGATGGCAAACATCCCAAGCGTGTTTACCTGGGTAATCTCGTAATACGTCGTGCAACGTGCGTCTCACGAACGCATTCAATTCCCCGTATTCGCGAGTATTTCCAATCTGCGACATATTTTACCCACGCTAAGCGTCTTTATCGTTTTTAAGAGGTTTACTTCATGTTTTGAAAGATTCGATTAAAAAAAAAGAAAATGTAAAACGTTGGTAGGTACAAGCTTAACGTTGTAGATACCTAGTAGGTTGGTGAGTAAGACTCATGATAATGTCAAGGATCGATGGCTAACTTGTTCTCTTTTTTTTAAATATAAGTTATTATTGAGTTATCTATGTGAAATTCACGTTAAATTCTATTTTTAACAATTTTTAAGTGTTCTAGGTACGATTACATTGTCCGTATCTTCGACAACAATGTTGCAGATAATGTAAAATGTTCCTACCTACATATAGTAATAAAATACCCAATTTATATAACCACGTGAACGTTCCTATAACAACGTACTACTATTAAATCCAATTATTATTACAAGAATCAAAGCACGCAACCATTAACTCCCATCTGCAAAAAAAAATTCATTCACTTTTAAAACACTCCATTTCCCTTCGCGATAAGATGAAATCTTTGTCGTTTTTCAACATTGAATAACCATCATAAAACATTTGGCTGTCGAACGTGGGGTAGAGCGAGGGATGCTTTGGCAAGAGAGAGCCAGGAAGAAGGATAAAATATATACGCGAAGTTCATAGTTAGACGAAGACGAGGACGACGATCGGGACTTTACGGGTAAATGGTAGGTTTTATTTCGGGTCGGCACTCCTATAAAATTTCGAAAATCGTAACGGTGCCAAAGTGGCCCCCCCTTGCTCAGGTCCGATGACCTTCCGAGAAACACCATAACGGACAATGGACCGTCCACGGTAATTCGTCTCGGAAATTCGCCGGTGGTCGAATCGGTTTCCACTTGCGGGGGCTTCTAAGACTTGCGAAGCTAAAGCGCCAGGATAAGCCAATCCTCTACATTCCTCGAGACATCCTGATTTTATTCCAGATATCCCTTCCTCGAAGCCGTCATCGAACGAGTCGAATATTTCGTAGTATTTTTCTTGGGAATGATTTTGCATCGTAAGGAAAACATTAACGGTTTATTTCAAAGAAAATAATCAAATTTGTGATTTAATAATTACAATCAAGTTTCATATAAATAATTAAAAGTTACTCTCTTTCGTATAAAATTATCGAAAGCGCAATAAATGATTAGTTACAATTATTGCAAACTGCACTAACCAAAGTCACTTTCCCCTATAATAATATACACTAGTTGTTTAGAAAACGATATAAGAATCGGCATGATATTTGAGAACAAAGAAGGAAGAAGACTTTCTCGATTTGCAAAGCAAACAGCTTCGATCCGTTTTCACTCGTACGGAACGCGAAAATCGTAAATCGCAAAAGGGCGCATCGAGTATACCGTGCAATTATCCCAAGGTAGTAGCATAGAGTAAGAGAGAAAGGTAGAGGGGGAGGTACTGGATCCGTACACCCTTATAAAGTCTCGCGTTTGTAAATCATAAAATTGGCAGTTTCACACGCTCTCGAGTTCGGGCTGGCTGGCGCGTCTCCTGCGCATCGTCCCTCCTTCTTTCTACCAATACGAAGAGAAAGACAGCAGCCCTCTCCACGAGCTCCGCAATTACCTGCAATTTGTACTACGATCGCCGTGCTCGCCATCTTTACTGTATGTGTGCGGGCATGCAGATGCGTTTGTAGTAGCTTCGAAAGAAAAAAAGAAGACAGAGAGAAATATATACAACCAAGGTATACAAGAGGGGGGAGGTACATGCTACGTAGATAAGAGAGAACGAGGCAGTAAGCTAGAGTAGAAATAATAGGGCCGTTTCCTTCTTCGACTTTAGTAGTGGGGAGGAAGAGGGGGGGATGAAAAAGTTGAAGTAGGAGGAAGGTGGTTGCCAAGACGAGTCTCTCTCTCCAGAGAGAGAAAGAGTGGGAGGGGAAGAGAGGGGACTCAAGATGGGCCTTATTACCGACGGGATCAAACGGTCGTTGGGGTGTTAACGGCCCACGCTCGAGAAGCGAACCGAACGTTAAAGCTTGACCCGTTCGAGGTTAACGTCGAGTTACGCTCTCTCCCCTCCCTTCTACTCTCTTTCTCTTTCTATCGTTTGCTCTTCTGTATCTTTCAATCTTGATCCTCTTTCTCTTTCTGCTCTCGCACTTGCTTCGCGCTTTAACGACGATCCTTCGGACCCCTCTCGACCTTCGCTCGAGGAAATTTTTTGCAACGTGTCGTCCCCTTCGTAGCAATCGCCTCGATACGCGTGCATGTGCTATGAAAGTAATGTTTATTTATTTTATTAAACATTTTCTTCGGGTTTTTCTTTAGTTAGTTTGGTTCTTGGTGAGATCGTGCAAAGATTCACGTGTAAGTAAAAATGAATATTACTGAATATGACGTAGTGGATGCGATGGAAAGAATGTTTATTTATTCATTTTGGTATTTTCTTGTCTTTGTTTGGATCGTGCGGTGTGTAATTATTTCAACAAATGAATATACATGCGATGGGAAAAATATTTGTTTATTAATTTTATTATTTTCTTGCCAAATTCGTTTGGTCCCACAAATCATTCGTACATTCTAGACACATTTTATACAGTATTCTTCTTGAAAGACATAATTATCGAATGTTATCAACCAGGTACTTTAAAATATTATAGATCGTAATAATGGCGAGCCAGCATCCGTTAAATTTCGCTCCATTTCCAGTCGGAGCGCCGGCGCCATTACGAACGCCGGCGTTCCCCGACGTACTACCTCCTAGACTTATTTTCTCGTATAATCGAGCGTGACTATCGACTCCTTTTTCCTCTCTCACCTTTTACTCTCTAGCTTTCCTTTTCGCTACTACGGTGCACCGAAGCGATACGACAGACCCTCTCGAGTTCGGTTCGCTCGCTACTCGAATACTAATGCAACCATTACTATCGCTGTTACCGATAGTTCGCTGTAAAGATCGTGCTCTTTTCGTGAATGTAGGATAAAATGATTTCCAGGGCAGAAAAATGTGGTTAATATCGGATTTAGTGTCAGTAAAATAACAAAGTAGACAATATTTTACAGTAGGAGTGTTGGATATTCATTTTTGTGAGATTATTTCATGCAATAGTTTGAAACTCTTATCTACTTGTAGCTGGAATTTAGAACGTTCGTGAACGGTCCCAATTCGTGTAGGGTATATTAGGAATCAAAAGGAACAGAATTCGTTACCGGAGAGAATCCTTGTAAAATATGTAGGTATATTATGCGAGTAAATATGTAGGTTGTAGCTGTTTAGGAAGGTTCAATTTCGTGAGTTTCGCGTGTGAAGTAGAAATTTATCCAGTCTTATTATTTCAAATTACTCCGCAATGCGGTAGATTCTGTGCGATTCCTTAAAAATCGATGCGACACTTACGGTGTAGCGATCAAACGTGAAATTAAATAATAAAATGTAGATATCTAGCCTTCGAGAGTCAAATTGTGTAAAATCTTTTGAAGCACTTGAAGGATTCACATAAAGCGAACCAAAGACCGTAGCGCGTATTTTCTAACAAACCGTCGCAATGTTTCAGTATTCGCTATTTAGAAACGTAAAGAAAAAGAACGGCTTCGTTACTCGTCGCGTTATCGTACAAGAAATCGTAATCGCGTGAAATTGGGCACAATTACCGTTTTCTTCGGACCCCTGGAAGGTGACAGGTGCTTTCGAAGAAAAGTAGGAAACGGAGTTCCTCCTTTCTCTCTCTTTCTCCTTCCAACAAAACGAAATTCGTTATGTGGCCCGTATAAAGGTACAACACTCGTATCATCGAAAACCAAACGACGAGTCAAGGCTTCCGACTATAAAACTTTTTACCAACGATTACCACATAGGCACATAGTAGATACAACAAATTACTATCGCAATGACGTCAAAGCTTCGCAAGTTCGCAATTAAACGACAGTTTCGTCGTGACTTTTCCGAACCTACCCAAACATTCGCGTTACCACTCCTCCTTTTCCCGCAAGACGCGTTGGACGGGCTAAAAAGTAGGAAAACTCTAGTGGCAATAAAAAAATAAATCAATCGTTAAAAAGGGGAACAAGACGAAAAAAAGGATATACGAGAAGCCAGAAAGAGAAAGAAGAGGATCGTCGAGAAAGAAGAACGGTGGGAGAAGAAGGGAATCGACTTGCGCGAGTAGCCGAAGTGGTCGCGCCAATACCGTCTCGCGATCGCTCGCGAGTGGGCGTGACCACGGTCTTCCGCTAGCCACGCCCACAGTGGGCGTTGCCGAGTAGCTTCGACGGTACCCTGGAGGGGGGAGCGTCCAGGGCGAGCGACTCTTCGCTCGGTCAGATCGCAAGAGGACGCGAGTGCGCGCGCGTCTCCGTCTCCTCGTCCCGTTTCAACGTACGTGTTAGCCGTGTTCGATCATCGTCGTCTCTCGTCCTCGTTTTTGGGTACCTACTGTGTTGCGCTGCGCGCACGAAGAACAATTTCCGTTCAACCTCGTCTACAATTTTGTAATAGAAGAAAAAAGGACCAAGAAGGTGAAAAATAAGAAGAGAAATTCGAAGAGGAACGTGTTCGTGTGTCGCTGCTGGTTAAACCCCTCCCCTTTTCTCAACGTTTCGTTATCTATCTCACTCGTCGAGAGGGTTGCTTCCGAACGGACGGAGGTGAACCTTCCTGTTTCTTTTTCGAAGCGTCGTCAGTCACTCCGTCGACGGCGCGGCGTGCGCGCACGGACCTCGATCTTTTCCTTCTTCTTCTCTCTCTCTCTCTCTATCTTTCTCTCCCGTTCTTGTCATCGTCCTTGTCTGTTTTTATCCATTTCTATTACTCTTTTTCTGTATTCCTTATCTCTCTTCTCCTTTTTTTTTGTTCTTCCCACGTGTTTTCTCGTTTAACTGAACGCGCGCGCGCCCGAGCGCGTATGAAAGAAGACGTATGCAAAATTCGTACGGCACGTAGAGAGACATATCTCTCTCTATATATCTCTCAGTTTTATTCGCGTGTCTCGTGGTGACGACGTTCGTGGAGCACGAGTGCGTCGCGCGTGCTCGCACGCGTGCTCGCCCTGGCCAATAGTGTTGGAGGAAATAGATATTAATTATCAAATAAAAAGACATGGACAAGGAGCATCGTCGTCGTCGAGGATCAACCGTGTTTCGAGTTTCTTTATATCTTAACACATCCTCCTTGTGAGTCTCGCCGAGTATCAAGTGCGAGTAATTTAATATTTATTCTGTGATCGAGATCAAGACTTTATCAGAAACAGAGACAGATTTCTTCGTCATCGTGCTCGTCACGTTTTGTTTTTCTTTCTCGTCGTCACGGAAAAGAGTGCGCGCGGGCCACGCGCGGGTGTCCCTAATCGTCATCCACGGACGGCCGCGTGCCGCGGAAAACAGTCAAAATTCGGGTTAAGAACAAAGAACCGTTGCCATCCTACGCGATGGAGATGGGCGACGAGTATCAGGACATGGGCAATCCTGGTGGCGGCGTCGCTATGGCGAATATGCCGCCGATCGGGCACCATCGACACACACCGGATAGTCCTTTGGTAAGTTTTAGAAAATAGTTAGTTCTTATGTTCCTTTTTTAACACGTTGACTGCCATGGGGTTGCTGGTGACAAGCACTCCAATTTTTAAGTTTCATTTAGAATATTTTGTGTCGTTTATTGTTATTTACGAAAATTTAAGGCACCAGGTATAAGTGTAAAGTCTAATATACAAAATGTGACCGTAAATTCTCTCTGATCTTCATTCTGAAAAAGAATTATAAAGAAAAGTAGATAGATATGCAAGTTTATGCAAAACTGCTGTGGCAATCAACGCGTTAACGATCTTTTTTTGCCGATTTTCAGTTATATTTCTGAATTTTTCATGTGATTCTTCTCTTGCCATGTTCTTTTTGCTATATTGTAAAATCATGGTTATCGGTGATTTATTGAACAAAGTAATATTATAATTCTCAAGTAGAACGTTAAGCATATCGTTGAGTATCTCGATGGTAATCCATTTCCTAGATTTCGTATATAACATTTGGCTAAGTTGCATTCCCGGTAATCGTAAGATCAGAGCTATCGGTAATAATAAAAGTCAAATTAACGTATGTACTGTAAAAGATTTTAGAGATACCATCTGTGCGTCTCTATTTTCATAAAACCACTAGACCAGTCGTAGAATGCGCGTAAAATTGGTTTACCGGTCATGAATGCTAACGGATTCCGTAGAAAACACAAAAATCTTTCTACTAACATCTACATATATCCAATAACTATCGTATTTACCTAGATAAACGTCGAGCTCAGTATAAAAATATTCGACGTACGGTAAAACTGTGCAGTCGTCGAAGAAAGGTTAGAAAAGAATTTGGCACGAGTCTCGAACGAATTGAGACGTGATTCTCCATTTAAACCGATTCGTTCGCTCGGTATATAAATTCGTCACCTCGAGAGAGCCAGAAATCATCGATCCATAGATCACTCTTTCGAGTTGCTTCGAAACTTCCATTTCTCGACCAGCGATAATCGCCCGCGTAGTCTGGCTCGAGGTGTTACGAGCGCGTCATCGCTCGAATCGTAAAACACTTTGTCCGAGGCGGCCAATCGTAACAGCCATTTGATCGTCGAGTCTCGATCGAAGGTTCCACATCATGGTTTTAACATTGTTTTAAAATTCTACTAATATCTCCCACAGAAAGTTTCGACCGTTGTTTCGCGTCCTTCGAAGCTAAAATGCGATTGTTTTGCTAGCTGTTTTTTTTGTATCGTTCCTACGTGCGTCGTCGTTCGATCGATCGATCCTTTTTTTCTCATGTCTCTAAGAAACGTAAAAATATTTGCGATCGGTCGTACTTACCGAGTGTTTATCGCGACTTTGTTTGCGTTTTAGAATAGTGTAAGTTTTTTTTATATGATCATCTATATTTTATGTGACTCGTGTTTACGTATTTACTGTCTCTATAGGTATATTCGTATAACTGAAGCACAATATGCTTCAAAATAGATCTTAACAATTTCGAACCAAATACGTACCTACGTTAAAATCTTCCCTTTTTTTCATATATTCTCCATAGAAAAAACTCTCAGCGTTCTAAAGGTAATATCTCTTGATAATCATTCGGTGAGAACGTTATCCGTTCTGTCTAATTATATCGCAACACTCGATCAAATTCTTGGGAATAAAGAAAAATGAAAAACCTACTGTACTATGATTCATATCGTAGTACGATGGCGATAAACCGAGAACAGGTTGATCGTATCGTTAAGATTATTAATAGAAACCGTCTTGTGCAGATTTGACAGACTCTCTTTCATATCGAGGGAAATGGTGCGTTAGGGAAACACACGTATAAGAAATTGTTGAGTACCCACTCGACAATGTATCGGTAGATAGAACGGTCGAGATGGGGCTGTCCAATTGGCACAAACGTCTCGTTTGGCGCGTGAAAGCTTCTCGCCAAACCGAAACGCGTCTCTCTCTCTCTTTTTCATTCATTCGTCGAGTTTCACGTTGCGTGGCAAGGCCATCGGAGAAGATCGCATTCCGTGATAAAAAAGGAAAATGAAAATTTGTATAATGAACAAACGAATGTTTCTCTCATTCTCGGGTCCTTAAAGAAAAAATACGTGGATCACGAGTTACGCGGTGTTTCGTGCGAAGAGAAAATAATAATCGCGGGAGAGCCATTAATAACGGCAATTTACGTTGTATATATAAAATCAGAAACGACACGAAACCACGGGAATCCGAGAAAGTACACGATATATATCGCGAAAACGAGTCAGGCGATCGTATGTCCTATCGTGTTTACCTTTTTTCTTTTCATTATCGATTCCCTCTGCACTCGGCAACTCTACTTGGAAAGATAGATTTGTAGATAGACTACAGGGATGAGAATCATATATATTTTTTACCTAAACAAAATCATCTCTTGAGTATAATTTATTACAAAATATTATGAAAAAAATGGAATCCTCACGAAGTGGCAGGAGACTCAAGAGATCTCAATTTTGCTCATCCTTGCATAAATCGTACGTGTTAGAATTACTGTCGATCGTCGAAATAATCAAGATTTTATCTAAAGACAACCGTTATAGAAACAAAATTTAATTACTAAATCTGTTTATCATTCGATGTAGATACATACGCGATATATCGCTCGTTAACCCAGCTATATCGACTATATATAATATTTACGAGTGTATCGTATAAATCTAATTTACGATCTCAGCTTGTCCTAACGAGTTCGAAGGATCGATCCTTTTAACGTGGCTAAGTATTCGACGCGTTGGAATACTAAAAACTGTGCTAATCCGAATGAAGACGTATCTACTACGTTCGAATCGCATTAAATTCTCATTTCTTTTTTTCTCCTTTTCCTTCTTCGAGAATTGAGATCTTATTTACGATGTGACGTGTATGTATAGACAAGACGTGGCAAACGAATATCTACTTTATATACGATCGATGGATTTGCTCTTCTCTTTGGCGACCAGTGACGTCACTGGAATATCATCGAGATGGTATCCACATCTCGGATAGGTTCTGTTTCTAATTTTGGCCGGAACAAACATCGTCCGTACGTAAACGTATATAAACGTGTGTGTACTTTGGGTACCTTCTCGATATTTTCGATACACGTGTCCTCTTTCATCGCTGGGTCTCGTTCGAGAATCGACTCGAGCGATGAATCGAACGGGAGAGTGGCGAGAAAGAGAGGAAAGGGGAATCCCCTTTTCGGCCAATCGCACCGGGCCAGTCGAGAGAACTTTGCACGCTCACCTTGGCCACCGGATGCCTTTGCTCTTTCACCTGCACGACGCCATGTCGTGGCTTCTTCCTCAACGAAGAGTACTAGATATAATCCCGATTTGGAGAGCGTCTGATTCGGGATATTCGAGATTTCAATGCTTTCGGTAGAGTAAAGAAGGAACTTTTGTCTTTAGATTGGGTGGGTTTTTAATTATTTTCTTAAATTGTTGAGATGTGCTGACAATTATGAAGTAGGGTAGAATCGAATTAGGTTTAATAAGTATCACGGCTTAAGAATTCATTCGAGTGTGTCCCACGCGTTGTCAACACTTACCGTAAAAACAGGGGGAAGTTGGATTCAAATGGATGAGTGTATTGGTTTGCTTTTTTCGGGAAAAAATATTGATTCGTTATAGTCGCACTGTATATAATTTAATAGATATTTTTTATATTAGATTGTAGCTATTGGGATAGACGTAGTATATTCGAAGTGTCCTTGAAAACGGGATCGTCCTTCGAAAGGTACTAAGGCACATTCTCTTTCATGGTACTTCATCCTCCTATTATCTCAAGCTCGAAGCGTGCGTCTGAATGCAGACGTTGGACAAGGCAGACGTTTTCTTAACCTCCTTTATATCCCTTTCTCTGTCTCCCACACACACATACACAGAATCTCTCCAAGGGAGTTACGAACTATTACTCGGCCCTCGTTTTACGATAGCCCTATAAAAATCTCATAATTAGATTTCGGAGCTAATATCCTGGAGCGGGGCCCGAACCTCGTCGGGCCCAAAATTGCGAACGCCAATCTCCTCGCTCGCTTGGTCCTCTTCTTCGTTTTTCTCTTTTTTTTCTCCTCCTTCTGTCCGTCGATGCATCCCTAACGTCGTATCGGAGCCGGACGACGCGCCAAAGATAATCGTTCGCCTTCTTCGTTCGAACCATCCCCTCCCCCATTCTTTTCTGGCATAATTACAATGATGATGATAATAATAACGAGTGTTCCGTAATATGGTAGTGTTAGTATGGTTTTACTATGTAGAAGACGAAGAAAGATTTTTAATCACAGGTTTGAGACAATGTCGATAGTAAAAAAAAATCGGAGGACGGTCGAAAGGAAGGACAGGTGTTAGCGTTTTGTGGAAAAGGAACTCGAGAATTCGCGGTTATTTAAAAGAAAAATATAGGAATCAGGAGATAGAATTTTGTACTTTCTTATTTTTAATTTACAAGAAAAAATGTATGAAGTCACCGAGTAAATTTTTTTTGGGCAATATATTACTTACAAGATTACAACACAATACATTACTTTTGAAAATTCACACATAAACAAAGTATCTATATTACATTATAATATGTATAGCTACGCTGTAACAATTGTATATAAAGTATAAAACATAATTTAAGAAAAAATATTTACAATAAATTGTAAAAAAAAAAAATAATAAATCGCTTAGATAATAATAAGAACGATCCTACCGAACGATCATTAGAATCACTCTCCCTCTAAAAGGTGGGAGAAGGCTGTAACGCAGTCGCGAAGTGGGTATGTGCGCGCAAACTCGAGAATCGCACCCTTTCGTAGAGGGAGGGAGGTAGGGAAGAGGAGAGATAGAGAGGGGTGGTAGAGAAGAAGAAGGAGAAAGTGGTGGAGGGAAAGGAAGGTGGGGAATCACGAGCGCGCGAGCGCGACGAAAGGGGGAGCGAATGAAATGATGAGAGGAAAAAAAGCGAGGACTAGAGTGGATCGCGATTGGTCCGAGTCGCGGCGCCTGTCGCGCACGCCGCCGCCTCCGGTCACGCCTGCGGACGAGACTGACGCTCCTTCTTTACTCTCCTGACAAATATTATCTTCGATTATTGCGAAAAAGAGAATTGTGATCACTAATTGGTCTCACCAGACCAACAATTTTTCTTTTTTTTTTTTTATAAGTTTAACACTGATATGGCAGGAACAATCGCGTCATTTTATAGTTTTATATTTTGTTATGTTCGTTTGTGTTCATTCACCAACCGGAAATCCTTATTGCGTATTCGCGACTTTCACAATACTTTGACAAACGTTGGTAGATATAATTGTATTATTACAATAGTATTACGTACAACCAGGATGGCGATGCATTCAATAATTTGTCAGTTCGTAGCTTGTTTTTTTTTATAGATCTTACAAAAGCTTATAAATTTAATAATGCAAGACGATACTTTCCTTAGTTTTTCCTATTGTAGAAACTCTATAGAAGAAGAACAATAATTTTTAACTCCGTTATTTCAACGTTATTTTCGAAGTAAAGGTCATAACAAAGAGGTGACTTGCCAAGGCTTCGAGATCGATCATATTTTTTTTTTTCTTCATAGTAGGGAACACGGCCTTGTTGTTCGTTAATAAGTCATCGTTAATCGGTAGAGCAACGTTGATTCTGTCTCGAGATATCGATGAACATTGACGTATTGGCGTTGCTCGTGTTCAAGAAAAGTGCATCCTGCAAATATATCGTGGATATATAAGTAAACATACACCTACGTGTATGTATTTATATGGGTACATATGTAGATTTAACGAAGTACTGCTCGTAATTGCGCGCATCCATTCGTCGACGATGACGATTATCGATCGACCGACGCGAGGAATAGGTGTTGCCGGTTGCGCCCCGAACTCGCACGCGATCGTTACCGTTCACAGCAGTGAAAATCTTGTTCGATCTTTCCTTTACCTTATTTTAGAAATAAGAAAAGTTTTTTATGAGATGATATTAATGTTTAAGATAAAATATATCGAAACAATTTTTGATCAAAAATTGGAATTTTCACTGATATCAATGGAGGTGCTATGTGGGAGAGAAATTGATGATACTGTTAAAATTTTTATTCTATTTTTACACACATTTAAAATATTAAAGCCAAAAAGTATTTCGTTACGTATAACAAATAAATATCAATCTTTGAGAAAAAATTCACGATATCATCGAACAGTTTTCACAAAAATCTTCTGATCGATTTGTCTGCATTGTTGAAACAAAATGAAAAAATAAAGAGGAAGGAAAAATAACAGAGCAAAGAGCGACTTGGTATAACAATGACGCTTATAATTACGGTTAATCGTTTCCCTACATTATCGCTTTTATTATTACCAAGGCAATATTACGGACGTTAATCGTTATACAGATATATATAAGTATGCATATCGACCGAACGTGAAACAACAATTACCTTCACCAACGCCGCGCACCGTGCGCTTAATCGCGCTCGCGCCGCCAACGAAATTGAGGTTTATAGTTACATTCTCTACGACTTTCTTGCTACCGGCACAATGTAATATTTATAGGTTCGCCATTTCGCAATGTTGCGCGCGCGCGCGGTACGGTCGAACGATCACTCTTGGATTTCTTTAAATGTTTGATAATTGCTGGTCTCGTATTATAAACTCGAACGATTAAAACTCCGTGTTTCTGTCTATACCGTCCTTTACCCAGCACAACTAATACGAACATTTCTAACCTTTTAACTCCCTCAGCAAACTTTAACCAAGTTTAGCTAATCGATTCCTTATGGCAAGGCGTAAACGATAACGCGAAATTACCCAATCGCGTAGCTACAATATGGATTTTGTTTTGAAGAAAAAATATTCGCGAACAAGCGTCTTACAAGGTAGATCGCGTTTGTTCCCAGTTTTTACATTTCAATGATAGTCACGTAATATATACGCAAGCCGGTCAGGACGATAAGGACTTATCGACGAGGTAATGATACATTCGAGCGAAAAAACGGGAAAATTCACGTTGTAGTTAAAAAGTATACGGGGACTCCTTTAGTTTCGACGAACTCAAGATAGCGCGGAATTAACTGCACGGGGTTATTATTATAAACTAACGTCGAGCGTATCGTAGGAGATAATAATCGAGAATAGAAAAAAAGAAAAGCGTGAATACGAGGAAGCACGCGTGTGGAATCGTGCAAGGGGAAGAGAGAAAAACACGGTGGGGGCGACGAAGTCGATCGGATTTTCGAAGAGAAAAGGGAGAACCGCCGAAGCAGTTTGTTTGTTGTTGTCTGGCCCGAGTCAAGTGGGACTTTCTAAGGTTAGCACCCAATTGGCCGTGGCAGCTTCGTCGTGGCACCCTCGCCACTGCTCGGAAAAAGGTACGAGGAAGGTAGGAGAGAAAGGGCGACCATTAGGCGAGACTTATAAGGTGGCTACCGCCACCGTGGTGGTCGCTCGATGGCTCTCCTTAGTTGGAAAAGAGACCCCATGCAGGTAATGGGCCTGGCACGAGCCTACCGATTCACCATCCTCTCTAACCATCCCTTTTCCTTCCTTCCCTTTTCTTTCTGTTTACATCGAGATTTCCCAGTTTCTATCACGGCTTGATGGTCTAAATCGAGATTGATCGAAAGTGTCGTTGGTTATCAGATTTCTAGACAAGATTCGGTTTATTTAATCAGATCTGACATTCTTAGCAAGTCCAAGTTTAGCCATTGAAAGACGAAATTTATCATTTTTGCTCAATAGGTCAATACGTTTACTGCCAACCACGAATACCTACTTGTCGGTGTTCACGTTTGCCAACACGAGTATAATCATAGTATTTTAAACTCATTGTAATGGAAAGCACTTTACGTTGGCAAGGTGTTTTTGGCTGCAGACAAAATTATGTTAGTGTGGAAAGGCTTGAAAATAATACTACAAACAAATTTTATTCAAATATTATTTATGACAATATATCACAGAAAATAACGACGAACACAAAACTGGTAATACGGATAAAAACATATACCTAATTCCTGTAAGCAACGAATACGTTGAATAAATTAAATCAACTATTTAGGATGATCAGATTTACAATAATCACCTGTTACTACAAAACAATTATGAACTATTATCTTAGACCATACGAATAACTGATTTTCGAATCGCACATCGATCCTCTCGTCTTACGGTCCACCGTAAGAGACGAAGAATCGACAGCGGGCCGTTGACACGGTCTTCTCCCGATGTGTACACGAATACATACTCGTGTATACGTTCATATACACACCCATTTATACATCCATATACACACATACGTCACACGAAGCTTGTTTCTCGAGAATTTCTGGTACGCCGTTACGGCGACGCGTTCCTCTCTCGCAAGTGGCAACGACACGCCGATATTGATCTTTGCATTTCACTCGCATCGCTTCGCCATCGTTAGCGACGTCTCGCGGTTTTCCTGATAGTACTTACTACTTACCTCGCGGACGATACCTCTAACGGGATTTGACGCGTCTCGATCGCTTAGAAAGTACCTAATGGTAATACACCTACGAAAATCGCGGGAGTTGGCTAACGAGACACACGTGCTCTCGAATTTGGCGGGAAAGATCGGGGAAACTCTCGATCGTTCGGGAGTACCACAAAGATATCGATCGTCTGGGACTGATCAGGGTCGATGGAAAATTATTCGAATGCCCGTACATATCTTACGTTTCCTTTTTTTTCGGTACAACCTAACCCTTCCCGCGGCACGTCTCGCTCGGTTGAAATATTTAATTTGAGCCATCGCGCATATCGCGCGGTCCTAAGTAAACTCGGACGTCGGAATATCGCGGAGCTCTGGCCGTTGGCCAGAGGTTAAAGTCGAAGAGAAAGAGAGAGAGAAAAAGGCGAAACGGGTTTCTTCTTCGTTCACTTGGACTCACTCGTGCAAACAGCACCATGCTCGCGCGCCCAACGTGGAGCCCAGAAGAAGACGGTCGGGTCCTTTTGTTGACTCTACGACTTTACTCGCCTTTTCCACTCTTCTGACTCTCTCTCTTGCGCACCCTACACACCTTGATGTTAAGGGTCATCGACTCCTATCTTTCTCTCTCGAACCTAGCCGTTTCGTGGAAACGCGATGGAAAAAAGGAGAAGTTGCCTTTTAATTTAATTTCGTTGGAACTTCGACGTGCGATGAACCGATAACTTCTCTCCTACGACCCTGTCAAGCGTTTCTTTTTCTCTCTCTTTCTGTTTAGAGTGTAATGAAGGAGGAGAAGAATCTGGAATCTCTTCCTTCCATTCGCTTTCGTTCTCCATAAACGAAACTCGTAATTGCGTTAAAGTGGATTTCAAAGCCTTACTCGTACAGTTTTATGATTTCAGTTGGTACCGATGCCGTAGGAAAACGACTGCATTGGTGTTATATCTTTAACGAGTGATCGGACGTTAGATACATCGGTTATAGTATCTAGAGATTTGAGCGAGGTTGAACGATCGTTCGAGTCTTTCTTTTTTAGTCGGTTATTATTTCAGTCGCTCATTTGCCAAATCGATTAACTCCACAAAACACGTAGAGAACATTAATAAAATTATATAGGTACATTTATTATTCGATAGCTATAACAAACTGCTGTCAAGCCTCACGTTCACGGGTGACAGCACATTAGTAACACATTTTCTTTTCTTAATTTTCTCACGTCAAACATATCCAAAGAGACTCGACCATTTTCCAATTTAGAGAAATTTATTACAAATATCTTTTAACCCTTTGCACTCCGCGTCGAGTCTGACTCGACAAGACCGATTTTGAGGATAATACGATGTTGAGTGGTCCTCGACGCTCAATTTTTTTATACTTACAGATTTTACTCCAATTCATCCACTAACATCTCGAGCAATTTTTTTTTTTAAATATAAGTAATGATATATCACTTGAAATGAAATGATTTGATGGAAATATGGTGCCTCAGAGAGGACAGCGGAGTGCAAAGGGTTAAGTACTCTGACTCTAAAATTAAAAAAACAATTCTAAAAGTAGAATAACTCTAGCCTACGAACGGTTCATTCGTAAAGAAATAAGTATAGTTTTATAGATTTCTTCCTTTTTTTATCACAAATTTTTGTCTACGAATCGATAGCTGCAATAGTTTCAGTAAAAGCAGTGACAGTCTAAGTACCTGGTACACGGGTATACAATTTCGATAAAATCGCATCCTAGGGAACGGTATCGATCCATCTCCGCTAGCATACCACGGACGATAATCGTAGCTTGCGCAAGCACGATGCACTTCTAAGCATCGTACGCGAGCGCGCGGATTTTTCTATGAGCATACACGTACATCTATCCACGAGAAAATATGTTCACGTATAGCGTAGTGCTGTAACGCGAACCATTCACGTATCATTATCCACGCTGGTGTCTAGATAACGTTGTTGCAATCGTCGTAATAATATTTTTACGATCGCACTCCAAGGCTTCTATTCTGTGACTATTAATGTCCAACCGAGGTATATACATTGAATTTGAACATAGGTTACCGACCTAAATACTTTCTGAAACCAATAGAAATCACTGCTCAGTTTTTTCTCCTTTCTCACGAGCAGATACGATAGCCATTCGAACTTTTTTGGGTTCGTCTTCGACTCATCGTCGCGAAAATAGGAATCTCCGTTCTCTCACTCTTAATCAACTGTTATTACCGTTTATTAGCCAAGAAACGAGTCAAGAGAAATAAAAAAATGGAATGTGAGATATAATTGGAACGCTCGAATGAGAGAGAGAGAGAACAGGGAAAAAAAAGAATGACTCGTATTGACGTATTTTCAAGGAAACTATTATTAATTGTAGGATGGTCGCGAGCACGGTTCGTTCGTTTATTATACATGTACGGGAGATAAGGCACATAAGCGCATAAAGAGGATCGCACGAGTAATTTTAGATATTGCTGGTATCTAACTATACCTATCGTGAATCGACCTTTTCCGTGAATCGTCGTTAAGTAAAATATTTTTCTGCGAAGAAAGTATATAGTACTATGCCTATTGCTTTTCTATAATTTTTAAAGATTCCTCATAGATTGGGTCGAACGATGTCGATGACAAAGACCAATGCAAAGATATTGTTTTCCGTAATGGATGGAAGCTCGTTGAAGCTTGACGATACCTCATTATCTCGCAACCAATCGCTTACCACTCTCTCAAATCTCTTCGATAGACAACGTCAACGACGATAAGGATGTTCGTTTCCTCTTCCGGTTACTTCTACCAACTCTGCTCGAACAATGCAAATATAATTTTGTAGAAAGTGCCGATCGTCGTCCGGGGTCTCGAGCGGAAGACACGACGATGACTTTATAACTCCCACGGTAACAACGAGGACGGCAAACTACGATGACGGCAACGATCAAGAAAAGCCTGCTCGTTACCTTTTTTTTCTCTCTCTCTTTCTTTCTCTTTACCCTCCTTAACGTCACAACATTTTCATTTCCCTAAGCCTGCTTTGGCCCACTTCAGGTAGCCTCATAAACTTCTTGCTTTCTCCTAGTTGTACCGTCATCGGATAGCATCGATACTACTCCCCTCATTCTCCTTCCTTTTTCTTAGGTTCATCTTTTTCAGCCTTGCTTTAGGTAGGACGCAATTCATCGGTAAATTTTCTGCGATTTTCTCTTATTTACAACCAATGTTTGGCCTTGTCGATGTTTAAGGATCTAAACGAGGGTAGAAAGGGATAGATCGATGTAAGATAATTGTTACATGTACTTATAAATATACAAATATGAAACAATATAAAAGAGGCATACTACATAAAGTAGGGGTGAATGGTATCTATAAATAAAGTAGACAGGTAAAAGTAATATAAAAATAAGATATTATAAGATAATAAGAATATTAATTAATATTCCAGATTCTAAAGCAGAAGAAGATCATTAATTGTTTCCCAATCAAAAGTCTCTCGAATCGAACCTTAGCTTTATCATCTAATTATTCCAATTAAAATAATATATCGTGAAATACTACTAAATATTTCATAAGAATGAATAAACTATCGCAAACTTGGGTAAGAATGACAAATACTTTTGGCAGGGAGAGTCCCTTTTTGCGGTACAAGATTTACCTTCGATTTCTTCGAGTTTCGAGAGGTTCGATGGAATTAGCATCGAATGACTATAAGTCAAGGAGGCCGTCCCGTTAGAGAGGGATGGATCGGTATAGTATACCGGATGGGTGTACTTTGGCAGGGCTGGCAAAGTCCTCGAAGATGGCACGATCGTGGTGGTGATGCCCTTTAGATGGACAACGACGATATCGATAGTCATTGTGTATCGACGAAGCTTTCGTATCTTCTTTGGATTATCGATCGAGACCCTCTCGATAGGGGGTCTCTTCGGTTTTACCCCACCCGATGTTTCTAGAAAGACACGGTCCTACGGAGCCCCGTTATTTGCTTCTCTTGTAAGGGTCCCCTTCCGTAAACTCAATCGTTTCTACTCTTTTTTTCCCCCCAATCGACGCTTTTTCCGAAAACTGTATTTATTATTTTCATTAAAAATTGAGTATGGTGTTTAAAGTTTGAAAAGGAATCTCGAGAGATACGAAAAATTGCTTTAGATTTAATATTTGGATGGATTTAGCAAGTTTTTGGGCCTTAACAGGGTATAAAGCTTCGAATGAGAATCACTGGGACTCGGGTTTTCTTTCGAGCAAAAGGGACTCCGAAGGGTGGGCCGCACGTGCCGACCGTATGTTTCTTAAGCTCTCCCGCTTGAAACTTTTAGAAACGGACCTTCCGATTTCCGTTTCTGTAAATCCTTGGCCGTCCATTAACGCGTTGGTGACGCCTCGAGCGAAGGACGCTGATTTTCATCTGCTTTCTTCCGTTTTTATTCAAAATGTCTTTACATTGTTTCAGAATTCTAATAAGGAAATTTGTTACCATATATTGGGTACAAAACCTCACTTTCTGACCAAGCTTTAGTAATATTTTCTAATGGTATTTCAATGGAAAATAACCGTACATTTTTATTTCAATTGACTTTCAGTGAGAATTGAATAGAAAAATAAATGCAAATTTCTTAAAAGAAATCAATAATAAATTTTGCTAGAAGAATGCCTTTTTTTAGGATAAATGTTATAATAAATTTTCACTATCCAAATATAGAACATACTTGATTTCGTTAATAATTGTCTTCTAATAATCTCGTAAATTCACCTGATTCTATATGTTTAGATGAAAATAGAAGTTCTTCAATTTTCTAAGAGCTGTAAGAGGTAGTAAGGTTCACAAAAAATCAGCAATCGCGACAGGACAAGAACGATAATCCAACCTTTCGTCGTTCTGCCCGTATCCGCACTATCATTACTGGCATAATCTATAGGAGGAGCGCACATACGCACGTAAATACGCGAGTCGTGTGTCGTTAACGACCGGTTTTAGAACTATACAACAACGTAGCACGAGGTATATGTATCTCGTTCCTAAACATGCACATAAATGTGTATACATTCCCATACATTCACATGCATCTTTCTAAACAGTCCTCCTTACCCCAGCGACATTTCCATTCCATCCGAGCTCACGGACGAAAGAAATCAAGGAAAAAGTTGAACTTATGCGATATCAAAGACATCTTCGTAACCTTTTTATTCCAGTCGATCGAATCCTTATTATGTAAAGCAGAGATAACGCACATTGTCATTCGTATATGAGTCATTTATATGACCGAGCACGAATTTGAAGATGTGCATTAGTCAAAAGTAGTACAAACTGTTGTAGATTCGATGAATTTTTTAACAATTTTTTAGTAAACCATTTGTACCAATAGGTTTTAGAATTTTGGTCAGTCATTTTATGTAAACCCGTATAGACGTACTATATATACGGGTCCTTTGTTCTTTGAACGTACTTTTTATCAGGCAAACAACGATCGTGCATTTTAAACCTATCTTGAGCACTCGTGTATCTATACGTATAACCGATCACTGTTTTCTTACTCTTCGTTTCTGCTCCACACCTCTCATTAATATCGTTAATTAAACATCATTCGTTTAGTGACACTATTATCGATGACATTACCGACGTATCAAAAGACGAAGAAGTATTTAGAATCTAATAATTGTTTTTCATTGAAGGAAGGTGCGAGATGCGTCACGTTTGAACTCATTAGACTCGATCTGTTGATACTCGATATACCACGAAGGAAGGAGAGAAAGAGACGTAGAAGAGCGAAGAGTAATTACCCGAGTGCGAGACGCAAATGGCCGGTTGACAGTCTATGATATTAAATGGTTCAACGAACGATCGTAAAACTCGGTTGGAGTCGAGGCAAAAAGAAGGACCGAAAATTCAGGCACCGTTCGACCCTTCTTAAACGAAGTGCCCACCATATTCCACCTCGCTTACCAAAGCGAAATTCGATGATTTACGTCCAACGAGAGGAAGTACCTATCAAAGTCGTGTCTCGTTTTTACTTTGATTTCCTTCGTATAACGAGCGAAAAGTTCTTCAATAGCTTATGTAGGGTAGAGTAATGATTGGATGTTTAAACAAAAGTTTTGATTTGGGAATTGGTAAAGGGGAAATAATAGTGTGGGTTATTCTACCCATGGATGACTAAACTTGTCCATATGTACCAATAATATTGATTATTAATTCAATTTATAAAATATTCCAAATAGAAACTATTTTTCCATAATTGGACTATTTATCAATATAATTTAAAGCTGCAATTTGAGTAATATCAAAACTTATGCGATTTCATGCCATATCAGCCTAGAATACTTAAGAAAAATTTTGCGAAGATGCTCCAACAAAATATAACTGAAATAAAGCATAGTTATAACGTTAAAATAAAAAAAATTTCGTTATTCTATATAACATTTAAAAAAAAAAATTAAAAATACTTTTCATCTTGGATTTCAAAAAACATATCGAAAAGCAAAATGGCCCCTATAGCAATTTTGTTTTTTTTCTAGACTGACAATCCTTATAATTCGCTTCGAAAGCAGAGGGTGGCAATGAATATAGAGACGCTAACAATAGTACAGTTTATCCTATGCAGCTTCAGTTTTATCGGATAAAAAAGCATGAAGGAGAATACATTCTCAGAGCCAACGGCACTTTCTCTCTCTTTTTCTCTTAATATTTTCTCTCTCTCCCTCTTCTTTCTTTCCTCCCCGTGACAAGCGTTCGCAGTAGGAAGAATAATTCCAACGATCGTGCGAGCACTCGCGAGCGTCTATAAACGGACGTTCGTTCGTTCATTCGTTCGTGTCCGTCGCAGCGATTGCATTCTGCCACCGAGGCATCATTGTCGCCCGCGGAATACAATTAGCAGTAAATTAGCATACGCCATCGGGACCGATAATAAAATCCTGCACGTTACAACGATTGCATATCCGATCCCACAATGCCGTTGTCGACCACAAATTATTAATTTAATGGCTTCGACAGAGAGACGTACGGGGAAAGAAAAAAAGATAGAGAGGAAAGAGAAGTACCGAGAGTAGGAGAGAGGGGAAGAAGTAAGATACGAAAATTCTAAAGCATGTTGGAAAAATAGAAATGACGCGACATTGTTAGCCTCGTCTTATGTATTACGTACCTTCTCATATTGTATGTTTTCAACGCACTCGTCTTCCGTGTCACAAAAATTGTCTCTTTCGATCATCTCGATTATATTCGATAGGAATGAATTTTGTAGAAGAATTTATTTTGAAATTTCTATTTACAAAACCACGTGGTACTTCAAAAGAGATCCTATATATCATCGTTACGATATTGTAGAACGATAAAATCGATTTGATTTCTCTTCGTTAAATCTCACCGGTCTAGAGTAGGACTCTTCCGGTGAGTCACCGTGCGCCATTTTCCATGAAACAAGAGAACAATGCGTTTTCGCGGTTAGGAACGGGTGAACGGCCGAGTTGCTCGTTCGAATGGGAATATATTTGAGATGACGCGACGACTAGTAAGCGAATCGCGGACTCTACGTTGAGAATGAGAGACGAAGAGAGAAGGTGATGGGGGAGACTTAAGGTAGAAGAGAATGGGGAGGTGAAGAGGAGGATAAGAGCGAGATATTTCGGAGGTTATGCTTCGGGCCCGTGTCGCGCCATCAAACTTCGAAACGGGGGTTTGCCTCTTGACGTCTGGCGCGAGTTGCATTCGCTCGTAAAGGCGTCTCGTAAGTCGAGGCGTTATAGACATCGTCGAGGGTATATAAACGTCTCATCCTATGTACTTACCGCCTATCCTCTCGTTCCCCGCTACGGACCTTACTCCGCCCGCTTACTCGCGAAGAGTTTTAAGCTTAGACCGGTTCGACCCGCGTGTGTGTTCGAAAGACCCACGGAGACTCTTTCTATCGAGAATCGATCCTCAAGAGAGAAAGAGACTCGATAGAATTTCGTAGGGAGTCGTTTCGTCTGAAAGGATGAAATTCGAGATCGACTTCGTCCCGTGGTTCCGATTTATGAGTTCTCACTTATATTTTCTGCAACAAAAATCGATGTAAGTTATAGGTATATATGTAGTGTTCGGAGCATGAGTGGTCTATTTTTTTTTTTCACCCACATCAGGTAGAAAACATTTCAGAGATAACCTACATTTAAGTTAATCTTTATGCTACAAAATAAATACCAACGCAAATTAACTTTAACTCAAATTATTTCAAAAGTATTTTATATGGACTTGATCCACTTTAGCTCTGAGCGCCTCATATACAGGAATCAATTGGATCTTCGTTCTAAGATTTCTTAATCCTTTCAGTCCTACAAACAGATATACGAGACGTTTATTATTCAAATGGTCTAGAAATTTGATTTTTTATAAATTTAAACGAAAGTTACATTACAATTATAATAAACATTCATACATCTGATGTTTTGCTATTAAAACTAATAAAATAGTATCCACTTATTGATATTTTATTCGATCGTGACTCGGTGATTAAAAAAAAAAATAGTTTAAAATCCAAAAAGTCGTATTAAATGTAACGTTAATAATAATACGAGGTATGTAATAAGAGAGACTCGCTGGAAGCTCTACGAGCGCTTTATACCTACACATATACCTACTATATGCTAGGTATATATAATTATAATGGGAGACTCACAACGACGCGACTCGTGTGCTCGTAACGCGGACATTTTAGTCGCGGATTCCTCATCCGGCGTGATTACGCGCGCACTGCTCTATTATTACGTACGCTTATTACGAGTCTCTGTTACTCTGAGTTTCTCTGGATAGACGGAGAAAGAAGCTCAGGCCGATATATGAAATGTTCGTGGACAGCGATTGGACGATGGTCTCTCCTCCTGTGCGCGTTGTCGGGGGAGGAGAGGACGCGTTACGATCTTCTCGTAGCGAGCGAGTGTTGGAAGGAGGCGAGTCTCACGTTTAGTTGCACCGCCCCAAGGATTACGAGAAGTGATCTCGCGAAAAGAGCGATGGCATCCACCTTGGCGAAGTTATTCTTTTGTAATAGCCTTCCTATGATAATTCGTTATTTGACGAAAAGTCTGTTTTACTAAGCGACTACTTTCGAGAGATGTCTTGGAAAAATGCCAGAAGCGAGCGACATTGAAAATTTAACGTTTTAAGTGGTACACGTGTTTAACATTGGTACATATCGCGAGGTGTCGATTGTACGTGTGTTTATTAAGATAATAGTCATTGGTTTAAAGAACATTGAGAATGATTTACCATTTAACGTTTGAGTAATATATGAACTATTAGATTAATATTCATCAATATTCCTTCTTTTTAATTGTTGCTTTTGTTTAATTACTATAATCGTACTATAAGTTATTATGAATCATTGCCAAAATGTGGACTGGTGAATCAGATTTTCGTAAATCCAAAGATTTTCGAAATCTTCTGCTTACAAAGACCAACCTATCGGAGAAGCAGCTACCTTCTTTCCCAAGAACTCCACGCTGGTACATCCTATCGAAATTATAGTCGCTGATCTCGAACAAAGTTTGCTCCTTCGACGCGTTGCTCGCCCTTCTTCTTCTCTTTACAAAGCTTGAGCATCTCTCTTGGCGGCTTTACGATCTCTAATTATAACGATTACGCCGATCTTTTACGGAGAGAACTTTCGCCCCTTGGTCGGTGTCCCGCTTCCAAGAAAGGAAGAAGTCGAACGATTTCGATTTATCGACCTTAACTTCGCCATTTTATCTTCCCTTTCTTTCTTTTTCCCTTATTTTTCTAATTTCTCAAAAGTCACGTTCTTGAACGAACAGATCTGTCCTTTCGAATACGCACTTACAAGATGAAAATAATTACGGTAAGACGACGAAAAGGGGAGCACGTTACCTAGTTGCGTAGGTTCGAAACTTTCGGAACTTCTTCGAAGGGGCTCCGAACTCTTGGCTCTCAGAGAAGCATAACCGCAAACGCTTAATGCACGCTCTCTCCAGACAACGCGAGGCCAGACGAATTTTATAGGCCGTTCGGGGTTTCGGCTTAATAGCCGAATTCCACGTGCACGCACGGCTGCGCGTCAGCCGGGAACGCGCGCGCGCTCTTCTCGCAGCCCTCCAGCGGAATTATAACCGTTCCCTTCTGAACGTCATCCTCGCGGTACGTCTACCATAACTTTGGGATATCGACTTCTCTCGACCCTTTCTTTCGATACTTCTCAATCGTTATTGTACTTGAAGATTAAGTTTAAAAAATTGATCGAGATAAGTTCATAAATGAGCTGTTTTATTTAGTAATGGTATAAGTCGAAATTTGGAAAAAAAGTTTTAATGATATTTATGGTTGTTTTCATAAAAATTAGAATTATAATAAATGGATTTGTGGACTACTCTCGACTTACTCGAGATTAGATGAAAAGGAACTGTTTTTAATTTTTACACTTGGACACACCGGGACTATTGGCTCAAATATTCCTTACGTTATTTATTATTTTCTTAATTAAATAAAATTGATAATACAAGGCTCCCTATTCCTGCCTTTTTTTAACCCCTTCGATTCTGAGTGCCTTCGACTTTCTATTAGTGCATTCTATATAATTATTCTAGACATTTATACATGCCTGTTGCACCTGTTAAATCTTTATTAATAAAAATGACCACCTTTACAACAACTCTAAAGGTGTAAGTGTAAAAATTCATATTTATAACCGTCTTATACGAAGAGGATCGGTACATTCCATCGAGCGTAACATCCTTGAACCAAATAACCCGTTCGTATAAGACAAGATCGATGCACGGATGGAATATAATGAGATCGATCGAGATCGAGAAAAGAAGGAGAAGAGAAGCAGGAGGATCGCGTGTTTCTTTCGGGTAAAAAAAAGGGCTCGGAGTAAGAAGGAGAACGGGTAACGATCGTGAGACGAGGGCGAGGAAGGTAAAGCACCGAAGGTACCGAGCGAGCCGTGGAATAATGAGAGAAGGGAAAGAAGGGGTGGACCGAGGGATATCCTGCGAGTTGGTCGTCGGCTTTCACGTTTTACGGTCTAGCTGGGCGATCGCAAAAAATCACGATCGCGCTAAAACGGAGGCTCGGCAGCAGCTGCCGTTGGTGCCGCGTTGCACCGCCTCGCTGGCGGTCCCGTGGCATGCTAATTCTCATTGAACGCGTAATTACATTAATTGTCGAGCCCGCGACGCCGACAAATTGCGGCTTTAAAACTTACCACGGAAGGTCTTTGGAAAGGAGAGAAAAACGTACCGTTCTCATCCTCTTTATACTCTTCCTTCTCCTCCTACTCCTCCTGCATCTTTACTTCTTCCCCCCTTTTCTTCTCTGTTTCAACTTTCCTTTTACTTCTCTTCGAATACCCTAAATGAGTACGTGGCTCGCATTATCGGCTCGAGTACCGGCAGCTGCTACTTATTTTAGAGACAAGGATTCGAAGTATCAAAATTGACTCTGGTAGCATCGCGATCCGTTCCTTCGCTTTCGATTCGGTTGGTACCGTGACTAATCGGGCAGGTGGACTTATTCTGGCTTCTCGATGTAAGAAGATCAAATACGAAGATATACTTTCTTTAGAAATCAATTAAATTAATGCAAATGGGAATTTCGACGAAAGACATGTCGTTTCGTCGACTTTGTATATCTGATTTGAAATATTCAAGGACAGATATTGGTTATGCACGCTCCAAAGAAATTGATATAGGGAAGAAGATGGATTTTAATGAAGGAAAGGTAGTAAATGAAATCTTGTCTTTGATTAACCCCATTGAATCTTAATGAGACGAAAGGAGAATAATCAATTTGATTAATTTCAAAATTCTAGCACGGTACGGTAGAGTCGCATCGCTTAGCAATCGGTTACGTTGCACCTCGTAGATATAAAGCTGCATATCAGCTTAAGGGGGTGGGCTAATTCGATTAGTCGCATTATTGGTATCGGATAATATGCAGCGCAGGGGTTCTTACGGTAAACTACCGAGGCATATTAGTAACAGAATCCATACAACATCGACTCGTTTGATATTACCTACCTGTCTGTCTACCGTCTCGCTTCTTCGTCTTCTTCCTCTATCCTTTCTTCTCGATATGTCTCGCATGTACACGCGACGATGCACCTAGGCATATGTAATAAGTTGCACGTCTTTGAGTGAATTTTTTTATTATACGAACGTTTCTCGATCGATGCAAGGGAAATTAAGAGGGAAGTATGTTACATTAGTGGTCTTTATTGTCTCACATGGAAAGGAATTTGAGATAAAAAAGGTGAATCGTTAGTATTCGTTATGATTTCTGAGTTCAAGTAATTACACTCAAATCTATTTTTGTGCGATTGCCTATTAATCCTAAAAACAAATTGTGTTTAGAATGTATTGCGAACAATATCCTTTTTATTCTACTTACGAAGTTACAAAATATTTTTTTTTTAAATCAGGTTTGAATGTATTGCCACTTATAAATCTATTTAACTACATCTACCTAGATATTTTACATCTATCCAACACATAATAGAAAATATTTTACATACACAATTTATCACATACCTACACGTATTTAAAAATTTTTTAAAAATAAATAAATGTATCTACGCAAGGGTCGATTTCCTATTCGATACCTAAATCCGTCGATCGTTTATTTAGCTGACTTCCGTATTTTCTAACAAGAAACTCGTAGAGAAAAGTCGATTGGGATAAATCGATGGAAAAACACGGAGCACGTGTTGAAAGTGGTAGAGGATGGAAGCACGAGGATAGGAGGAAACGAAAAGAGATTTATTTCCAGCGGATGCTGCTCAGTGGGGATACTGGAGGTCCTTCCGATCCTTTAATGCACGCAGGGTACCACTCAGCTTTCCAAAGGCGGCGAGTCGAACGTGTCGGGGATGGTGGTTAGGCGATGGAGACGCGCTTAGGGTTCCTCTCTCGCTCGCTCGCAGCTGAGGTCGCGTGCTGATACCGCCCCGTGCAGACCTTAAGTCTGTGGCAAGAAGCCCCGTCGCCTTTACGGTATCCCGTTTCTTTCTCGTTCGCGCCCTGCGTCTCGGTGCGATACGCACGCGTCTCCTCGAGCCGTTATATGACCCCCTTATGTATGTGTGCGTATATATCACGTTTTTCTACGCGTATATGCAAATCTATGCGTACCTATTCCTCTTATCCGAGCGTTTTATCTTCTTTCGTGCTGTTTCGACGTCGAATCTTTCCAAGATTATGGAAAGTTTTATCGAAAAAGGGGGAGGTTTAATGTTAATAATATAGCTGGTATCGAGAAACGATGATTAACCCTTAGTAGCCTGATTTACGAAAGTGATTTTTTTTTAATATTACTGTGTTTGCTTGGGGGTCTAGATGAAGGGAAAAATAGCTAAAAAATCACAATATTTATTTTACATATTTATTTAGAAAAAAAAAAACAGGTATCAATTTTGATACTTCAGGCATTAAGGCCATAAAGAAAATTAAAAGATTGGTATCAAAATTGAAACTCTAGGTTATTAAGGGTTAACACGTAGAAAATATGCAAACTTTCCTTTTACCCCAAGTAATTATTATTTATAATATTATTTTGTTTATTTACCAAATTGATATTTACAAGTAATAGAGAACTTACTTTGACAGTTTAATGTCTTGGGGTATTACAAGGTTAATATCTGTGGACTAGTCGTCTAGTTCTCGGCAGTCAACGTGTTAATAATAATGGTAATAGGTAATAGTGTACCACGTGTACAGGTGAGATGCATTAAAGATTTTAGAGAAAAAAAAGATTCCTTGGGTAAGAAATTTGTTTTTTATTCTTGTTATCGCTAATGGTTTTACATAAAATTAAATTGAAATAACAATCTGAAATGATTAAAATATTGTTCTATTACTTGATCTTTGATAAAAATAAAAACGAATGAATAATAACGCGACGACAGCACGATCATTAAATTTCGTTTCACTAGCTATAAGATCTCTTTGTTCTGGCAATTGTACGATTCAGACTACTTGCTTTTAACAATCGGAAACATCGAGGACGATAAAGGATGGTTCACAATGAGAGACGACTTTGACATTAATCAGAGTCCCGTCGCGTAACTCGCGCTTTCTCTTTCGCATCGTTCTGGAAGAACGGGAAGAGATAGATAGAGAGGGAAATAGAGAACGAAGATAGAGAGTAGGGGAAAGTATGCGACGAGAAGACTCGAACGTACATCTTCGACTTTATGTACACCAATACGCGAGTATACCGTACGTATACGCGAACAAGTAGTTAATCATCGAGAACCAAAAATAGACTCGCGCGCGTAGTCTCTCGTATCGCGAGCGTGGTAACGAAGCTGAGTGTATGTATGAGAAGGAGAGGGGGAAAGAGAGAGAAGAACGATGCACATTTCCGTCGAGTTTTCGTCTCGGTGACACGAGCGAATCTAACGGACGATGCGTTTCCTATCACTAGAACCTACCTCTTTTTCTCTTTTTCTCCACTCCCCCACCTCCTCCATCCCTTGACTCATGCTAACACGCGCGTATTAACGTGTCATCGGCGACGTTGGCAAAGACGTTCGTAATTGAACTTCGTCGTACGTCACGAATGCAATTTGTGCCGAGGACCGTGTTTGCGGTCGGCTTTCGCGGAAACCGGCTTCCCCGTTCGACGAGAGGAGGAACTTGAAGCGAATTTCGAGAATTCGATTCTCCTTTGGTAAACTTCCGTTAACCCTTTTTCGATCGGGATCTTCCTTCTTCGAGAAGAGGCACGTCTTGGACGTTCATGCGCAACGCTTTTACCTGCTGTGTAAATTATTGTGTGGATATGTATGTGTGTTTTGAAAGTTTTATTTTACATGATTTTAATAATTTATGTTAAATCAGGTAGACAAATAGAGTTTTTTTTTTGTTTATAATAATTTTATCGAACAAAATATTGATTATTACATTATAGGGTAGCTAGGTACTTTTTTAACCAGAAATGAAGTCTCCTGGTCGCTTAATATTTCCATTTGTACTAATATCGCGCTAGGCAAGAATCGTTGTAATATTTTTGCCATGTTATATGGTGATATACTATATCTGACACGATCGCTTCTATAGACAATGTTAATATTATTTTTGCTTTAATTTATATATATTTAAAACTTCGAATATTACTTCCAATAAAAAAATAGAGAACTAATGTCACTTTATATATAATCCTTTTTTTTTTAAATTCCATCGATAAGACATATAAATAAAGAAGTTATTAGAAATAATGAGATCAATTTCCTGGATATTATAAAAAAAATAACCTTAATGTATAAATACAATAAGTCAACAGATATAGAGACGATTATTGGGTTGTAAAAATGCCGAATCGTTGAACTCACAACAATATTAAATACAGTACTTAACCATAGCTTAAACTTCCATCAATTTCTACAATCCATATATTTTACCCCCAAAATATACATAATTTTCATAATTCATAAAATATGAAAAAAATATAAATAAAATATCAAATCAAAATATTCATAAAATAAATTCATCAAATAGTCATAATTTTCACTGTTCTATCCTACATCTATTCACTATCGTATACTCCATAATCAGACAAGACGACATAGTTCAAGAGAAGGTTTAAAAATACTATAAGAAATACGATGACTCCCTAACAGCGAAGGTGTGCAAAGGGGTAGACCGACTGAATCAAATTAGGGTGAGATGAGAAGGTGGGAGAGCGTGCGCCGAGGGGTCTCGCTCGTTCGTCGTCGGATCGTCGTGCGTGTTTGCACGCGTGTTTGACGTCGCGTCGTTCAGCGGCGGAGCAACGGTGGCTCTTCCACTTCCAGAAGCGATACGTCAAGCCAACTCGTCTCTCTCGCACGCGTTCGTAGTATCTCTGACAGTGCCGACTATCTCTCTTGCTCTCTCATACTCTCTCACACGCTCCTATCTTACGGCTGTCCGCCGTAAGATATTTTACGGGCTCGTCGCCACCGTTCCGGCGCACTTTATTATAAACACGCCTTTGCGCGACTATCTTTCTCTCTCTAAGCTCTCTTTCGTTGAAAGAAGAAACAGGGGACCACCTACCTTGGTTGGCTAATTTACCACGCGACTCTCCTTTACACCGAATCTCTCTATCTCTGTCTCTCGAGAAGACAATCGAGGGAGCAAACGCGCGCGCAAGTCGCGTGCTATCGTCTCCTGGTTCCTCAACGGTTCTTTCTACAACCTCTTCGTTCATTCTACTTCATCTTACTTGTCTCTCTCTTTTTTTTTTATATTTATTTATTCTTTCGGGGTCACGCTTGGGCCAAGCATCACTCGAGATCACGACACATGTGTGCGTGTATGTATATAAGGTCGGAAAGTGTCTCGTCACGCGATCGCATTAAAGCGATTTATTTTCATCGAGAGCGTATGTTAAGTACTTACGTTCGCGATCGTAAACTCCTTTGCTTTTATATTACCTGCTTTAGGGGCATGAGAGAGAACGAAAGAGAGAGATTGCCGGTGGTATTTGATAACGAGTTTGGGAGCTACCTTCGATGAGCAAGAAAGAGGGAGATACTCTTCCTCTCATCGTATATTATAAAAGTTATTCCACGAATTATATCGAACGGATTGCGTGACTTCTTCGCGGCTTCCCGAAATCCCTCATCTCGTAGAGTAGGTAGAGTATAATAAACGCCGTAGGGCATCTTTCTTCACGACGTGCTCGATAATTAGATTAATTAGCTTTGCGTTGCAACACCGGCTATCTTATAACATCTTTTGCTCTCTCTCCGTTCTTCCGTATATATGAATCTATCTACATATCTCTTGGAATTATGTAGCTACATATACGCATATACTTCCGGCAATTTTTTGAATGAAAAAAAGGAAGTCTAATCGATCGCTAACGAGACGCCGCAAGCGTGTCTTCTACATTCCCGTGAATTCTACTCGTAGTAAGTTGACAGGTTGTTGTTTGTTAGTTATTTAGGTTAATATATTCTCTTTTTAATTGTCTATTCACGTTGTATAGAGCCAGGTGGTATCACTCAACTCAGGTGGAATTAATAAATTTTCGAAGAAATAATTGCATATTGGAATAATTATTATTAACGGATCATAACCAAGACTGGCAATCAAAATACTCAACTCGACCCTAACCCCGATTCTTCATTCTTTTTGCCTCTGGCTTTTACATTTATGATAGATATTAGCATAATAAGTATAACGCTATATAAAGCTGTTAGTTTGATTATTTAAAAAAATTTACAAATATTCAGTGATCAGAAACTCTCTACGAATTCTGACTCCAAAACTCCCGAATTGATAACTCATACAAGTGATAGAGAAAATTTACTATAACGAATAAAATAATTTGTAAATTTTCCATATAATATAAACGTAAGATGACTCCCATATACTTTATCCAAGATACAAGGAGGGAAAACTCAGTCAATTCTTAAACGAAATCGTTGAGCTCGACTTTACCACGAGGGATAAATCAAAACCGCTTAAAACGCGTTAAACGATCGACCTTTGACATCGCGCTATCGAGATATTAGGGTTAACTCGAAAAGGGAGAATCATCAAAGTCATCTTCCCTCTCGCTCCTTTGGACGAGCGTCTCAAAGTAGAATGAGAAGGATGCGAGGAAGGTGGACGAGAGGACGGGATCTCTTTCCAGCGCATACGCCAACGACGATTGTATTATCCCGGTAGTTAATGCTATTTCGCGAGCCGAGCTTTGACGAGTTTACGAGGCGATTCTACGAGGGTACAAAACGGACGGATGGACGGACGGATCGTTTGTGACGGACCCCCATACAACCTCCCTCTCTCTCCTTCCCTCGTACGATCTCAGCCTCCCTCGCCTTGCGTGCCTCCAGGACCGTTGATTTATGCCCGACGTTACCTTTGCCAATGGATTTACATCCCGATATTTATTATTCGCAATATTATCGCTCACGCCTTTATTGCGTTAGTCGAAATGCCTCCGCATCTCTCTCTTGGTTGCTCTTTTCGTAGAGAAGATCCAAGAGAGAAGAAACTACACAAGTCCAACGTCGTCGTACGACCCTGAGGCCGTCACGCCTGATGCCATCTTCGAAGACGCCTGCGTTACATTCGTCGATGTATGTAACTCTTCTTCGGTATTATTATCGAAACCCGACAAACCCTTTTCTCTCTCGTCTTATGAAATCCATATTTCGTTGGTACGAGAACTTTATTTTAAAACTCGTTTGGTTCTCCAGGGAGAACGTTTTATTTTATAAAAGACTTAAGAATTAAAAATTGTGTTCCAAAGAGCAATTTCTACTCCTTTTTTCCAGAGAAAAAGTAATTATTTAGTGTTATTTATCTTTAACAATAAAGATGAAAGCCATACTACGAGATTAACTGTTTATAATTGTAAGTGAAAGCTTGTATTCATATTAAATTGATTATCAGAGTAATATAGTTAGTAAAACCAGCATTGGTTTAGCATAACTAAAAAGATTGATGAATAAATGATTATAAAACCATGCATTAAAAGGAGCCAAGATAAAAAGCTTTAACTTTCCAGTTTCGCGACGTAATCCTTTCTTATATTATCTCGAAAAAATGGAAAAGGTCGCGTGTCTCCTCTTTGGAGTGCAAAAAGAGGGCTTTCCTTTTTTCTGGTTCTCTCTCTCTTTCGTGAAACCCTTCCGCGAAAAAGGGACTAGAAGCGTTAGCTGACTGGCGGCACACCCTTCGAGACGCCCGGTCGTGTATCATTAAATTAACGTTAAATAAACGGTTACGTGTGGGCGGTAATTTTAGGCGCGGAGATATTCGCCTTTTAAATTCGGCAGATTATTATTCGCTCTAGCGCGAGGACCAAAAGATAGCCACCGTCTCTGCACCCGTTCTCTCTTTCTCTCTCTCATCGAGACACGCGATCCCTCCCTCGCTTCTTCTCCTCCTTCTCATCCGTTTCCTCTTCTTCTTCACTTCTTTCTGTTCTCTTCTCTTTTCGTACTGGCCTTGGATCACGCCAGTCCTCCTCTTCTTCTTCTTCTTTTACTTACTACCTTTGCTACCTCGCACTCGTGATATAATCGAAACTTTCTTGCTGCCGTTTCTCTCTTACCCATCTTCCTCCCTCCCGTCCATCCTCTTTCTTCATTTTATATACTAAAAAGAACGATCACGATTCGGTATAATACTCATAGTCCTCCAGGGGACCCCAAATCTACCTGGTAATTCGGTGGGAGGACAAAAAAGGAGGAGGGCAGAAGAGGCTTAATCGTTCCAATTATAAGCAGAAAGGGTTCTCCTAAGCCGATGGCTCGTGCTACCAGCGCGACTCCTATCGTTACGCGTAGATTTTCTCGGTGGGTCATCATCAAATTGGTATACATCGAGATCTCGTGGCTTTGTTTTAAGTATACACGGTGTTTTTTTATTCTTTGTGGAACGATTTTTATTTATTTATGTTACGTAGGGAAGGAAAATTAAATTACTGGAGTAATTTGCACATTTTCTGGTTCAGTTTACGATATTAAGGTAATTAATATAGTTTTTTTCTTTATATCATTTTTAAATTATCGTTGTATAATTGTCAAATAATAGCTTGACAACATTTTTCATTCATTTCTATTAACAACTAATGAAAATTCCGATTCACGATTGACTTTCATTCTGTATACCAATGAAAATTTTGGCTAATGGATATTTCGCACTTTGAAACAAATTCAAAATTGCTGCATAAAATTTTACATAACGATCTCTGTTAAAATTCCACTCTTTCAAACGCTAGAATTATCAATAAATCTAACGAAACAAATCGCTAGGCACGAAGTCGGATAAAAGAATTTAATTTTTTTCTCACCGTTTATGCAATATCCGTGATCCTATCTGCGAGAAGCCTACTACCAACCAAATAATGGCGTGCGAATCGGCGAACGATACTACGAAGAACATCCTGCCGCAAAAGGCAACTTCTTTTCTGCAACTTTATTAAGATCACGCGGTTGCGAATTTTGGCCATCTGTCGAAAAAATCGGTCCTCCGTCGAGTGCCGAATTTAAAAGACGGAAACCCGAGCGGTTTCCGGACGAGTCATTGAAAGCACTCTGACCGCAAGCTGCTTGCGGTTTTGCACCATTTCATAGTAACATTGTACGTACATCTACTATGCATTCTTTTTCTCACTGGGGTGAATGTAAATTTGTCGACAGCCCTTTTGTACTCCATCTTCTTTATCGAGCCATTGGATCCGTGAAGTTCGATTTATAATGTTATAAATTCAACAGATACAATGTAAACCCTTTATGGACATCTGTATAGACTCGATCATCAATAGGAGATTCTAATTACATAATTATGTATTGAACATATGAATGAACCCTTTGTCGAGTGTGAATCGACAAGATCGACTTTTATAACAAGACGATGTCGATATTCGTCACTTTTTGGACTAGGAGGAAACAATTTTTGCTTACAACAAATTGAATAATATATTATTTCAAATAAAATAGAATAATGTCAGGAATATGTCACACGGCATAATATTGTGTATAACAGGTTGAGCGCCAATCAAATTTTGAATAAAATCGGTTGTCTATATAATTTTATTAATAATTTTTTTCCAAATAAACATAGAGAAGAATTTACTATCATATATTTTATATTAAACCTCATATTTTTGATGATCGATGGTTATATTCTCATAAATATTGATAATCAAAACTAATAAACATTTCAAATGCGATAAGACAAATCGAGTGCCGGTCACCGGTGACCCCCATGGCATTCAACCTGATAAAGTTCAGCAAACATAAAACCCTATAAACTTAATCTAAAATAAACATGTTTTTAAATAAAGAAGACTTCCTATTTTTGGGGAAAATATAAGTCAAAACGATTTCACGATATACTTTCACCATAAATTAAGACATGCCATAAGTTTTCTTCTGGTAAACAAAAAGAAAACAGATCCTCATCTAAAATACGAAGCATAACACCATCGAATATCCAGAGAGTAATAAAGAACGTCGATATACGATCGTATTATCAAAAGAACACTTCCGCGGACACCCAAAGTCGCGTTTTCCCTCTCGGAAGCGTTCACTAATGGCACTGGATAAAAGAAAGATGCATATATACCAAAAGAATCTCACGTTTTACGAGGAAGCATCACGAGTTTACGGGTGAGATACGGGTTCTACCGAATCACGAACAGTGAAAGTGAGATCCAGCGGCTATCTCTTCGACATTTTTCGAGTAGTTTCTTCAAGGATAAAACATTTAACGTTACCGTAGTCGCTTGGTCCTATCTAGGACCACAAGTAGGACGAAGAACACGGTGGTCAGATAAATGGGGATAAATTACGTCCCAAGTAGTCCTTTCGATACCAACAGTGTCCGTTTGAAAAGTTTCGATAACGGAGAGCTCCTTTTCTCAATCTTCTCTTATCCTTCGAGGACGAATCGACTTCGAAGGTTTCGATTTACGAATGCTCGTCTCGAAAAAGAACCTACGTAGGTGTGTGTGTGTGTAGAAAAAGAAGGGGGATGAGGTACGTACGTCTTCGTTAAAAATTCCAACGTGCGTTCTGCGTTGGCATTGTTTCAGAATTCTCTACGACGAGAGCCCGTCATCGAATCACCACGGTAATCGATCTTACCTTCGACTTGACAGCTTTTCTCCTTGCCTCTTTTTTTTCTCTTTTTATTTTCGTCGGTGACCTGATAAATGTCTGGATATCACGAATTTGTCTCGGTTACCACGGCCCGTACTGGACTTTGATCCGTCGATCTCTCGTATCTCTAACTTCATCGGGCATGCGAGCAAGGAAGAGAGAGGAAGAGAAAGATAGATAGAGATGCTGGAAGTTTCGATATAAAGCAACCTGCACGAAGTTATATTTCTGATCTCGCTCATTTCTCACCGACGACGTTTCACATTCGTTCGATCGAGCCGGAACGAGGAATGTTATACCGACATATCGCTTTTCTAGTTATTTTTGTTTGAGAACGAACGGCCTTCTTGCCCGGAAAATCACTCTCTTACGAGTCTTAAGATTTTTCCTAAAAATATATTTCTCTCCCTTTCGAATAATACTCGGAGATTCGTATGCATGTAGGCGATAGGTAGTAGTCCATCGAGGGGTAATGGTTATTCTAGGTAATGGTCGGTTCGCGGAAGGAAAATCGGTAGGTTAAGATAGAGAGAGGATAGGAAGAGAAGAAACACAAGGCGGTGAAGAAACGATGACGATGAGCAAGAGAGAGAGAAGGAGTTTCGGTCATGTGGCTGACAGATGGTGGCCTCCCGCTCGGTTGACAATAGATTTTCGGGATTTCCCGTTTATTCGAGAGCAAAGGACAGCCCGTAAGATGTTCTTTACGATCTTCTCTTGTCCTTGATCGTACCATCAACGATAAACGCACGTACCAAGAGTGTACTTCCCTGTGTAAGCTCCAGCGGTGAATATTCAGCGAAATCTCTTTGAACGCACGTGCGCGAATTTCTTGAACCTTTGTAGGACAATGTCGAGTTGGACTCGACATCGTCTTGGACGTTGCAGGTGACATTATTTTTTAATAACAGTACGTGTAAAATATTAATTAAAATTACTAGGTCGAGAAGAAAGGCAAATTTCAGAAATTAAATATAAAAAATATCATCTACGATAATAAATGATGCCAACGGTATCGAATTTTTCAACGACTCGATTGTCAAAATAGAAACCATGTGGAAAAGTAAACTATATTATCAGCTGTTCGATCTCGCTTACTCGTGTCTGGTAGACTTGATTATGTATCCACCTATATGATAAATTTATTTTTAAATTAAATAATTTTATTTATAATAAATAAACCGTAATAAAGGTATGAGGTAGTCCTGTAACATAATTATTAACACAGTGGTAATAAGGAATAAAGTTTCGAGAGGATCTCAGATCGTTGGAAATCTCATTCTTACGATGAAAATAAATTCTACAATTGTGATTTTCTTCGGTATTCAAATCGATGAAGAATGCTTGGAAAAACAAACATTGGTAGTGGGCACGTGAACCGAGCATGCTCTACGGCTATTTCGATGACTCATCCTGGACCCCGATCGGGCCCGTAATTAGTCCTTCAGGTAGGCCGAGAGAGCTTTCCTGGAAAATCCCAAGTGTCCTTGGTTAAGGCTCGAAAGGCGGGACGGGATCGATCGAACCGATACAACGGATATCTTCCGGAACGAGTGAGCAGCGATTTCCTTCGGACGGTTTTTTAATGTTGCCTTTAACGAGGGCTTAAGCTCTTTATCGCGATGACGTAATGTTTTTTTCTTAATTGATGTACAAATGTCTTTAGAAATTATATCAATGATCGACCGGACAAGCATTTTAGTATATTGAAATTACTGCTTCGTGTTAACCTCAAATTTTCTAATTATAAAAGCAGGGATATAATAAAACAGAGGAATAGTAAATAATAAGAATATTCGATTAGGTATAGAAATTATTGCCATATGATTTAATTTGACAAAAGATGAAATTAATATTAGAAATTGAGATAGAAACGAATGTATAGTAGTTGTAAGGTACTAGAAAATCTGAAAAAAATAAATTTGTTAAAATTGAGCATGTGCAACTGCACTACGAGTCCCACTCGATATTATAAGGCAAGGGGTTATTCATAAAATTGTACTGACGATCGGAACAAGAATAATAATATAAAAAAGGTATAATAAATATACAAAATATTTGTCAATAAAGTACAATTTAGTTATGAAATTTTAACGAGTAAAAAGATTTATTTATTCGCAAAACATCCCGTTAAAAAAGCTGTGTATAAATAGTTTAGAATGAATCGAGCCATTAAAAGTTGTTCATTTCTCCCATAATTTGACACTGCCAACCGAGAAATACTTGGACGAAATAAAAGAACGAAAGAAATTGGACCGAGGTTTAGTTTAAGAAATTTAAGAGGAAAGTATCACGGAATCTGGGAATGGTTGAAACAACGGCGTATAACGCGAGGATGAAGAAAAGGGGCCTGTCCAGCGTACCGCGTGAATTTTCCACGTCGCGAAATAATCCAAACGACTGTATGGTTTAATGGGCCATAAAATCGTAGTGTAGCCTCCCTCTTTTCTTCTTCTTTCCACTTGCTTCCTATTTGCGCGAACGTGTAGCCCTTTCGTGCTTTAGCTTGAGCGCACGCGTGCGTTTCGCTTACGAGCACACGAGCACGGTATAGCTTTGCCACTCTTCTTCTTCCTCTCTATTCCTCCCACCCCTTTGATGGCATGCTCGGGATTACTATGCCATACGACTCAATCACATTCTCTCTCGAAGAAGAAACCGTAATGTCTGCTGCTAGATCTTTGTCAAAAAACATTCTCTCTTTAAAAACTCTTAATTTTCTTACAACGATTTTTCAATGCTACCAGAAAACCGAGTGCATCATTTTTTAATCGGATATAGGGAGGGGAGATGGAAAGTGTGAAGAAGAAACGACGCGTGGCTCGCGTTTCTCGAGATTATTGGCAGCGTTTCAGAAACGATATTCTTTACGACCTATACTACATACCACGAATAGCGTAATCTTTTATTTATATTTATAGCCTTTCCACGTTGGCGAAGGAAAGTGATCGCGAAAAGAATTGAAGAAACGGTGAGATTCTAGAAGAGAGGCTACAGTGTTAAGGAATACGATGAAGAAGAAACTATAGACGAAGTTTCTTTACGAATAAAAAGAACTATATTTATAACTCATATAGCAAAGAAAATGACGTTATGATGGATGTTAAACAAGAATTGTTGAATACACGAGAAGTGTTCTTTAATTATATTCAAAATTTTCAGATTGTCGTCTATCAGAATCATTGTAAAGAATCATGACTTATATCTGTGTAAGATATTTTAATTCGAGATTACGAGTTAACATTAAATTGAAGAGTCTAAAATTGTCGCAGGTTGGGATTGTTGGGCTTGAAATCTTAAAGACAGACAAGGGAGACCTTTAAAAGCTTAGTCCTCTCTCCAGTCTCTTTTTCGACGAAAAGTTGGCAAAGCAGTGGCAACGAATTCACGAATCCAGACCTAATCCGTGCGTAGTCCAGGCGTAATCCAGCAAAGCAAGAGCTATTTATCCGAGAGCTTGCTCGCGTGGGAGGTCGATCCCTCCTCTCCCCTACGCGTCTCGAGAAAGAGAGAGAGATCGAGATCGAGAGATGGTGATACAGAAATACCGGATAGTTGTCTAAAATTGTGTGACGGACGGACAGCTGGCCGTCATTAAAACCCCATTAGCAAGGAGCTCCCTCCTTGGACTCTCTACCACCCTCTCTTTCTCTTTCTAACCCACTGTCTTTCTCTCTCTTTCTCTCGTTTCATCTCTATCTTTTTGAAGCAGCCCCCGCTTTCTAACAATATCCTACGCGACGCCGTGCCACCACCCACGCTATTAATATTGCTCCATACTCGCTTCGCATCCCGACACTTTCAGAGGGTAGCCTCTCTGTATCCTTTCTTTCCACTTTTACCTCATCTCTCTCTTTCTCTTTTCACTCAACACTTTTCCGTTTATCGTACGTACTTGGTCGGATTTCGCTTGGACGACTCGTTATGATTTTAGGCAACGATTATTGTGCGGACGCGAACTTGGCTTTTTTAATCCTTTTGTTTTTTTTTTCTAAGGAACTATATCAAATTTATCTATATCTTCTTGAGAGTGATGTTTTTTTTTGTGTAGAAACAAGTATTCGAAGGTTGTTCTTAGTGTGTTATTATTAAACTGCGGATATTTATGCAAATGCATATGCATTATAATTCATGATTCATCGAATATTGCAAGTAGAGCTGATAACTGAATAAAAATATGTAAAATATAAAGGATACATGTAGGATTTTTAATGATTTGTCTTATATGTAAAATTTGAAAAACATACGCAATAAGAAAAATATGCATTTGCATAAATATCAGCAGTCTAGTTATCATATCAAAATCTAAAAGAATAAGTTTCGAGATTTGAAATAAAAGATAGAATTTTTCGTGCATCATGAAGCACTATAACAATTTTAATTAGCTACAAGTATATTTTTTGGTAGTCTCGATATAAACGAGGGTTCCTTGCACCAAAACCGTAGTCTCAAAGTACCGCGTGGCAAAAGAGGCTAATTCCACTCTTGAAATTTTTTTAAATTTCTGTGCCAAAGCACTTTCAGAAGAATAGATGCTTAGCTTTTTTACATTTAAATATTTCCTCTACGTTTTGTTTTGCGGAGTTAATCGATTTTGCAATTCTAGCAAAACTTTCCATTGGTATCTCGGTGGGAACTGAATGGAAAAATGAATGAAAATAGACTACTCCAAGGCGATGAGAAATTTTGTCATATATTAATTCTGATTGACTAGTTTTTTTTTTTTCTATGAGAAGATCTTCCATCAGGTAAAAAGATCGATGATGTTTGAAATCGATCGATCGAGATTAGGAAAGAGAGATAGGAAGAGAAAAGGAGAGAGGGTTGGTCCAGCGAGTCGCGAAGCTATCCGTCAAAGCGTGGTGCTCCGTTTGGTTCGGAGCTTCGCGGGAATGTGGGTCAAGTTCGAAATAACTATACGATGCTCTCGGCTCCTCCGTCCGTCAACGACGTCTTCGTCTGGTCGTTCGTCTCCTCTCTCTACCTCGATCCAGAATCTCCTTTCTCTTTCTATTCTCTTTCTCTCTCTCGCACATACGCACGGTTGAGGACCGTTCGCGTGTTTCTGGCCCTGTCATCGACGCAAATTAAAATACACCCACGCGAGCGTGGTATCGCGGAGTTTGTGCGAATTTAGTTCGAAGTGAGAAAGAGAATCAAGAGGATATAACTTTTGTCTTTTTAATCTTTGATACACCTATATATCGTTTTTTCAGAAATTTTCCCTTTTTCCGTATTTGCTTTTATCGTTTCGTTTGCTGTTCACAGCAGTATTTGTTGACAAGTAATTTTAATGTTGATTTTATATCTAAACATTTTGAGACAATTAAGTAGTTAACATGATATTATTGTCCTTAGATAAAATGTATGGAAGTATAGTATGACATTAATGAATTTTAAAAAGAGACAGATAATATATCCAATCTATCTTGAGTATCTTAAACACTCGGCTTATTTTTTACGATAGATAACTGATGTTAAAGCAGAATATTATCTTCTTTGTAGAGACAAATATTATAATAGACGAATAATATTTTCTTCTTCAATAAAAAAACAAGCAGGATATGCTCAAATAGTTAAGACTATATTCATGCTAAACGAGAATCATATTCTTGATTAGAAGAATACGCTAAGCCAATAGTATAATTTTACGAGAAGAGACTATCATAGGTATATAATATATGCGTTAAAAAATTGCCAAGAACACGAAGGAGGTAACCCCTACGAATTATTGCTTCTCATTAAACGCATATCCACGTATGATCGGGGAAAAGTTAATATCGAACATCGTCGAAGGACGATATAAATCAGTCTTCTTTTAACGGCTCGTTCACGAAGGTCGACGAAGAGAACGAAGAGAGAAAGAGAGAGACGAAGGTTCGCTTTCTCGCGTATAACAATCGAGTGTAGACAAGAGAGAGAGAGAGAACTCGGAGGTCTCAGAGCTTTCTCGTTCGTAGGACGGAAATAAACGCTCCTGTCTCTCATTCTCTCTCCTCTCCCACGAGACCTCTCGCCGCGGTTTTACGGCAAGGAGGAAGACGAGAAAGAGAAGGGGAGAGTCTTCGGTCTTTGTAGCGGCAGATCAAACTCGGCGGGTCATTAATTAAATCTGGCGGAGCAGCCATCGTCCGTCCGTCTTTCCACGGCGTCTCCGATTCACTTTACACGAATCGCGCGGCATGGTTATAAATATGGTTCGCGATGGGGGGACCCTTTTCCTCGAACTCGACTGCCCTCCTGACCCGTGAAAAGGAGATCGAACAGCTCGAGTTTTATCCCTTTCGTTTCCTTTCGTACTCGCTCGATTAAAAGTTACGATCTGTTTATTCATTTCTCAGATTTTTCTAGCTTTTATCACGCTTGTTTCTTATTTTCACAATTTAGTCTATTTTTCTCAACAGTTTCTCTCGGTTTATTATAATAAAGAGAATAGGTATTATTTAAAAGAAATATTCGCAGAAATTACAGTAGTCTTATTCATTAATGATACAGAAAACTCTTAATTAATACCATATCAATGCTTGGAACAAAAATTCTATTTATTTCTTTTTATAATTACCAAACAAAATAGAGCTGGAACTGAGCAGTCAATATGAATGGTTGCGTGTTTCAAAATTTTTCGAATACCAAAACTATTGTTGTAGAAATGCATTATCTATAATATTCATTAAAGATAGCAAATAAAATGTTTCCATTTTCAGTACTTATCATATAACAACATGTGATGAAAATAAATGTAGAATAAGCGTTGGTAGTTTTAGCGTTAAACGACGATAGAATGTTCACTCGACTTCGTTATCATTCAGGAGATAAAAGAAAAATTGCCGAAGAAAAAAGGCATATGGGACGTTGTCATCGTTGTTAAAAACGTTCGTTAGATTTATTATATATTAAATAGAAATATATGTAATTATCTTTTACCAGGAAACGCGTGCACTTTTTTTTTTCTTTCACTTTACGGGCGTGCGGCGATAGTCGCGATCGTAAATTCCGCGGTACCAACGAGTTTCTTCTTATCGATGTAACCCCGGTGAAATTGTGTCATTATTTACATCGTCGAGCGAGCGTCCCGTCGCGCATGCTCGCGCGAGAGATAAAACCGACGATTTCGCGATGAGCCCTTGCGGCTTCCATCGGTCATCCTTACCCAGCGTCGAAGATGACGGGGATCGCGGTGGTGCGAGAAGATGCTGTCTAACACGCCCACTTCCGCTTGGGTACTCGTACCTACGCGAGTAGACTATAATAGAACTGGGTGAGAATGATCGTTTACAATTTCTCGTATCTCATTTAAATCAATAATTATCATTGTAATTCGACAGAATCACGTTAAGCCATCGAATGAACTTTTTATTAAATTAACTTCTAACTTTTTTTAATGATATTTAATTCACTTCTTCAGGGATGAATTCTTTTTAAAGTTGAAAGGATATTATATATTTTTTTTTAAATACGTTGAAAGAGATTAAAAATATTAATAAAAATACTATTCACTTGTGTGGCTCGTCGTCGTTATTGTAAATTCAAATTAAACGTACACGTTAAGAAGTTAAGTTTATTGTAATGTTTAGAAGACAGTTTCTAGAAAACATGGTCTAAAAATTATCATAGTACCTCACACAGTTTTAGACGGCAAATTGTCTGCTGAAACAATATGAAACTTTGCATTTTGAAACGTTTATCAAATCAGCTGACTCGTGTGTCACGAATATGACTGAAGAAGATACCTTATATCAAATCTTTTAATAATATTATAGACAAAAGTATTGACTTGAAAAAAACAGTACGAATATTATTCATATCATATTAATAAATATCTTGGGATAAATCTCTCAATACTAATATCTTACAACTACTAAATATTTCGATAAAACAATTCTTTAAGCATCACCTCGAGAATAACACGTGTATTTTTGAAAGAAGGAGTGTCGAGGAAGCTGTTAAAAAAATAATAGAAGAATTATCCTCACGAGAATTTCAATCGTCGTCGTCTAAACACGAGACGCGCTTCGCGTTGCGCGGTGTTGGTATGAAAAGTCTGGAGTCGCGTTACCGTAGTACGAATCGTATTATCTCGTTTGCTGTCTCGTTCGAACGACGGGTTTTCGAGCTTAGCGGGGTGTAACACCGGCGATGCCCCCTGCCATGGGCGGAGCGACGTTGCATAAGAGCGGATCGATAAAAATAATTCGTCCTACGTCGTTGTGAAAAAGATGCGAGAAAGAAAGAGGGAGTTTGTCGGAGATCTCTCGAATCTGGCCAACACGTGGAAGCGCGACACGATACGAACCTTCCGAAGGCGGACCCTCGTTCCTCTACATCGAGTCACTCGATCCTCGATCTTTGGTCTGATTTTCTTTTTTGGAACATTTCAGGGCAAGCTGATATCCTTTAGTTGATTCTCATTTGCCCCTTGGAAAGATATTATTAGGATTTCGTCTTTTTACGATTTATTTATTTATTTAAGAATTTACAGGTAGAAGTCCTATGTATGGAATATCTGTGATTTGTAATATATCACTCGTTCTCTTTTATTTTATTTATCTTTTATAGAACACTGTTGAAAATTTGGTTCACGAATGATTTTTAAATTGATTTATTGAATTTTTTAATTTGAAAAGTTCAATTCCATTTTAAATGTAATTTTTTTCTTCTAATTTGGCGACACTGTAGTTGAGAATCACTGATCTATATTATAAAATGTTCATTTGTTATAGTTCCTATAAACTCGCCCTGTACATGTACGATATATCTAGTAGGTATCTAGTATGCTGGTATGCAGAATCGAAGCGATAGCACCATATCCGCATGTAAAACGAAAAATAATACCATCTAATCTTCAATACTAGTTCACTACCTAAATAAGTTCAACAAACTAATCTTCTAATCGTTAATCGTATCTACTTATTCGAAAAAAAAGATCATCATAAAGACTTTAATATCGCTGTTAGAATTACAAGAAAATGAAAGAAAAATAAGTCGACCCAAGGGTCTACCGATTTCCTGATATAGCTGTGTTCTTGACATTACCAAAGGATAGAGCGCGAAGCACACGGTGTGTTTATACGAGAGAGATCTTTCCTAGAGACAGAGGACGATCTCGCAGTTTCCTCGTTGGTATCCCGCAGGAAGTCCCGCTTAAATAGACAGCCCTGATCGATGGCCCTTCCCGGCGATATTGATAAATAAAGGCGATTACAGCGATGACGATTCTCCCGGTCGATGAATTTATATACCTGACAAAAGTCCTGGACGAGCCGATAAATCAGCGTTCTCTCGTTCTACGGTTCGCGTTTCTGATCGAGAGAGTGAACAAGAGAGAGAGGGAAGGGGGTCGATGCCGGTGGCGGCTGGACAACGGGGGATAATCTCTCAATCTAAATCGATCGATACGCCAAAACGACCTCGATTTCTTCTTCGCTGTTTATCATCGCTCACTTATGAATTTATATGTCGTGGAGCACGCGAGATCGAAATACTCTTTCTCTCTCCTTCTACGCGAAGTACTCCGCAGGGGGTTTCGAAAGGAACTCGTGTAGATACTTAAAGTATCCCTTTTATTGCGCATCGATAAAGACCCGTGGGCCGTCCTTTCGAATCTTATTCGCCGATCATCGAATCGATATTTTTTTTAAGAGGGCACGCGATCTATTCAAAATTCTCTCTCATAGGTTGGTTTTTATATGGTATATCTATGTATAACTCTGTATAGGAATACTTGCACAACGTGATTTCGTATAAAATTGTTAACGAGTTGCTATAGATCCTCGTATCAAACGATTTTATATAAAATAGTTAAAAATTTGCTATAGCAAAGATTTCGTACAACGTAATTTAAATTAGGTGAACGACATAATGAAGATTTTGTATGAAATACTACAAATTGTTACGGACTCTTCGTGTCACACGATTCCATACAACGTGATTACAAAATTACTACTTGTCACCCTGTACAACACGGTGAACACAGTTAAGAAATAATTTTTCGTCAACTTCTACTTTGAATTTTTTCCTGTCGTTCTAGCTAGACTCAGCATATTTCTAAATAACGTATCATGATAAATGATTCGCGGTTATACGATTATCCCGAAGTACTTTTGTTTTCCTACGAAATCGCGAGCACGTGACAGCGTTTTATCGCGTAACCTCGTTCGAAGAATATAAATACTTTTTTGTTGAATAAATAAATTTACACTCATTTTTTATCATGCATGATTTTTACTCATGCTTTTCTTGAAAATAAATGATCATTTTATAAAAGTTACGTTATTTTAACACACAAAAAAACGTTTGTACAAACATTATTTCATTAAATTACGATCGCGTGATTTAATTAAAAGCATGAGAGAGAAATAACGTGATTCGAAATATTTTTTATGAAACGCTTGGCTTTAAAGTCACGAAACGTTTAAACGATTAACGCAAAACTCATTTATTTTCTCAATAATCCCATACGCTCGTCTACCTCGTCGTTCAAATCGAAAGAATAGAACGAGCTCGCGATAACTGGTCCGACGATAATATACTTTGTTTTACGCGTTCGCAAATTGTCCTCATCGTAGGTACCTATTCACCTATTCGTACGTCAAACGTAGAAACATTGTGCATTTTCTCACAATACGTCCTACCAAGACGTTCTTACGACAGCCCGTTAAATTTTCGTCGTAATAAGACCAGTTTAGGTTCTAATCGCTTTGGGAGCATCTTCCGACATGCTTTCCGCGCTTACCATCGCAGATAACATTGTTCTTTTCCATTGTATTTCGTCGAATTCCTCGAAAATACTCGTAAAAGTATTCGACACGACGATTTACGCTTATAATAAGTTCCAAGAGTTCATCGTTAAATTCAACGAGCGTGCACTCGATTGGAATAACTTGACACCGAAAATTTATTTCTCTTTCTTCGTACGTCATTTTGTATTTTCGACTAGGTTAATAAAGTTTGGTGGAGTAAAAAAAAAAAGAGCCCGAAAATGAGGAGTGTGAGAGGCAAGCAAGATGGAAGTGATTTTCTTATTCTTCCTTTCTTTCCTTGTCGAAGGATAGAGCCGCGCCCACTTGTTTGCTCAGAGTGACAGTTTTACCTGGAGCTTTGGGTGGTTTGTACTAAGCCGAGGTCGTCCGAGCCTCTCCTTCTTTCTCTCTCTTTATCTATTTATCTCCTCCTTCTCTATTGATTTATTCGGCTCATCCGAAGAAACGTATTATTCAATGATGGAAAGGAGGAAAGCGTGACTCGTTGCTTTCTACGTTTGTTTCAAATCTTCTCGTGGTCCAAGGGAAATTTTCAAATCGTTTCTATTCTTTAATTCTTTCCAATAACGATCAAATTTATCGTTAACTCGAACGTTGCAACTTGTCACTGTATCTAATTTCGATTCATCAGATTGTTTAGATCGTTCAGATTTAATATTCAAGAATTTACGTTTACGCAATAAACGTAAATTCTTGAATATTAAATATTAGAAGGTCGATAAACTTAATTTAAAAAAAAAAAAAAAAGAAAAAAATTGTTGATCGTTCAGATTGCCATTACATATCTCGAAAGGAGTCGGATAATTTTGTTGTCTATTTTTCGTGTGCGACGCAGACTTCTTCTATGTTAATTCGTTGATTCGGAAACAAGGTGCTCTCTCTCTTCCTCTCACGATGTGTCTCGGCCCACCCATCGCATCCGTTCCACCTCTTGCTCCGGCTATTTTCCATACTTCGAACGCCCACGCATGAGCCCATAGGTTCGAGATAGAACAATGCTCTCCCACCTTACACCCAATCTCCGACCGGACCGTGATTAACGTAATAACAGTGCGAGCACGCGTCTCCGCCGGAGACATCGCTCAACGATACCATTTAAAAGTGTCTCTTCTATGACCAGAATACGGAATATAAAGTGTGATGGAAAAAATCGTGCTTGGAAAAATTAAGAGGAATCTTTTTTTTTTTTTTAGTAGCTCCAAGGTGATCTTAGTTATTTGGATTAACTGTACCGTTATTGGTATGTCTATGTATATTCAGTGGTAACCGAGAATGTCAAAATGTGATGGAAATTTTATTTTTGGTATAATTAAGATTCCTAGCTTGACACTTGGTTCGATGGTATCTACTCAAGTTATGATTGTTTGCGATGTAAAGTCTGTCTGTAAAAATCGAACGAAATTCATGGAATCTTTTCTACTAAATCGAACCGCACTTTACTTATTTGTATTACACGGCTTGGTAGTATTTGAGATACGGGTACTTACAATGTAAATTTGTTATTAAAAATCATGAAGAATTGTATGTTAAATTTTATTTGATTTATTTATATTACTTGATTTGATGGTATTCAAATTATGAGTCTATAAAAATTAAACAATATTCGGGGAACCTTTTCTGCTTTGAGCTTGTACTACTTTGAGCAACATTGAACTTTTCACGATGCGATTGGTAGCTCGCTTGTCTGATTTCACATTGTTATAAAATGATGTTTTATTAGCATACACCTTACGAACCTAAAGCAAAACGACCAGAACCACCATCACGATCACCTTTACAATGTTACATCACTTTGTCAACCGTCCGATCGTTTAAGATTTCAAACGTCGTCGAGCATAGAAACAAGCGAAACGTTATTTTCCAGGAAAATCCTTATCGCGTGCGACACCGTTAGAAAACCCTATTACCATCGACGTATATACACATATGTAATGAACACGTTCATTTTTTTTTTTTTGTTATACAATATTTATTCAAATGAGAAGTAAAAAGGTATTCAAAAAGTTTAACAATACAAATAATAAAAATTGATTATCCAGTAGATAGACCAAAAGGTTTACAGAATGGTAAAAATGTATACTCGTGTTATCGCTCTTGTACAATATTTAGACCGTGGTCAAAAGAAAAAGAGAAGTGGAAGTTTAAGAAACGATTTGTAGTTAAACTATTTTCGAGTAAATAGAAACGTTTATACACACATATAACGAACACGTTATTTTTCTCGTACAATATTCAAAGTACAGATAGGATATAAGAAATTGAACCATAAGAAAGATAGTTTAACAAGAAACTGATTATCGACTAGATAGAGGGGTTTATAAGATGGTTCAGATCGGAATTTGAGGAACGGACTTGTTGCGTATTTGATTAGGATTCCATCTCTCGAAGAGAAGAACGAAACTGATGGCGAAGACCATCGACCATTCTGACCACCACAGCGAAGGTCAATATTATCACACGTGCTCGAAATGCCGACAGAGGGAGATTTCTCTCTCTCTTTCTTTCTCATCGTGTCCTCGATCGTAGTCCCATTTTTAAGTTCGGCCCTTACACCGGGTATATCACGCGTATGTGTACCACCTGCATGCGTTCGATGCACTCGTGTTTATCCAAGACCGACCGATCTTTCAGGTAGAAAAACTCACCTCGCCATTTCTTCACGATCACGTATATACATAAGTACGTATCGTGTTTTGGGGAAAGTAGCAGACGAATCTATTTGCATCTGGGTTCATAGTCGAGATAAGGTACGAGCCTAACAAAAATACCTTTCTTGTGAACGAAACGAAAATAATCGAGACAGCGTGTCGTGTAATACATTATTGTATTATTATACCTACATTTTATGTAGGGGAAAGGTGGGATACTTGATCACTGTTTTAAATTTAAAGACTTCATTTTTATTAACAACACTTTCACTTAAAATAACACGAAACTAATGTAGTTTTTAAATAATCAACTGGTACGGTTGTGCCAAACTTACTATACATACCCGTAAATCTGAGTGCTTGGAAAAAAACTTGCTACATTTAAAAGATAAAGAAAAATTATCAAGTATCCCTGATGATCGAGTATCCCACCTTTCCCCTACCTATTCGATTGATAAATTTTTCTAATTTTTTTATTACAATGATAATAACATTTCAATCGATCCATTTATCTATATTTTGAACGAAGAAGTATTGAAAGTTAACTAATCTTATATCTACGAGTAGTAAGATGTCGAGTCGGACTCGACAGGAAAGGGTTAACAGGGTTAAAGCAAGGCAGCTGTTACTTCACGCTTTCTTGCAGACAAGAACACGTCAAAGTCTTCCTTGGAAGGGTTAACGACAAGAGAGTATAATAGAGCAAAAGGCGTTATCGTAATACGCTATGACGCTTCCTCGAAGTAAGCTTAATCTCCATATCGTTCCATCCAATAGGTACCCGCAGAAACTAGTAATAACTAATATCGGAGACGATACGAGCGTGAGAAAGTCATCGTTCTCGCTCACAACCGGATAGGCCGTATCTGTCCACTATGTGAAAACGACCAGTCGACTTGTCACCGTCAATTTTGCTAGACTCATTGCGATTTTGTCTTTATCTTCCTCTATCCCAGTTTTAATTTTGTTACTAGGGTCTCGGTATCGTAAAATCAAACCTTTAATATATTTTTGACATTGTTGACACGTTGAATGCCATGGGTCACTCGATTTGTCATATTGTATTTAAAATGTTTATCGATATTCACAAGAATGTAACCATCAGTCATAAAAATTGTGAGGTCTAATACCTATAAGAGATATAATGATAGATTCCTCTATAAGTTTATTTTAAAAAACATTATTAACCAAATTATATAAACCCACAGATTGATTAAAATTGACTCGGCACTCAACTTGTTAATAAATTTTATTCCATTCTCTAATTTTTCGTTTCATAGATTCATTGTCACGAAAGATCCTTCAAATTTGATAAAAGAGTTCTAATTTTTAATCAAAACGACCCACAGCAAGGAATCACGTTACCTTAGGTCATAACATTATATGCATATATATTCTAAGTGAAACTTCGCTGTGTCTTTATTACCAGGCATACGAAATACACTATGGTTTTATCGGGTAATGAATCGTAGTCGTTCAACAATTCGACGATAATACATTTTCCGTTTATTTTTTTTTACCCGTGCGGAAGGAAAATTAATTCGCGGTGAGTGAACAAATGATGTTTCACTTTTTCTCTTCGTCTCTTTCTCTCTTCTGCTTCTTCACCTACAATTTTATGATGGCCGCTTCCGGCGAACGGTGGTAATGCGACTTTGTACATTTTTATGCCGGCACCGGTGCAACGGGCACGGTCATAAAACACATATGACACCCGTAGCATAATAATGTTAGCCGATAGCGGCTATCTCGTTGTGTATAACGTACAATACCGCTTCGCCATTTTCCTAATTAATGTTTAATGCCCCGATATCTGCCCTCCTTATTCACCATTACGGCTTGCCCGCTCGATATCGCCTATCAACGGACGTTCGCATTTTTTTTTCTCCTTCCATCCCCTCCTCCTTACTCCCCACGAGTATTCGAACCAATCTCCGAGTCACTTGGAGATTAAAAACGTAGTTTATTCGTCATATATTTTCCTTATTCTATATAAGCTTCATTTTTAATCTCAAACTTCTAACAGAGCATTTTGGAGAGTCAAATCGCAATTAAAATTTCGGCTCGGGATTGGATCATCTTGGTTTTTATTTATTTTAACCAATATATCGTATTACCTTTGCTGTGAGATGTTTATCATTGAAAGGCAATTTTTAGGAAAGGATTAAATAAAATATGATTTATTCTTTAACGTGTCGCGTTTGCGATAGACAAAGATTTGCTTCAACGGACGTTTTTCTTGTTTTAGTCGCATCAAGAAGAAGAATTGTCGGATCCAGACCTGCAGGATGAAGAAAGCGGAGAGGAGTTACCTCAGCAACCTCACGCTGGACATACACACTCTTCGTCGGATGCGACATCGGTGCCGACGAGCACACCCACACCTCTAACAAATTTGAACAGTCTCATGGGCACGCACCATCCCCACTTTTTGGCGAAACTTAAAATGGAGGTTAGTTAGAATTCTTTCTTCCTTACTAGAAAATCAATGCAATATTTACTTGGATCAGGAATTTTATCAAAATCATGCTGCGTGTAAATTAAAGGATAAATTAAAGGATACGGTTAACTATTAGGAACATAATCCTGCCAGTTTTATACACAAATTTAGATGCTACTACAATTATTAAAACACACTATCAATTCAACTTTTTTTCCTTGCAACTCATATTTTCAATAAAAAACCCCCATTCCTGTTTTGGTTTGTAACTCACTAAATTTTTTAGATCGTATTTCTTACTACCCCCGTCATTGAATTTACAATTAATTTAATAAAAGGCTGTTCACCGCTACCACAACCAACCTAAATAAATAATGAAGTCCCGAAATCCCGAATCTAGATCATATTTTTTAACCCCACTATTAAATTTACAATTAACCCTCTGCACTCGGTGTCGAGTGTGACTCGACGCTAAATTTTTTTTTGTACTCGCAGATTTGTTTCTAATTCACCTACCAGAACCTCCAACATATTTTTTTCTCAATGTAACAAATGATATATCACTGTAAATGAAATAATATAATGTTGGAAATATGTCGCCTCAGAGGCAACACTCGAGTGCAAAGAGTTAATTTAATAAAAGGCTGTTCATAGTTACCACGACCAACCTAAACAAATAATAAATTCCCGAAATTCCGAATCTAGATCATATTTCTTAACCCTACTATTGAATTTACAATTAACCCTTTGCACTCGGTGTCGAGTGTGACTCGACGCTCAATTTTTTTTGTACTCACAGATTTGTCTTCAATTTACCTACCAGAACCGCCAACATAATTTTTTCTCAATGTAGCTAGTGATATATCCTTGTAATGATATAATGTTGGAAACATGTCGCCTCAGAGGCAACACTCGAGTGCAAAGGGTTAATTTAATAAAAAAGGCTGTTCATAGTTACCACAAGCAACCTAAACAAATAATAAATTCTCGAAATCCCAAAAATTTGAATACAGACGGACGTGGACATGCTGAACAACAAAAGCGGCCTAGAGGCGTTGCAGGCGGCGATGGGAAGCGGTGGCTTCAACCTGCCCTTCTCGTTTCCACCCCCAGCCGCGTTCTTAACTCCGCAACATCACGGACAGAATAATCATCCGCAAGGGGGTGGGGTCGTTGTGGGTTCCGCGGCTGCCGCGGCGGCCGCAGCAGCAGCCGCGGCTTTGGGATCCGGTCTCGGAGCTGGATTGGGTGGACTCGGTGTAGCCGCAGGTGGCAACGTGAATCAAGTGACGTCCTCGGCAAGCTCGCACTCGAGCGAGTCATCCCAGGGTAGCGCGAAAAACGTCGGTGAGGTTCGCGATGCTGCCAACAATCATTCGCAGAGTAACAACAACAATAATGCCACGGCTGCTAATCATCAGCAACAGACGAGCTGGAGTTTCGAGGAGCAGTTCAAACAGGTGCGTCAGGCAAGTACTTTGTTTATCCGTACGCTCGCGAGTGTTTCTATCTTTTGGTTGTACAGTAGTCTCTCTATAATCCGGCCCCACCAATAGTCCGGTGTTTTCAGAAAGGAAACCTTAAAAGAATAGTATAAATACGGTACAGAAATGTGATTTTTTTGTATAACGTCTAGTTGAAGTTAGGTAAATTACAGAAAAATGCAATATCTTTTTTCGTAATTTTTTTTTTGGTTAATACTAATTTTCATTTTAATATATTTTGTGCAATAATCGTAGGTTTTACTATTAAAATGCGTTTTTTTAAACGAACCTTCACTAATCCAGCGTTTTTGTTATTCCGGAAGTCTTTTCGTCTGATATCTGTCGGATTACTGAGAGACTACTGTACTTTTATTCGATGGGGAAAATAGATTTTGCAAATGGAAAATTTCGTTATAATTCGATATAATTATAGGATCGAGGTGAAATTTAGAATTACTTAAAAAGTTTATTTAATTTTAAAGATTATTTAATAAGAAGTTTCTTAGTTTTCGTCAAATGTAATATACCGAATAAGTTTATTCCTTTTCATTGCAAAGGTGCAACCTTAAATATATTCAGATTTATTAAATTTATAATTAAGATATTTAACAAGTTTTTTCTTCCTAAGTTGAGAACTGATAGGCATGTCCATTAATGAACTAATAAGACAAAATCATACATCTTAATGAAATGCTCGTTTTACCATAGTTTTAATGAAACTCACGAATATGTGCTCACGGACCGTAATGCGATACGATCAGAATCCTAATCAAAATCAAGAGTAAATTAGAGAAAATGGGATAAAAAGAGAATTATATTAAACCCACGTGACTTGTCCTGATTATAACCGCAGCATCATTCGGTACGATTACGCTACAAATGACTTTATCGATGTAACGTTAAAAGTAATTAAAATCGAGTCATATTCTTCTCATAAAATTACCTTTTCGAAAACACGGGTTCCTGGTGAGCAGATCGATTGCCGAGTCGTCGAGAGTCAAGTAACGTGGGCGACCTACAAGCATGTCGGTCCTCTTTTGAAGGACATCTCTTGGTACCATAAGAGACATGTAATTACGCTCTCGAACTCTTTGCTTCGAGTCTTCTTCGTTCCGTATGCATCTTCATATTATAAACGTATACAAATATACGTGTGTGTATGCGAAAGAGAGGGGAAAGAGATGGAAGTGGAGGAGGACTCGGGTATGAGAACTTTAATTAATACAACGGTGGGAGCTAATTATTATTTTTACACGAGGCGAGAGATAATTACCGCTCGTTCGTTCCCGAATGCTTATATTCCGGCACGCCGACGAAACTTGGGATATAGTTTAGCTCAGGGAGAGCAGAACAAACGAATGCATAGAGATGGGTCCGAGGTACCTTCCAGAATCCAGCATCGTTTTAGGCCGATGACCTCCCGAATGACACGTTTCATATGTTATCACTAATTTACATTAATCTTTGGTGATTCTGCCAGTCAAAAAATTACTCACGAATAAGTTGTTTTTTTTTAACAATTATTTGAAATAGATTAGAAAAACGTAATAATATTCTTTAAACGTGCACAATATGATAAGGATTATAGGCAAACGTGATATGATGTTTTAAATTGAACATATATCAATCGATCTATCAAAATTTCAAACAATACTAGCTATAATATATAAAATGATTCTTGACTTTGCAAGAATATTAGAAAATATACTCAACTACAGTGAACTAAACTAATCAGATGAAAGACATTTTTTAATCCAAGTACTCCTTGCAACAGTTAAACCTCAACAACGCAAACTAATTTTTTATTACTAACATACCTCACTCGCCAGACATTAAAACCCAAACTAAACATAGCTATCTTAATAAACCAAAAGCTATAAAAAAAAACAATTGCTTTACCTCATATCAATATAGCACCGAGCACGTCTTCAGAAAACCAAAGAAACCACTATACAGCTTTACCTATCCTAAGACCAGTACTGTAAATCAAACATTTAAATCCCTTGACACAAAAAAAGAACCCTCTTCCCTACTTCCGATCCTGCAACGCGTCGAAAGTGATTAACCATCTTGGATAAGATCGATGCAAAATGTTCGAGTGGTATATACATGCGCATAGACAAATACGCGTGTAAAGTAAATAAGGTAGGGGGGAAAATAAGTGTGTGAAAAAGGAGTTACCGATAGGGAGAGGGGGTTGTAGCGAGCAACACGCGCGGGTAGATGGATGGATAGAGGAGTTCGAAATAGCTCTACGTAGATGAAGAAGTGGACGAGGAGATGAAAAAGAAGGGAATGGAAAAAAGATAGATGGGGAGGGGAGAGGGTTATAGAATTAGCTGGACTCGGCATCGTATCCTTGTTAATGCTTTTTACGTGGACCTTCTCTCTCTATCTCCCCCTCTCTCTCTCTTACATCCATCTATACACGTACACACATAACTATATTTTCTCACAATCTTTCTCTCTCCTTCTTTCGCGAGTAGCTATATTATTTTGCATCGTCGGCCAAGCGAGACCGGCAGGAAAGGTTTTCGGTTTTTGCAAAGAGGGTGTGGTATCGGATTACCATTTAGATTGTTCGCGCGGAGAAGCGGATGGCTCCTCTTCAATGGCGACAAATCCGAACGGTCCTTGTCCTCACGGTGTTAAGAAAAGGGCAAGCCGCCGAATTAGTCGAATTTCACGAGACTCTCTCTCTGGCTTCTAATGAGGTTCTTGGCTATTCGTTTTACAGAGAAAATTATGAGAACGTTACGTAAAATTAATGAGATCTCGATGCTAATGGAACACAAGTTTATCGTTCTCGATCTATCGATAAGACGTCGACCACGAATGGACGACACCTGAAGTTGTCGAACGATCGATTTTTAACACCGATCTTTATCTTTGAGACGTTCTCGCCTTTTCCTTCTACATCCTTCCATCGATAAACGTAATTGCACTTCATCGGGTTCCTTCGCGGATATGGTTCTCTACGGTTTCTTGTAATTAATATATGTAATACGTCTAGATGGGTGTCGGTACTGAGGTGAGTCAGCTGGTACCTGAATCATCTTTCTTATTTTCGAAGATAGAACGATTGTTTTGGATATATAAACAGACAATTAAGTATAATAAAGACATCAGGGTTAGTTGGAAGGGACGAAGGATCTTCAAAACAAGAGAGATATTTTTCATACGAGTTTCGAATGATTCATTCTTGAATAGGTACCATCTTTATTAAAAGATTTATAACACTTGTAGTTGGTATTAACTGTTATTTGTTTTGAAAATAAAAAAAATCAGTCTACAAACAAATAAACTAGAAATTAACGAATCAGATTTTCTAGCAGCCTGTAGGAAATAGATATTTTTTATCATCTTTGGTATTTGACAAAAATGAAAGTAGTTTATCAATGGTATAGATTACAAACACGGTATGATTTGATTGCTTTCAATTCTACATTGCAGGATTGTATTAATATGTTCCTAAACAATTCTAAACTATTACCCTTAGATATAGAAAACTATTTGGTACTCATATAATAAACATAAGTACAGAAAAAAGCTGTAAATCGTATAAAACTATAACCCCTTATACTCTTGCTCCGATAACCAAGATGAAATTCGCGACAAATCAAATCCAGCGTCCATCGCCGATAAAAGTTTGTAGCTCGGCATTTGCGTTCATCGTATACGAAGACGAGTAGGTACGTTGGGAGAGAGGAGAAATGAACGAACGGTAGGGAGAGTAGAGGAGAAGGAGCTTAGGAATGAAAATGGAAGTCTCCACCTACTCGAAGAGTCGGCGCCCGGATCGCATCCATCATTCCGGCGGGGGCGTACTCGCTCGGTCTTTAATCTTTCCTTCTTCTCGGAGCGATGCTGCCGCCGCTGACGCCGTGCTGATGCCGTTGCTTCCTTCCTTCCTTCCTTTCTTTCTTTCTCGCGTCCACCCTCTTCTCGACGATCACCATGCTCTCACGCGTTCAAATTCACCGAGAGAGAGACTCAAAGCTCTCACCCTTCGGCCCTTCGTGTCTTGACTTTCGTTGCAACGAAACGTGCAACGAAAGATGGAGGCTGGATCGAGAGTCGTTGATCGTCTTTGCTGGGAAAGTCGAGGCAATTGTTCGAAACGCGTGTGGTTTTGGTCGGACGAGCTCGTTTTGGCGGAAGTTGTATCATTTAGGGTTCGTTCGTCGTAGGACTCGTTTGTCTAGTAGAGTAGATTGTTAAGCTTTTGCATTTTTTTATAAGTTCATTTTAGTTCTACAAATTAGTAATTATCTGTTGGTTATCAAAGGATTGGATTTTATCAGTGTAATGTGTTAGCAAATTTATATGATAAATATCACATTTCTTACCTGGATAATAAAGAATTCGAAATATATAAATATATCTAATGTAGCTCGATATCTGACTTGTTAAAATGAACATAATTGTGAGTTTAAATAATTCTGTTTTATAATTTTACTTTTTCAATTTTAAACTCTAGCTAATTAGCAAATTTATTTACCATAAACATTGAAAAACGATATTCCTTATAAAAAATCATAGCTATGAGATAAACATAAACGTGTCTAAAAATTTCGAATTCTATCATAATTTTGTTATAACGAACCATTCAAGTTTCATCTGATCCAAGGGAAGCAAGTACAACTATCTCGTTTATTACAATACTTTCGCTATTATTACCAAGTAAGAAACTAATAAAATTCTTGGCAAGGAACTCAACGATTATTCAAAACCTTCGAATGGTCCGGTAGTGGAAGATGCAAAGAGTTAACGCGAGGGTTATAAAAGTATCTCGAGAGGTTAGTTGTTGGTCGGTTATCATCTCGAATCATTACTTAGTCCTAGCACTCTCTTGGAGTAGTAGAAAAGTGCATCGAGCCCTTTCCACCCTCTTCTCTCTCTCTTTCTAACATACACATTCTGAAAACGTTATATACCTACGCCTATCTAACACGTAGTAGGTACATATAACTAAGCTGTGTTACACTCTCTCAGCATATATACGCATATACAGGGTGCTTCAAGAAACAAACAAAACTATTAATAATAATTTATTTATTTATCAACGTGAATATTCCCTTTAGAAAAAATAATACATAATATTTATATTTATATGCTGTCATATGGTGAGTCAGAAAAAAAAGAGCAAATAATGACCGTTTTGAGTCAAAGAGTACGGTATAAACAAGACTTAAATCTAGAAGGAGACAGAAAGAAATCGATACAATCGCAAACGGAGTTGACATTTAAAATAATGCGATTAATACAATCATTTGTACCGTAATCGGTGCGGTGAGACTGAGGGCGAAGCAGAGTGCGCACTCTAGATAATCTTCCTCCATTATAATAAGTAATCCCAACGAAATCACTTGGAAACGATCGCATCGATCGACAACTTGTCTCTCTCTAAATTTCTTTTATACAACCTAACCAACCTTACACCTTACTAAAAATTATTCCCTATCCCTCCTGAAACACTCTGTATACAAGTATACATACATACATACAGTCTGTCAAAAAAGTCTCCGTACACCCTTTAAAGCGCTATAACTTGTAAAAATCGACGATTTCGACCTTATTCTGTGATCTTTATACATTTATAGCTCTAAACAACGTTAACCGATTTGGATGAAATTTGTAGTATGCATGGATTTTACTTAAATCTACCGAAGGCAGTTTTTAAATTTTCATTATTAGCTCTGATAAAAAAGTTGAAAAAATGACTTTTTTTTATTTGCTTTGTAACTTTGAAGATTCTGATATTTGTTAACCAAAAAAGCTACGATATATAGTAAACTAATCTTTCTACGTGCTTGCAAAAATTCAAGTCTATTTGATCCATTTTTTACAAGTTATAGCGCTTTAAAGGGTGTACGGAGACTTTTTTGACAGACTGTAAGTACATTCACATATGTAAAGAGGAAGGACGCGCACCTACGCGAGCGTATCGTCGTCCCTACGCGCAGAGAACGAACGTCGAGCGTGCATTCGTGCGCTACCACGGGTAGTATAATACTGTAGCGCTATACTTTGCAGCCATTGTGAAATAACTCGTAAAGCTGCAAATTGCTGGCTATTTCGCTCCCATATACGCGCATGTTCTACACCGGACCTACGTATTCCTCTCGCGCGCGAATACGCGCGCGTACAACGTTCCTCTCTTTTCGCGTATTCGTCGATGCTCGAGCGGAGGAGGAGGATCTCTTATGAACAAGGGGAAGGAGGGGGGAGAAAAGAAGGGTGGGGAGGAAACGTTGGTGAAAAAGGAACGTTCGTGTTAGAATTCACACGCGTGCGCCGATCTCCAGGTCCAGAGTGCGATTTTAACACACACACACACACACAAATACGTATAAAGATACACGTGTATGTAAAGAGTATATACAAGGACAAACGTTAACATCGGGTACAGTTCGTTGTCTCGGTACGTCGTATCGGCCGTGCGCCTCGAATCCTTCGAGTTATCATTGTGATTATGCAAATGCATTATCATTATGCAAATGGAGAGCATGGTATGGCCGAGAACCGCCAGCACCGCTCGTTTCGACGCACCCGGGGCGTATACTATACGTATACTCCAGTAAGAGTAATTACGCGTGGAAAATAATTTTCCGCGTTAACGCGGAAACACAGTAGGGACTGTGGGTAAGTTTAGTGATACGGTGATTTGGCTGTATCGTTCAGTTTTTGATTACTTCTTCTTTTTGTTTCTTTGATTTTGGGTATCGATTATTCGAGATTTTAACGAGCTAATGTGGAATTCTTTCGATAGGTTTTTTATCCTGGAAATTAATACTAGCACTGTTTTGCTTAACGAGAAGGATAAATTTTGTTTGGATATGTATTATCGTTCTGTTGGTTATTAATTAGGGTTATTCGTTTATTTTACGTGGCAATGACCGTGGGTGTTCAGAATTGTAAGTGAACATATTATATTTTGTTTATGATATGTTTTATAGAAGATCGTTTTCTTTTGAACCATTAATTTTTTAGATGATCGAACCTTTAATCATATTTTTTTGTATCATTAATTATATTATAAATTAAAAGCTAGGATGTTTCATTTAAAAAAGTCACCTCGTCTACTCAGGATTAAATGGATATAATCATTCAATAAGATTTTTAAAACTTTAGCATTTTTTCGAAAATACTTTACTATTCCGGAACTTTCGGATATCTATATGCCATCATCATAATTGCTTATCATCTTTTTATGTTTTTATTTTTGAACGATTCACCTATCATGTCAATAAGTTTTACTAATCATAGTGTAGGCACCTGTCCATGAACGAGCGTCACCTTCCGTATTCGGCCAATATATTACATGTATTTTTGTTTCTTTAAATACAAGTATTATGCCCGTTTTATCAGCCCGTTAATATTGTGACAATAACATTCGACTATTGCGCACAATAGTTTTGGGATAATAAAAATAGTCTCTTGTTTTTAACGTCGTCGATCGCTCGGCCAATGAATTTCTTCCAATTTCAAGGATTCGTCGTCGTGATTGAGGCATTCTTTATTTTTATTGTTTCCTAATCTGTACTCCCAAAGGTGTTGGTTAAAAAACAAATCTATTTATAAGTAGATATACCTATAAGTGGTTTCTCGATGTCGCAGTGCGATTTCGTTGCTTAAGAAAATTGAAGAAGATTTAATCCAAGTTGGTTTAGTAGTTTCAGAATTTATTTTTTTAAAAATATTATTATTATTATAGATGCGAGATCGAATACCAAAAGAACAATAAAGAAGAATTAACTTATATTTTTATATTTAAACAAAAATTAATATAGGGAAAGATAAATGTCATGTTTTGTGTCTTACATCATACGAGCTATTACTCCTTTCTTCATTTCTTCTTTTATTCTTCTTATTAACAATTAAAATAAAGCGATTCTCTCAAATGAAAATATAAAGAAAGAGAAAGAAGATAGACGGAACGAACGATTTTGCTGGCAAAACGGCCAATCGGACGGAAGAATCGGCCGAGCGGTCGCGCACACGTGTCCTTTCGTCCTTTCACAGGCTACTTCCCTTCCATTTTACCCTCATTTTTCTTTTATTCTTTTTTACTTCGATCCACCGCGTAACGACACATAGGACGCACCCACGAGAGAGAAAAAACATACGCTCATTTTATTTACACGTGTACACCGGCAAATGGTGCGATTGGTTGATCGATTTTTATTCCAACTTCATTTTCACGAGCAATAAATATTTCTCTTCTTTTCCAAACACAAACAATTTTCCAGAACGAGTCAGACGTCCTTGTAAGTTTTAGTGACGCATAATCACCCGACTCGCGGTAGATCGATAGAAATAAATAAATAGAAAAGAGAATAAACCTACTCGCATATAGATAAGTTTCGTTCGATAGAAAATAAGAAAAAAAAAAAAGGAACTTCGTGCTTTGGATTAGGTACTCGACGCGTGGCGTACATCGGCCATCGTAAAGTTTATCACCGTTTGAAATTAATTTTCATTCCATTAGTATGTTATCGAGTCGATCGTAACTCGAACGTGCGACTCGTTAATTCGTCGTTTTCCACGTAAACTAAATATTCAAGAAGGTAAAAAAAGAGAAAGAGCAGGAAAGAAAGCTAGCAATTCGTTTCGACGACGGAAGGCATCGTCCTTTTCTTATTTAATTTTGTTCCTTTTACGGGTTACCTCGAGCGTGCATACGTATCGTAATTTTAAAAAAGGGGATTCAAGTTTTTGCGTTGGAAAAAGATGAAACGGATGCCTTCTTTTTGACAACCCTCTCCTTCTCTCTCTTCGTTTTAACGGTAAACGCGAGATATGGACACTGGTCGTTCTTATTCCCATATATCGATCAATTAGCAGAGCCGTGCATGCGGAAGCGCAATTACGGCGATTAGCGTCCCGTAAGTTAGAGAAGGACGAACCGTACGGTGCAACGACATAAAGAGAGATGCACACAATTTCAAGCGGCTTCCGTCTCTTCTTCCATTGTCGTAACACCCTTCGTTCGTTGGAGCAGCAAAAAACGCAGGCTCGTAATCGCGAGATCGAGATCGATCGTTCCTACCCTTTCCGTTTTTTAAAATGTATATTTCCTTCTTCTCAAGCAGAATTAAAAGATTCTATCCTTTTTTCTCTCCTTTGCAAAATGATTCGCTTTCGATGCAGTGACCACCGACGGAGTGTAACGAGCGCGCCCGGAAGGTTTCGCCAAAGTGGACGGATTTTCACGCGAGGCTGCCGTTCGTTTATGCACGTGTAAGCCAATATATAGATTACTATGCTCTTGGCACGACTTATTTAACGAGCTTATGACTATTGGATAGAAGCTTCTGGGCTAGGCGAAGACGTTCCACTGGAATCACACAACGGATAGATAACGTTTAACGATAGAATTTTTAATACAAGTTTAATTTATAATAATTATGTTATTGGTCAGTTAAAGAATGTTGGATACGTTCGTGGTATAGTTGGTTATGCTGTAAATTTGAAAAAAATTTTGTTTGACATTATAAGAAAGATTGATGTAATAATTATGTATTGTTACAATACAATTTTTTTAATCAATCTACATTAGATCTTAAACTTCTTATAAATGTAATTCTAAGAAAGGTTAATGTAATAATTATGTATTGTTACTTTGATTTTGTATGATATCAAAAGCATGGTCAGTGATCGAACGAATTTAAATTAAATATTTTAATATTTAAAATTAGTAATTAAAATTAGTAAAATATTAAATATTTTAATAATTATTATATTTATGAATTAAGTATTTATTTTAAAAAGTTCATTTCGACGTCTACTCTCGTATTCTTTCAATTTTATGCTCCAAAAAAATGTAGACAATTTTGTGTCCTATAAGAAATGAATCAACGCGTTAAAGATGATTTCTTTTTTTTTCTTCGTCTTCTCGCGTCTCTTTAGAGCGCGTAAAGCGAGTCGCAGAAGTCCGGCACGCGTTAATGGCCTCCGGTGCTCCGAAGAAAAGACTCGGAGAATTCATCGGACGTTCGACGAATGAACGATGCGTGACCGTCTCACGAGCGCGATTCTATAGTACACCTTCGCATATATTACCAGAACGGAGACTCAACCGTTGGTATCTTTCACGCACGTACCTTCTTCTATCTTCTCTACCTCGAGAATCTTTCTAAAAAGCGTAACGAAAGGAACACATCTTACCTCTATATAGTACATATACGTAAGAATCGCGTCCCATTTTCATCGAATGCAAAGTACCTACCAGCGGTATCACCCTTTTGAAAGCTTCCCTCGAACTTTATGAAAATCTCTCGAGAGAAAAATCGTCTCGGCATACTTGACTCTGGTCAAGTTCCTTGACTCGATGAAAGCAGACACACGTTCTCTCTCTCATTCAGAAAGAGGGCATTCACCGTAGCTCGAAGAAAAATCGAAGGGTGGATACGGGGGTTCTAAGGATTAGGATGGATGAGCTTGGGAAGAATGAGTAAGGATGGAAAATTTTTGTGCTAGGAGAAATGAAATGTGTCTAATCAATCTTACCGATATTTTAGTGAATCGATCGAGCTGGCTGCCGAACAGATTTCATTGTAAATACTTGTACTTAGATTTTTGTACAATTTTTTTAATCAATCTACATTAGATTTTCTTATAAATGTAATAATAAACGATAGTTATGAACGTGTTAAGTGCAATGCGAATGATCTAGTACAAGTCACGCGTTGATATATTAATCCGAGAAAAAATTTAACATCTTGATTGAGAATTTCAAACACAAATTTAAGAATATCTCTTTTGGTGGGTATTTTTGTACTTTATGCCCATTATAGAAATCACAATTAGACAGTTTATCTTTTCCAATTAAATAAATTAAATACGAATATGATTTTACATCGTGTCAAGGTTAGAGGTTAATCGGTAAAGAATAAAACTCTCGTGATAAAGACTTTGAATTTTTCTATTGCCCTGTTTCTATCGCATATAAGCTTAGACTATGAAAGAAGGGGGAAAAAAAGGAAAGAAATACGAGACGACACGCTCACCCACATGATTCATTGAAATTCAAATGATATTTCCAAGAGAGTCTTTCTCTCTTACAGATTCTCGACTCGCACGATGCGACGAGATCGCACCTTCTCTCCCCCTCTTTCACTTTGTTAAATTCTCGCCACCCAACGACGAAAACGCAGCTCGTGCTTTACATATATGCTTATACGGCGGCAAAGATATTCATTATAATAGCGAGTACCGGCACCGTGGAATATAACGCGCCTTTGGTATGCTAACCAGGGTTAAAATATAACTCTCCGGTCTACGCGAACGATGTACGACGATGACGACGACGATTCGTGCCGGTCGTTTGTCGGATCCCGCGCTGCCCTATCGTTCGATGGAGACGTTCACCAATTTAGTTGCCCACGTTCGTCGATCATCTTTATTTCGTAATGACAAGTTGCTTCAAGGATTACTAATATGATTTATTTAGATTGTTATACAAATTATATGAATTTTATTTTCGAAATTTCATGATCTCATAATTAGATCGTAGATATAAATTTAGTCTGCTCATACTTACTATAGGATTAACAATACAGTAATTATGTAGACCTATGCAACTTTTAAATAAGATCATTATTGAAAAAAATAATTTTTAATTAATTAGAAAAACTTGTTTTTTAAATTGTTTTCTTATAAGATGGCCAATAATTTTTGGAAATCAACGACTGTAGCTACTGTCTACTCGATTGATAGTCTTTTCCGTTAAATAGACATTATTTAATAAAATCTGTAATCAATAGAAATTAAATTCACTTCCAATATCTACTATAAAGAAAACAAAACATTTTTTAACACTAGATTTACGGACTGAGCCAATTTGACTCATTAAAAATTTGATTACTATATATATATGAAACTTTACAATTATTTAAAAAAAATCATACGTGGCTTTTTAGTTAAGTAATGAAATATATGTAAATGTTGATTCCTCTTCTTTTCTTTCCTCTTTATATTCTTTTTTTTTTACTTAAGTGAAAATAGGTATATAAATAACATCCGTAAATCTAGTGTTAAAAATATTATTTGCATAAGTACCTATACAAATTATATGTTATAAAATAAAAATTTGATAGTTAATCGATTAAAATGTCATTAAATGCATATTCGCTAAAATGATTCGATTTTAAAAATATGAATATATTCGCGTGCTATCAAAGACTCTCGACAAAGCTAGTCAAGCAACATAGAACGAAAATCGTTTCGCAAGGCTGAAAAAGCCTCGTCTCAACTTGTACACAGCAATAAGTCTACCTGCGGCGTGTATTACACGCGCGGAGGTGGAACCGAGCGGAAGAAGTTGGAAGAAGACGTTATTGCTCGCGTTCGTGCCGCGAGTGTTATAGCGTGTAGGAATGGAATTGGTGGTTCGCGATTTGCGCGATAAAGGGACACGTAGACGTTATTACGTTATTACCTGGTGTTTCTCCTCTCTCTCTCTCTCTCTTTTCTTTCTCCGAGGGCAAAAGAGGACAAAAAAAAAAAAGGATGGGTGGAAAAATCGCTAGGAGTCTCTCCTTGTCGTTTCTCCGATCACTGACACGGCACATCCTGTCGCTGCACTCGGGAAAATTAAACTCGGGGTGTAACGAGCCGAGTCGAAGAAAGAAGAGAGGGGTTGAAGAAAACAAAAAAAATGAAGAAAAAAAACTAGGAAGTCACGTTGACCACGATGTCACCTTTTTCACCGTTCATCTCGATCCTTATCATCCCGACTCGTTCGGTCTCTACCTGTCTTTTAACGATCACCCCTTTTTTGTACAAAGTACTTACTCCATTTTTTTTTTTTCTTTCCCATTCTGGATGACCACTACCGATCTTCGTGACCACCAATTATGCATATATTTATCCTCCTCGACTTTGTAAGAAATTCGCTTCCGCCTTTTGAAAAACAGGTGCCGGTGGATTTTGAAGAGACGAAGTACGAACGTTTCTTTTTTTTGAGTCTTGGGTACTTGGGAAAAGTGTCCACCGACCTGATTGTTCTTTCTCGCGAGATGTAACGTGACATAATACACGAGCATGTATTTATCTGTATACGTATAGAATACTACCAAGTTACATATACGTTGGAAATTATGGATAATGGGGTTTGATGCGCGCAAGACTCCGGGCCAGCTGCCCGAAAAGTGACGGCTTTACCTTTCGATGACGTTTATTCTCGAGTACGTAACGTACGTAAGTACCCAAGTACTTACGTGCATGCACATGCGCGCTGCTCTCTTTGCGCGCACGGGTTCGTCGTACTCCGAGGTGAATATCGCGTTTATCGCTTTGGACAATGTCGAGGGCACGTGCTGCTACTCTTCGATCTTTTGCAACATCTGCCTCGTTCGAGAGGAAAAAAAGAGAGGATGTGTAACGGGGTTGTTGAATTTTAAGGGACACTGAGCTTCTTCGTATACTTCCAGGATGACTCAGACTATCGCGAGCGATAGGTATTTTCAATCGAGATATATTTTTCTATATTCACGAAGATAAGAACGAATTCATTGGAATGGAAAAATTTCTTTTTCTGGCATGACTATTCTGTTATTCGAATGATTCATTCGGTATTATATATCGTAGCCTTACAAAGTTGTTTCTCTCGAGATAAAGGAATGGCGTTACCGTTAGAAATTATGGAAGGTCCCGTGGAATCAAAGAGATACTAAATAGAGGAGTTAATTTTTTCATGGAAGTAGTTGCAAATATTTATTGTACTTTCCATCGAGCGAAACGAAGGACGTTAGCGTTCTGGAACGATACCAATGTTTTTTTCTGAAATATTTCAAAGACATTTTCTTTAGAGTAAAGTTGAATTTTTTTATTCCATGTCAGGTGATATACTTGATTTTTTTAATATACATTTTTGGTGATATTTTATTCAAAGCATTGATAATAATGAATTAAGATAAATAAGTAATAATTAAGGTAGACCTTTAAAAGAAGACGAAATTTTGCAAGATGATAAAATCAAAGAGACGGATAAAAGCAGATCGAAGAAAGAAAGATACAAGGGATGCTGTAAGGAACAAGCTAGAGGACAAAGAGGGAAGACACGAAAGAGATAGTAGAGGGGGGGAAGAAGAAGCTGCCTTTTGACACGACACGCGTCGGTCGTCTCGCGCGCGAGATCTAAGACCGGAGCGGCTTCCGCTAATCCAAGAATCGGCTCCTTCAATGCGCCACGAGAGTTTCGCGATTATAAATATCAGAGATACCGAGAATTCGAAGGCACCGTACGACGACGACGACGGGACTCGTCTAGACACCCTACGAAGAAAAGAGAGGGTAAAACTTTAGCAGGAACTTTCTTTATCTTTCTTCCAGAAAGTTTCTATCGATGAATATTAATCTTGCAATATTTCGATCGATTCTATTTGACATCTTGTATCTAAAATTTACTCGAGTGCTTGCTTATGTATATAAATTAGAAGGACAAATTTGAACGAAGAATGATTTAGATAAATCACGTTAATAAAGTCATCGAGAATTTATAGGTATTCTCCAGATTTCATCCAGTATGTAAAACAGTTGTATGAAACTGCATTTAAAAATGTTATTTTAAAGAATAACAAGATTAATTAACTAGGAGATTTCTTGATTTCAATTCTCATCTTCAGAAATTATCTAAGTATTCTAAAGATGATTATAAAATACTGGATCAAACAATTACTGCTCCCGTATGAAACATGTAATTTATACAAAATTCAAATATTAGTCATATTAACTTTGAAAGATTTTTAATGATGTAGAAAATAAGAAGTAAGAGGATGGGGGATGACGTTACGAGAATCTAATGTTCTCCCTAATGACACGCAATAGCATCTGCTACGACATAGGGAGGATAGTAGCAGAAAAAGCGATCGAACATCGAAATAAACTCTTGCCGCAACGCGCGCGACCGGTCCAGATGCGCTTCTCGTTCGATAATTTTCAAGAAAACGGGTGAAAAACACCTCTTTCCATCTTTACGAAGCGTTAGAGACGCGCCTACTTTCTCGTGTCGTCATCTCAAAATAGAATTCTCTCGTTTCCTACCCTCGCTCTATTTTCTTTCTCCTCCTTCGAAAAGCAGATGCATCGAACCATTTCGATAGCTTTTTCTAGGAGGTAGATACCGAAGTACCATTTTCGATATTTTCAATGGATACTACAGGATACATAGATCAAAAACTATTCCAAACATTTATATCGATAGTAATCAACAGGGATAATCATTTGATGCCCAAAATCTTGTTTATTATTGGGTCTCTATCTTAAACACTACATTTTGTAACACCCTATGAACGCATATCAATTAAGTATTATCAACTAAAAATGATACCTATAACTTCATTGCATAGACATATAACATTTCTGGGCTTTTAATATCACAAATTATTATTTCTTCTTTATTTTTATTAATTTTATTACCATAAAGACCAAGATTTAGGTGATTATAATATCGTTTCCCTTTTTCACCTTAATTTTTCTACCCGTTATCGCAACTTTCTTTCGTGTTGCCATGTACAGCAGCGAGATAACACGCGGAGAGCTATTAAACGCGATCGCATGTAAGACTGCGAAGCCGACGAATTATTTAAACTGTGTATTCCATTACGGAGGTTACGCTAATTAGGAATTCTCCGTGTTATTAAGCTCGAAGCCGGTAATTGACCGGCTGCAAGGGTTTCTTTATTATTTATACATTTTTTTGCTCGACGAGATCGTACCGAGAGACGAATGATCTATAAAAATTGTCGATGGCCTTGAAAGCACTGCTTCTTTTTCGTACTCTATTTAACGACATGCGACGATAATGATTATTAATTTGGAACGTTTCGTCGAAAGGGCTAACGCAATGATGTTGAGAGAATATAAAAGAGGGGGGAGAAAGACGGATACGAAATAGGGGAAAGGGAAAAAAGGACGAGAAAAAGGCCAGAGACCACACCGAGAATGTGCTAGCGAAAGAAGATGTTCGCGCGGGATAAGATATCTATCTCTATCTCTATCTCTTTCACTCCTTTCGCATATCGTGCATTCCTTTCGAGTGCACGCGACGTTGCACGCGAACTCGCGCGTACCGGAGAACGTCGACTCGCGAATACTCGCGACTAGTTCCCTCCTTGTTTTTATTAGTAAGCCAAGAATCTCTTGGCAGGGTTAATAATAAAAAATAAGTAAGGAATAAAGGCAAAAGATTGAAGCAAGCGTGAATTTCTTCATCGTAGGATTTTACTCGAGATTATTTAGTTTTTTTTATCGAGAGTCAAGCCGTTTCATTGTTACAGAATAATTATGCGTTAAGATGCAGGAATGTTTGATATTCGATTCAAAATATGGAAAATCTCGAGAGAACTATAATATATTAACAATAAATTTACTACGAGTGGTTATGTTTCTGGTTTCTTGATTTTTTTTATTATTATCTCGAATTTTATTTATTAATAGTAGTAAATAGCATGTTTTTTTTTAACTAAGTTAAGTATGCGTCGGTAGGATCAGCGTTAATGCGTGTTACTCGAAATTTTAATAATGTAAAGGTTAACAATTCGTAGTAGTCAAGTTTTTGGTTTCTATTTCAATTTTGGAAAACGTGGTTTTGGGAAATGGAACGAGGCCTAGGGGAGGCAGATCGATAGGAGATCGTCGTAAAGACATTTAAGTGTCCGACGACGAGTAGAAAAGCGAGCGGCAAGGAGAGTAAAATACGAGAGGCGTGGGACGGAAACGGATGCAGCGGTTGTAACTTCCTCGTCGATTCTCCTATGACCGAATTATTGCCTATGTTCTCTTAAGCGACCTTCCGCTACTCTATTCTTGCTTTTTTATTTCACACCTAGGATACTTAGTCTTTTCTTCTATAAACGAACATTTATATATCGTACTTTAGTTATATAGTTATTGAGTATTTTAGAAAAAAAGGAAAATTTTACCTATGTCATTTCGTTTCAAATGATCTGCTAGTATGAAATAAAATTGAGCGTCGAGTATTTTCACAAAAATCAGCCTTGTCGAGTCACACCAGACAACCAAATTAAGAGTTATATTTAAATTTCGTAGAAAAAAATCTATTACTCAAAATTGCAAATAACTTAAAGTCATCATTAAATATTTTATAAAACTATTACTCAAAAATATTTAACGATGACTTTAAGTTATTTGCAATTTTGAGTAATAGATTTTTTCCCACGAAGTTTAAACTCTTATTTCGAGTCTTTGGTCACACTCAACACCAAGTATATTTTATAAAGGGTGTTTAATAGCGAAGAAAAATATAGAAAAATAATTAACAGTTTAAAAAGAACACTCCCCAAAGCTAGAATCATTTTTTATATCCATTCATATCTTTTAACATGATTTATGATTCTCTATCGATCCACCCTATATTCATTACGATTTTCTAACAATCAAGGAGAATACCCGATCGTTCGAGCGTGGATCGCGTCTCGGATAACGAGACGACTTTTTCTCGAAAAAGGGGACCGTTCGAAGGCATTCGATAAATCGAAGAACGAGAGTGTTCCTCGAGTGATGAACGACGAAGTGGCCTTCGACGGGATGCGTTTCCTTCCTTTTTTCTCTTTCTCCTTCTCTTTCTTCATTTCCTAAGAAGAAAGAGAGAGAAAACGATCGATAAGTGACGAGGAATTACGAGCGATCATTAAGGTATCTTTAATCGATGCTCGCGTAATAAATGTTGCTGGTACAGATTAACGAGCCGCGCTGTATTAAAAGCCGAGGAGCGCGACCTCTCCCCTTTTAATCGATCGCTCAACGACCGTCTGCCGATCGGACGATCTCGAGCTGGTAATTAATGCGATAGACGGTGAAAAATGATGTGTCCGTGGAAGATACTCTCTCACTCATACATACTTTACGCACACGCATAGAAATACTTACGCAAACTCGTACTTCTCGCTCCATGGATTTCTCAGTCTCAACGTGTGCTACAAAATCGAACGGAAATTTTTCCAAATTCTCTCTCTCTCTCTCTTCATGAATGTATATGATCAAAAAGAGAGAGAGAAAACTATGAAGAAGGTCCGAAAGCACCTCCCTCCGATCGTGCAACCGCTAATCGCGAGAGTCTCTCGCTCGAAGGCGGCGCTACTCGAGTTTCGAGCGTAACAACGTCCCACGAGAGAGGTGGAGGATTCGAAGTAGGAGACGAGGAAGACGAGGAGGTGGCGAAGAAGCAAAAGAGTTTTAATATTCAACTCGCGAGGATCGAGACAAATTGAAATCCTCTTCTCGCGGGGTCTGGTATTCATCGTACCGCGAGGACTAGCTTCGCTAGCTAGCTCGCGCGCGCGCCCGTGTTTATTCTACCTTTTGTGGCGTGATTTAAGAGACCCCGCATCTTATTAGCGTGCTCGATAATGGGACGAGATCGCCCGGTGAATCCGTAATACGGGGCCTGGACTCCTTTTATCCGTTGGCCCGTACGACGTCTCGAAGATAAACGCCTCTGCATCTGCATGAATTCGTTCCGTCCGTCTCGTTTCCTTTCGTCTCTTTCGTTCTTACGTCTATCCATATCTCTCTCTCGTTCGTTTGCTCTTCACTCACTCGGGACGAAGAATACACGAGACTTTTTCCCTTTCATGTCGTGCTCCATTCCGCGTCACCCTTCTTCTCTCCACCTTTTACTTCTTTCTCTTGTTCTTCTTCCTAAGATGAATCTCTCTTTCTCTCCTCTTTCTCTCTTGGAACTTCTCCACGAACGATGAAATTCCGACCTTTCGGCGTGCATTTTAACACCTTCCGGCTTGGGTTTATTATAATGAATGTTATATGAAATGGAGAGATGTTCCTACGTGGTCTTCGCGTTGAGAATTATGCGTATATGTGAAGTATACTTAATTAGCTTGGTGAAGAAAGGACCAGGAATTATGTCGTGTTTTTTTTAGTATTAAATGATTATAGAAAAGTTGATTTTTATAAGGTTGAGGGAACAGTGCGTTGTTTTTTTTTTAAATATGTTTATAAATTAATTGAGGCAGCTGAAAATTTGGAGCAGGAATGGTTAATCACGAATTTTATAATTGATATTATTTTTATAGATTAGTCGAGTTCTTTGTTGTTTATTATAATTACAAACAGTTTTTATTAAAAGGATATTTTTCTCCAAATTATAGTAAGAAGAACAAATAAAAGTAAGCATTTCAACTTGCTCCATTTTCTTCTACTTAATTTCATTCCTTTCTCTTGCTTCTACCGCACTCCAATCAAGTGCCCTTTCGCTTCCTGTATTGTGTCGTGCCCTTAGGCCCCGAATCGTACGAACGATCAACGACAAATTGCTCCTCCGTAGAATTTTAGCCCCCGAGGTGCCGAAATTAGCTACCGTCTCGCTTAATTCGTGTACCTCGTTTAGTCTTCACGAAATCGAACGCAATTTCGCTACCATTAACAGCTTCACGATGCGATCTCCTAGCAAGGGGGTGCCAAAGCGTAGAAAAACAGGTTGCCTTTCTCCCACGGTGGGACACGGTCGAGTAAAATTGACCTCTCCGATTAAATTTTTATTAACAAGCTCGTCAAATTTACGCTAACCTTTATAAAAGAAAATTAGAACTTTACAATTTATTTAGTCATTTAAAAAAGTAATATTAACATTTGAAATACTTTCACGAATATTTTATGATCGAAGAAAGCATACATGCATTTTTATAATCAATTTAGTAATTTTCAAATCAAAAATATTAATTAATTAAAAGCTTTAAAAAAAATAAACGTTATTTCATTTAATTTTTCGAAACTAAAGATTAAGTTAATCTTCTGTAAACTTGTAAAAAAAATAAAAGGTCGTGAGATTGCTTCACGGTGACAAGTACCTACCTACCTAATCCTATTCGTATTTTGTATTTGGAGCGTAGATAAAAAGTAAACGTCTGGCTAACCGTAAAAGTAAATAACCAACTATACGAGAAAAGCGATCTTGGAATGTTTTCAGAAAATCTAGAATAGTCGAGATAGAACTCGCTCGTATCCGTTGGTGACCGACTCAGCGAAGCCTCTGCATAATTAGAGAAGATATACGTATTACTGTAAGCGTGAATGGCTTTTATGATGACAGCGGTAGCACGACATGAGATGGTTGTAATAACAATAGGAAAAAAAAAAGAGATTTAATAGGTCGAGAGGTTTTCGTTGGAAACAGTCTCTCTCTTTAATACTTTTTTTTTATGTAAGAATCATTATGTCATATATAATGGTTATTGCTTGTTAAAATAGAACGAGTATAGGTACTTAAATATGTCTTTTATAAACAAACTTTTTTATTTTAGTTAAGTACATTGTACACTTTTATTTACTATTTAATATTCTATTACATTAAATCATAGCGATGTAATATACTGCTTACAATGGCTATAAAAAAGCATACCAATACTTGGTACGCAAATGCACATTTCACAATCTGTTTCGAATTATTTATCAACATTCCATAGGTATTTATCTTAATACAATATTTTATATTAACCCATAATACTTGCAATTAGTATTAAAATAACACACCTATACCGGGTAGGTACTCTTATAAATCTTTCAGGAGCCAACTTTTCCGCGCTTGTCAAGTTACCAGCACTAAACCAGCAAGGTACATTAAGATAGATAGACCGATAAGTCCAGGGAGAGGTTCGTTGACAAATGAAACTAATCATAAATTATATTGACTTGATAGTACTCGAACGGAACGAGAACATACATATGAGTCAAACTAAATAAAATCTTGTAAAAAAAAAAAACAAGGAATCAAATTCATCGATTCGGTTATATACCAGATTTTGCATCATTGTAAAAACCGTGTAACTTTGAAAGCGAACGAACTGGCTAAGAAAGAAAGAAAAGAAAGGAAGCTCGTAGGGAGAGAAGGGAGTGAAATATGTGGGTTCGTGACCACCGTGCTTACACGGGACAAAACAATATTGTCGCTCGTGCGACCGCCGCTGGCGAAGTTCCGCGCTTCGATATTACACCGCGTGCATTGTTTTCAGCACGAATCTTCGTTGGCCGTTGGCCATACGTGCTCTCTTGGTTCGTGCCTTCGAGCAAACTCGCTCCTGGAAGCGTTCTTCCGTCTCGATAGCCTTCGGCAATCGATGATTAACATTATTTTCTGGAAAACTAACCGTGACTGCGTTCGTTCGTATTTAATCGGCAAAATAATCGACTTTTTATTAGAGTTCCTTATGTGTTGAACATGTCATGAACATGACATATATGTCAATTGGTATCATTAATATTATTGATATTAATAAATTAATTCATAGTGATTAGATTCATGCAATAGTCTATTTATTCAATTTATGTGGACGTCATAGTGAACAAATTTTTTGTATTATTACGATAAGACTAATTTATTATTCGGAGGCTTTATGATACATGATATTTGTCTTACTTGTTGTGGAAATGTACACAATATTTGGATGATACTTGTATTGTTACAAAAGTGTCAAGGGAATAAAATAATAGATTATATTTCAAAATGAATCTTAGAAAGTAACGAAGCAAAATTTGGTTTAGATTTGTACAAAAGATGTAGCTGCTAATAAAAAACATACAGACATCCTATTTTATTTAAATATCATTACGAATGTTTGTAACTGATGCTTAAGCAAATTACTCACTGCAACATATAGTCCAAGTAATTTTCTCTAAAATAACAATCTCCTTACCGATACCAGGTACTACTTAACAAGACAATAAAACAACTACAATATTATCTGAACGTACTACCGAGATAACTATAATACAATACACGTCTATACTTCCTTACATATCCGTAAGACCAATTCTCCGAGTTAACTTCCGTTAAAATGAAAACCCAGCTAAAGGTTTACATTCGAAGAAGTCGATATTCTCGGTATGGAAGCTTTTTTTCAACTACATGACGGTCTTGCAAACGAAACGCGGCACCCAGAAAGAGCAGAGTCGATTGCGTCCATACAAGAGCACCTTTTGTTGAGTCCAACGTGACGTTATTAAAAGGCTGGCTTCGAGGCCATCGCGAGAAAGAAAAGGGAGAGAAAGAAAGAAAGAAAGAAAAAGAGAGGGAGAAGGAAAGAGAGGGTGTGAGAAGCATTGAGAGGGCTCCATCGAGGCTCGCGTTCGCGGCGTAACGCGTTAACATTGTTTGAAAGGCGCGACTTTGATCTGAGCCCGGTTGGCGTACATCATCCTGGGTTTTATGCCTACCGAGAATTCGCGGCCCCTCCTCGTCCGTATAAACATTCGGGTCTTTGCTAGCGTTCGCCGATTTAGTAGGGTCCTCAAGACGGGCCACGCTGCCTGCTACTACCATCGCGTGTATAACACGTCTTCTGTGCATATGTATGCGAGAACACAAGTAAAGACCCTGTTGACGCCGATGCTGGCGCTTGTTTTGATCGGCCCCAACGCGTTACGCCATCGCGCCGGAAACAAACGTCCCGTGGAGAGAAACGTTTCACCGTGCTAGCGTTTCTGGTGTTGCTGTATCGATATTTTCACAGCTTTTAATACCAACGTGATTTTACTCAACGATTTGACCTATACCCTAACTACTCTTTTTTTAAAGAATTTAGTTTTAATTTATGTTTTGTAGGTATTATTTTAGGAGGTTAGGCTAAAGGTAAATAAAAAATCGTAATTATCTACGTTACCGTTTTTCATTGTATGGTGAATATTTATGAAACATAGGAGGTTGCATATTACTTTTTTTATCATTTTTTGATATGACTAAAATTAACACTAGAAGTACCGAGATATATTTATTTTCATTGCATGTAGCAATTTGATTTCTTATCATTAATGAATAATATTTAATAAATAAAGTTGGTAATAAGTTTGTGTAAAAGTCGTTTTGTTATTAGAAAAATGGTGAAATAAGAAACCAAAAGTCATTTTTATCCTTTTGGTAGTTCTAGGTCTTTTTTGGACCTTTGGCTAAGCCCTCACTCCTATTAATGCTAATCGAAAAATGTATTAGGTTGTTCCAAAAGTTTATACAAACATGAAACCTAATCTATCAAATGTTGTCTGTACCTATATCTGTCAATAGAACGGAATCGATCACACATTATTCAATAAAATAAAATAAAACAAAAAATGTTGGGCATCCATTATTTCCTTAAAAGATGAAAGAAACTTCTGGTACAATCTAATAGAAAGTTTAGCCTTTATAATACCGAACGTATTTTTGACTTTAGATTGATAAATCCCCAAAAAAACATAATTAAGATATAATCAGACTATGATAATAATTGTGACAAGCCATACAATTATCATACATCCAGGACCAACAGCAATTTATCCATTATTTACTTTAATTCTAATTAAACCTAATAAAACTAATTGATTAAATCACCAAACCAAAATAAATTCTCCAGCTGTCATCGTATCACCTAACACAGACGTTACACGGATCGCTATATCAATCTCCAGATAAACGATAAAGAAAATAGAGTCATTAAAAGACACGAGCGAAAGGGATGGTAGATAACATTACGATTCGTTCACGTTTTCACGAAAGCCAATGAAAGGGGGGGCTACCCGATCAAAGGTCATAAGTTGGCAGTCACAGCCCTCTTTCGCGCCCGACGCTTGTGCGATTCTCCCCTTTATAATGACGGGCTAGAACGCCGACCCATAATACGGAGGGCGTACTCCGGCGCCTCCCTAATCAATTAATCAGCAAATCTCGCTTTTATCCGTTGCGTCCCATGCTCGTTTTCTACTTCCCAGCTCAGCATGTATGTATACACCTATAGAATACACAAGTGTGTGGGTATTAGAAGCCGATTAAGTCTCTTCGCAAGGGGTGATAGTAGTTGTTATTGCTGTATAGCTTGATGGTAAGTCGTGTGCTGTCTTCCCGCGAAGAGCCCGGAGGGTTCTTCGGGCTTAATTGCTCGATAATACACACCGGACCTCCCTCTTTTTCTCTCCCTCGTACTCCCGTATCGTCTTCCTACCAAAATCGTTCATCGTATCGTTTTCATGGATCTCCATCGGCACGAAATTTCTTCGTGTAGGTACAAACGAGCGATAAATCGACCAAGGAGATATCTTCCTTCGCGTCACGAGATCTTCGTGTCCTCTTTATTACACCGAAGGTAGACTCGTGTATATACATAGGTAAAAGCGGCTTCGTTTCCTTGTATCCCCGGAGGGTAGATGAAATTTTCTCGATTCACAAAAGTGTTTCGATCCTTCGAAGTGCACGTTAGGTACATTGGTTGGTACGAACACGTGGACGGATGTATGATATATGTATAGATATACAATGTGTACGAGCGATCTAGTTCGAAGATAAATATCAATTAAGCTCGAGAGAGAGATCGTATCACGAAGGATTCGAAGGCGTCCCTTTTATCGCGATAAAGGAGGTGCACGCGCGTCGAAAGTCGTTCGTTATCGCTGAATTAGCTATCCTTTCGCGGTGGTAATGCGCCGAGGGGTGGAGATAGGTGGTTTGCCGAGTGTGCGAGAGAGAAAGAAACGCGAAAGGATAACTCGACTCGATCCACGAAGATCGCTTATCCTGCCGAAGAAGAGAGACAGGAGGAGAGAACCTCGTGCTCTGCTCCTCGTCCGTTAATGCGTTGCCACGAAGATCTATGGACTGGCCGTAGTTTATATGCTAATCCGTAAGGAGTGTTAAATACTCGATCATTTATCACGCCATAGCTTGTCTCCCACCCTTCCAATTCTACCTCCTTCTTCTTTCTCCAACCCTCTCCTTCCTTTCACCTTCGTTCCTCCCTTCCATTTCACCGAGTTCTTCCCTCTGGCCTCGGTACTTCGCTTGCACAGCTTCCATCTCTCTTTTTCTCTCCTATACCTCTTCTTCTTCTATGGCTTGCCATTGGACGCCGTGTAATTATTAGTTCCAACCCTTCGAAAGCTCTCTTTCTTACGAGTTTACGGATAGGTTGCTCTGTACTTTCTAAGATAATTTACTGGGATTAAATTATAATTTTTGGGTGATTATTACAATTTTGGTGACACAATCTGTTTTAACTCTTTGAAGCACAGTGGTATTAAAAGTGTTCCACCTTTTTAATGCGTTAATATAAACGGTGAGATATTTTTTTTACCCATTTCGAAATTTTGCAATTGCTACGTGCATATATGTTTATTTTTAGTCTCACTTACGTAAAGTAGTGCCATAAACAAATATTATCAATTTGTTCGTATGTGTTAGCAAGTTTCGATTTGTTTCCGTGCCTCAAAGGGTTAAAAGAAATCTTTGATATAGGCAAGAGACAAATTTAACACATTTTTATATAATTATTACACTAACGATGACAAGGCATCGCATTTACATTTAGAAACATTTTGTGAATAGCAGTTTTAGAATAATTAGAAATACATAGTAATGATTAGAATTTTTGTAAGAATGCCTGGATATAATCTAGAGACATTTGTTTTATTACTATAAAAAATTAGAGGAGATAAGAATTCTCATAGTCTTTGTCGAAGACAGTGACTCTACCTTGTCCTCTCTCTCTCTCTCTCTTTCCCTCGAGATGATTGGCTCTCTCCTCAGCGAACGATAAATCACGAGGCACGTTTCTCGGTGATTTCATCGGCGATACGCCAGCACCTCGAAGCGTCTACCGGTAAAAACGTTCAACGAGACATCGTCGCGGTTTGTCGAGTTAACGGCGTGCTAATTAATTACGAGAGAAAGGGAGAGGAAGACCCGTCTCGTTGAGGAACTTGGCTTATAAGTGGAAGAGATTGAAAATCTTTTTCCCTTGGGAGCCACGTTAGAAGGTAGACACACTACATACATATGTTTGGAAGTCACCGGTGGTACCACTTGGGTGCGCACGCGCGAGATGAGGAGTCATCGTCTTCGCGTGCGTTTCCCGAGCTCTCGATTTTTCGTGCCTCCCTACTTGTCTTGCACTTACTCACTTACTTACTTACTTATTTACGCACTCGATCGGTACTCGAGCGTCTCCCGAGAGGACCCAACTGAAAAAGGGTACCAAAGAGAGAGAGAGAGAATCGTGAGTCTAAAATTAAGCACGAGCCACTCCGACACGCATCTACCAAGAATACTTCTTCTTATTCTTCTTATTTTTATTCTCGCCTGTCACCGTTAACCGTCTACTTTTATTGCACGACAATTTATACACGCGAAGGAAGAAAAATTGATTTTTATTATTCTCTCACGATGTCGTTTACCTGAATTGAAAAACTTCTTTTGTTATTCGATGCGTCATCGTGAATTAATTTACCGAGAATCGTTAATTTAACTCGCTTGGGATTTCTAAAGGACAATTTTATTATAGCATTCAGGTCAGTAAATTAATTCGATTCTCTCTCTCGAGGGTAAGTACGTGCCGTTACACAGGGACCGTCTCCTCGTAAAATTTGACAGGTAATTGAAATTATTTTGGACTCGTATATAACTACAATTGCTTTTATTACCCCTTGCCCCTCTTTTTCGACGATAATGTTTTCGAGTATTAAAAATCCTTTGATTAATTTGTAATAATCTTTTCGAATAAATCGAAATTCAAAACACGATTATACTAGCTACTGGAACTACAATTTTAAGAAATCTAATTTATTTATTTAGAAATTCTTACTTCATAGGCCGTAAAACGGTTCAAAGGTTGTTTTTAAATGTATCAACAATGTCCAATAAATAAATAGGTAATCTTTTTTTAAGCTTACAGTTAGAAAACACCAAATTATTTACTATAATATCTCTTACAAAAATTTTAGTTTCAATAGAAATTACGATTGACAAATCTCAGAAACATTTGACCTACCTTATAACTTAAGAAAATTGAGTCATTACCGAACCCTCCACAGCACAACGTGTTATAACTATTGAAAACAGGAAAAGAGAAACATTTAACGAACGATCGGAACGTTAATCGTTCAGATGGTATCGCGAAAGAGGCCGAACGAAGTAAATTTGTAGAACGCGTTTCCGTGGGGGCTCATTAAGCACGCGCGTGGAGGCAGTGAGCTTGATTAATTAGGTTCCGGACGGAACCTGGCGGCATCCCTCGGTGAATCGGGCACCAAGGTGCGCCTTAATCCGACCCTCCTCGACCCTACATCGACCCTCCTTGAGAGCACGGTTCTTCGACTCGGGATATCGCCGATTTTAGAACAATGTCAGGATTCAGAAGCAATAAATTATGTGGAAACGGTTACTTTCTATCTTTCTCGCACTCTGTCTCAAGCAGGTAGGATAATTCTACGGGTAAAGGTAGATTGGTTGTTAGAAGGGATTAGAAATTGTCAGGTAGTTGGAAAGCGGAGAAAGAAGAATCGTAAAAGGACCCGAAACCGTTTTTCTTTCGTTTTTCCCGCCAAAAACCTTGCGAATCCACAAGACGGCAAAGTAATAAAGAAAAAGTTGATAAATGTATAAATATTTATGTTTGTAACGTTGCTGGATAAATAAGAAATTAATTATTATAGAAGTAATACAGCAAATTTGTTGGCCGTGACTCAATAAATAAGTAAACCAAATATACATGAAAGGAATTAATTATATTAATAACACAACGTGTACAGATGCTCACTGGATGAACGATACAAGAAGACTAAAAGTCTTGAAACAAAAATTAAACAAAAGAGATGCCTTTCGTACGTGACTTCCTATGGACAAATTACCGACCTATGGTTATTGTTAATAAAAGAAAAGATCGTTACCAACAAAATTAAAACTAAGTTTCATAGTCTAAATAAATGAAATCTAAAAGCATAAAATAAAATCTACAAATAATAAAAGACAAAATAAAGAATATAATAGTAAGATTATAATTTCATCCAGAAAATAGGTAAATACAAATTAGTGATTTGGGAGATGCAATAAGTGATATTAAAAGAAGCAATGATGATGGTGATGGTGTTGAAGAGAGAAGGAGAGAGGAAAAAGAGTACGAAAGACTTAGAAAAGAGTTAGACAAGTCGAAGAGACAGAGGCAATATTATATTTTCCGTTAGCCGCCACGGATAATCGCGCTCTCTGCAGGCGAACTTCGATTCCCGGAATCGAAATGTTTCTCTCGCATGCAATATTCAAACTAACCTACGGGGATTCGCGAAGGGGAAAGAGAGAGATGCCAAGAGTGATGTCCGTTCTCCTTCGTGGAAGGTTTCGAGTAAACGCGATGATGATGATGATGATGATGATTATTATTATGATGGTAGTGATGGCATGAAAGTCTTCTCTCTCTCGGCATCTCTCGCATCTAAGTGTAATTTCAACGTTATTAAATCGAACTCGAACATACCGCCGCCGCCATCGCGTCGTTGGAATAGGCATTGATACGTTCGGCCTCTTCGTGCCTGACGATCATTATTGACGGGAGGATATTCTGTGTGCCGTTCCTATGAGCCGTTAGCGTTGCTGATCTCAAAGAGACTTATGAAATTTTGGAAACAATCCATTGGATGATCGACGTTGAGAAACTTAACGCTTTGGAAGATGGTCGAGTATATATTTCCAAGTTGGTATAACCGAAAAGAGTCTATATTTTCTTTAAAATATTGAAATCTATCGACAATAAAGAAAAATAGTCATTAGTCTATCAATTCCCATTGTCACCTGTATGTGATGGCTTTTTTAGTGCTCTCAGAATTGTCACTTTTGTTTGTGGTCAATCAATGTTGCGTCTAACCTTGAGACCACCCCTAATACCCTAAAAGATCTTATAAAAATAAAACACAATTTAATGTTATTGTAAGCCTAAATAGTAAAAAATGTTTAAAACTATAACGTCTGGTTGTGGGAAGTGAAGAGTTAAGATGGATAGGATCCTTATGCAGATTTTTGAGGTTTAATCGTGTTTAGATTCAGATAGGAAACCCAACGATTTAATTTTCAATCATACTAATTTTATTTCATTAAATTGAGAAGAACGATCAAAATAATTAAAAAAAAAATCGTAGTCGATAATAAATGTCCGAACGTGTTGGTGATTAAGATTGCAGAGGGGGTGAACGATCGAGTTTGGTGGGAGTGTACGTAAGAGCGAGAAAGAGAGCGAATACTCAGCGGTAGGGGCAAAAGGGAAGAGAAGAGACCAATGAACGAAGAGGGCGAAGAGGGTCCCAACGAGGCTGGGCATGAAAAATCTCGAAGGCCGGTTTTCGGGAGAAGCCAGTTTCCGATAGGCAACCTCGCAACGAGGCCACGTTTTATGGTCGATCGTCTTCGATATACTTTTAGATAAAATAGGAGGGGATGAAAGGGTGTTGCATGAATTTTGAAACTTTTACAAATTATCCTAAGCAAAGTTCGTTGACGTTACGACAATAATTTATACATTCAATTGTATAAAATATTTTGAATAATAATTTAAAAAATTGTTATTGAACTTTGAAATTTATTTATGGTGTTATATTGGAGTGATTCATCGTGTGACACGAGGATAATCTAATATAAGAGTGTTTGACAACGTGATTCAAGATATCAAGTATTGGTTGACTTTGAGTGACATTTTTTTATTGACATATACGTGTGATAAGCAAGATGATAGAATCTCGGTGACTCGTAGGATCGATGATCAATTTAGGATACAGGAAGAGATTTTCTGCGATGTTGCCGTTGCAGCGGATCTCGTGCGAATCCCCGACGAGCCTCTTCGCTACGAAAAGTCTCGGAGAAACTTCTAACAATATGCTGGATAAGGTTCGATTTTATTTTCGATTATTATTCATGTTTTAATCATTAAATAAAACAGATAGGTTAGATTTGCTTAGACACGAAGAATTTTGTATTGCCATATTATCATTCTGAGGAATTTTATATAAAAATATGTAGTTAATTTTAAACATGTTTTGCAATTATTAAAAGACACATATTCACTAGCATCTAAAACATTTATATCGTATCATCGTACATTCAGAGAAAGAATTGCTGAACAAGTTTTCTTATCGCACGTGACCATAATGTGTCATTTCAAACAGGGACAGGTTTTATCATCCGATCCTCGACTCTATATCAACACACCTGACGTTAACATATCACAACATATCTAAAAACTTCTCTTATACACTCCAAAACGTCAAGCTGCAATGCTTGAAAATCATAACTATACCGTTCTACTTGATCGATGCATCGATCCACGCCTTTCATTATCAATCACAATTCTTATAAAAGCATAAAATCAGCATAGTGTCCAAAGTGAAATTATTTCATCTCGTAAAGAATCAAGAGACTTTTGTTCACCTCCCTCCCTCTCTCAAAGTACAAAAGAAGAGAAAAGCAAGTAAAAAAAAAAAAGTCAGGTTGTGCCAGTATCGGTAGACCGAACAAAGTAGCTCACTCCCGTTTTGTCGTACATAAGAGAGAGCGAGAGAGTCGCTGGTACGAAAAGAAGAAGCCGAAATAGAATCCCCGGTCCAGGGGAGCAGTGGTCCGTAAATGAGCGAAGTGACTGGTGTATGGGGTGTGGTGTGGGACGAAGTGGGGTTGGGTAAGGTGGTAGGGAGGAGGGGTTGGCAGAGAAGCCACAGCAGCCAGATAATCGCGGACGTTAAACTTTTATAGGCCTGATTTTCATTTATATGTTAAACGCGCGTCATAACTTGGAAGAGTATGCGAGAGAGAAAGATGCAAAGGGGGGGAGAGGGACCAGGATCGTTTTCTGTTCGCGCGGGTGTTAGTCTTCTTCTTCTTCTTAGTCGGGTGGCAGGTAAGGGAAGGGTCCAAGTTTTATTTCTAACAAATGACCAACGTGGTACCTACGATGTTATAATATAAAAAGATCAACGGCTCGGGCATTCCTCATGCATCCGCGTAAAGGAGAACCAGAGGAAAGGGCTACCGCTTGACTAATCGTTTTTTTATGACCGCTGAAATATCACCGCTGTGATAGTGCGAGGGGAAAAAGAGATTGGATAACCTTTCGAAGAAACCAAAAAAAAGCTGATCTCTGACGCGTGTAATCGTATCCTGATAATCTTGTCCGATTATAGAAATCATTAATTCATAGGTAACCTACAAATTGCAGAGAATCTTATTAGAAGATTCGTACGAAAGACAGATGTTAAAGCTTTGAAATACAAGTATGATCATCCTGGTATTTTCGTATTACGCAAGAGACCTTGTAATTATACACGTGTAAATTATGTCTTTTTAATGGTTCCGTTTATCGTTGGTACGACTTGCATCGATTCTAATCGAAACTACGGAATACTTCGGTAATATTCCAACGTTATAAAGATGAGAGTCAAGTATGAACGGAAGCGGCAAAGTTCAACGAGAACCACGACAATGACTTTGTCCACCCGTTCGGCCTCTTCCATTTCTCTCTTTTTTTATTCGCCTTTATTCGACCGACATCCCTTCTTTCTTTTACATACAGAAGAAGAGGGGTCCACGTCAGCTTTTGAAAGATACAACGACAATATTATAAATATATATCTCGAAATCCCTTTGAACTCGTGACTCGAAGCGCCGTTGTCGCCTTCCTCTCTCTCTCTCCATTCGTTCGTCCAGCAAACGCGTTTGGGTCGAGTCGTACGTGACAAATGGACCTGGTGGAATACATTACGCGGCACTTATCCTTCGAAAATATAGACTAATAGGTATACGTTGCATATAAATGGGAGTCTCGAGTCCGACGATGAAAGAAAGCGGGTGAAGTCGTTGCTCGGGCTCATTCAAAACGTACCTTATGGTAAATCGTTCTCCTTTCCATCTCTCTCTCTGCCTCCTTCATCCATTTATCTATCTTTCTCGGAGCTACCAAAAATCCACGAGCGAACCTATGTACATATGTATTCATCTTTGATTTTCAACAGGGATCTCGAATTTAAGCGTAAAGTACAAATTTGTCCTCGCCCAACGTAGACCCATATTATATACAGGGTGTCCGCTTCCATGTAGTCAAGCGGAGGACTACATGTACACATCAATAACTTGAATCGAAATGTCTAATACCATTTTTCGAAATTCGACTTAGTTAACGAATTATTAACTAACAAAGATCGGTCAATTACGGCGATTAGTAAAGGAACGCGGTTCATTCGAGCTCACAGCTAGTCAAAAGGTGAAGCGGTAGGAGGAGCAATCCACAATAAACAACGTTATATGTCGCTGCTCGCTGTGATTGGCCGACCTTTGTTAGTTAATAACTATTTAACTGAGACGAATTTCAAAAAATGGTATCAGACATTTCGATTCGAGTCATTGATGTGTACATGCAGTCCTCCCCTAGACTACATGGAAGCGGACACCATGTATATATAGTTATATGTATACATATGTATCACCAAATTCTTTCTCTCACATGCCTCCGGTATATTCGAACTGGAAGGTCGGGATTATACCCACGGGTTGTCCACGGGATCTCTTAATTTTGGTACAGGTCGATGTAAAAAATGTCATCGAAGCGAGATATCGTTTTTATAGGTCGACACGAATGATTTCAAGAAAGAGAGGTAGGAAGAATTCGTTTTTTTTTTATGGTGATCCGCGAGAGGAGAGAGAAAGAGTACTAAAAATCATTAATAAAAACGTTTCACAGATCGTGTCGTGGTCGGCGCTCTCTCGGTGCTCTCTTGTAAACATCACTTTTTAAAGTCGTATCCCGGTTCGATCGTAAAAGAGGTCTACCCTCTTCGAGGATCTACACACCCGTGGGCAACCAGATCGAATCGACTTTTCGGGTTTACGATCGAACCTCCGCGCTACGGGACATTGTCCTTTGTCCGTGCTTCTCTCGATTTTTGACCAAGATGCTTCGCGCGTGCAACAAAGTTTTCAAAATCGCAAGAGAGGCGGACAGAAAAACATTCGTGAAGATTGGAGGATGGGTCTTACGATCGAGAGCACCGGGACTAATCGGATTAGCGATCTTGATCTTCTTGGGTGATATGAGAGAGAGTCTTTTGAGCGACATTCGTGCCGCTCTATCATCGAATTAAGTAATTATTATTAATTAGATATCGTTTCGTTCAATTTGTATTTCGTTTTGATACTTTTAGAGATGATCTTTTGAATCAATATACAGATCGGTCTCCTTTCATCTTCATGAGATATAAAATACAGTTACGGAATACCTTTTTTTGTAATTTAACCAAACAATTTGACTTTTTACAATAAAATAGAAGTATTAGTTTAATAGATATCGTGTTCGACAAATTTTTGGAATTACAAAGAAAGTGAACCGAATTTTTCCTGAAGTAGCTGTACGTATCGCTTTAAGTTATTTAAAATATTTAAGTGATCCAGTCACGATCTCTTGGATCAATACAGATCAATCTCTCTTTATCTTGATAAAATATACAGTTATATATAATACAACGCGTGCATCCATGAAATTTATACACCATTTCAAACGTTCCGATGATCCAGCGATAATCCACGGATCAATATAGATCAAACTCCTTTTATATCGAATCACCATGATAAAATATCAACTCTGCGTACATTGTACAACATATACACGCTTAGCTACTTCACAAGGTATATCCATCGTTCATTGAAAGCGCGAATTTATCTGCATCACAAAGCGAGCACAATCGAAATACATCTGTAAAAAGGACATTGCGGGTTCTTTGTAGGCGGTGTACTACCGGATAAACGGCCACATTTAAATATCAATCTGTGGAGAGAAGACCTGGAGAAAAAGGTGGACCAAAAGAGAGAGAGAGGAATAGTAAAAGAAAGAGAACGTCTCGATGCGTTCGGTCTCTCGAAAGCGGAGGGTCATTATGCGTTCGAGGGTCGAACGGGGTCCGATCGTGACCGGGGAGCGAGAGGAGGGACGTTGAGAAAGAGGGAAGAACAGAAAGAGAGAGAGAGAGGTGTTCGGACAAATAGAAACGTTCACTTTGGCCGGCTCGAAAGACTACTCCTCTGAGGTCGCCGGCTACATAGCGCTGTCGTGTAAACACGCGCTAACTGCCTCCTCTTACCCACGCCGATCTTCGGCCCTCCACCCCCCTCTGCCACCTCTCTCACACAAGTCAGCGTCTTCTTTTCTTCTCCGCGTTGTCCTCGACCGATCTCAACCACCACGGCACCACTCGTTCTTGCTACCGTCGTTGCTTCTCGTCTCTAAGACTCGTTTCGCTAAACTCGGCTAATCTAACCGATCCGATCGAATATAGTTGATCTACTTTCCTTTTTTTTTGCAAGAATTTTAAGGCTGGGTGACTAGGATTACAATGTAGTGTTTGTTTTTAATTTTTTTGCCCGTAGGTAATGGGTGTTTTTTATTTTATCGATATACAAGTACTAGGTGTTTTTGTTTAATCCCTTGCCTTATGATTTAATCGGGCACTCAATCAAATTAATACTAGAAATTTAGAAAAATTCAATCACATGTCCAAACAAAGACTAATGAACAATAAAAACAAATATATAAAAAGATAAACTTGTAAGAATTGAACCGTGATTGTGGCTCATGCTTTTTATACTCGTCTTGGAATTTGTACGAGTCTCACACGATATTATAAGGCAAAGGGTTAAGTATATTGAGCGTGTCTTGAATATTAAATTGAAATATATTCTTTGGTTGAGATAGTATTACAATTTTAATAAAGATATATTTAGGTTCTTTAAAGCAACCAGCCTTGATTTTCAGTAGAGCTATTTTTCTTTTTTTATAAAGAACAAAGAGTAAAGATCTATTAGTTAATTTATAAAAAGAAATAGTCTTTATGGACGTTTATCTTTTTTTTAAATTATAATTATGAATAAAATGTGAAAAAATTCGAAGACAGGATAACGGTCAAATTTCTCTTTAGATCACGTTAAGGTTCATCGAGCCTGTAGTCCGTCTCTTCTTCCGACCGAAGGGAGTTCGACCGCGCGAAACAAAGATGGCCGTTGATGATAGGACGAACGAGCCGGAGAGATACTGCCTCGCGCGCGTTTTGTGTGCTCGTTCGATTAGCGCGACGGTGCGAGTTGTTTCGCTTCCTCGTTAATAAGAGAGCCCTCGGTAACAGACTCCCTCGTCTCCGCCGTTTGCGGTTCTTCCAACTCGAAGAGCTTCCATCTTTCTCTCTTTCTTTTCTATCGAAGCACGTGATCTCTTCTCAAAGTCGAAGAAGAGCGCGTTTGTGGGCGCGAGAGGACAATGCCATCGCTTGTCTCTCACGTTTCGATACGTGGGATCCGTTTCCACTTTCTTAACACCTTCGCGACTGGGGACACCAATTTTTTTATACCGTATCATCGTATCTCATTCGATTGTCATCGCATGGAAAATATTTTTTTTTTTTCATTTTTATAACGGGTTTTTCACTTTTATCGTGTCTTATGCTTACAATTATGAATGAAAGTAATAGATATCATTTTATAATAGGTACTTTTCATATTTGTTGTAATATTTTGGTGTATAAAGTTTCAAGAAAAGCTACTTGAATAATGAAGCTGCCTGAAGGCGATCTTCGAATCTTCTCAGCACTGAATTATCGTTAGTATACTACGGATATTTATGCAAATGCATATTTTTCTTAATGCGTATGTTTTTTAAATTTTACATATAAGACAAATCATTGAATATGATACATATATGCTTTATATTTTACATATTTTTATTCAATTATCAGTTCTCTTTGCAATATTTGATGAATTATGAAATATAATTCATATGCATTTGTATAAATATCCGCAGTCTAATCATTAGAAATGGTTTTTATTTAAAACAGTTCTTCTTAGCTGAAAAATTCTAAAACTTATTTAAATAACTCACCATCTATACATATATGCTTACATACTAGTAAAAAGGAAAGAGAGAAATATTCGACTCGATACCACATCGATTTTTCGATCTCCCGATCGTCCATGCAAACCGCGCCCGGGTTATTAATCCACCTGTCATCCATTCATACCATTCGATTCGTCTCATTTTTATTTATAACTCATCTCGCTTTCGCTGCCAAAGATTTCTTCAAGCTCTCTCGATCTAAAAGAAACGTAGAAATAGATCTCGTTCGCTTGGAATTATCGTAAAAAAGAAGACAACGGCGTTTCTACGAGCGATTAGCCGATCTGGAAAGGCGAACGAACGTTCGGTATTAACGTAGTGGTAGGAGTTCCTTCATGGCAGTCCGAATAATTTACACCTCGATCAATCTCGTGGGGTTTGTGTACTATGTGCTTCTTGCCCGTAGAAAAGCGTCCGGTGTCCATTAACACTCCTACGCCACCCCCACTCCTTCTTCTTTCCAGCCTTCTTCTCGCGTTGAAACGCGAATTACCATTTATAACAGCTAGATTCTAGATTATTTATCTCGTTCAGAGCCCGAGATCGAGACCGATCGAGACAAAAGAGATATCCTACAAAGATAAATTAATGTTCTTCGAGTATGCGATTCGTATAGTCGATTTGTAATAAAACTTACAGTCTCGTAATTGCGTGCCGTTCGAGTATAAGTTTCTAATTTGGTTATTTTCGATTTCCACGGTTATCGACGATCCATTTATTTAACGATAAATCAAATCACCTCGTTTAAATATTTTTTTCTCACCCAGGGTTAGAGAAACAAATTCGTAGAAAGTATATTTCTCGTGGCACCTTCTGACATTCGTCCACGTTCGGTGGAACCCCATAGATCCTGGTCGATCGTTTTCAAGCTCCATCCATCCCTTCGGTTATTTGCGTCTTGATTTATTATAATCGAAGACGCGCACCGTTTGATCCGTACCGATGCGAGTCTATCTTCTTTCTCTCTCGTTTCTCTAATACTTCTTTCCTCGTCTCAACGAAAAGGATGCGACTCGCGAAACGACGAAGAAAAAAAAAGGATAGGGCGGTCGAAAGGTGCACCTCTTTTCCCCCTAGTCGTATTTTATAACTCGAACGTCACCGAGTTAATAATCGATCCCGCTGGAATTTTATCTCCGATTCGTCGAGCCGAATCGTTTAAAAGAGCAACACCTTGGAAGAACATTGCTTTCTTTTTGTTTCTTCTTGTCGATTTGTGGTCTCAAAGGGGATAAAGAGTAGGGGAGAAACCGATATTGAGAGAGAGAGGGCACTTATCGCGATATTGAGATCAAATTGAAGGCGAGTTGAACGTGCTTAGTATTTTTTTTTTATCTCTTGCTGCTACTCGTTGCTACCGAATTAAATCGAACCGACTTAACGCATCGCGACTCGTATAAATCTTCTTTCTCGGCCGATCGAGCTGCCTTCGTTACGAAGTTAGTCAAAGGAATGGTGATGAAAAAAAATCGATCGCGGAGTGGTGCTCGTAATTCATCGATCTTTCGCGTTTCGTCGCCTCTTCCTTCGCATTCCTATGGATATGAAGTATTTTTGTGCATGTGTATATTTAGGTATAGTATTGGTAATACAACTGGAAAGAAAGTGATTTTATATGAAAGGCTAACGATATGTGGAAAATGTAAGATCAAATTTGTTCCTATGTGACTTTGTTTTTGAGAAAATCGATTTTAATGCGTACAGCAGCAAATTCAGTCTATGCATATAAACAATTGTATTGTGGAAAAAGTGATGAGCCGAACCTGTACAGTATACTTCTCTATAAAAACATTAGATTATGTGAACAGATATTTGTGTTCGCTGCAATTTTCCGGACTGCAAAGTTTACGTAAAAAATATAGCTAGAATTTGTGTTTCAATTCAAAGAACGACCATATCACTATATAAAATATTCAGAATGCATAATGTTGTAGGTACGCAACAATGTTCTTTTTGTTGAAAGCATTCTTATCGTTGATGTTAATTTTCTACTTTTTCTTATCTTTTTTTAAATGCACATATCAAAATAACAATTTTAACATTAAAAAAAAGAAAATCATACATTTATCATACAAGATAAACAAAATAAAATATTTACTAACGATAAATTTTGTTACTATGAACATTGTTGCTTATTCTGCCGAATAGGTAAAAAATTGTACTCTATCCTGTATACGCGAGTATATTTTATTTAAATATACATATATCCATATACTCATGTTTTAATAAGTTAAAGATAACCAATTCTCGGTACGACTAGAATAAAATTGCTACTTAATAACAGCAATATTTGACTCTCCCTCTCGTAACGCGTACCGAGAAAGTCGAAATGGGCGGAGCGAACGTAATGAATTAAATCGCTCTCCTTCGTTCTCTTTTTATCGTCACCCGCCCATCTTCGCGTTAAGAGCACGAGAAGAAGTATCAAGAGCCGCACGAACGATCATCCGTGCCTTTTTTTCCTCTCTTCGCTCAAGAAATAATACAAGATCGTCGTAAAGAATATTGTTATTCCTTTTTACGATGTGGCTTCCATGTTAAAAGAGCACGAACGACATTTTCAGAACGTTTTATTTTCTTCGTTAACCCTCTATGGAGCTCTATAACTTTAAATTCACGTACTCACATATCTACATTTTATTTCATTTTTCCAGCGAAACTTGGAGCAAATAGATTTCCATTCATAAAATGTAATACACTCGTGTGTAAATATGTACACCGTTATATCTTCGAAATTCTAAATCATTTCTTTTATAATATATCTAATATTATAAAAATTATAAATTAATTATTAGTTTACATCAGAAATTTAATTTTTTACATTCTTACATTTTCTTCTTGCCACGTAAAAAAATTTGACCCATAGAGGGTTAACACTAGATTTACGGACTGAGCCAATTTGACTCATTAAAAATTGTATTACTATACATATATAAAACTTTACAATTATTTAAAAAAAATCATTCGTGACTTTTTAGTTAAGTAATGAAATATATGTAAATGTTGATTCCTCTTCTTTTCTTTCCTCTTTATATTCTTCTTTTTTTACTTAAGTAAAAATAAGTATATAAACAACATCCGTAAATCTAGTGTTAATTATAAGCAAAGTAGTAGTAATTCGTAAGTAAAATCAAGACAAGCGATAAAAAATCTGGAATTCGATTAAGATCGATGAATTTTAGTTTTAATAAATTTTACTGGTCCATATTTACTTGACGTTAAAAGTGGATCTCTCTACCATTCTTCCTGTCTGACAAAACTGCGGACATAACTCGCACCAAAAGCGCGGTTTTATCGGCGAAGATGCATTTCTTAGTCGAGCTGACGTTACGGAGGCAGATCTCTTTCTCTCTTGGAAGAGGGTAGCCGCGATGCGTGAAATTGTCGGCGTTCGGACGATCGGCTTCTTTCCGTCGACGTTTACGAGGGAATTAACCGCGAGTAACGAATGACCGCGGGGTGGACGTGCGCACCGAGCTTCGCATTTCCGGTTAGCGTCATCCTTCCATCGTGAACGCACTACCAAGATTCTCCCTTCTGAAATAGGTGGAACCTATTTTGAAAGTCGTACGAGATTTTCGCAACTCTCTCGTCTTTTTTTTTTGGGGGTGTCTCGTATTCGTTGCAACGTAACTCGATTGTCGTCTTAAAAATAGAAGCGAGTAGTATCGAGTAATATTGTAATTTCTGCTTCATTTACATGGAGATTAATACAAGTTTATGAACTAAATTCACTGAGTAGACAAAAGTAATGCAAACAATTGATTTTTTTGCATTTTAATTATAATACATTATAATTTATCCGAATGGAGCAAATTCTTGATGAAAAATCGTACTCAGGTACAAGAACAATTAGGTACAACGTAACATAACTTGTGAATTCATTATTTTCCTATCACTTTATTTATTTATAAATAATCAACAACATTTTAAAGGTGTTTCTCCAAATTATCCAAATTTTAGTATTACCATTCAAAGTAAATATCGTATAAAATTCGCATGATACTCAACGTGTTAACTAAATATCCAAATATGATAATCAACAAAAAGAACACTAAATTGATTTGATCGATTCATATCACACAATCTAAGTAACTCCTATCAACAAGAACTGTCTAATCCCACAAAAAGATTCTTGTCATTTCGAAGCATCAAAGAATTTGTGTTCATCCGTACAAAAACGTGTAGCTCGCGGTGAATAATGAGGTATATATCATCGTCGATGATTCTCACGATGCCAGTCGATCTTTTACCAGAGGAGGAGCAGGTTAGGAGAAGAAGTAGAAGAAAGAGAGAGAGGGGGAGAGAGTGGTGTTGTCGCCTGTCACATTACTCTTTGCCCTTAGGCACTTGCACACGCGTGCGTGCGTGCCTGTAAGAAAGACAGAGAGAGTTAATCGTACTTTTTATTCGCTTCTCGCAAGACGGACCAGAAGACGACGACGATGCCTCGTGCCAAGAGATTTTTTCTCGCTAAAGAAGCGAGGAAACGAACGAGAAACCCGCGAGATAGTTGTTCCTCCTCGTTCGTGCCGAGAGGCAAGCTTTTTGCGCGGGAAAAATGAAACAAGGGCGCGTGCCGTATCGTTCTATGTGCTCGTCGCCCGTCTCGTGACTTTTTACTACTTTTTATCTGAAACTAAACTTGATGTAAGAAAAAAATGTTAAAAATCTTACAAATAATATCTTACAATAAATCTTACAATAAATATCGTTTATTAAGAATTGTAAACAATTTTGATAGATACATTGCTCTTTGTCGTTAAAATAATTTATAATAGCTACAGTATGTTAACATTAAATTCGAGTTTGATAATTATCTATATTAATTATTTATCACGTTAAACCTTCAATTCGAGACTGCAATATATTTTAACCCCTTGCCTTATGATTTAATTTGACACACAATGAAACTAGTATTAGAAATTAAGGAAAAAACGGATGCAGTTACAAACAATACAGTTCGCAAACTTAACCAAACAAAGACTAAAGAACACTAAACAATTACAAAAAATAAATTCATTAAAATTGAGCCACGTACAACTCGTGCTTTACATGTTTGTCGTAACATCTGCACCACGAGTCTCACACGATATTATAAGGCAAAGGGTTAATGATAAATACTCAAATCGATTAAAAACTTTATAACACTCGAATAACTTAAATAAATGATTGCAAACGTGACTAACGTCGACAATAACGATTAAAAAAACAGTTGACCATAACCAAATGGAAATAAAATAAACATTAAAACAAACCATTAAAATTCAGCAAGTTTTACCCGAGCTTCATCAAAAAAAAAAAAAAAAAAAGGCAAAGATTTCGAAGACATCGCACATCGTACACGCATACCTACTTAAGAACGTGTGATAATAAAAGCCACGTAGCAGGACTCTAGCACGAATGATTAACGCGCGACCTCGGCACCTCGTTAACCTCGTTCGAACGAACAAAGTAAGCTGATCGTAAAGCTACTCGACACACGATTCCGATCGAAGAAGAGAAAACTTGACTATTCCGATCGAACGTTGCTCGTGATCGTTATTCATAAAGACGAGGAAGAGTGGGGGAGTAGGTAAAGATCGCGAAAAAAAGGGGTTACAGAGTAAAGCTAAAGAACCGATCTCCTTCGGGACGTTTAAAGGGTTTATGGATCACGGTTGAACGCTTTGGCCGCCCACGGAGAAGGGAACAAGGAAAAAGGGGGAGGGAAGAAAGAAAGGAGACAAACGACTCTAAAACTTGATCTTCGCTTCTTGAAGAAGGAATGAGAGAAAGGGCATTCGTTGTCGGAGATTATTGGGCGGCTAACATAAAGCGTGCTTAGGTGCGATTTAATATTTCCAGCTAGGAGCATAAAATCGGAGCTCTATCGAGACCACTCTTCTCGACATGCTGAAAGAACGAAAAGGGTCTATGGCATGAGCAAAAGAGAGAGAGAGAGAAGTCTTTCGTTTTCTTTATACGTCGTGTCCTTTACGACGCCGACCGTTCGATGTGTCGTCGACTTTACTCGCGTCTCTCTAACGTCCCCCCCACTCCATATACCCCCGGCAATACTTTTACATCGTAAAAGCTCCTTCCTTCCTTCTTCACCGAGCTCTTTCGTCAAAGAGAAAATCTCGTTTTCACGTCGTTCGTAACTCCTCGTAAACTTGTCTTCGTCGTCCATTGATCTTCGCTTCGATCTGATCTGTAAAGCCACTAGTAACGTTCTACGTACTTTAGACATATGTATCTATGTAGGTGTACATAGGGTTTTGTAAGCATTCGAATTTCGCGGTCCCGTCGATTGAAATCGATCGGCTTGGTTTTATCCGTTTGCCTGTAGAGATTCGAATCTAAGGAGGAGAGTTCTATGAAAAGAAAGAGAGGATCTTTCAAAGGGATAAACCACGTATCTACGCGATTGGATCTCATCCGGATTAGACTCATCCCCGTAAGTGAGAAAGAGATATCGCCGAGGATAAAGCCGATTGATTTTGTCCCAATAATTGGAATTCGCGGTGGATCTTCTACTCCCACTACTCGGATTCTTTCTTTCTCGATTTCGTTTCGAAAAACCAACGTGATTTTCCTTAGCCCCCGTAATTATCGCCGGTCCCTCGATCGTTCACACGAGAAACGACCAAGAGAACAATGAAATCTAAGCTGTTGGACAATTTCCTTTTTTTCTCGTAGTACGAATATCTTCGAATTTTGTAGCTATCTGGGTAGTCTTTCTTCGGATAAGCTTCATTCGATCACGAGACTAATCGTTTTTATTTCTTTTGGAAGAATAACAAATATAGTTTAAAAAATACGTTATGGTATCAAATTATTGTATTGTCAGCCGGATTACATATAGGTACTTGCAAAGTTTCAAATCGATACGATAATTAGAAGTAGATTAAAATCGACTTCTAAGATTTACTTACATATTTAATTACAAGTGAAGCTGATATAAGCGTGTTAATAATGTCACGTATCAAAGGATCGATTTTCATTAAAAGAGATGGACAATTGTTCAGATCTATTTTAATTTCAGATTATTTGTCAGATCATTTGATGGTAGAGAGAATAGCGTGCACCCTAGGCAAGCTTTCTCGACATTCACCATGCACGGGTCCCGTGTCATAATGATTATAATTGCTCTCTTTCTTTCTTTCTTTCTCTTTCCTTTGGTTTCTTTTAATACCCTGGAAACGGGTAATAGTGGCTACTATTACGAGCGACTCGTATAGCGAGCTCGATCTTGATATCTCAAATCACTGCTTCTTTTTTTTTCTCTCCGTTTTGTCCGTTCTTTCGCTCGAGGAACAAAACGTTACCGTCTTCTTCCACGCCGTGAAATCTTAATCGTCCTACCACAAAACGTCCCTCCTCCTAGGGAAGGAATATCCTCGTTAGACCGTTCCGTCGTTGTAAAAGCAGGTGCCGCCCAACGATCGGAATAATTGCACAATTTTGAAAAGTAAACTCGACGGAAGTGTCTCGAGCGTGCGAGAAACGCTCGGAAGATAGTAAATGTGCTGTGAGTACTTTATCGCGTTTTGTCATTTGCATGATTATTCTTCTCTTCTATAAATCACACGAAGGAATTTATTAAGATCTCTTCTATTAAAATGAGAAACAAAGTTAATTTTTATTTACTATATTTTAAGACGTATACACGAGTAATCGTGAATAAAATACATATATAAGAGATACGTAGTAAATCATATTTAAAATAAATAAAATACCATCTAATAAGTAGACTGTGGATATTTATGAAAATGCATATGAATTATAATTCATTATTCATCAAATATTGCAAGTAGAGCTGATAACTGAATAAAAATATGTAAAATATAAAGGATATATGTGACATATTCAATGATTTGTCTTATATGTAAAATTTGAAAAAAAAAATATGCTTTTGCATAAATATAGAATAAGAAATCCAAAATAAAATAAAGCAAAGTTCCCCCTCCACATGATCAGCATACGTATTTTAAAAATAATCAAGCAACTTTTCAGAAGGAGAGTAGGTACTAAACGCTAAACGCACGATTAAATTTCATATCTCTTTGGTCTCTCATAATTTATCCAAACTGTTAAAGACAAAAAGAGATGCAACGAACAGAAAATAAGAGAGAGAGCCTAAGGGAAATGGGGTACAGCGTGTATCCAAGGATTATCTCGAAAGCGGAATGATTTAATAATAATTCAAACCACATCAAAGGGATACCACGGACGTGGATTAGTTCGTAAATCAGTAGCCGGCCACCTCCGTATGTCGTATACCAACGTATATACATATGTTCCATTCCCGTTCTTTTATATCGCTTTTACGGCCCCCATTTCACGATAAAGATTACTTATTGTTGTTATCGCGGCCGTTACCAACGAACCTTTATAGACGACGGGTATTTCGCGGCACGATTTTCCCAAAATCCACCATTAATTTCTCCTCATTGCCATGCCGTCCATTAATTTACGCTGAACGTGACTTTTGGCGTATACCCACATGCATTATCTCTACAACGTAGTTTCACATTTTTACAAAACGCTCCTATGGACACAAGTAGGTATATGGCACTTGCATACTTAAAATCTTTTTTTTTTTTCCTTATTATTGACTATACATATTTACAAAATTATGCTTCTCATTATTATTACATATGTCCAACATATTGCACACTCAATGAATATATGTGCAAAATATGTTGGGTTCCTAAAGTAATACCACCACTTGCCATATTTTTTTTTGTAATTGGATAAAATAACGAAGATTTGCAAATATTTTGAAACAAACCCCAATATGGTAATTTGTAATTTTCTACAGTTTTATTATTTTGCACTTCTAATTATTATTACATATGTCCAACATATTGCACACTCAATGGATATATGTTCAAAATATGTTGGGTTCCTAAAGTAATACCACTACAAATTTGCCATATTCTTTTTTTAATTGGATAAAAGAACAAAGATTTGCAAATATTTTGAAACAAGCCCCAATATTTTTAATTTTCTACAGTTTTATTATTTTGCACTTATGCCACTACTACTTGAAAGTAGTATAAATTCAGGAAAAAAGTATTACTGATATTTATGGTTATCTTTGAATTTTTTCCTAAAACATCAAAATAAATGATTGATATACGAGACTAGCATTAAAATAAAAAAAAACTCGTCTCATTATTATCGCACGTTAGCAACAATTCAATTAGCAAAATAAGAAGCGTTACATCCTCGAGGTAATGCAACTCAACATTTTTACGGTTCCTCGCAAGAACGCGCACAAAATACTCAGACAAGTAGAGCGCATGCGTGTAAATACTGAAGCCGAACGAGCCCTATCGACGTTCCTTATCAGCCGGAAGAGTCCCGCCCGGTATCTCGATCTTTAGCACCGTGCAAAAAAGTCGCGCATCGATAATTATTGCTCGTAAAACTAGCGACGTGTGCCTGAGAAGGAAAAAAAGTGGAGAAGGAGAAGGGTCGCTATTCTACCCTCTTGTTCTCATTCGAGGTCGTAACGTTGTTCGCGCACAATGGCAAAATTTACGCGGGTTTCTTCGGGTCAACAAACTTGAACATAGCTTGGTAATACAAAACCTTGAATTTGTTCTTATTTTTATTTCAATTTCATAGTTTTATACGATTACAGGATCGTAGATTGAAAGAGGGAGAGAGATAAGTAGAGGCGACATAGGTGGATCGCGGTGAGCGATTTAACGAAGGCTCCTCTTAGCCTCGAGTCAGATCGATGGGAAAAGAGTATCCGGCGCTAATCACGAGTCTTTCAAGTTCCTGGCGCTACTTACGGCTCGTGCATCGATCATCGACAAACTTGGCTCTCTCTCTCTCTCACACACAGACAGGGAAGGGAAAAAAGTTGGCCGATCAACGTCGGCCCTATCAGGAATTATTATTCACGGCCAGTCTGTGAGAGGGAGAGAGAGAGAGGGCGGAGCAGCAGGCGCATGCATCATCGAGAGCAAATTCCGTTGCCCCGTCTTTATTTACCTCCACCGTTGAGAGGATGAACAAAGAGAGATAAAAGAAAGAGAGAGAAAGAGGATCGTATAAACAGAAAGAGATAGAGAGAGATGCCCTCTCTTGGATCTTCACGTGGCTGCCGTCAGTCCGCTTAACTGTAGATCAATCAATATAAGCTGGTTGAACCCTCCTCTGCCCTTTTCCCTCTCGCCCTTCCCTCTCCAGCTTGCCCCTAACGAGCTCATCGCTCGCGTAGCCAAAGAAAAAACACGAGAAAGTGGTACAAAATGGCCCGTTGAGAAATGCCGTCGGTCGGACGTCCTCCTCCCTCCCTTCGAGACTCTCGTTTCGTTAGCAAGGGTGGCCGAGAGATCGCGCGAGGGCGTTGCCATGAAAACTGAATGGTATATATGAACAAATGAACCGGGACTCTATCGCGATGCCCAGAAACCCGTCGGAGATCATTTCTCAGGTCCTCCTTTCGTCTAATTACTCTGCTTCCAGACATCGAGACTCGCTCGTCAACCCGTTCGGTGATCCTCGATCGTTCCCATCCCCCGACCGATTTAACGTTAGATACACTATGTATCGAAAGATGAATAAGATTTTTATTAACCCTTTGCACTATATGTCAGTCTGATTGGTTAAGAATTTTATTTTATTCAATGTGGGGGTAGGTACTATGTTTATTGAAATTTTTTTTTTTAACTTTTGAGTACCGACGTGGTTCAGCCAGGCCATTTATTATGTATTAAGAAAACATTTAAAAGAACAACATTTTTACATGGAATCAATATTTCTAATCTTTATAGCTGACAAAATAACATTCTGTTTCGATTTATAATATATCGATTGGTCTTCTGTCAAGAGATTAAAAACTAAAAGAGAAATTAACCCTTTGCCTTACAATATCGTATGAGACTCGTAGTACAAATTCCAAGACGAGTATAAAGACACCACTCAAACCCATAATTCAATTCTTCCAAGTTTATTTTTTTATTTATTTAATTTTTAGTGTTCATTAGTCACCGTTTAGACAAGCTTGTGATTCATTTTTCTTTAAAATTCTAGCACGAATTTGATTGAGTGTCGAATTAAATCATAAGGCAAAGGGTTAAAAGAATAATGTTATTCGCATAAAATGATATTTCTTTTTCATGGAATCTGTCACGAGCAAAAGGTAATGCCACACGTTTTATTGAAAATTCGATGAGAGACGTAGGACACCTGTTACGTACTTTTTCGTCTACCTGTAATACAATTCATCATTCTTATGAATACACGAGTATACACCTACTTATATACCGAGTAAATATTTCGGCGACGTCGTCACCACCCATCCTCTCACGCCCTACAATTTCTCTCGACCGCAAAGTAATAATGGTGCACACCAAGTCCTCGCTTCCTGTGCGAGCTTCTTCCACCACCATTATTTTCTCCTTGTTGTCATCGTCGTGAAAGTTCACGAGAGAGAAAAACGACAAAATTTTTTTTTTTATTTACATTTCGCATTCTTCCTTGACACGGTCATTACGATGATCGAATCGTATCGTTAAGAAAATACGCGAATCGTATTTGCTCGTGAGTAGATCGCGTGTGAGAATTCTCGCTCGTTATCCTTACGGTCATCGATACCGACGATTAAATCCAATGATCTTCCTTCTGGGTTGCTTCGTTGGTCTCTTCTTTTTTCTAACACGTGGCGTTCGAAGACCGTCATCGATCGAAAGATCCTTCATTAGAGGAAAGGAAACAGTCGTTTGGATTAATTAACGTCATGATAGGATACCGCGAAGAAAGAGACCTCTCTAATGATAGACCGTCCACGAGACTAACTCGAAGGAATTATCGTGTGTGTCGAAAGCGTGCCAAAGAGATTATATCTTTTTTATTAGTATTCTATCGTCGACAAAAAAATAATAAGTGTAATAAAAAGTGAAGTTTAATTCTAGGAAAAGGGTAATTTCACAATTTACTTTTTTTCAAAGGGTAATTCTTGAAATTGATCTAGGACAAGAATATATTTTAACCTATCCCTGAACCATTTGTTACATTGTAATACTTTTTCTAAAAATTGAATTAGCCAAACAGATTTAATCTATAAATAATCAAATGTGGGCTATAGAAGCAAAACATATTCCTTATTTATAATAACGAATACAATTATAATTTTCTCATATTAATTGACAAATATTATTAAAATTAGATATGAATCAAAAATTGGTAATTCTATTAAAGACAAAAACCTTTTTTTAAAAAATTAAAAATTCAAACCGACTCCTTTATTAGAAAAAATCGTCCAAAACTTTACCTTTAGTATAATCTCAAGAAAACTACATAGTAACGATAAGAAAAAATAAAGGAAGTAAGCTCGCACCTGTCTCCCAAGGTCCGTCCATTCATTCGTCTTTTAATCCGTAGCGTGGGTGCGACGGTATTCCGAACGAAAGAGAGAGAGAAAGAAACTAGGGAACGATGAACGATCGACGCGAGAGAGACGAGGGCCGTAAATTAAATATTATTCACCCCACGGTGGTGTAAGGTGGCTCGGTTTCGTTCGGTTCGCGAGAAAGATACTCGCGCGATTCGTTGAATGAAATTTATCGTGCGGCAGATCTACGAGGAGGCTTCTCGCGAGAGGCAAAAGAGCCCCGGCAAGACGAGAAGCAAGGGAGAGGGAGAGAAATAGAAAGAGAGGGGAGACGTGTGCGGCTTGTCGAAGAGAACGTTTAAGGGACACGAAAGGGCAAGGGGAACTCGTATTATAAAAGCAATTAGAGGCTCTCAGATTAGATATAGCACATCGTACATAACAAATATGATAATACGAGAAAGAGAGAGAGAGAGAGAGTCGGGCTAGGCCCCGAAGGGCCCGTTTCGTTCGTACGAAGGGCTTTCGGGTTATGAGGCAGGTTAAACGGAATCATTAATAATCGGAGCTAACTAATCTGTCCGTCGCTATGAGCGCGCTCGTTTCACTCCTGTTTTTATTACCGTGCCGCGAGTAACGTTTTATTCCTTCCTTCCTTCCTTTGCTTCTTCCTCATTCGTACTTATAACGCACAACGGATATACGTATAAAATAGGACATTTTAATGAAAAAAAAAAAAAAAAAAAATTGGAATACCTACATATAGGTACTATTCCTAATCTTTAATATGATATTTGTTCTCATTTATGGATGAGCCGTATCATTGTTTTATACCTATCTTCGTCTTTGTACATACTATAACAAAATAATGTTTATGTAAAAAAAGAAACAAATTTACCCTTTGCATTCGGCTGTCGTTTTTGAGGCAACATATTTCCGAAGTTATATCATTCCATTTTAAGTGATATATCACTGGTTACGTTGAGAATGACTTGAAAATTGAGCATTTAAGAACACTTGACATTGTATTATCTTAAAAATCGGTCTTGTCGAGTCACACTCGACACCAAGTGCGAAGTGTTAACACTTTGGACTGTAAAATCATGGATAACTACCAGTGATAAGAATATACTCTAATTTAACCATATTAAACATAATATATTATTATCTACTTAAAATAATGAAAATTTTATTATAATCTTCGGGGTAAAATTCTTACAAAATTCGGTTGCACTCAAAATGTTAAAAGTTAAAGTAATCAATTCTAATTTGACCTATTTCTTCTATCTTACAGTTGTACGAGATCAATGATGACCCAAAGCGCAAGGAATTCCTCGATGATCTCTTCAGTTATATGCAGAAGCGAGGTAAGTATACCAACCAAGTCTATTGTAATAAAAATGTATCGGAAGTGGCCTTTTTTTTTTTTTGAAGCGAAGGTGGTTACGAAGCTTCTCATAGTTCGTTACTTTCATTGCCCCCCTTGTACACTTGTTTTATCGCGAGAACTCGAGTCGTTACGATCGAGTGTGTGGTCAACGGTCGACGTGAGAGGTAAGAGAGAGAGAGGCTGATAAACACGCGTGTGAACGCGGCGAATCGAAGACCCGCATCACTCGCGGACTTCCTGCACACGTGGATGGATCCTCGGGACGTGTCTCGGCGTAACGTCGTAAACGTCCACGTGGTTAAAAGGTCCGATAACGCGTCGCATCTGCCGCGAAACTCGCCTAGAGAGAGAGAATAAGAACAAAATTAGAATGCAACGTCGTAAGTCGAGTAACAACGAAAGTGTGCGCCTTGTCAGCCACGCTTCCGCTCGAAACATACCGCGACCTCCTTCGTTCTTTACTATCCCCTCTTCCCGCCCTTTTTTTCTACTTGGAGACCTCGATCTTCTCAAAGTATGAAAATATTGCGACACGTTCTGAACGAGATCTTTGATCCGAGACTTCGGAACTCGTGTTCTTATTTCGTAGCCTGTTTTTAGTCATAGTTTAGGTTTTAGTCGGTATTGATTAGAATATTGGTTTTTATTATATTAATGTTAAATTTTGTTTGGGTTGCTTTGAATAGTTATTTAGTTTTAATGGACCACTGATGGGCTAATCTATTAACCCTTTGCACTCCGCTGTCCCCTCTGAGGCACCATATTTCCAACATCATATCATTTCATTTCAAGTGATATATCATTACTTATATTGTAAAAAAAAAATTGTTCGAGTTAGTAGGTGAATTGAAGTAAAATCTGTGAATTTAAAACAAAAATTGAGCGTCAAGGACCACTCGACATCGTATTATCCTCAAAATCGGTCTTTTCGAGTCAGACTCGACGCGGAGTGCAAAGGGTTAAGAATCAATTTTAATAGTTTAAATTGTTATGTCTTACCTAGTTAGAGAAAAATGATAAAATAGGTTACGGTAATTAAAAGTAGATTATTCAATTTATAGCACTTCTACTAACTAATGACTTAACCCGAAATTATAAAATATTGTAGGACCCTTACATGTTTCTGAAACTATTTCTTAAAAGCAATGACAATTTAACATATTAAGGATACCAATTATATTCAGTTATAAACCTAAATTATGAAAAGTAGAATTGGTAATTTTCTCCAAGCTTGCAACATTTGGTTGTAAATCTTAATTACCGTAGCTATCATCGCTTTTCTTTTATAAAAACTGTCGCTTCTCTGACGTTTGCAAACTCTCTCACGCACTGCCAGTATTCTCTTCTGATTCCATTAGTCTCCTAAGTTATAATTAACGCGTAACGCCTGACGAAACGATGACGTTTATGCGTGCACGTTCGTGCGAATCGTCATCATCATCATCATCATCTCGATGATCAAAGTACCGTATCTTAGTTGGAAGTGGAAAATGAAGAAACGAACGTGCACGACCTCGATCGAAGGAGGTACCAGAAAGGAACGATGCGTCGTCGTCGGGAGGCCCGGAAACGTCGGCCTAATTATAAACATGGCGACTCCTCCATCAATCAATCCCGCGCTCGGTGATGCCTCGGATTCTCGTGTTTTCTCGTTCGAACGGGCGGGAGCGGGCGTACGTGCGCTACGCGGGCAGACGACTGTCTTTGAATCCAAGACGATGCTATTATTATACCTATCTCCCTGGCAATAATTAGAGAGACGTTAGGACCAACGACTTTGTGCCATCGTCTCTATATCTATAAACCGACTCTGGTATATCTACTCCGAGAAGGATTCCTCCAATGTGATTAATATGTATATATATAGGTATCTGTACAGTAGAATTTCAATTATCTTGAAAAATTCTCCCATAGTTAAAACTAAACTCAGATATTTCATATCATTTTTCTCCAACTCTATGCACACTTTTTTACTTACTACTTTATATAACAACTGACGCAAGGTTAATTGCCAATTGGTTCTTCGAGCATTATGAAAGAGTAAAACGTATCGTTACATCGATTACCAACCAGTTTTTTTTTTAAGAACAGACTTCTGGCACAAAAATCTAGGACCAAGTCAGAACGATTTCGAAAGACCTCGTATTTTATTAATTGTGCTCGTTATAAACGCAAACATACGATAATGGATCGAAAGCAAATGAATTATTCGACCAGGTATAGTTTCATAACTTTTCATATTATACTACTTAATTGTAACAAATTTCGATGAAGGACATCACGTTCACCGAATAAATTCTGCTAAGCTAAACTTCTTAAGGCATCGTTTGGCTCGCAATAAAAGATCAACGGTCTCAAGCTCATAAATCCTCGAGGAACATTATATGTATATATATATCTTGGATCGATGGTCTCGCGGATCGAGAAGAGGACGCACTCGAGATTAAAATCCGGTGAAAGGGATGAGAAGAAGGGTGGTGGGAAGAGGCTAAGGGAAAAGGAGGATCGCGACGTTTCTCGTAAGGGGCCCACTCGTCGAAGATACGATGGCGATCCGATCCGATCCTCTTCGTGGTGTGGGTCCACCACCCGCGGGGTCCGTTATTGTGCCGGCGTGCCACGGTGGTGTGCCTCCTCCCTACACCTCGCTCGCGATAATTCAACGTTAACGCACCGCATAACGCCTTGCCACACGGGCAACCATATAAAAGACCATTCATCACATCCGCGCGTATTAGTCGAGCCACCACCAATTTGTGTTTGCTATCGGCACTCTCCAAATAGCCACTTTTTCTCGCACCTTCCTCTTCTTATTCTTACCCATCGATAGAATAACTGCCCGCTGAAGGGAATTCTGAAAGAGTGAAAGATGGATTGGTAATAAGAGAATCGACACTAAACTAAATATTTAACGCCATTAACGAGTCTTATGTAATTACTTTCTTTTAATTATATCAAATTAGTGGATTTTAATAAGTTGGTACACGTACCTAACTCTGTTAATGGTAAGATTCATATATGTTTAGTTAATTAATCTTTTCAAGGATTTTGACATATATGTGTACGTTTTGTTTCAATTTAGTTATTATTTTTTTTTTATATTGTTAATACGTCTCAATGTATTTTTAGTTAATTAATCGCTATCGATTGAAAATGAGTAGAATATACCTATACAAAAAATTGGATAATTTTCTTCCGACTTTAAAGATTAAATGAAATTTGGAAATGACAAAATTTAATATTTTTATTACATACTTTACTTATAAATAATATGCACAAAGACAAATTTTTTAAATAATACTGTAAAGTGTGATCGTTTTACAGTCATTGTTTGCTTCATTATACAGTGTACCATATTACTACCTATCGACGTAACATTTTTATTCTTCTTTTTTATTAATATATCTTCTTGAGTAGTAATTCATGGAATTACGATTTAAAATAAATCGATTATCGAAAGGAAGAGTCGATAAAACGCATTACACTGGTTTGTCCACAATGGGGAGAAGGTGGGGGGTTATTGCCATTCAGATCGATGTACAGGGGGTGGGGTTTATATACCAAGAACGAACAAAAGCCGCGACTTTGCAAAGTCCAATCGCGAGTCGCGGAGGCGAACGTTCTTCTTATTTATCGTGGCTATCGTTGGCACCTTTCCAACCCGACCGTTATAAATCTCAAGCCATTTAATATGCAAATCTCCGACAGCCCGAGGTCTCTCTCTTTCATTCGTTCCCCGTGTACCTTTTCCTCTTCGTACGTTTCGTTTCTCTCTCTTTTCCAGCGCAAACGGCGACCGACGAACGAGTTTCAATCGCGGATGTAATTCATACTCGCGCTCAAACGTAATGCCCTCCTCTTCTTAACGCCGCCCGCTTTCTTAACCCTTCGACACGTCCTTTCGATATTACAAACAAATCTCGCTGTGTTTTACTTGAATTTTGCATACATTTGCATGTGTTGAAAATCGAATAGTGGGAGAAGCTTAAATGATTATTTGCAATCCTCTATAGGGGAAGAGTGGCATGAAAGAGCCACTTTATGAAAGAGCCACTATCATTTTATACAGTAGTTTTCGAACAAATGTTGGACGAATGATAGTTTTTAAGTAGCAAAACTGGTTACTAGTTAAACTAGCAAAAACTTTACTAGTTTTTCAAAAACTAATTCGTCCAACATTTGTTCAAAAACTACTGTGTAAATGATAGTGGCTCTTTCAAAAAGTGGCTCTTTCATGCCACTCTTCCCCTATTCGTGTTTCGTATGTGTACAATTTATAATTAATAAATTATCTCATTCTCGTTAATAAAAACTTGTGATAAATTGTTCATAATTATTTATTAATCATTTCAAGGTGTTACAGAGTCAAACCTAATACTCTGTTTTTCAATACTAGAGTATAATTAGAATAGAATAGTATTTTGTATAATCGTACTGGTTGTCTAATTTTTTCAAATGTAGGCACTTTTGTAGAAAAGGTTAATCAAATATTTATTAATAACAATTATGACAGGTATCGGTATTAAATGTTTAAAACCGAATTTATATTGCTAAAAAATGCGAAATGTATAAAAAAAAAATTGTCAAACAGCCAATAGCTTTTCTTTTCACGATGAGTCTATTCAGTGGTAGAGTAAAAATTTGCGTTGCCCCGAGGTAGATGGAAAAGTAGGAGGTGTATTGTACCGAACGCGCAAGATTCGCATCGCCTTACAGCCCGTGGAAAAAATGCCTTTTTATGCGGCGCGGCTAATGCATTAGCGAGGCGAACACGTGTTCGGCACGAACACTCCTCGAACTACACTCGCGAACACGTACCGCGTGCGTGCCGTCTGCGTATACAAGGGAACCACGTTGTGTGTTAGGACCTTTACTTTATGTCTATCCCTCTCTCTCTTTTCTTCTCTCACATAGTCATATTCTTTTATACAATTAATTATTATATAGCATACAGCCAAATATTTCTTTCGTACGTTGTTCCATCATGAACACCTACTATTTTTTTTTTATGAGACTGTGGTGGTCATGGCTGTCCAACAATTATATAAATGCCCTATCAAGATGTAGTATCATTTAGTCATATTAAATATAGGGGAAGAGTGACATGAAAGAGCCAGTTTTTGAAAGAGCCACTATCATTTACACAGTAATTTTTGAACAAATGTTGGACGAATTAGTTTTTGAAAAACTAGTAAAGTTTTTGCTAGTTTAACTAGCAACCAGTTTTGCTACTTAAAAACTATAATTCGTCCAACATTCGTTCGAAAACTACTGTATAAAATGATAGTGGCTCTTTCAAAAAGTGGCTCTTTCATGCCACTCTTCCCCTAATCTATGATTGTATGTTTATAATAATGCAAATTTTATAGAGATTAGAATTTAATTTGATCCTTTATCTCATGTTTATTAATTAATAATGGTTCGTGCTACCGACTATGTGCTCTGAATTACGTAACGAGTATGGAAATGACGCGATACTCGTTCTTCTCTTTTTCTTCCTACTTCCCCTTCTTCTCTTTTCCATTTTTCATCATTGCCCTGGTATTTTGTGCGACGAGCACGTCCGCACGCCGTTTATTCGCTAAACCTAAGGCGGCACGACACATTGCGACTAGTTCTAAATGTTGACTTCAGCTCGCAACAATGAAAGCAAATCTCGGACTGGAATAGTTCGCCTCTGTCTTTTTCTCTCTCTTTCTCTCTCTCTTTCTTCCTCTTTCCTTATTCTCTTTCTATACACGAAGACGGTCTTTTTGTTCTTCGTCTCGATTGTTCCCCGACGACTGTGTTCTCAGCGAGGTTTTTATAGTTAAGAAAATCCTTCGTTCGCCTTCACTCGATAATTTTTAGTTGACGTTTCTTTCAGCCGAGGTGTTTCCTGCTTCTTAATTCTTTAAACGGTTTCACACGAAGCATTAAATTAAAATTATTTGTCATCGACTGAATTTTAGATCAGATTTTATATAAATTGTAGAATTCTCTTAAGTAAGTACTCATTTGTTGATCGTAGATATTCACTATAATTCTATTCACTAAATATATTTCAAAAGATACATTCTAATCACAAATTTAATCCAGAAGTACTCTAACTCATCTTTACTTGAACATTATTCACGTTTCATTATAACTAATTCATGATTAAAAAACAAAACATTGTTTCTCTTCCATGCAGATCGAAAAAACGGTTTAATAAGACGAATTTAAAAGGATTTAGCGACTCCTCTTTAACACCTCTCGCCGATAGCTCTCCTTCGGTATCTCCAAACGTCGTTTCATCGTCTTTACGAGCTCATCTCGTTTCTCCCTCTCTCTCTTCGTTCTCCAGGCACGGTCCATAAACACCATCGACGCTCTCGTCGAGCTCGCAGCCCTCGTAAAAGATCGTGCGCGCGCGCGTGAGCACCGTAGCTCTCTCGTCATTCGTCGAATGACGAATTTCGTCCTCTTTGACGGATCGCTCGTAAAGCGGAATTCATGCAGAGCGTTTTCCTGGAAACCGGAGAAAGCTGACCAAAGGATTTTGGAAGAGGCAAAAAGGAGAATTTCCTCCCCTCTTTCTTTCTGCTCATCGTCCTTGCTGGAGTTTCAAGCTGGCCCACCCGCTGCCTTCGCGAGGCTCTTAAACGAGGATTATGTCAGGATTACGGGATCACCATGGCATCTTCTTCTTATTTTTGTTATTTCTAAGAGGAAGAGAAAATAGCCGCACGTGGCTGCTAATATTCTGTATCTTCCTCCACAAAACACCTACCGTTACTAATTAATTAATGTTCTTTTGAAACTGAGAATCTTCGTTAGTCTGTCCTATCGATACTCTTTGATTAATAATGCGTACATTAACAAAAGCAGCCAATGCTATACTATTTTATATGAAAGTATATACCTATCTGTTCTTATGTTGTAAAAAAAGATATTTTAATTGCTGGTAGATAGATGTAAAGAAAATTTTCAGATGCAAAAGATTATTGTTGATAAACGTTAGTGATCTACTAGTAGACAATTATTAGAACGCCTTTACTCAATCCTCGGTCCTCAATCCACCGAGGATTGAGTAAAGGAATTCTAATAATTGTCTAATAATTCTCATCCAATCCATTAACAAATCTTTAGTTATTATCATGATTAGTGATCTACATACATGATGTCTATATAATCAGAATGAAAAGTAAATTCCAATTTGTTCTATCTTTTTATGACAATTCATAGATCTCAAGTTAGACTTTTTAATAAGCTACTAAACTTTTGAATAAACTTGTCTATATCAGATACTCCGTTGCGATTTCTACCATAAGTGGTAAAGGATTAGAGTCGAAGGCAAAGGAAAAACAATCACGCGAAATCGAGCCTTTTTTTGGCTAACCTAACCTACCGATCGAGGTTTCTCACACAGGCCGCGATCTATTCGTATTATAATAATTAATGCCGAAAGGGATTCTTCGGGTTCTCGGCACGAAAGCGTCATCTTTACGTATCCTGGCTGCTACGCTCGAGGGCATCGATCAACGGGGGCACGTCATTATTCAGGGATTCCGAATAATTGGCGATGATCGCTCAACCCCGCGCGCCCACCACCATCACTAGAACCCGCGAAGCTTCTCTCTTTCTCACTTTACTCACGGGGGCCCATTATTTTATCACGAAACTTCTCCGAAACGCCATCCTTTCGCCGAATATCAGCCCGCTCTCTTTTCAGCCAATTTCTTTTCGAATCCTTGTCAATTCGAATTGCCAACCTCTTTCTTTTTCTCTTCCATTCAAATGCACGTTTTTTCCAAGTATTAGAATCGTTTTGATGATTTGACCAAATGTACCGGGTTATCGTATTATTTATTATAAGCAGCAGTCACTAAACTATATTCTCCCTCTATCATACAAATAATTGCCCATTACATACGATTGTTACAATAATCCGTAGCTATAAATAATAATTCAACATTTCGTCTGATTGCAAACAAACAAACAAAAAAACAAGTGCATTTGCGTCCTAAAATGATCCCTAGCTATCATCTCTATCATACAACATTCTCGACAGCTCCAATAAAAGTTTGAAAACATAATTCCTATACAAATCACTGATAATCATTCCAAAGACGATGATTCCCCCCGATTTCCTTCCCAAAACCTACAAATCAACATACAATCATCCCCTCAAAAATATTATCTTTTTTACAAAAACTGCGAATAAATGAAACAATAAGAAAACTATTTGACAAAGAAAAGTAGAAGAGAGACGAAAAAGATTGAGAATGCTTCGGCTAGACCGGTTCATTGAGAAAAGCTAGAGAAGACGGCTTTCGAGTAAGGCACCTGTCCAATTACGTTGCGCTCGTGCGCGATTTCGACCTACATTTTCCCACGTCGGCTGGTCGGACAGGTGACCGGCTTGGTGGGTGCTTCCAGCATCCGAGAGGGAGTCACCGGCACGTTCCCTCGTTCTCTCTATAGATAGACGCGCGTTCGCGCCAGCGCGAGTCTGCACGCGAACGCGAAAAGCATTTAGCCGGATGACGTTCGCACATTCTAGACGTCCCGACGCCCGCCGCCTCGACGCCCGACTCACCGACCGATCATCCGTTACGCTACCCTGACGTAATTGTCGAATTCTTGTCCCGAGCGCCGGTATTTACACGCCTCTCCCTCCTCTTCCTCCCACTTCCTCCTATTCCTTCCCTTTTCGAGACGCCGAACTTTTCACAATTGACGCGCTATAGTCAATGTGATAATAGTAAATGTCATTTATTTTATTTGATATACAGTCGAACTTCGTTAACTCGAATCTTAGGAAAGCAGAGAATAATTTGAGTTATGGAGTATTTCCAATTAGTAAGTTTGTAACCCCTTGCTTTATGATTTAATTCGACAATCAATCAAATTAATACTAAAAATTTAGAAGAAATGAATCATAAGCTTGTCCAAACAGAGTTTAATGAACACTAAAAAGCAAATAAATTAAAAAAATTAACTTTGAAGAATTGAACCATGAGTTTGACTCGTGCTTTTTATCCTAGTCTCAGAATTTGTACGAGTCTCACACGATATTATAAGGCAAAAGGGTTAAGTTATAGAGGTGCGGAATAAAAAATTCGATTTATAGAGGGTAGACAGTTAGAGAAAAAGGGTAAAGCTATCGCAGAATTTGTTTACTCCGAATTATAGAGGGTCAATTCATGATAATGATCTCTACATCTCGAAACAATTCGAGTAAGACGACTGCTACACTTGAAAACACTTTGAGTTAATCCGTTATTTTTCTTCGAATTATAGAGGTTTTTGAGTTAACGAGGTTCGACTGAATTTAAAATTTTTTAAATTAGATAAAATATTTTCTCTTGCTATAGATCAAGGGTAGCTAACTTTTGTTTATACAGGGTGATCCACGAAGCGTGATCAGCATAAATCAGTGTTTCTCAAACTTTTTGAAGTCGGGGCGCATTTAAAATTCTACAAATAATTGTAGGCGTACTACATACAAATTTTTGGGAAATATATTATAATAACAAAGTAAAATAGTACAGAAAAAATAATATATTTCTTTGGTATACCACAGGGCGCACTCGGATGTCTTCTACCATGGATTATAAACTGGCTAACCATTTTCCTCAACAAATGACGTGTACGCAAATTAAAAATAAATTACACGGCGTTAAAAACTTTTCAAGAGTTTACTTACATATTTATTTCGATAGATAGGTATTTATTTATTTGCTTAACCATGACATACTTATAAATATCATTACGAAGCATACGTGTTCTATATTTGCATAATACGTAGATACATATGCGGGACGAAGCTCGTGATAGATTTTCATTTATTTAAAAATTTACAAAACTTGTAATTCCCAAGTTAAACGAATAATAGAATATATTGAAAGAAAATGATTTATAAACAATAACATAACAGCCCATAGATCGTCTATATTTGCTCATCCAATTGGAAGAAAAGTAAACGAGTTCACTTAATTGTTCGCTATTGAACACGGGTGATACGTGTCGAGACGAGTTCGTTGAAAAGTACCTGTGCCAGGTTATACCTTGACATGCTCGAGAGCACGTTCCTTCCGTTTCGGTGGCTCGTGTCACGTGCCACCCACGCACTACCTTTCTCTTCCCTTTCGACCTTTTTTCTCTCTCTCTATCTAATTTCCTGTCTAGACCAATCAAACGATCCTTCTTCTCTACTATATAAATTCGGCAAATAAAAGTAATAGCTAATCGAAAGCGATAGTTATCGATAAAGCGATAGTCGGCGATGCTCCAAGCGTTTTAAAAGCGAGAGCATGAGAAAAAGAAAAGAGAATGAGAAAGAGAAATGGTGGAACGGGTTCCGCGTTCTGCCGGCTTTACCAGTGCCAAGGCGTGGGAAGTGATATACGAGCCTTATAGCGGCCGACGGCCATTTCCATCGAGGCGATTTTGTATCGGCGGGCCACTAAGTCCGAACTAATTTGCTTATTAATATTTCACAACAACGCCGATCGCTCTGGGGGTTCGCGATATATCGCCTTCCACCTTATTCTCTCCCTTCTTACCTACTCCCTTTCTCTTGGAGCTACGAGCCACGAGTTTTATTTCTTTTCTCGTTCCTTCTCCTATCCGTACGATTATACATATCCAAATTTAAAATATTATATAGAGTGATTGGTTTCTATATATCTATTCTTATTACAGATACCAAAAAGATTTTTGTATAAAAACACGAAAACTTGTCTTATAACCGATACGATATCTTGTGTAATAATTATCAATCAGACGTAATTAATTTCATAATAAGGTAAATAATTCAATAATTTAATTTTCCAAGTAAATATATGTAATTTCTCTCAGAAATAATGAAAAGATTTTGTCTCACAAATGACTAAACATGATTTCTCGCGTGATCATTACTGCCCGTGAAATAATGAAAGGTTTTCGTGTTTTACAACCAATTCGATTTCTTTCGTGATCATTATTATTATCCGTGAAGCAATTAAGAATCTTCCTTTTTTTAACACGTTTATGACAAGCATGCTATCATCTCGCACCAAAAACCATGTTAGCAAGAACACCATAGCAATTAACGAAAAAAAAAAAAAATATATACTGCAGGAGTAAACCTTGAGTGATCCGTTTATCGATCGGATCTACCAAGCGAGCGTCATTTTGCGAATGGATCGCGATCAACGACACGGAACTAATACGATCGTATCGGTAGGAAAGATCGACCGAACGTAATTTCCCCAAGAGCGACAGGTGTCGGCTCGAACGAGCTCGTAACGTCGAAGCGCGTTTTAAGAGGTTCACCAAAGTTCATTACCGCGAGTTCTCTCGTATACGCGGGCTTTGCGACGACGACTTCACCCCGGCGCGATCAACGTCGTTAAAGTCCAAAGGCGTATCGCTGAATTTACGATCCCTGACGAATCCGCATCGTGCCGGCCGACGAAACGTTCATTCGTGGAACCTCCGAATTTGGGTCGAGTAAAAGAATAAGAGAAGGTCGCTTGTAAATCCTTCATTTCGATGAAGAAACGGTTATTTTCGTTATCGTACGCGACATTACTTTCCCATGAGAAAGGGTTTATTGTTGTAAGGATTTCTAGAAAGAAGGTTTTATACTTGGATCGTCTTAGGGTGAATAATATATTATATATAATATAAAATAATATAAATTAATAATATAATATATAATATAATAAAATATAATATTAAGAAATCGATGAAATGTTATATTACGAAAGTATACAAAGCTTTGCTAAATTTGTTACATTTTTAAGACAACGTTTCTAAATTGTATAGAAGATAATTAGATTCCATGGGATACAATATTTTCATAGATATTTTGTTAATATTACAATGTATAATGTAAAAGTACTAGTTGTGGACCTTTTAAGAGAATATTTCAGTCGATTTCAAACGCATTCGCAAAATAATGTATTTATAATCTAGTGGTACCACGAAGTATAATGCAGTTTGTAAAAAAGAATTTAGACTGTTTTAATCCAGAGATCGATAGTTTATACTATTTTTTGTATTATATTGAAAATTTTATCCATGGGCCGAGTATTGTACCATCCTGAAACTGAATGTCCCTGAATGTAAATTTTTTATTACTTCTGTTATTACTAACTTCATACCGACGAAGAATATATATGACTGCGACTACTAACTAATGTTCGAATATATTAGCATAGTTACCAGGAAATAACAAAATATCATTACTCAATAATCAGCTCTCAACTTCTTTAATTAATTACTGAAAAACTAATCCCATAAAAATATGAAACTCAACCTTTCTCTATAAATTCTCCCAACGAAAGACTATCGAATCTCACGTTACCAGAGCTAGATACCAGTTACATTATTTCTATCTTTGTCTCTCATCCTAGACAAGTTTCTCTCTTTCTTTGTCCCTTTCACTCTTGTCGCGAATGAAATAAAGCCGTAGAAGTATCCAGGCGCGAAGGGACGACGCGTTGGTTAACGTGCCATTTTACGTCACATCAAAGCTTCGCCACATTGTTGGCAAGTGCCTGCCAGTCCCTCTCTCTCTCTCTCTCCCTCAACTATTCCTCGCGACTGGCTCCCCCAGGAGAGGGACAGCAAAGGGACGTCTCGACGTAAAACGAATGAAAAGTACGTAATGAGTCTTAAACGAATTAGGATCAAGTATAATTCTAACGGACGTAAGCTTCGAAACCAGAAAATGGTGTAGGATAAGGTTGCTCAAGTCGTACACCCTAAGAAAAATCCTGCATAAGAATGAGTATTTAGCAAATATATAAAAACTATATTTGCTATTCGATTCTAGTGTAAATGAGCCGTTTATTTTGAAAGTGACCAAACTCCATTTTTTTATTAATTACAATTTATATCCAAATGCAAATCTAAGGTAGAAATATGAATATTAAAACAGCTAACTTGATTTTTTTGGAAAATGGACTTAGGCCACTTTCAAAATAAACGGCTCAAATATTGTTTTTATTTATTAGAAGAACTCTGAAAAAAATCTTTGTGTTGTCATATAAATTAATCTAAATGATAAAAAAGACTCCAAATACAGAACAGCTACGACTCGAGCAACCTTACCCTATACCTACTCGTCTGGTACTCGCAAAGTTCTTCGATTCGAAGAAAAGGGACTCTTTTCGAAGGAATTTGAAAATGGAATATCATCGTGCCGAGAATAAACCTTCGATGGCAATGAATTTAATGGACCGTGCAAGACTTTCGGCAGGAAGCTACGCGAGCTTCTTTGAAAGAGGTGACTTCACCGCTCGCGCGCTGCATCGGTGACCAAGCGAATCGTGTCGTAAAGGCACCTCTCTTTCTTTATTTCTTTCTTACACTCCTTAGCTCTTTCCCGCATCGTAAAGTCTATCGAAAGGAAGTGCGACGAACGGGTCAACGTCGGTGAGTCTAGAAAGAGGCCCAAAAAAGAGAGAAAGACGGTGGTGGTCTTTATTGCTCGCGATATTTGAAGATTTTATTGTCGCTAGGGACTCTAGAAAGACACGTACGCACGTGGATAACTTAGATACGTACGTAGATATATATATATATACGTATGCTCTCTCGATCGTGGACGACCACCCAGCTCGCGACGCCTACGAATCTTCGAGTAGAGAAAGAGAGAAAAGAAAACGGAAGGAATTATTCGGAGGCCTCTAAAAGCCACGCCCTGACCACGATCATCGCGTTTTCTTCATCACCGTGCCCTTCCGGAGGACGGATGGAAGCGTAGTCCCTCTTCTTCCGTGGCTCGGTAGCTCGTTATTAATGTCGACGTCTTATTTGTCGGCTTCAAATGCGTTTTCGGTGATTTCGAGTTAACCAAAAGTCGTTTACCTCTTTTTATCTCACCGAAATTAATTTCCCTTTCGTCGAGTACCCTCCCGTTCGAGATAATAAAAAAAGACACAAACGACTGACGTCCCATTCAATATTTTCAAAGTATTTCCAGTAGTCATTTCCCAAAGATATAGTTTATGAAGTGACTCGAAATAACTTGGAAGCTTCCCCTCTTAAATAAAAATTAAGAATATTAACGAGAATTATACCTACTACATTCTGACGAACTCGTAACATCGTTGCAAAGTTTGAAAGAAAAAACGATTAGAACTCATATAAACGTCCGAAGCGTATCGAAGAACCAACCCCTTTTCTCGCATAACGTGGTAGTCGGGTTTCAAGGAGACCACGGTTAACTTCTAAGATGGATCGTAAATTACGCCAATATTTCCGCGAAATCCTAACAAGATTATAAAGCAGATTGTAGCGCGCTCTCTTCGTGCCTGCCAGTGGCCGTGACTTTCGTCTCCTACCCTTCTCTTCGCGATCCTTTCTCATCTACTCGAGAAAGAGAGAATAAGATAGAGAGAGGGAAGAAGAAAGAGAGGAAGGGAAGGAGATCTATTTATAATGCGTTTGCGTCTTTGCGGGGTCCCAGCCGGTGGAGGCAGTAAATGTCGCGTGTATTTCATATGAAACTCCACCCTTCTCCCGGGCCGTTCCTCGCAATGCCAATCTCGCTCTTTTGCTCGGCCGATAATGCCGAGCGCTAACAAAGTTAACTCCTGCGAGACTCTCTGTCCCCCTTTTTCTCTCCACCTTCGGCATGCATCTCTCCCACCTTCTTCTTTCTCTCAGGTCTTACCCTTCGGTTTGTTACCTTTTTCGTTTCTTTCCGTCGCACAGTGCGGCATACAATGGACAAAAATAGAAAAATTCATTATTTAATTTTAATTTATTTAATCAATAATATCATCATTAGTGTGGTATAGTAAAATATAAGTATAGTATAGTTAATACGATAAGTAAAAAATACGAATATACGAAGCAATATCTAATCAAATCACCATGGGCCAAATAGGAGTTGTTTATTTCTAACAACCTAAGAATTAAAGAATAAGTTTATTGGTGTCTCAATCGTTCCTTTTTGTTGGTATTTTTAAATTATGTTAATTATACCATAAATATGAAGAATTCCATCAAAACTATGTATAATTTTAGTTACAAATTTAAAAAAATACTTTTTGCTTTAAATTCAATTTAAAACCAAACGGTTCAAACCATCCTGTAATTTTTACTGTTCTGTATTAAGAAGCTGTTCGTATCGTATATACCGTCGTCTTTTTTCAAATTTCGAGACTGACTAATTCCCTTTCGATCTAGTATAGAAATATATCTTTCGAGTCTAACTCCTACTATTTTTTTATAAACTGGACATAGGAATGCAATTTTTACGCAGTCCTATGCGATTAGTGTCTATAAAGTTAACGATTTTTTAAGCGGGGATAATGATTTGTTAAGAATGAGAGTAAAAGATAGAGGTAATCGAGTTTCGAAAGGATACATTCTAAAACGGCAGCCCGATAGATTCCAGGGCCGTCACGCGAGAGATTCCGGGAAAAGTCGTTTCGCGCCTTCGAAAAGACCGAACAACCGAGAGGGCCGCGCGTAGTCCAAACTCGCGCGACCACGCGCGGTTATTGTGTTTGTGTGTGTGAGTCTCTCTCTTTCTCTTTCGCTTAATAAAGGCCTCCGAGCTAACGGATCGTTATTAGATCGGGCACCTCCCCCGGTACCTCTTCGTCCTCGCAATAACCCATAAAATGTAACATTCTCCTTTCCTATAGATACCAATTACCGTGTCCCTCTTCTTTTGGGCCACGCGGCCGAGTTGCTTGGGCTGTGTAAGAACGGCTGTTTCTACTCTTGTTTGCCCGTTCATGCGTTGTCTTTACCTACTCGATGTACGGTACGATAGTTTAATAAATAATTAAACATTTTTAAGATTGCAAAGAAAAATGCAAATTCGACATGTTTCTGCGATATTTCGACGTGGTTTTCATGATACCGTCTTGACTAGAACGTACTATAATTACTTAGCCAATTTTTAATAAACTCGTGAGTCTATACATTTTTTTTCAGAATAAACATGGAAGAATTTACTATCATATCTCTTGTGTTACACCTCACACTTTTTATAAGTGTTTTGATTCTATTATTGTTATTATTTCATTTTATATTATAGTTTTGTTTTATCTTTTACATAATTCCACCATTGTTATCTGTTTTATACTATACTCCATTGTACTAAAGGGGATATTCCCGTATATTTGAATAAATTAAAATTAAAATGAAATTAAAATAAGTAATTTCAAATGCAATATGAATGTTCGAGTGTTGGTCACCGGTGACCCCCATGGTACCCAACGTGTTACAAACTTTTATATAAAGAATATTGACGATTAATCTCGTGACAATCTTTTAAACTTTAGTCAAAATTGTCTCCAGAAGATCACAATGAAGAGTTCTCTACCATAAACCCTTACTGTCTTCTATATAACTTTCGAGTACATATGTACCTACACACATATCGATGAGATAGCTTTTGGAAGTTTATACGTAAAGAACCATGACTTTTCTGGACGACATCGGTGACCATCGATAGATGGTATTGTAATATAAGCCCTTAGCTTTTCTAGAGAAAAAAAGTGAGAGAGAGGTACTCGAGGAGGAGGTGGAGAAGAGAGGGAGACGGCCCTTTCAGAGTACATAACGCCTCTACGCCGGGCGAATGGCTACTTCGGCTCGTTGAAGGAGGCACGCAATGGCCACCGTTGCTCCTCGCCTCCCTTCGGTTATCCACGAGCGCCTCTCCACCTCGCTATATGCCGACCGGCGGCCATTATAAAAATAACTGCTGATTGGACGCCCTACCAAGAAAAGTCGTAATCGCATCCTGAAATGCCTCTTCCCCTCTTCCCTCGTCCCACCACCACCATTCCGTCTCTCACTCTCACTCTTATTCTCTTTACTTTATTCCATTCGTCCTCCTCCGGGTGCCCTCTATGCTCCTTTCTCTCCCTCGTCTCTCATTTAAAGTCTCGCGAGTCTCTCCAAAGGGAAACAATGAGAGACCTCCTCGTTCTCCCTCTTCCTCGCTTTGAATATAATCGATAGAACGAAAGGACATCGGTCTAGTACAGTGGTCGGTAAATTTATTGGTCAAAAGTGCCAAATACCCTAGATTTTAACTCCGATTTAACCCTTTTTATGGAATAGGAGAAATATATGGTGAATAAACTTTGGTTTCAGCCACTAAGTGACAGTTATGTCCGTTTTAAAAAGTTTAAAAATCTCACACTCTCTGATTTTACAGGATCAAATCGAAGTTTAAATCACTCTTCCATTTGAACTAAGCCTACCACAGCATTTCGTACAGTAAAAGCGAATCTTACCTAATTCAAGCAGCATATAAAAACAACAAAGAAAAGTTGGATTTGGAGGGCCAAAGTAAGATTAATTTAGTCTGAGGTTAGATTTCTTTTGAAAGCCAAATTAACAAAAAATCCTATTTTTGTAAGTCTGTTGAAATTAAATACAATGAATAAAACTAGATATCATACTTTATAATAATCTTATTTATTGTAAAACCACTATAGTATAGCAGTTTGCCGATCACTGGTCTAGTAGAAACATTCAAAGAAACTTCTCCAACGTTTCTTCAAGTTCCACAGCTTTTACTTAAGCTCGTATTCTCCAGTTTCACTCCTATTATACCCTTTTTTTAAAGTCATGGGACGTTGGTGAACACGAAGGGAACTCATACATAACTGTGTTTCCGCGCGAACGATAAGAACGCGACGCGTCGTGACGCGGTTTCTTACTATACGTTGTAGAGAAGTCGACAAATGACGCCCAGTCAAGGGGGGTGTTCTTGCTACGAGCTATCTAACTCACGAACGCGCTCGCTTCCTTTCGGACGTCTGATTACCGCGGCCCGTATCATCCGTTTCCACTTACTTTCCCACGCTACCGCGTTAGGGGACTCTGACGGATAAAGCATGAAATTTTTAACGAGTTATATCGAGACTATGTTGAAGAAAAATAGATTGTTAAACTTGTTCTTATTACCTTATGTATTCAAAGATCGAAAGGAAAAATGTAGCTTTTCAAAAGACTATTTTAGTGTAATTACATTTCTTAACCACCACTTTACTTACAAATTCTTATTAAACGTCGTCGTAAATGAGTTAGGCGAAACTGAACGAAGTCGTAAAACTCAAATGCAAGGAGAACTTTCTGCTGATTTCGTGTTGTAGACAAGAATCGTTGGTAACTCAAAATACTGTGTCATATCGGAGCTTCATGTAATATTCCTCTAAAACCATATTATATAAAATCTCTACGCAAAACTTATCGTAACATACGATATAAGGGAAAGTATGGTATATTGGACCGGCAACTAAATTGGACCACCCTCATATCTCAAAAAAGTAGTTCTGTAATTTAAATATTAGCAACACCAAACGATATGCATCTAACTTCATCGGCCATATTATTTTCGTCATGACATCGAACGTTCGTGTTTTATCTTGAATAATCTATTTTGAGATATCAGGGTGGTCCAATATACCATACTTTCCCCTACTCTAGAGCATGGTCTCCCTTAAATTTTGATTCCTCTGTGCGTTAACCCTTAGTAGCCTGATTTACGAAAGTGATTTTTTTTTAATATTACTGTGTTTGCTTGAGGGTCTAGATGAAGGGAAAAATAGCTAAAAAATCACAATATTTATTTTACATATTTATTTAGAAAAAAAAAAAACAGGTATCAATTTTGATACTTCAGGCATTAAGGCCATAAAGAAAATTAAAAGATTGGTATCAAAATTGAAACTCTAGGTTATTAAGGGTTAAGAAGGAGGTTCCGGTATCCAAAAGGGGAAGGAAATAAAGAAGAAAGACAAGAACGACAGGGGCTAGTAACTGTCTGTACGCTTATATTCGCTAAGGGTAATGTAAACGTGCTTGACGTTCTTCGAAGAGGAATATTTGAAAAGGGCGGGTATCGTCTCGCGAGAGGAAGAACTGCATGAAGCGAGGGAGGAGAGGTGAAAGAAGAGGAGGAAGAAACAAATGCAGAGAGAAAGAAGGAAGGATATAGAGAACACGGGCGCCATTTTGCGAGAGCATGCTTTTATCGCTGCGCCCTACATAGGAGCATTAAAGGCCGCTTCGACGGGGCGCGTATATCAACGATAATTGTAGGGCCAATAATAAAGCCGGAGGGACTACGCTCGATAGCCCGAAATTGCTAGTTCCCCTACCTCGCGGACGCGTTTTATTGCCTCTCGCAGGAATATGGCGGCTAACTCTCTCTCTCTTCTCCCTTCGTCCTCCTCGATGGCGGATAAACGATCCTGCGATACGCCATCGGTATACCGTCGGTACCCTTCGCTTACTTCGAACACGATCCTACAATCTCATAATAATCGTGAACAAACTATACCTTGAAATAGTAGGGAAACTTTTGTGATCGATATATCGCGATAGGTTAAATGAAGTAGTCGGTGGGAAAAAGAAATGAGATTGAAGATTACGTATCTTTGCTGTATGATATGCTAATATTCTGAGTGAATTTTCTTTTTTTATTCAAGTTTGATAGTGTTTGGCGTTTACTCGAGTGGTTGAAATAAGCATTGAAAAAGCATAACTTTGTAGAAAATCTTATATGTTTGATTTATTAATTTTTGTCATATAATTCTCTCCACGTATCACTTAACCCTTAACTACTCCCATTTTTGCGGTGAAAGTAAAATACCTATGAATAAAAGTCAAATAAATTGTTAAAGAACTTTATTATTATAGTTTAAAATATCATTTAACTTAGGAAAAACTCTTACGAAAAAATACTTTTTTTACATCCGATGAAACTGTAATGACCCCATGCGAGCAGTTAAGGGTTAATGTATAATCAATTCTCGTAGAGACTAAAAATGTTTGTCAACGACTTAAATAAACTCTAATCTCTAAAAAAAAATTCTGAGCAATTACAGTAAACTGGTGAGTTAAAATAGTAATAAATAGTATAGTGTGACAAATAACACAGATAACTAAAGTTCCAGCGAAGTTAGAATGAATTAAACCGAACAAGGTATTCCATGAATGACAAGATTAGAAGTCCGATTAGAAGTAGAATCAAGCGACACTTTCGATCAGGCAGCAGCCACCGGTTTTACCCGTATCTTGTTTACTCGTTTATTTACCACACGGTCGGCCAAACGCGCTGCCAGATTACACCGACGCGAGCGCGCTCGCCCGTTTACGAGCGAGTTTACGTTTACGCGGTTCGAGCGCGCACGATAGTCGCGAGCAATGCTCTTGTTAACACCCCGTTAACTCGGCCCTCGGACAACCTCGTAAAATTGGATGGCTCCGAGGCTACCATACTTGGTGGTAGGTGCACGAATCCTTCGATGAATTTCTCGATACGGGTTTTGAGCTCGGCTTACTCGTAATAGCGAACCATATCTTCTTCTTCCCCATTTTCTTCTTCTCTACAATCACCGAATCAGTGTTTTTCTGTTCTCTTTCCTCTCCTACCTAATCGTTTTTCTCGTTTTTCTTCGAAATGCGTATGAACTACCCGGCAAAAGATCATAATGAGAGTTAGTGCGAGGAAAAGAAATTTTTACATCGGTTTGGCCCTTTAAAGCCTACTTTCCTTTGTTCTTTCTTTTGATTAAGATTTGATTTTAGTCTGCGAGATGCTGTGGTAGGCTTGGTAGGTTAAACTTAAGTTTGACCCTACAAAATGCTCGGAGAGTGCGAATAAGAGTTAATCGAGATTTCTAAACTTCGTTTTGACACTTAAAAACCTATATCTGGAGGGTCATATCGAGGTTTATAAATTTCTTTTTTTGACCCTTAAATGATGAAAAGCAGAGACCACTTGAAAGTTAAAACCGAAGCTTATTTACCATATATTTTTCTTATTCCATAAGCTTCACTTTTAATCTCAAACTCCTAAGAGACCATTATGAGACTAAAGAGATCCTAAGAGACTCGGAAAGAGGAGAGTAAGTTTCATGCTAATCGCGACTAATCGCGTTTCATCGACCACTCGTTTTTCTCCTACCATCGTTATCGCTGCTACCGCTACTACCCTTCTTCTTTCCCTCTCTCTCTTTTCTCTTCTCCTCGTTTTGTCATACCACCTGTGATGTTCGCAAAGAGCTCGTAAAAGCGTGCCGTTCGCGTGATGCTCGCGAATTCGTTATTGCTCTTGTTAACGCCCCTCCCTGGCAGCCCTGGGCAAACCTCGTAAAATTCAGCGGTTTGCGCTGCCTCGTACGTAAACCATCGACGAATTTGCCGTCGTCCATCACGCGACGAATAAGGACGGTGCGCGGACCTCCTCTTTTCTCTCTTTCTCTCTTCAACTCGTCAAACGATCTCGCGTTTCGCGTAAATTAGTCTCCACGCTAGTTTCTCCTTCCATCTTCTTTTACCTTCTTAGACTCGAACGTTATAGCATCTCGGCTGTCTTTCGATAAGACTCGAAAACACGTACAAGGGGTGGCAGGGTGAGAAAGTTTAATATACTTTCTTGTTCTTTATGGTAAGACGAGTAAGATTGATTTTAAGTTGTTATATCTGATTATTACTATAAATGTAGATATATCTTTGAATAGTAATTATACCTGCAATTCCAAGGTAACGAGCATAACGTTATAATAATCGAGGAACTAAGGGTAAAAATCAATCCAAGTTTTGTCAAATTTGTCACAAATCTCTAATAATTCTGATTGTAACAAATTTAACTTTACTTAGTTTTAGTATTTAGTCTTTCAATTATTATTGTAGGTATATATCTACAGGGTATTATAGAAACAATATTAAAGTACCATGATTAAAATATCTCACGTCTTCCTGTCCTAAAAATCAACTTTTTTAAAATTCACTCCGTTTACATTATTATTACAAATTGCTGCAACATTTCAATAATGTTAACGAACTACGAGAAGAACGATGCCTAAAAGTGATCGTTAAAATTTAGCGCAGTAAATTAACAAAGGTTTTTGGCATCTGTTTCAGGAACACCGATCAATCGGTTACCGATCATGGCAAAATCGGTGTTGGATCTTTACGAACTCTACAACCTGGTGATCGCTCGGGGCGGCTTGGTGGACGTAATAAACAAGAAGCTCTGGCAGGAAATCATCAAAGGTCTCCACCTGCCGTCGAGCATCACTTCCGCTGCGTTCACTCTGCGCACCCAGTAAGTAGACCGTTTCTTTCTTATCGTATAGTCCGTCCTAACACGGGCCGTGCCTACTTCGAATTCAATTTCAACGTGCATAATACTCTTCCTTCGATTACTTCAACGACGAACAACCAATAGATTCGAATTAACTCTAGAGATCACCATATTTTCTTCAATTAATTTCTAATAGTAAAATTAATCTAGAAAGATTTCAAAGCGAATAGATATCTCAAAGGTGGCGATGCCTGGCACTCGACACTTTCTAAATTTCACCTAAAACATTTATAACGTCTTTCTACCGAACGTAAAATCGTGATTAAACATGACAATAAAAAGTAACAGCAATATTAAGATAGGTAATAACGTAATAGAAAATTCTCTAACACTTTAAATCGATCGGTCAACGACTCAATCGAACGTCCGCGTAAGACACGAGTTTCTAGTTCTTAAATTCTTATTATCGTCACATAAAACGATAAAAAAAACGTAAAATAGGGTTTCTAAATTCCCTCTGAGACGTGATATGCGGTAAAAACGTATTCTCAGTTTATTAACGTCTCACCCTCTCTCGTCATCTCTTTCTCTCTCTCGCCTCGCACACTCTAAAACGGTGACAAACGCAGCGTATAATCGGATTTGGACGGATTCGTCGTCCGTTTTTCAGACTTTTTCTCGTCCGCGGCTCGTTGGTACGCGCGCAAAGGCGTGAAACGAGGTGGACGTATAATCGATTCGATCGACGCACACGCGAACTGTCTTTCTCTCTCTCATTCGCTTTTCCACGGGACATCGCGAGTGCCTATGACCGGTTAGCGGAATGATGGATGTGCCATCGAGTCTCGAGACGTTCTCGTCGCCCACCACAACTCGAGAGAGAAGTTATTTTCGCGAGATGCTCCTTCTCATCGCTAGAACGAGCGAGCGTCTTCGTTTTAATTCGTATTAGAAACCATGGCCAACGTTTCTCTCTCTTTTCAACCCTCCTTCTTCTCCCCTTTGACGTCTGATCCTACAACTCCTCCCCCTCTCTATTACGTTTTCGTAGCGTTCAACAACCGTTCGCCATGTTAACCCTCTTTCGTCGACGCGCCTCCCGCTTTTTCATCTTCGAGAACGTCTTTGACTCGGTCGATCCACGAATCCCTATTTAGAAGCATCATCGGGCACTGTCGAGAGAGAGAGAGAAGAAATAAAAAAAAAAAGGAGTGGAAAGAGAAAGACAGAGTGACTCTGACCAAGAAATAAATCATCATAGCTACGTTCGAACGCATGTGCGCATTAATGTATTATAGATATGGGCATATACAGGGTGTCTGGTTCCAGGTTGTCAAGTGGAAAACTACATGTACACATCAATGATCTGACTCGAAAAGTCTAATACTATTTTCCGAAATTCGGCACAGTTAAATAATTATTAATTAACAAAGATCGGCCAATCACGGTGAACAGCGACATGTAACGTTGTTTATTGTGGATTGTTCATCTTATCGCTTTGTCGCTTGCCTAGCTGCGAGCTGGAGTGAACCGCCTTCTTTCGTTAATCGCCGTAATTGGCCGATATTTGGTAGATAATAACTCGTTAACTAAGTCAAATTTCGAAAAATGTTATTAGACTTTTCTACTCGAGTCATTGATGTGTACATGTAGTTCTTCGCTTGGACACCTGGAACCGGACACCCTGTAGAAGTATAGATTATCGGATTTGTTTAAGTTAATTGGTACTGCTCGACCATCTTGAAGAACTGCACTTACGAAAATGTGAATAAAGTAACATGGTTATATCTAAAATTATATCTTTATTCTGTCATATTTAAGTACGTTGGGGGTACCAATGCAATATGGCTAATTTATTATTTTAATGTGCTATGATCATAGATTGTGCCATTAAAATTGTATAAACGTTTTGGCATGTCTAATCTGAAGCAAGCAACATATCTAGTTAACTAGGTCAGCACCATCCTGCACCTTTTGTTTTCTAAAAACTTCGTCGTTTTGGATTTACATTTGCTAATCGGGGTGACGATCACGACTAAATCATAGTATTATCAGAATGTCACAAAGTCTGCAGACTTCACGGTGTTTCTCTTTCATGAGCAAAAAGTGTACAAGTTTATCTCGTTCGCAACAAATTTTCAAAGCTCACCAGAGCATAAGAAGAAGCGTCGACAACGAAATCCGGGTTTCTCGTCTTTTTGTTCGCTACCGTTCTTCTCGACTGTGTATTTTTGTTTGCCACCGCGCGTATCATTAGCGATAGAGGAAGGATCCCTTAAGCACACAAACTCGCTCACGCGGCACTCGCGTTCTCCACCTGCGTAACACCGAGATAGTGTCGTCCAAACAACGTGTTCTATCCATCTTTCTTTTATCTCTATCTCGTTCTCCCTTTCTCTCTCTATATTTCTTCAAGAGATCGCTATTCTTTCGCTTTTTTTTCTCGGCACGATCAAAGAGAAGTTCGGATCAAAGACACTCTGCTAGCCCTTAACACTTTTACGAGCTTTTTCGTAAGCCCTCTTTCTCTTTTCTTCGTTTCTTTATTTCTTTCTCTCTCGCTTCCAAATAAGAGAAGACTCGAAAATGGAGAACGATACTCTCTTTCGTCGTCGCTCGGAATTCGATTACCATCCGGAGAAGGAGAGATTTATGCCCCCGAACGAACGAAGAAGTCCGTTCGCCTGTCTCTCACTTCTTCCACTGTGTGTCTGTGTCTGTTAGCCGGTGGTTGGACGCGTGCGTGTGCCGCCAACTTTTAAAGTCGACGGCTAGTTTTGCCCGCAGTCTGGCCAGACAATCGTAAAAACCGAACGATGCCCGCGCGAATTATAGGCCACGTCCGAGACGCGTATATGCCTGGATTGGTGGAAGAAAGAAGGAAAGGGGAGGGTGGATGGAAGAAAAAGAGAGAGAGAGGCCTGCCAGACCGGATAGCACGTCAAGATAAACAATATTTACGAATTATCCGCGTCAAGGAAGACGCTTCGTGGCGGCTACTCTACCTTTCATATCTCTTGCTCGAGGTTTTACCTTTGCGATCTTCTTGAATTTTTCATTAGGAATAGCAATTGGTTCGTTCGTTTATGGAGAAATTTGATTACTGGGTTTCGAGATATATTTCTATCCGTGTACGAACTTACTTATCCACTGTGAATTGGATAGCATTAGAATATTTGATAACATTGTCGATGTATTTAGGTAAAGAAGACATTTTTAGGTCAATCCCAGTATTTAACTTATAATATTTCAATGTTTTCTTTTTTTAAGAAATTATTACTCAATGTTATGTAAAAGCTTTATTATACTGTGGTTACGTAAATAAAAAAAAAAAATAATGATATAGAAATATTTACTAATTCAACGGCAATATCGCATACATACTTAAAATATTGGAAATTCTAAACACGTTGGGTTATTTTAACCCAATGACGCCTGGTTAACCATTTTTCTATGAGAACTGTTTGATATTCTTAAAATGTCTACCGTGTTTTAAATAATAATAAAACCTTTCTATTCTTTTCAGATACATGAAATACCTTTACCCATACGAGTGCGAGAAAAGGAGACTGTCCACGCCTGCGGAACTTCAAGCAGCGATCGATGGTAATCGTCGAGAGGGTCGAAGGAGCAGTTACGGAGCATACGCGGGTGGAGGTGCAGGAGGAGAGAGTTTGGTACAGAGGAACCCGCACACACCGAACTCGTTGGCATTACGAGCTCAAATGTCACCGTTGTCTTTGGTAACCGCGGTAGCGGGTCATCACGGTGCCGCACAATCGTTGGTGAATGGAAGCGCTGCGCATACACCTCTACCTCACCATCCGCATCATCCGCAGCATCCCCAAGGACCATTAGGTCAGCCACCTAACGCCGGTAAGTCTAATGATTAGACCGATGATTAGACTGATGATTGAACTGATGATTGGACTAATGATTAGACTAATGATTAGACTGATAATTAGAATTCTATAAGGTAGAAACATAGAGATGAAGAGAAGGATGTATAAAAAAAAAAATCTAGATAGAAATAGGTAGGGGTAAAGAGAAAGAGTAGGTTTATTTTAAATCAGTAGTTAGGGGACCCAACGATGACGCGTTAGAGAGAGAAACGGAAAGAAAGAGGAGGCGTAATTGATTGTACGATCCTTCAGGAGACAGGCGTTAACGGATGACTCTTGCTAACGAGCATTCCTATTTCCCTACCCCTTCTTCTTCCCCTCTTCCTTCTCTCACCCTCCTCGACCCACTCTCTCTCTCAACCCTCGTCCCAATTTTCGCTCCCGACGTTCCTTCTTAAGCTGCTACCGTTTCCAATACTTGCTTCCTTCATTCGCTATCCTATATCCGAGGAATTTTTACTTTTCAATTATCTCTCTTCCTGTCCCTCTTCTTTTTGTTTTTTACAATTGACTTTGTAGTCAGTTAATTTTGTATAAAACATTGGAAATAACTTTATGCGTCCTTCTTGATTAGGAAAACATGATGTAACTTTTTGTATTACAGTTTCATTCGTTTCAAATTCATAATAATTAAAGAAATTTGTATAAAAAGTAACATCCATATACACGTGGTTACTGATCGTTTTCAATTGTTTCAGTAGAAATAGAAATTATTTTTTTAACATTTATTTACATGTCTAAATACATATTTCTTTCACAGGACCCATACCTGGTTTAGCACCGTCAGAATTCGAAGCACGAATGGTCGAATACGTGAAACTTCTGAACAAGGAACTAAGAAGCGCGGGAGCTGGCACGCCACCACCGATGATCAACAGACAGGGTAGCGCATCGCCACCATCGTCCACACCACCGAGAGACGGTGCTTTTAGTGCCCTCGAAATGTCACGGCTCACCCTCTGGAACATGTATAATAATAACACCCTTTATCCGGGCGTCGGACATCAGCCACCACTTTCGCCACAGGCCTCGCACTCGCCACTTCCACCTGCATCCAGCCCGGAACCTCAAAGGGAAGCATTGGACCTTGGGCTCAGGTAAAGATTAATTGATCACCATCATTTTTCTTTTACAAGTATTTTACATCTAGCGTATACTCGAGCTACCCTCATCTTTTCTAGTTCTCATTTCCACATCTATTATACCTATAACGTCTTTTTCTATTAGGTTGTTTCTATTGAATTATTTAAGTAATTGTACAACCCAACTCAATTTACATGATCCAATACAAGAGTATCATTATATTTGTATGATGATTAGAAAATATGATTCTCAAATTATGTGAAAATAATTTTATTACTTTTACGAATTTAGAATCACATTTTCTACATCAACAGTAACGTCATAACTTCGTAGGTTTTTTATTTTTTAAGATACGTGGAAAAGAGAATTTGAGAGTATAATAGCACCACCTGATTTTAACATTGATTTTATTTCAGGTCTTCACCCATGTCGTCCTCACCACCCAGGCAAAGTCCTCAATCCTCTGGCAGTAGTCTTCAAGTAAAGAGGGATCTTGACCTGGCCGGTACACCAGGGCCACCAGCTGCTAAAAGACTACTGTGCGAAGACGATAGCCCTCCGGAAAAGAGTGCTTCACTCTCGGCGAGCACTCATATTAAAATCTGTAACAGAGGTATATATTCCATTAATCATTATCTATAATTTTTAATATCTTTTGTACTAATCCTTAAAAAACCTTGCATGAACCTATAGTCGTACACAAGAAACTGTCCTCTCTGGTTAACAACGATTTTCATTATTAATAGAGAAAAGTGGAGTAATATGGACCACCAGTTTGAAAAAATGCTGTAAAAAAGCGTACAGAATGAATTTTTTAATAAAACTACTTGCATATTATAGGAAAACTAATCTACTATGTGCTGTGTATATTCTACAATCGTAGAATCACCATGAAAACCGCGTGACAAATGTTATTGTTTCACGTTGCCATAGTTACCTTGTAGTACGCAGTATTTCGACAGAGATGGTGCTATTAGTTATTAAAATATTGCAGTGGTCCACATTACCCCACTTTCCTTTACAATTTATTATAATCCATGATAACATAAACAGAAAGTCATAGAAATTTAAACATTTAATTACTTGATAAATTATCGGTAACTCGATCGGTTAAATTCAGAGGACCCCTCATTCTAATATATCTAATATCTATATTTAACATTTCTAAAAAAATCTTTATTAAAACAATACTTAATGTTTTAAATAGAGTTTCCTACTCTAATTTCCTACTAACGCTATAAATAATTTTTGTTTCTTTATAGGAGATGGAAAAAACGGTGACAATTCCCTCGTGGTCAGCGTGGAACTGAACGGTGTGATCTACCAAGGCGTCCTTTTCGCGCAAACCGATGCCAGGAACGCGTCAGCGACGACGACCACCAACGAGAATACAAAAACACCGCGGAGCATCGTCTCGTGAACTCTTTAAGAAATCCTGGCTCCTTTGCTGCATCCTCTAAACTCTCGATTACTTCCTCGGTATACATAGATATACATGTACGTATGTATATGTACGCATATACACGCGTATAGATAAATATTTAACCCTTTCGCTAACAAAAAAAATCCCTCTGAAAAGAAAAAAAATCGTCGCTGATGTAAATTTCTCGCGTTTCGTTCGTGTCTCTCGCATCTCTCGTGTTTATCAATCGTAACTACGTAAGTTATTCGTTAAACTCGTAGCACCCTTTCTTCTTCTTTTCTTTTTCAATTCGAATTTACGCTCGTTAAGATATAAACTGTAAGGTACGTTTATTAGATAGGTAGATAGACATTATATAAATATAAATATATAAATACATATATATATATATAGAAAATATATAAAAAAGCGTAATAAGAATCGAGCCTAATAATTAATAATAGTAATAAACGATGAAGTTGCGTAATTGTAACGTATCTCGTAATGAAATCACGGATCTCTGTATACGCGAAACCATATCGAACGCACGATGACTCTCAGTTATCGCGATCTGTTCGCCTTTTATCGTTAATCGAACAATCTATGCGCGTTTTAATTATAGATTCGTCTTTTCTTTCGTTCATTTCCTTACTTTTGTACTAAGATGGGAAAGTCTTCCATCTGAATCGTGCAAGATGATCGATACAGTTAGAAAAGATTAGAATTTTATTCATCACATTGGAAAATTTTTAGACAAAGTTTTAATGTTTTTCTTTTAAATATAATGCTTGTCCCAAACAGAGATTGGATTTGTTTTCCATCATCTTTCACCGTCTATGCTTTAATCTCGCGTTAGAAAAGTATTGCCTATTTCCAAACGTGGCTCTAAGTAAGAGTCGATCTCGCGAATGTCCAATTATCGTTAGCTCTTAAATTAGTAACTTATCGTTAACGTACGATCGCACAATACGAAAGACTTGAATATCGAAATCGACTTTTGAACGATGGAAGGCATTCGAATTTAGAAAAAAAGAACTAGAAAGAGAAATGAAAAGATCCTCGAGGCTCTACCAATGATGAATCCCATTAACGAACTCAACTTACGACATAAGTGAACTTTTCAACGTGAAAAATTCATCTTCACATTTAATCACAGCAAAAAAAAACACACGAGAAGGAATATTTTATCTTTAGGATAATGTCCTGCGAGTATCATTGTTAAGCGTTAACAGCGAACGTTTTACGACCGTGGTCTTTGTTATTATCTTTTCTATTCGAAGCGAAAGGGTTAATTAAAGAAATTGACTCGTAATTTAAGGGTTTTTCATTTACAAATTGACGATCATTGCGACCTTGGCAGATTTTCAATGGCGACGAAAAACTTTGTCGGCCTATTAAATCGGCCAGAGAGAGTAGCGAACGGATTTCCGAGTAAGAACGGATCCTCTTTCATCCCGACTACCCCCCGCCACTATTCCCACCTTCTTTCTTTTTATTCCATTTTATTTTTTTTATTACCATCGACGTATCCTTCTCAAAATCGAGAACCTTTTTTTATTGCGTTTCATTTTCCCCAAGCGTGTCTCTTAACTTCATTGAACTATCCTTTAGAAAATAGTACCGTCGTCTCGGCAAATTGAAATAACGCGAGAATAGCGAAAACTCACGATGAGAAGTGCGATAATTTCGAAAATAATAACGCTTAGTGTATAGTGTGTGCGTGTGAGAGCGGATGTAAGAGAGAATGTGAGAGAAAGAGAGAGAGAGGAAGAGCGAATGGGATCTGAATTAGTTTCGATCTTTTGACGTTTACACAAATTATTGAGGAAGCTAACTCGGAAGGTTAGTCAAAAAGACTGTTTATATAGGACGATTATTAAAATGCATTAGGACGTTACTCGTCACTACTGATTTATCGATAATAAAAGCGATATTATTTGTCATCGTCAATATTAACGTTTAGGTCACTATATAAATATATAAATATATATATATAAATATGAATATGAATATAAATATAAATATATATATAATAATAATAATAATATTCCTATTATTACTATATTAGTATTATCGCGACTACACTATTTCACTATACTTAGATTCAGTTGTTACGGCGTGTGATAGTGAGGTACCGACGTTCTAATCAAAATGACTCGCGTCTAATCAAATTTTGTAACTTTTGCGAGACAAAACGGAGGACTATTATTATATATCGCGTGTAATCAATCGGGATGCCGGTTTCTTCGAATACACTGACCCGATATTCGCCCACCCCTCCCCCCTCTTTCACACAATTTTTACTACTTAACGTGTCTCCGATTATTTTGGGAAAGACACGAAGCAACAACAAAAAATTGATAAAAAGCACATAAATAATAGAAATACGTGAACAGAAGGGGGAGGGAGATAGAGAGAGAGAGACGTTCTCGGATATTATATGCGAAGTGGCATGTCGAGAGAAATCGACGACGGCGCTCATAATTTTGCAAAATGGTAATTTACGGACTGGTACGAACCTCGCGACGGGGACGATCGTTAATGTTTTTAAGGCCGCTAAAGTCGTTTAGCGTGCCAGGAAGCCGGGCTTTTTAGCTATGTTAATTCACGAGCATAATAATATTACGATATGATGATTATGATAATAATAATTATTATTATATATATAAATGTTGTATATATATGATATTACGATGAAGATGAGAAACAAAATAGGAAGGAACACTTTGACGACATTTAAACTATTATCGTAGTCTCTAGATACGTAGCCGTTTAGACATTATCTGTAAATCTATGTACACGTGCTCACCCCCACCCCCACAACCCCTCCATCACGGTTATGAATAAAATCGTCATTACTTTTATTACGAATAGTTTTGGGACCTGCTTAGACGTAAAGAAAAGGCAATGGCTCCTCCTTGTTCGCTCTTTTTTTTTTTTTTTTTTGACCGAACGTGACCGCTTCACGACGACGGTATTTTATTCCTCGTATCACGGTCCTTTATGTTCTTCTATTATGTTTATTGGGTGATTAAGATCAAGGAAAATAAAATGATTTCTTTTAAAGTTCGTCGCTTTTATATTTTGATAATAAAGGAATTGCGACCGTTGCCATAATGACTTTGCCTTCCTTCACTAATTTTTTCATGGATATTTCTGATGAGATTAAGATATTTACTTGGTGTTGAAGTTTGTCAAGATCGATAGTAACTTTTGCTTCTCCTCGTCGTCGGCGAAGGAGTATTCTATCGATGATTTGCAGATTTTTAGGAGATCGTCTTTTTGAAGATCGAAGATCGAGCTCGCGATCTCAAACTCTTTTGATAATACGGTATCGAATACTCCCTTGTCGTCGGTCTGCAAATAAAGCAAGATTTATTATGATTCGTTTGTGTTTAAATTTACAAAGGTTAAAAAATAGAATGTGGTGGTTGTACTGACAGCGATACATATAGGGTGTCCAGCTTCGTACAAATACTGGAAATGATGATCGGCGTACGTTGGCACGGTTTTGCATTTGACGTTCGATGTTAAGCATAATTCTGTTGTAAAAATTTATTAAGTAGACGATAGATTTTATTGAATTTTGTAGATATAACTTACCAATGGGAATTTTTGATTGAAGTAGAGATTCGAACAAAGATTTCGTGCCGCCAAGATTAGGGTGGACGCAAGTACAATGACCTAATCTGTCTGGTTTAAAATTAAGAATATCCATTGTTTCCGTTTCGTTAGCTACCTAAAAGTAATAGTACAATTTTTAATAAAAAGTAATTAGTAATTTCAATCAATTACGGAAAAAAATTCTACCACTTTTTTGAAAATCTAAATCATGCTCCGAGGTTAAGAAATTATTAATAATACATTTGTTTCACCATTTTTAATAAAAATGAAGCAGAATTTTGCAATACCTCTGCGCAATGTGCCGCAATTTTTAAACCAGCTTTTCGGGAATCTTCCAACAATTGAATAAACGCACTTCCCTTCGTTGGATCACCGCTAAGATCGATCCCAACAACATCACCTGGATATTTTTTAGCATAATTCATTGCTAATCTTATATTTTCCGCTGCCGCATCGTAGCCTTGCTTACGATCAACCGATATCAATAATTTGACGATTATATCAGGACAGGAAGTTTTACAGTCTCTGAAATTGAGATAAATGTAGAAACAAAGTTAAAAAATGATCAGATTTTCTTTTTTTACTTTATAGCTCTTATCATAGCCTCGATATATTCTTCCTTCGTCATTTTTCCCTCAACGGTACGCGGCGTACTTCTTAATTCTAAATAAGCGACATTATCTTCCATAAATTCCCTTATCACGTTACAGGTGGCAATAAACATGGCTTCCGGGTTATTCGTTAAGGAATGAGCTATAGAAAACATTTGGAAACATCTGTAAACAATAATACAAACGTTATAGTTGTTTTAATTCGTTCATATGAATTTCTCAAAATGTGTTCAGTTCATTCTTACTCCTCCAAAGTTGAGCGATGTTCGATAATACAAGAATATTTTTCAATATCGCTATTTTCCGATGGATCTTGCATTTTGCATAAAGTTTGCAAGGTATTCGAACTGAGAGAGCCATTCAAATGAGCATGGAGTTCCTATTACAAATTTAAAAGATTCATTTAAATTACATAACACGGATAACGTGAAGATAAATTTACAAATTTTTTAATACTTACAATCTTTGGCAATCTACGACAGAATTCTTTCATATCCATGATGTTAATCTAAAAATTATTGAAATTTTGTTATTATAACATTTGAAATTTAACAGAGGCGCCTATTCCACACAGCGATGACAGCGACACGTTGTTTTGTGGCAATTAATGAAAGCTTTAGGATTTAATACTTTCTCGTCAAATATATCTAATAATTTTACTTTGACCACGATTTAATAGAGCCACGATATTTGATATAAGAAGAGTTAAATACTATCGTAACTTAGTGTTACATCCAATGATATATAATACAGAATAAACAGAAATATACCTCAGACCTTTGTCCCGCGTTTTCGACGACTGTAATACCGGCAGAAACCACGGCCTATGCGAATCTTCTAAGAGAGTAAATCGAATCGATAAAAAAATGAACTTCAGCGCTCCTAGTTGCGAGTATACAAACTAATCGATAATTTTAGATCACATTCTGATTTCCAAAACTTTAACAACTTAATTTTATACAATTTACAGTTACAAATATTCTTCAAATATAAATATTTAGTAACGAAAATAACTTGGAATAGAAAATTCAATAAAAATTTCAAGATATAACCAATAATTTCCTACGATTATTAAAAAAATAGAAAGTTCTGTTATTTATATAATTCTTTTCCATGATAGAATTACATAATTATTAAAAGTAATTATTATAGACGTGAAAAATAGGACAACGTTCCCTGCCAAGTTATATTTGACTAAGCGTCATTACAACGCCATGTGTACCAAAACTGTGTATTTTTAAATGTTTCAAGAATAATTTGGGTGGTATAACAAAGAAAGAAATTTATTTAGTAATGAAAAAATACAAAAGTAATAAAATAATGAAGCAAATATCACTTGGCTGAGAAATGAGTTTCAGCGTGTACCAAGAATGGTACAAGTGTCAGGGAACCTGTTAAAAAAAAAAGTTAGACGTATAAAAGGAATGCAAGTCTGCTTGAATCGCGCGTACTGAATTCACTTGGCAACGGCTTCGGATAACACTTTGACCTAAGGTGTCCGCTATCCGAAACCATTGGCCAGTTAATCTGACGATCTCTATGTCGTCTGACCACCGTAGCGATCGATCAGGTGCATCACGATAATGGTATCTATTTATGTGTCATCGTGAACGAAAAATTTTGTTTAATTTACAAATTCAAATATTAACGTTATTCATTACTCTTGGTGTATGCACCATCGAAATTTATTTGGCTATTGAAATTATACAACTAACGATCTTTATTCAGTCTCATTATACCTACATATAGATATGATCATTTATTTTATTAACAGAATATTATTGTTATTATTTTTTGATCGTAATGATATTTAGTTTAATGTATAAGCGTAATGAACAAACGATCGATTACTTGACTAAATTAAGATATTCGTTTTTACATTTATTTTGCAAATAACAATTAATTTTATTATTATTCTACTTTTAAGTAAAATAAGATGATAAACTGAAGAATTCGATCGTTTAAAAATTGTATAATCGTCTCAATAAATTTGTCAACCATTAGAAAATTAATGATAATAAAATATTTCATGTATATTCTAAAATTTATTTGTATGGAAACAAATGGGTATCTACCTACGGATTTATTAACCTTTACAAATGGTTTAGCAAAGCATTATCAATTTAAAAAAAATAAAACTTGCGAATAGATATAATAAATCGCTCCTATTTATTTAATTGCTAATAAAGCGTTGTAAAAATCGAAAAGTGCATCGTTGTGTCGGTTTCGATTGCTTTCGATTTATCGATAGGTATCGACGGAAGTTATGAAAAGGTGTGAGGAGGGCATGGTAGGGGAAGTATTTAAGGATAATCAAGGACCGCGCTGAACGTATTCACAAAAGTCATTTAACTGCGCTCAAGTTAGTTCGCTCTCAATAAATGTGGTGGTAGTATTCTGCGTTATCTTGAAAATATTCGTCAAATTTCCGAAACTCTCTTCAGACAGTACGGTATTTCTTCAAAATGGAAGATAATCGTAGCAAGGAAGACAAACACGGGTAATGTAAATTTCTTTCTTCGTTTCTTTTTTTAAATTATTATGTGATATTTAAAAATTATAAAAATTTCATAAAAGAGATAAAAATAGAACTATGAAGTTTATTTACACATCTTATTAGTAAAATCGAAAAATAAAAGTTGAATAAATCTACATATTTTAGATACTTAAGCATATTTTTAAATTAATTTATTCAAATGTTTCAATATTTTTTCCAAATATATCATACTAAAAAATAATAGAAATATTCATATTTATGGACATTAAAGGTCTTCAACAACTTCTTCGGCGATACCTCGACAGGATCAATCATTTTCTGATAATGATCTACGAAGGAAGCAAATAGCAGAAAAAATAGGTAAAACAATTCTTAGCGAAAGTTCGTTTTAAAATTAATCTTTTTTCATATGAACATCAATCACTTCTATGGAATAACATTAATAATTTCAACGTTAACATTGTTATAATCTGGAATAATCACACGTTATACGTTAAATTGTCTTCTCAATGTTCATGTATTTTCCAGGTGTCAGTAACGTTGTAGTTCTTGGAATGAGCATAAACGGAGTGAAGTACCAGGGAGTCCTCTTACCTGAAAAGGAATGCAAAGCCAAAAAGACTTAGAAACAAGTAATGGTATCGTGCATTTCTAAACGCCATAAAAAAAAAAAAACTTTCTCGATAGATTTTACACTTGAATACGATCAATGCTGAAGACTTTCATGCCTTAATAACGATTTTTTTTTTTTTTTCTTCATACCACCAAACAGTCTCCTCGAAATATTCCCCGCATTTTTCTTGAGAAGAAAGTCGAGCATAAACAAAAAAAAAAATGTCATCGCCTTGAACGCATTAATGCACGATTTATATCGAGTAACTCACTGTCATCTGCCACCCTTTATCGCATTTCCGGGTTATATTATGGCTAGGGCGATTGCGAGAAACGTAAACAAATACTTGACATCTTAGATTCTCATCGGACACTTAAGCACGAGCAGCTAACTTCTCTCTTTCTTTCTCTCTCTTTTCTCTCTCATTTTTTTTCTCTTTCTCTTTGTTGGTCGAGATGAACGTAACGTCGTCGTCATGATTCAGTTCACGTGTGCTACGGTTCAACGACGGGTCAAAAAAGTTCTTCGGTTAAGAAAACGAAGTGAAAGTGTAAAAAGTCGCTTTACATACACGCTTTTGAAATACTTGCAAAATGTGGCTAGCAAAATTTTGCCAAGTAGATCATTTTTTAATTAATATATAGGGTTTTTCACGATAAGTGCCATTTGCATTGCTGCAGCTACCGCAAAATGAATGATTGATGGTAAAATTAACTGTTAATAAAAAATAAAAGTCAGTGATTCTTTTCAATCGCTTATACATCTATCTATTATTATTAAGAAAAAATCATGTCTTCAAATAAATGTGTAAATGCGATTCAAATTTTGAAACAGTGTAATTAAACTATTTTTATGGTGTAGGAATTTTAAAAAACCAGATTATGTGAAATAAAAACTTTCCATTAGTGACATTCTACTTAAAAAATAATGATAAAAATCTCATTATATTATTATCCTATCACCTACCGTCCAGTAATTATATCAAACAGCACTTACGGTGAGATACCCTGTATATATCTACATTTAGAATATTTGCTAATTGTGACACAGAAAATGTTTGCAAAGAGGTATAAATTATTTATTTTAACTTTTCTTAGAGTTAAACGTATTCTTTATCCTTTATAAAATATCGACAAAAATGATTTCCTTCGGTTTAGTGTCGATTTTCGAAGAACAACTCGTATGTTGCAACATTGTTACAATCAACAGTGTATTTGTTAATGTCCATAACGTGTTGCGCTGTCGGTAAGCTGAGTATAAATTCTTTGTGAGTTGAATGCAAAACTATTATGCTCCGCTTACTGAATGCGCGGCTACGTTAATCGATCATCGGATCATCGAAGAACGAAGCTCCAAGGTTCGATATATTTCTAAACACCTAATCTCTCGCCTTAACGATTCCCATATTCTTAGCATAATCCAGCCGAAATGACAAAAGGCATTATGCTTAAAATATGGAAAGTCGTAAACGTGCAACCATCGTCCTGATCGTTCGTGTAATCCAACCAGTAAAATTTCGAAGGTACATGTATTTATTTCAACAAAATTTTACAATAAGATACATCGATTTTTTTCATTTAATCTTTTAACTGTGAAGTTTTCCGAGCTGCAGACATAAATATGTGTAATTTATTTGAAATAAAAATCTAATATTACGGTAGAAAGACAAAAATCTGTACCTACATTACTTTTTCAGTGGAAATGAAAAACAATAAGACATATTTGTTTTTTTTTTTTCATGAACATATTTAAATGTTCATGATGAATTAACTCGTCTTACCCAGTTAAAAGGTTAATCGACTTAATAACACATAGTTAGAGTTAAAGAACGGTACGCGCGTGATTGTATTAATCGACGAAAGAGACAAATCGTTGATCATTATGAAAGGTTATCGTAAATTTTCAACAAAACACAGTCTATATTATATCTTTAAGTATTTTTATCATAATTGCATGAAAGAGAGTCAGTGATCGTTCGAACGTTGCTCCGTTAACTGCTCTTTGCAACTTTGATCTCGAAATTCAATTAATCGAGATAGAAATCAGTGAAAAAGCACAATTTTCGGTGGATTCCGGAAAATATTCTTGCAAAATGCGCGTAGCAGTGATAGGAGCAGGTGTTATTGGTTTAACGAGTGCATTAGAATTGAAAACAGCTTTCCCTGAATATCGAGTGACCATCTTTGCGGACATTTTTACACCTAATACGACGGGTGACGGCAGTGCCGGACTTTGGGGACCATTTTTACTCGGTGATACACCCGAAGAAGATATTGTGTGAGAGGAGATATCTTTTGTAACGATTGATACAAATTTATTAGCTCGAGCTATAAATAATTTCCGTCTTATCGATACAAATTCTAACGATGAGCTTAATATTCTAATTTTTTGTTTTATGATCTGACCTGATATAAATGGTAAAAACCACTGCAAATAATGTCGAATATATGATTGATTAAAATCCTTATGATCTTCGGATAAAACACTTACAACGTTTTGTAATCAATTTCTTTTATACGAATTGACATAATTATGTATTAGAAAATGGTCGGGAGTAACGCATCGTTGGTTCGAAAATGGTTGGAAAGCCGGCCTTGCCTCGGAAATGGGTATTTCTCTCCTGCCAGTTTTACGAGTGACCAGTGAAATTGGTCCAAAATTGGAACCATCGTGGGTCAAAGTGGTTTACGGTGCTCATCGTTTCACCATGGATGAATTAAAATCGTTGAACGATCAGCATAAGGCAAATTATATGTATGTCTTCGTAAATTTAAATAAATAAATAATCTTAATATAATATATAATATATATATATAATATATATAATAATATAATCTTAAATAAAAAAATTGTAGAAATGGTTGGCATTTCGTGACGTATACGTGCGAGCCGACGTTTCTGTTGCCTTGGCTGACAAAGAAATTTGTCGCTTTGGGTGGCGAAGTTGTAAGAAGAAAAATTCGTGACTTGGCCGAATTAATCGAGGATGGGTACGAGCTTGTGATAAATAGCAGTGGGCTTGGTGCACGAGAGCTTGTCGATGACGACACGGTGATACCCATCAGAGGTCAAGTTTCCAGGGTAACTAAATAAATACTTTCTCTAACTTTTGTCATCCTGTACCGAACGTATAAAGTATTTCCACGATTTTTTAAATAAATTCATACATTCCTTACTTATATAGATAGGTATTTATGTCACTCGTATAACACCAATTCATACAACATAATATACAGAATGATTCATGCAAGTCTGCCACTTAAATTAGGTACTTTTATACTTTTTGTTATGTAAAAAAGTGATTTAAACAAATGTTTTATATCAGGAGAATATAATATAATTAATTGTTAAAATGTTATAAGTCATTTAGGTGGCATACTTAAATAAACCACCCTGTATACGCATTTTCCAGTATATTTTTTTAACAACACTGCATTAGAAACATGATCAGTCAGCATCTAATTTATTTTTTCTCTTATTTTCCAAGGCAAAGGCATCTTGGATGATGCATGTTTTCCTAGTGGACGACGAAGCTTGCAATTACATAATACCCAAGTAAAAGCATCTGATAACTTATTTTTTTCGTAATTATCTTGTAATCTCTTAATTATGAAATTTCTGTATTTTTTCAGCATAAATACCGTAGTTTTAGGTGGTACGCACCAAGAGGAGGATTATGATCTTCGCGTACGAGATGAGGACACGAAATTCATTCACGAAGGATGTCGTCGCATTTTCCCGTCCTTGGAGGTACGATAAAACGTGTTAGCTATATCAAGGACTTTAAGATAAGCAGAAACTTTTTTATAGAATGCTGAGATCGTGAAATCCTGGGTTGGCCTTCGACCTGGAAGACCACGAGTTCGTTTGGAATCTGAAATTTTTGCTACAAAAAGTGGTAAAAAGTGTCACGTAAGTATAATAAAAATAGTGTATAGAAGGTGTCCCAAAAAGCCTCATTCTGTGAGATTAGAATTACAAATAATACGAAATATTAATTATAAATTAATGTCCATTTGAGCATCTATCATAACTAATAAACTAAATAATAAAAAAGCTAATAGTTTTATACGTTTTCTGTGAAGTTAGAATTTGGGACACTCTATACATAAAAAACTTATTAATGTCATCGAATTTTCAAACAATACCCAAACAGTCAGAATATTATAAAAAATAATTTTAATTTGAAACATCTAGATACCTCGATATAATATCATCAAATCCTGAAAGTAAATACAATTCTATAATATTTCAGAATTTCACATACCAGAAATTGAAACACACGTATACATATGTATTACAATTGTATTTATTTCTACCTAATCAATTCACTCCTACAGGTAATACACAATTACGGTCACGGTGGTGCTGGTATAACCTTATCTCAGGGATGTGCGTTAGACGTCGTCGAAATGGTAAAAAATCTATCTAAATCCCAAAATTCTAAACTGTAATTTTCCTAATAAAGCATACGTATATACAACCAAGCACGAAACTCTTCGAAAGGTTATTCCAACTAATTCCATGACTAAAAACTAAGTTCACGAGCTAACTAACTCACGTAATTAAAGCGACGACGGCTTTGGGTGTAGATCGAATAGGGGGTGGTTTAGTAGGGTTGCGCGCATCGGCCTATTTACGGTCTCGTGCCGTGATACGCGACTGCAGAATTTCTAAATACGTCCGCAACAATCTAATTGAAGCAAACAAGCTATGGAAATAGCTTTCGCACACACAATACCGCAGTGCACGGTACTGACTCGAAAAGAACGGTCACACGTTGCCGTGGTATCTCTCTCGCGAATTTTTTCGATTCAACACGGTTTTCTTTCCTTGTATCGAAGTCACGTCGATACATCGAGAGAGAAAACAAAATAGAATCGCTGCTCGAGAACTCTTACGTCGTGAACTTGAATACGGTCTTTTACGAATTTTTGAACATACGTGTCATCATAAATTTCATCTCGTATCGATCTAAAAAAATAATAACTATATTTTTATATACTTACACCCGTTTACATAGATATTCGCATGATAGCATGATTCGTAAAGCGAGAATTCGATCGCAAAAGAGAAATTATTGAGAGAGAGGGAGTATGCACGAGGCAAGGACTCGCGATATTATGATAAGTTTTGGCCATGAGCCACCTCGAATGTACCGATAAGCATCCTTTGATGGTATTGCACGAGCCTAAACCCAGAACCAGTTCAATTTCGAGAATTTTACGTGGAATCGATTACGAAGAGTGCGGCGAGTCGATCTCGAGCAACGAGCATCCGTCGTCTAGGACTGTCCTTGAATGTTCTCCCAAAAAAGTTGTACTTCTTGCTGATTCCTATCGTCTTACAAAAAATGAGAAAGGTGAGTTGATAGAAATAAATATGAGCAATTTGTTATATTAACCCTTTCGTACCCTATACGTTCCGCAAAATGTTCAAATAATTCTAAAACCATGCTTTATGTTATTAATACAACAACTTTAATGTATTAACAAGTCGGTGTGAATGTATTAAGAAACATCTTGCTCGTGACCTTGAACTTGAAATTGAAAGGTTGACGCTGTTGTATAGTCATATGTTCAACTTAACTCGTGATAGCTCACAATTTATTATTATATTATATTTTAAATGCAAAAGAGAAATGATGATGCTAAATGTCTATGCTAATAATTTATAAATATAATTCTGATCTAAAAAACATTAGGGTAATCAAATATTAAGACATTTTGGTTATTTATAACTCAAGTCAAGATTATCATCGAAATATCTCATAATTTAAACAAATACAAAAATATCTACAAAAGATTCTTCTTCTTAATGTTTTTCAGATGCCTTATGCGTGGAAACTGATTCGGAATCTCGAAGAGCCATTGTCGAAGAGACGAAAACGAAGAAGAAAAAGAGACGGAGGTACGAAGTTAACAAATAAAATAAAAATTCTCGAGAAGAAAAGAATTATAATATTTGTTCTGATAGGTACTTGACGATCTGCACCAGTAATTGCAAGTACGAAATAGTGAGACGTGTAGCGGCTCGATTCGGAATGAAAGAAGTAACGGAGGACAGTAGTTGGAATCTCTACTGGACCGATCTCAGCATCAGTATCGAACGTGCAAAAGATATGAAGAGATTCCAAAAGATCAATCACTTTCCAGGCATGACCGAGATATGCAGGAAGGATTTGTTAGCTAGAAATCTCAATCGAATGTTAAAACTATTCCCGAAGGATTATAATTTTTTTCCGAAGACCTGGTGTTTCCCAGCCGAGTAAGATTTATTTAATATATAATATGTTGTACTTTAACGAATATTTTGATCGAAATAATTAATTACTTGACGAATGTTTTTTTTTTTTGTAATCTGGGAATTTTAGTCACGGTGAGGCCATAGCGTACTCGAAACTACGTCGAGCTAAAACCTACATAATCAAACCAGACACAGGTTGCCAAGGCCGAGGGATTTATTTAACCAAAAACTTGAAAGACATAAAGCCTTCCGAACGGATGATCTGTCAAGTCTATGTATCCAGGGTAAATTGTAACAAAGACCATCTATCGATCTTAACAAGAAAAATAAATGAATGAATCCTTAGACGTGTCTTATTTTAGCCTTATCTGATCGATGGATACAAGTTCGATCTTCGTATTTATACTCTAATAACGTCTTGCGATCCTCTCAGGATTTATGTCTACAAGGACGGTCTTGTAAGGTAATACTAGGAATTTGTCTAAAGATCTAATAATTAAAACAAGATTTGTTTCGCTAGATTTGCAACGAGTAGGTACAAGGAGCCAACTGGACACAATACGTCGAACGTCTTCATGCATTTAACAAATTATGCAGTTAACAAACATAGTCGTATGTACATCGTCGATGATGAAATTGGAAGCAAAAGGTGAGAGACGAGCCGTGATTAGTTATATTTAAATCTCAAAACAATTCAATAAATTGACGAACATATCCTTTAGGAAGATCTCCACGTTGATCAAGTGGTTAAAAGTGAAGGAAATCGACGTGGACGAGCTATTGAATAAGATAGATGAGATTATTATTAAAACTATATTGGCTGCTCATCCTGTTTTAAAGCACAGTTATCGAACGTGCTTCCCTATGCATGATAGAACTTATGCGTGCTTTGAGCTTCTAGGATTTGATGTGTTACTCGATTGGAAGCTTAAACCTTATCTTCTGGAGGTGAGTGAGTATTTTGGGTAAAATACTTGACAGAGTGTAATATATAATATTCTAATATTATATAGAACTGAGTTTTGTGAACTTAGTGAGACTACAATTTAGTAGATTAGAAAACCTAACAAAATTATACTTTAGCATTACATACAGTTAAACGTTGATGACAGAGAATTTATTGAGATTAGACTACACCAGTAAATAGCCAGATTATACTTAGACACTGCATACACCTAAACCTACCAAATTTATCGAAAAAAGATACTCCAAAAACAAGTCCATAAATCAAACTATATCGACGTAAACATAATTAAACAAATTGAAAATTTCTTTCACCAGGTGAATCACTCACCAAGCTTCCATACAGACGCTCAGATCGACAAAGATATAAAGGAAGGCTTGTTAATTGATACCTTTGAGATGCTAAACCTTCAGCAATGTGATAAGAAAAAGATTATGGAAGAAGATAGAAGACGCGTTAGAGATAGATTGCTTCAAGGTGTCACTTTAAAGGACTATAGGTACAAATGACTTACGAGAACATTTTCAATAGCATTAAGAGCAAATAAAAATCACGATCCTGTTTTCTATTGCCAGTGTAAATAATGATTCGACGATCGGTCCATCAAAACCCGAAAAATTGGAGCAAAACTATGTCGAGAAACAGTCAAAATGGGAGGACGAGCACACCGGTAATTTTCGTAGAATATATCCTTGCACGAATGATGAAAAATATCAGCCATTCTTCAAGCAAAGTGGTACCACCGTCTTCCAAGAGACCGTAGCGTCTCGAGCACGCGAGGAGGCTTCCAAAGTGCAAAGAGAAGAAAACGAAGTAAGTTAATCTTAAAAGCTATCCATGAAGAACTTTGAAATAATTGCTGATTCTAGATCAGGATAAAGGAACAAGAGAGTAAAAAAAGAACAGGCAAATGGTACGATCAAAAGTTATCTCCTGAGAGTCCTGGCGGTTCAAAGAAGTTAGCCAATAAAAAAGATAGCAGTAAATCGTTAACTCATTTAAAGAAAACATTGCCGGTAATAATAACAAATCAATTCGATCGGGGGTTACCTTGTTTATGATGTTTTGATAAATTTTTGATTAGTTTTGTAATCAATTTTTAAGCAATTAATTCAAATAGGTACATTGTCCTTACATTCTACTTAAAATCATCAATTAGGGATCCCCCTTGACCTAAATCCGATTTAATAATTATCTAAACAGTCTTTTATATTCTGATCGAACAACACTTGACTACAGAACAAAGTACTGCCGCTATCACGAAACCCAAACGGAACCCTATACTCCTTCGAGCCTGAGATCATATCAGAATCCGAAGAAAGAGAACGAGTGACTGCTTTGGCCCAACGAGATTTTCTACTACGTAGTTACGGCATACTCGAGCAAATTTACATGGCTATGAAAAAGAATGGCACTCTAAGGGACAAGGACGTGAAAAAGTACGGTATATACGGGAGACTCGCAGAGAGAAACGAGAAGAACGAAATTTACGGGAAGCTTCATCATTGTTGTCAGGATGGAACGTTCACGAATCATCATCGATTGAGTCACTGTTCGTAGTGTTTCTTTAGAAGCAAGTAAAATAATTAAGATTGCATAAGTTGGAGGAATAATGTCAATGTCATTGACACGTTGACTCCCGAATGAATTTGATATAAAATGATATATTTCAAAATTTCTTGGAGACTGAAAAGATAACACTTAATTCACTGTTATTCTTTCTATAATAAGACATTGTTCTCGATTACTTAATCGAATGACAATTATTGAAATTGAAATTATTCAAGATGTAATTGATATTAAGGAAATCTCAAGAACCTGTAAAATAAAAAATCAGCCAACGTGTTAAATTAATTGTTAAAAATGATAAAGAAAGAGGTTATACCTACTTTTGTTTTTTCAGACTTGACTTGCAACGAGGCGCCAATATATTTGCCGCAGCAAATCTCTCGAAAATTTTGGACGGAAGTTTCGAAAGATTAACTGGACCTGCCTCCGTCCGACAACAAATATTAAATAAATGTTCGCACATCGTGCCGAGGATTTTGTACTTTCGCTAAATGTCCGATAAGAGAAATTTTATAAGATTATTTACATAAATTACGAAAGTACAAAGTCGTAGAACGTATGAAGAAACGTGTAAAGTATTATCCACTGTCCTAAATTTTGTGTTCAAATAAACGTTGCGTTGCTGATGTATCTTCTCGTTGCTTTATACCTTGCTTTTTGTGTTTAACCTTTTATCAAATTCGTTTTATCGACAGAGCAGATTATTTTTTTCAAATTCTCTCCTTCGATATTAAAAATAAAAAACAATACGAAATTTCGCGGTACGCATAATTAATCACGAACAATTTATCGAAAAGCGATTACACAAATTAAACGAGGTACGAGTCTTTTTTTTCATTTAGGAATCATATATAAATATGTACAATATAAGTATGACAATACATGTACAAGATTCTTTCCTTTTTGTTATTGTTGCGCAAATGTGTGAGTGACGCGTATGTGTTTTTTATAAGTACAGTTTTTATGCGTAGGCACATACGTACGTCGACCTATTTATATATATTTATATAATATGTATAACAATTTTTATTGCTGACATATATACATATATATACATACATATATATGTATATATATTTATATATATTTTGTTTTCTTTTCTGTATTCACATGATAAAAAATAAACTATGAACAATTTGTCAGGTGTTTCGGATTCTCTATCGTAATAATATTCCTGTTGCACGCATTTCGTACCAAGTGTGTGTATATATTCTCACACAGATTAATGTATGCGTCCATATGTCATGGGATGCCATAATATTTTCGTATAAATTTCAAATAAAAAACAGGCTTTTTTACGACAGGTATCTTTTAGAAGTATATTTTCAATGGTATAGTTAATATTTTGTTTTAATTTAGAAAAGAAAATAATTAGAATATACCACAAGACAAGATTAAAACGCATATAATTTAGGCAACTTTTGTTTCGACTTAGTTACCTGCTAACAATTCCTGACAGACACCAGATGGGCGTACTAGAAAAAAAAAAAGTAATTCGCGTTCTTCTTTTTTACGTGTCCTTCCAGTACAGTTATAATCCTTATTATTTATTGACACGAAAAGATTCTATATAATATAACGAAATAATCATTTAATTCAATTTCATGACTGTTTAAAAGTTTTTATTTAAACGTAAAAATAAAATTAGTAAAAATATCCCATGACTTATGAGCATGAGGGGTGTATGGGTGTAAAACCTCGTTATCGCACTCCTCTGTCGATTATCACCAACAAACCACGTTTGTACGGATCACCAAGAGAGATACGACTTTTTCTAAAGCAGTGAGCCTATCGATTTTTTTTTGATGATTAAAAATAGTAACTTCAGAAACGTATATACGCTCCTTGTCGAATAGTAGGACGAACGAAGCACTAACATTAACGTTGCAAGTTTGCAAAAAAGAAAACAATAATACAATCACACAATAAAACGATCAATCGAATTTTTACACGTATGAACAACTGTCTCTTAAATGTTAAAAGGACATACAATCGTGATCGATAAAACAAGGACTACTTTTTCTTCGGCCTAGTATTCGCACTATAGATGCGTTCCCTAGATTTGTTCAAAGATGTATCGGTACAGACGAACAAATTCGGTCGACACATCTCACTGCTTATTTAAAATAATGACTTAAATGACAAATTGTAAAATCAAAGTGAATTATACAAAAAAAACTTGGAAATAATCAAATTTTATTTTAAGAAAGATTCTAACGATGTGGTACTAAATTTTGATCGGTATAACTAATAACAAGTCTCTACAGTAGATCTAATACATTCCTGGCAGTTTTACTTTCTCGAATTAGGTCACTATTTTAAACAAGCAGCGATTTGCAATATGAATGTTAGGCTTTCGACATAGCTAGTACCAGACAACCACACGTATTATTTCGTGCCTTTTTAAAAAATTCCTCTCCATTTTTTTCCGTTTTATTCTTTTTTTATTCGCCATACGTCGTCTCTCTTTTTGTCTCAATCGGATGCATTTTTCTTCACGTTGATATTATTATTTATTATTAAGGTAAAAACAAGAAAGTCGTGTAAAATACACTCAACACAGTATATTCGATAGAGTTATTAACGTGATATATTTACAAGTTCCATAGTGATCGTGGTGGTGCTGTCATGATGACGTAAACGTTTTCTCTCACATCGCGTACACACTCTCTCATACTCTCGCGTGCTCTCTCTCTCTCACACACTCTCTCTCTCTCTCTGTCCCACTCACTCTATTTTTCGGCTCATTTTGAAATTCTTAAAGATAAAAAGGCTTATATACATAAAGTCGATAGATAATTCGCGGCATCTTAAAATTCTTAGAAAAAGAAAACTCAAAAATTCGTAGTACAGGTATATGTATGTTTATGTGTGTGTCCCTATAACTAATATCCTGTGACGTCTCGATTCAATTGAAAATTTAAAGTCCAGACTGACAATTTCTCTAATTTTTAGGCAAGAATTTGATTTAAAACAAATTTCGCAAGGATTAAGTTGAGTTCCTTTTATATCAATGAATGGTATAATTTTGAGCTACATACATGCCTATAAGTATGAAAGCACTTTGAGTTAAACCACTTAAAAAATTATATTTAACGATTTGCGATGACGCGAAAAAAATTAAAATTATTTAATTTAAACAAACGGTGATAGAATATAAGTTGTAAAATCACTTAATCCCGGCGATAATTTCCTTTTTTTATTTCCAATGAGGAAGAGCAACAACGTTAACAAATTCCTCATAATCTTTTTTCCTGCTTACAAAAGAAAATATCGAAATGTGGTGATATTCTATTCGTTGTAATACTAATATGAGTATTATGTAGTATTATACGATCCTGTCTATGTTACTTACTGGCATGTAATATTTTTTTTTGAAAACGATTACAATGAAACAAGCTTAAAAAGCGTGTATCACGCGGAGATGATACGCGAGGAAAATATTTTCTCCTGACACGTATCAGTACCGTGTCATTTCCGTACAGTTTGACGTAATTATTTTTTCAACATAGTTAATTTCACGGTACAATACGTGAGTAAAATAGTCAAAGTATCGTTACAAGTGTAAATGCGCTCGTTTAGATTTAATTAAACCAGGGACGAGCAACTACTCAACTTTTTGACTATTCAAATATATATTGTTATATGTTAAATTAGAGATAATTTGTGTTTATTATCATCTAGTGTTCATATTTTAATACGTTTACTATATGCAGTCCGCACACAATTTTTAAATTTGTAGCTGGCCCGTTTTAACAAAAGGTTGCTTATCCCTGAATTAAACGATATTGACTGGCACTAATCAAATTTCACGGTATTGATATGTACGAGGAAATTATTTTCCTTGTTATTACGACATTAGATCTCCGCTTAATACAGGCATTTAAATTGAAACGTGATAACTGGCTATATTTGTCATATACATATAAAAAACTATACAATCCGTGGTCTCTCTCTCTCTTTCTCACATTATTAATTCTGTATTAGCTGCCGACGGAATTTCATGTGTTTTTTTTCTTCATTTTTCTCTTGCTTGTTTTCTTCTTTAATTACGTTAGTCGTTTGTCGTTATCAGTTCTGTTCGACGTGTATACTACCAATAAAAACGTGGCAAATGCGTGCACAGATTTCTTCATAAATTATTTGTGACAAATGTATTAATGAAAAAAAAAATTGAAGGAAAAAGTTTTTTTTTTTTATACAGGAAGTATAACTTTTGCCGTCTGCCCACGTTTTTATCGTTCTTTCGAATTTCGCGAGTCTGTATCGTTCAAAATCAATGATTGCCCGATGTGAAGTGTGAAAATTTTCAAAAAGAGATTAAAAGTAACTTAAAAACATCGTTCAATTCAATTCCTAACGAACCGTAACTCCGATAAGAATTAGAATCGTTTCTTATATTTATTATTGTGCAATTATTTGCACACGAAATATTAAAACAAAAAAAGAAAAAACAGAACACACGAAGATGGCACAATCTCCTTGGGGCAGGATGATTTTTCGTTTACCATCGGTGATTAGTTCTCATGCATCCCATAAATCATTGTTGCGTATATTTATATAACTATACATTCCATTTACGACGAATGTATATTATGCGAAGTGCTTTTGCCAAGATGACAAGTTTAATTCTAAGAATATCGTCATGTTTGAGAGAACAAAAATTGTAGATTAGAAAGGAAATCGCAAAATTTATATTTCGCCTATCTAAAAGTGTTAGTTTTGTTTATACGTATAATAGTTCGTCTAAGATAACATTCGTGTTTTGTACAAAATATCTTCCTTCTTGTGTAAAAAGTAGCTATGTATTATAAAACCATTAGCACTCAATCGTCTTAAATCTTAAAGCAAATGGCCAATAAACTATACAGTATAATTTTTATATTTTAAATCCTCGTAACATAAATAAAACCTGCATGATAATACATTGTGTTTATTTGTTCCAAATACCGATGAAAGGTTTACGTCGTTCTCGATTTGAAGGGCGGGAAGTCATAAACGGTAAAAAAAAAAAAAACGATGCTAATCGCTTTTCTTTTTCTCTCAAACGTGCTTTAAATATATATAAGATATATATATATATAAAAAAAAGAAAGAAAAGTAGTCGTTAGGATCCTATCTCAACAAGTCAATCTTCTCGCGTACAGATACGTATACAAAAATTGACAAAAATAATAAAAACGCATAACGTCCACAGGCCTGCGTTTTCATAATAACATTTGCCACAAGGGGTACCACAATTTTCTCGGGTCGTTGAGTTCGACGTAAATGAAGATCGTTCTCATGTAAAACAAGCTACTTTATATACAAGTTGTACCTTACAAAGAGCTACTGATACAAAGTTTTACATGAAACAAAAATCATTGTGTGTTTTTTTTTTTCTTTCTTTTTTAGTCACACCCAAGTACCAACGGACAAAAGTATGATAACAGTTGTTATAAACATAGGACAACAGTTGTTTACACGTGATGATGTACATTAAAAAGTATAGTGCAATACCCGCCGTTCGTAATAAAATTTCTTCGTACTAATATATAATTGTATTTGTATCGTTACTGCCGTATAAATCTTATATTATGCATTTAGATAACAGTTAATTTCAAACGTAATATTATTAGCTGTAGGAGAGGGGTTCCTCGAGTGGCTCGGTAATACAAATCTTGTATTTCCCTTATCACGTTTCTCTCTTAATTCAAATTTTTTTTTAACCAACTTTATCGTTCCTGATTCCAACAAATGTTTAGTCATTTCTAAACCGACAAGTTGGACTTTCGCGCCCAAAATTAATGCTACAGCCACGTACATTGAGACTTTTAACTTCCGATCGGAATTATAAATTAACTTTTAAAAAATAGGCGAATCAACTTATCACGAACAGACTCAGAACTTAAAGCAAACTTTCCAGTATGCTCCTCTGCCTTCGGTCTCTCCAAGTCACAATCGTACTCTAATATTTCAACAAGTTAAAGCTAAGTTGTTAACAAACAGCGCATGTTTATATTTATGCACGACTTAACGTCTGCACCAGTAGAGACTTTGCTGTATGTATATGTGTGTGTGTACGTGTGTGCAACCGCACGCGCATGTGTGCGTGTACAAGGTGTAAACGCTAACAAAGAGTCACTCGTGCGTCGCATATACGACGGGTCAAGAAGTGTTATGGTTTAAACTTAACCAGGGGTATGCTTTTCGATTGCAAGCACTTATCACACACCCACTCCGCATAAATTTCTGCAGTTAATAGTTGAAAGGCTGTCTCCGACAACCCTGTGCATCCCCTGCAATACAATAAATACTAGTTCCGATCTGTTTGGATGGCGGTTTTTAAAGTACGGGCTCCATCGACGCGTTAAAAATATTAATGTAGTCTCACCTATGAAACCAGAAGTTACAACCAGATTCACAAGGAATTGCCTGATCGTTATCGTGCACTTCTTTGTGACAAACGCCGCAAGGATATATCGGCGGTGCGTTAGGATTTTGTGGATTAAACACCATCGCTTGATCCGGAGGATATATCTGCGGAATTAACGATTAGACGTGTGCTGTACCGTTGAAATGCTCGAAAGAAAGATCATGATAATTGGATATTTACTTTTCCTGCAGAAACTGGCATCGGTTTCGGACCCATTCCAGGGGCATTTTGAAATCCGTGAGGTGGCATCGATCCTCCCATATTTATAGGATGACCCATGGGTGGACCACCTCCTAAATTGCTGGACATCGAACCCATAGGACCTGACATGTGTCCCATTTGATTGTGATGACTCATATTCATGTTGGACATGCTGTTCATCGGTGGTCCACCCATGTTCATATTGTTTATTTGACTCGGGCCGCTCATATTCATATTATTCGAGACCATCGAACTCATGGTGGTCATAGGACCGTTCATCGGTCTTCCTATATTACTAAGATTATTTCCCATATGATTCGGATGTGGCTGAGATCCATTGTGTCCCAACGGACTGTTGACGTTGACGTTGTTCATAGAGGGACCGTTCAGAGGACTATTAGGTGGTATATGGCTATTCATATTGTTCATGTTCATTGGTCCGTTCTGCATATGGTTAGATCCTCCCATGGTGTTCATAGGCGAGCCCAATGGACCTCCCATAGGACTTCCCATGCTATGCCCCATGTTATTCATAGGACTACCCATAGGTCCGCTATTCATGTTATTCATTGGACTGCCCATGGGTGGACCGCTTAATTGAGAATTTCCCATATGACCCATGTTCATATGATTGTTCATCGTATTCATCGGACCAGGAGGCATGTTGGGTCCCATATTATTCATAGGACTTATTCCGCCTATAGGCGTATGATTCATAGGAGACATTCCACCCATGTGGTTCATGTGATTCGTCATAGGCGAATTCCCCATAGGACTCATACTGCCCATGCTATGCTGCATCATAGGACTCATACCGCCTAATGAAGTAAGGGGACTCATGCCCCTCATCGGCGGTCCACCCATATGGTGCGGATGATGAGGATGCATATGTGGCGGACCGCTATGCATCATGGGACTTTGAGTTGTTTGAGGAGGCGTATCGTCGAATGGATTGCTCACTACTATCGTATCCCCATAGCCGGTTACGGGTGGAGGTAGTAAATCCTGAAAAGAAGGAAATTTTTGCTTATACGCCGAACGGTATAGTAGGATCTCAGGCAAACTATCTATAACAATTATTACCTGCGCGCTTGGAGGCTGTTGAGGTGGTGGTTGCGTTACGCTGGCATTGGTACGCCTTTTTTTCTTAGGATTGGCACCGGCTGGTGGTGGCGGCGGAGGATGGGGGTGAGCAGAACTTTCAGGATGCGGGGCACTAGGACCCATGCTCACACCCATTCCCATACCCCCCAAAGGCATCCTCGCGAAGGGTGGCATGCCTGCAATATTGTGGCTCATCTCCTTCGTTCTCTTCCCCTATTTTACCATGCCGTATGAGCACCACTATGGATTTGGATGGCAAGTTAATATCATAAATCCACTGTTCGTTCCAATGTAACAAAAAACAAAAGATTAAATACCTTTGTGCACCGGTCGCATCTTTAATTAACATAAAACTTCCACCATTCGCACTAATTAAGTCGATCGAGGCGCGAGACATTAACGCGAACGAGCAATATGACTTTTGCAAGCATAATCTTGAATGAGCATCGACTGACATCCCGTATCGCATAACAGCAATAATATTTATACGCGCAGGGCTATGTAAATAAATGATAGCTCCCACGTTATTTCCTCGATAATTCGTAAGAATCCACGACTATTTAATGGAAGATCCACGGTAAGACGCGTTTATGGCATTAAATGTGATATAGAAAAAATAGAGAAGCTTTCGCAAAAGGAGCAAAAGAAAATGCATCGATGCCAGTTTCTCGGTACAACCTAACCTACAGATTTTTCCAAAACGTTCGCCGTGTTCGAGTCTATGCGGATAAATGAATACTGACTAAGATAAAGAATACCTCGAGAATTAAAAACAGCGTTTGAACTTACCAGTGCGTTACATCTGGCGCGATATGGAAGTATGCATGGCTCGTGCGTTTTTTCGGCGGAGACCAACACCATGAATCGTGTCGTGCGCTTAACTAACTTTAGAGGGAGACGAGCGACTAGTCTCTTCGTTTTTCCACCTTGCCTTCCTTCAGTCACATATTTCTTGGTGGCACAAACGGGTTTCACGTTCATAGATCCGTCTATCGGGTAGCGTAAACACTGATGGGGTGTCAAAATGATATCGAGTGAAGAAGCGCACGCCAGCTCTTTAGGTCGCCATTGTTGCGTTCGCTTACGTACGATTCATACTTGTATGTATTATGTAGCGAGTGCACGCGCGCGCGCGCCCTTAAGCTCGCCGCCATCGAAGCTCGTTGATTGTTGCTCACGCCGCTAGATGGTGCTTCGGAATACTTCGTCGAAAGCGAGCAGACAAATTTTCTAATTTCGGTTTAATTAAACGATTGTTAAACATTTTTTAAGAAAATAATTCGAACTTTTTTCTATATAATCTATTATTAATAAATGATTTTTTTAAAGAGAAGTCGTCACGTTTGACGGAACGAGCGATAAGATAACGTTCGAAGATCTTATCTTACGCACTTCGGGTTACGCGAATCACAAATGAGGTATGAGATAGACCGGACAAGCAATGTAAATTTTTGTCCCACGGTTCTGGGGCTTCGAAGCCCCATTACCATTTTAGTGTCGCATGCGACACTATCGGTTCGGAATGGAATCAGACAACAGCGTTACCGAAACGGTAGACATTCAAACTAAACATAGCGATTGTTAATTATTTTTGATTGACATGAATTACGATTCAAATCAATCGATAGAATCGAAGTTTTATTGAAAAAAAACAATTTTTCTTAAACAAGCTTTTATTATGTGTACTAAAACGACAATAAGAATATTTTTTTTATTGGGACCGTGCTGAATGCTATTTATAAGTGGTGATAATTTAAATGGATGGATCCTAATTAAAAATAGTAACAAAGATATGGCTGTAACACATATAATATAGTATGTTGGATTATTTGTCTTAAAAGCTAGTCGCACGCGAGAAGGCATTAATATTGTTCGACAGAGATTACAAGTACATATATCTTTCTAACGTTTTCATCCAATTATTTGTCATTTCCAATGTCAAGATCGCAACGACCAGTAGCCGAGCTATTCCGTTTAACAAACTTTCCCCTTTTGGGGAGAGTTTTTCGTGACTACTTTCTGACTATGCAGTAGGTCTCCTTAGTCTTACTTCATGATCTATATTCATGCTGATTCTTCATTTGTTTCTTTGCCGTTGTGCGTAATAGACGTGAAAACTCGGTAAGTATCTGTTAGAAATTTATATGTTTAATCTATTAACATTTTTTGGGCATAAACATTAAGCTTCTCGTAATGTTACACATATGTTCCCAAATATCTTATTTGTATTTCTAATTTTTTAGAAACTGATTATCAAAAGCGAAACAACGCCATGAGTAAAAAAGCTGAGGAGATGGATTTGGGTATGTATGATTTACGTTGAGAGTCAAAAGTAAATGTACACTCTTTTAAGCAGAATAACTTTTTATAATTGTTTCTGAATAACAATGTTTTTGTTATAAAATAGAAGTATCATTTTACTATGTTTAATGTGTTCGTGGTTTTTCAAAAATTGTAATATTGTAATTTTCAAAGTAAATAGTTGAAGCCCTTTTTTTATTCATTGTTTCTTGAGCTTATAATGAAAATTAACAAAACTGCTTTTTAATGACTTTAATTAGATATCGGATCAATATAAATCGATTTTGATGTAATTTTTTACGATATGCGTATATTTAACCTTAATTTAAAAAAATTTTCTTTCTAATTTTTCTGCTTTTTTAAATTTTTCTTTATCTTTTCTGCTTTAAAGAGTCTACAAAGAATCGTATTAATGGCGAGTAGTGGGGATACCCCTACCAGGTACCTCTCCTTACAGACAAAAGGCATACGACGCGTCGTATGCACGTCGCGACGTGCTTTCCGTCCATAAGGAGGAATAGGTGGAGGGGGTATCCCCACTACACGCCAATAATGCGGTTCTTTGTACATTTTCTTTTTTCTCTCACAATACATACATACTAGATATATATTAAAAAATGAAACATTCATTTTTTATTTAATTATTTAAACAAATGATATACACATAGATAAGGCGATGCTGGAGGAACAGCTTAGAAATTTGCGGGAGGAACGGACTCGAGAAAGAGTTGAATTCCTCATTCAAATTCAAAGAATGGAGCAGAAATTTCAAGAACAGCTACAGCAGCAGGAGCAGCAGCAGAACCAACAGTTCAACGATTGGTTGCTGCAGCAACAGCACAAACAGCAACAGGAGCAACAGCAGCAGCAACACAGACAGCAACAGGAGCAACAGCAGCAGCAGCACAAACAGCAACAGGAGAAACAGCAGCAGCAGCACAAACAGCAGCAGCAGTACAAACAGCAACATGAGAAACAGCAGCAGCAACACGGACAGCAACAGGAGCAACAGCAGCAGGAGAAACAGCAACATGAGAAACAGCAGCACCAGCTCAAACAGCAACAGGAGAAACAGCAGCAGCAGCACCAACAGCAACAAAAGGAGGAGGAGCAGCAGCAGCAGACGTTGCAGCCGTCGCAAAGTGTGGAGGTGCAGCAAGAAGCAGGCCCCGGTAATTAATATTTACAAAACAATTAATAAAATTCACAGAATTTCTCTCATAATTATTTATTAATTTCAGTTCGAAAAAGACGACATCGGGCAGGGAAATCTGTGCGTCTGTGGCGCGAACGCGAGCAACTTAAAAGAGCAAGAGAAATCTCGCTGCGGGTTCAGGAGTTAGCGAGTACAATGTTAGGGAAACATTTTCCACGTAAGAAGGAATAAAAAATCTTTTATCTCCTGTAACGAAAAACATTGTAATTAATATTAATTCGTTGACTATTGTTGTTGTTGCTGAAATGGCTGGTATTCAGCTCTCTCTCGAGCTTGCACCGCCCGCAGATTTGTACGCTGATTCTCCAGCACTTATTTTTTTTAATTATAGACATGTGTTTTAATAAAAAAATAATAAAACGAATGTTTTATTTTTTAATATATCTCAAGCATGTATGTATTACGAGAGTAAAAAGTCAGTGTACACTCTTAAGGCAGAATAATTTGTTTATAATTGAACCAAACCATTTGAATTTTTGCAAGAAAATAGAAGCAAGAGTGTACATTTACGTTTGACTCTCAATGTATATAATACCCAACTCCATCTCATTTCTTTTTGGACATTTATTGTTTTTTTTTTGTTTTGTAAACGGACTCTGAAGAATTATTTGCCCATTCCTGACCCCTAAATAGTGGGGGTATGTGCGTATGGGATCCGCGTCGTTCGCGACAGATCTGTTTCTACCTACACATATTGATATTACCGACTTCGATTATTCGACTGAATATTGTTCCTAAACTCACCGCTCCATATAATAGAGGGCGTAAGAAAACGTCTGTTTTTTCGCACGATCGGTATTTCGGTACATGGGACACAAAATCCCATTGTATGTCCGGTCTATTCTTATATCTCGCTGTGCGCAAACTGCATTACCGACATAAGAAAACGCTACGTGCAACGAGAACATGGCTCACTCTGGTGATCGAATGTAGATAATCGGTAAGTAGAACTATCTTCTCTATGTTCATCTAAATAAATATCTTCTCTTCTTATGTACACGACATTTAAATTCATGAAAAGTGAGAGTGTCATACTTCCGTGAGAAAGAATATCTCGAACAGGATTTGATTCCCGGTTGCTCGATTACATCGCGATACGTCGACTCTCGTCGTTACGAAACGTATATACGTATATAGCTGTAACAAAAATTAATCATCCCGCGTATATTAAATCCTTACGGAAAGTTTCTACGCGGCTGCCGGACGACTAATTAATTATAAGAGTACTCATTAATTAAAACTGGTCAAAAATATGGACAACGGTTGGCAGAAACAAATAATAGAAGAAAATGTAACCAAACAGTTTTTATCGGATTAGTGAGCGTTATATTATGAAAGAGAAGATTTGGTCGCAAGGAAAAATTTCATATATAAATAAAATATTTAATCTTTATATCTGCACCCTTTTCTTATACGTCCCATATTTCATTTTGTTTGTCATTAGAAATTTGTCCACTAACATTAACACTAGATTTACGGACTGAGCCAATTTGACTCATTAACAATTTGATTACTATATATTTATGCAACGTTACAATTATTTAAAAAAAATCATACGTGGCTTTTTAGTTAAGTAATGAAATATATGTAAATGTTGATTCCTCTTCTTTTCTTTCCTCTTTATATTCTTCTTTTTTTACTTAAGTAAAAATAGGTATATAAACAACATCCGTAAATCTAGTGTTAAAAGAAATGAAGGATCGGAAGGAGGTCCAAAGAAGAATTTTCAAATATCTCCTTTAATTTGAACCCTACCAAAAAATTACATATAACAAGAATTATAGAAAAAGTAATTTCCAACCTTTTATATCTCCTATATTTTGCCTATACAACGATCTATAACGGAGTTACTTACAATTTTTTATTTTCGCACCAATCGAAATGACAACTATGTTACGACCTCTTTGCTTCGTTACGTGTACGCATATATTGATAAAAAAACGCGTGGACGCGTGATATTCGCGATGAATATTTCATTTTTTTCTTCGATTCCATCTTACTCGCGATAGGAGGACGCGAGGAAGTAATACATTCGATAAGACGTCGAGGGACGTGCGTAGAATTATTCATAGAGAGGCGCGTAGAAATGCGCGAGCTATAATTTCCCAAGAAGAGGCAATAGGAAGGATTTCCATCGAAGTAGCGTGCCTTCGTAATGGCGTTATGACAGTTCGGTTTTCGGTGACGTAGCAGCGACGCGTAGGTAGTACAAATACGAATCGTAGTAACATCCGAGGGTGTTTCTTGGCTCGCGCGTGAAATCCATTTTCTATCATCGTCACCGTTGTCCCAGGGACGGTACTTCTATCCACGTCGTTTCGTTTACTCTTAGACCCGTCATGACACGAGCTTTGCCTTCCTGCCGTTCTCTTCGCATGGCCTGTACACGTCACTCTAATTGTTTGAGTTACATTATCCAAGTTACCAGGGGGGGTTTAACAAGTGGAAAACGGGGCTTCGCGCTCACATCCAACCTGGACAGATAGTTTCTACTTCCATACATACCCATGTCCCTGTATAACGTGTCTCCGCGTAGAATGTAATACAGTTTCCAAAACTGTGATTACGCTGTTTCGCCCACCTCTGCCATCTTCCATTAGGATCTAACGAGGTGAAGCCATCGTAAAATATAGTAGATAGAAACCTGGACGTGTTTGCCCCGTTCGATATAAAGGACGATAGCAACGAATCTTTTCAAGACCGATCGAGTAACCTTGAACATTTCTCCCGCTTCTCCCGATCTTCCAAGTGGTTGTGTTTTGGAATCGAGATAAAAAAAAAGTGCTTCTTCGGTTAATGACTCCATTTCTCCCTGTATCTAGATCCCATACACGCAGCTCTGATATAATAAATTATTCCGTTAGAAGCCGGCCGATCGAGGATAATAACCTGAATCGTTATCGATCATCGCTCCGGCTGGTAACCATGCTCTTGCCTTTGTACCTAGGAGTTGTACGAATTAACGAAGGAGATAGATTCCGAGGTTTCCCAAAGGAACTTCATAGAGTCCCTTTGGCTGTTTGTTCGTCATTTAATCATAGTATCGGGGCAAATAGATGATACAGTTTTCGAGTATCCTTTTCTTCGGTCAACGTAAGTCGGTGACGAAGATGGCGTCGCGAAGCTTGTTTTATCGTTGGCCATTGCTGGGAGACGGAAAGAAGTAGGTACCTAACGTAGAAAGTCTTAAAAGTAATGATCAGACTACAGTGAACGTGGGATGTACGTATGTACGTATACCAAGATACTTATATACATATACACCTATACATAGGTACTCTCGATCGCTGCTTTCTATCGGCGCTCGTTTCTTCCGACGCTTTCACGTATTGTGAGCGGAGCACCTGTAACACGAAAAACCAGTTTCGTAAGTGTACCAGACACAGAGCAAGAGGAACTTGGGACCTACCAAATTTATGACTCTCTCTCCTTTCTTCTTTCTCTTCTTACGAACCAGTTACGACGCTTCTACGAACTCTCTTCTCGCTCTATCTCATTACTTCGATTAAACGACGATGTGGGCGGTATCTCGTTCAGTCGGTCGCACGACAATCGCTTCACGTTTCTGCTTCGGAGGGGAGCAACGACGAGGAAAACTGGGACAGGCCGAAGGAATCGAGCGATCGTCGCGCCGATCGCGAAGCCGCCGGCAAATGCTACGTGGCAATCGACGAGTGCGATGCAAATGGATTCCGCAAACACGACCCCTATGCCAGACCACAAACAAAAACACCGTGCCAATCAATCCACCGTACATGCGTGTCCTGAATAAGAAACGCTCGATTTGCACAAATTATAGGAAAGCTGCCGTTGCGAGCTTGCCTCGGATAGGATTTAAAGGACAAGAGAGAAAGGAAACGAGGGTTATACACCCTTCTCAATGTTCTGGTTGGTGTTGTCATCCCTGTTGAGAAGCTATCGGCATGTTGCTTCTTACTCACAAAATTAACCCTTTGCCTATTTACACCCCTATTTCTAATTCTCTCCTTTTTGTCTGTGCACGTTTCCTACGTTATTTCTTTTACTGTACAGGGTGTAAAAAAATATTTTGTCTTGACTACCATAGTTGGATTATGTATACTATACTTTTAAATTGATGAAGATCTACTAATAAAGTCCCAGCAAAATTGACCTTCATCTCGAAAATCAACAAATATCACACATATATCACACATGTTCAATATATGGAGCTATGCAACATAAAATTCATTTTGCAAATAACAATATTTTAAAATAAATTTCTGACGAAAGGGTTGCTTTGGAACATATGATTTTTTTGACGATTTTGGCTTAAGAGTAGAACGTCACGTAGTTAACATAAAATTGGACTTAGATTTTCGAGATCAAGGTCAATTTTGCGGGGAGTTTTTTTAGTAGATCTTCACCGATTTCAAAGTGTAGAATCCAACTATGGTAGTCAAGACGAAACATTTTTTTACACCCTGTACATTCCTCCCTTATTCCCCAATCTCGTTATTAAACGAGCCTCGAAATATAATGGATTTGATATCCGTGCCGTCGATTAATAGATACCGAAGTGTTTTCGAGGAAATTTATCGGACCAAGCCGAAATCGATCGATCGCTGACGCGTTACGCTTTCGCGCGTCATTCGTAACGCGTTTCGTTTAACTCGAGCCGATAACTACGAGCTATGACGAGTTCGTGATAAAAAGGTGATGGTGGTAAAAGAGAACGATGGGGAGATTGGAGGATATATATATGTATACGAGGAGAGAATATTTCTTCGTTTAGACGATATAAATTGCTATGGATTTTTATGGTCACGAAAAAACGCCCGGACGATTCATTCATCGATTCATACATCGATCGAGGCTCGCATTTTTGGACAAGATCCCAAAGTCGATCGCCGGTACTACCGCTTTCCTCATGGGTCGACCAATCTCAATCGACTTTACGGATTTTCGCGGTATAGAGAGAGAACCCGAGTCTCTTAAGCTTTACGGACCACCTTCCTCTATCTTTTACTCCTCTTTGAGGTGAACGCTCTTGGCCGGCCGTTTCCGGGAAACGAACGCTCTTTCGCGTCCATTCAGCTACCGAGAGCCCTGACTTTTCCTACTTTCTCTTCATTCGACGAAGGAGCAACCGGTACGTTCGGTGGAGCGTAACACGTTCCCGTGAACTTTCACCTTGGAATTTCTTTTTCTCTCCCGGAGCTATAATCACGAGGCTCATTCACCAAGAGATCACCGAAAGGTTCTCTTAATACTTACTCGATGAAAAATCTCGAATGGACGTTCGTTCTCTTCTTTGTAGATCTTCTACTCTTCGTCTCTCTCTCTGCTTCTCTATCATTCTTGACGAGCACGCGCGAAACTTTAACCAAAACCTCATCCGACAAAATACTCGAACGCTGTGTCTTCTTTTCTAGACCTATACGAAAACCAATACACCGGTTTAATATTCTTTGCACGATGAAATTTTAGGAAAGGCACGCGATAAAAAAGAGTTTCCGATAAAAACGCAAAAACGCGTTATTAAGCGGAAACGGCGTTGATCGATCGAGCCTCTTTCTCCTCGTCTTTTACGTTTTTCCTTCGGCACCGTCTCCCAATTTTTAATAAATTTCACCGACAACGACGAGCACGTTAAGTAGCGATCAGGGATTCCTTTTACCTTATATATACATATGTATATTCTGTCGTAGTTTCCGTATACCTACGTATAGGCGCTGTAATATATATGTAGGTATGTATATAGAATACCTACCGGTGGTATGAAATTTAAGGGAAAGCAACATTCGAACGATTTTTGGTTGGAATTTATTTTTTTTTTTTTTTTCGGAAAGAAAACTTTTGCTATTGACACGCTTCTTCGCGAAATTTTTATGCAAACTGCAAATTTGCCGATAAAAAGATACTGCATGGTATATAAAATATGTTTAGAGATACTATATAAAATACTACATTTTACAATAGGAGTATTTTAATTGTCGGTGAAGTTACCAAGTCTCCGCTTATTTACCAAAATCCATATATTTACTTCTGTTTAATTAAACAAAGTTACAAATAAAACATGATGAACTTGTATGTTGCTTTAGTTCCCTTATTAATATATGACGAAATATATTTTTTCAGACGAAAAAGAAATACCGAATGACGTAAAACTACGTCAACGGTATACCGTTACGAATTTGGCAGTGACGTAAAATTACGTAAACGTGCGTCAATGTACCAATATATCGTATATCAAAGTCTTACTCAGCGAAAAAAATCGATTAAAAAAATAAAAAGAAAATTGAGATCATTTTTAGGATACCCTTGTCCCAATAATTTCCATCCAAGAGATATCGAGAAGCTACAAAGCCGGCAAGCTTTTTTCTTTAATCTTCGAAACGCGTCTTTGTCAATTACACCGTCCCATTTTAGTACATTAAACGAGATGCATTACACGTAGCGCAAAATCGCGCGACTTTCGCATTTCCTCCGAAAAAAAAGGGAGACGAAGGAAAGAGTAGACGGTATTCCTTGGCCCTCGTCCCTACTCACTTCCTTCTTCCTCGTCGTTCTCGCGGCGAACATCAAAACGCAATTAAATTGCAATTAACGTGATTAAAATAAAGCTGATGAAATCTGGTGTAATTGCGTTGGAATTCTTACGATTTCGTGAAAAAGAAGAGAGAGATGACAAAAAGTGAGACAGGGAAACTTACAAAACTAGCTCCATCTGGATAACAAAATTATATCTACTAATTGTACAAGTACAGCTGAACCTCATTAACTCGAATATTAAGGAGTAGATAATAATTCTTGTTTTCGAGTATTTTAAGTTATAGAGGTACGAAAAATATATGACTTATAGAGAGTAAAATGTACATTAAAATCTTAAATAACTTAAAATTGTTATAAGAAATAGAGGAAGTAAAAAACAATTTTGATAATTTTCAAAAATCTAAATTTTCATTTATTTACTATACTATATCATTGTTATTGTACATATTTATTTGTTATTTTTAATTAGTAATAAAATCCAAGATCTTACTTGAACTAACGATAGGACTCGACGTATCATCGATTATTCACCCATTTCGTTATTCTAGCTAATGAATAGAGACAAAAAAAAAAGAAAAAACAAACAAAAAAACTGCTACAGTATCTTTTCACTTCAAATTATAAAAGATTTATTAATCAAACTTTGTGAAATAAAAGTCAATTCATAATATAAACCCATGTATCTCGAAACAATTCGAGTCAATCTCTTATCTTTCTTCGACTTATAGAAGTTCCCTCTAAGGAATTAAATCCAACTTCCAATTATAAAGATTATCGAGTTAACGAGGTTAGTTTAAAACGAAACAAAAAACAGAATAATGACTCGCCAAAAATCAAATAGGTATCGATAGATCACTATCTTTTTCCCTCTTTCTAAAACGAAAGATGTTAAAAAAAAGAGAAAGAAAAGTAGAAACGAGGAGGTGTTTCAAAAATACGAGACAAATCGGGCTTAAAGGGTGGTAATTAACCAGCCGAGAGAGTGTACTTCGGGTAAGCCCTTTTTGCCTATCTACGATGCAAACGTAATTCGCTGGGCTCGCGCGAACGATCCGGTTCGCTATTGACCGTTCGAACCGATGGACTATCTACGTACAGACCAGTATAGAGCTATCCGTAGGAGCATACGTACACGTAGGTAGGTATACATACGGTAGGAATCCGATGTAGCTCGCGTTTCGATATCCATTTTCTGCGCGAGAGAGGAGGATCGAAAGAAACGAGAGAAAAAAGGCAGAAGCGGTAGTAGCAGCAGCCAGCAGCGGTAGTAGTAGTAGCAGCAACGGCAGCAGCAACGCCGGCGACGACGAGGGAATCCCCTTGGCGTCCGCGAAAGCTCGTACGCGCTAAAAGTGGATCGACGAATCCGGTTCGTGTAATCTTTATCGATACAACGTACGATTTTTCCCTACCGTCTCGTTTCGTACCTACTACGTTTATTCTGGCTTTCTCGTTCTCTTTCTCTCTGTATATACAATACATATATGTACATACGTATTGTCGTATCCTCGTAGCGAATTCACAATACGACCCAGAGTTCAAATAATGGCTATGTATTATTTACAATTAGTATTAGATTTTTTTTATACTTATTCTTTTTAAGCAGATCTTTTACAATCTTTTGTTGTACGGTTAGAAACATAACTTCTCGTTTATGTCCATTATTTTTCTGATGTTTTTCCTATATTGTAGCAACTACCGAATAGGTAGTCGAATATTTTCTGTTCCTGAGAACAAATTGTAATGACGTACTTGTTACTCTAATGATCTTTTCGATGATCAAACCTGATAATTTGTAACAAGTCATTGCAAATAATGGTGAGTATATAATTGGTTAAAATATAATTATTGTTAATTAAAATTGGTATACTGAAAATGAGTGAATAAAATCATTTGCATTTTATCAACTCCTTTCCAATTCTTAAGAGATGTCTTTGTATAATAAACCAGATAAACCCCAACATCTCGGACAATTTTTATACAGTAAGCTTCTAAAGCTTAATCGTCGAGTTTCATCGTTTTTTTGCTTCTCAAGTCATTAGATAGATCGCAATTACCTGTCGCAAATTTGCAAAAACAATACCGACATTTATTGACTTTCGATACATTTCCATATGCGTCACAAATTTTGTTTGTAGCCATAATTATGTTTACTTTCGAATTTAATTGAGTCAGTATAACGTTCGGAATATCCACTTTGCTTGATATAAAGCTTGCCATTGCGGTATAAAATTAATTAGATATTTTATAATAAAATAAATAAATAAAGGAAACCCTGTGTTACCTGTTTATAAATTACAATAAAAAGGTACCGTTGAGAAAGCGGTAGATACGACATCGTAGAGATGCTGCAACTTTATCCTCTTAAGCGCTGCAAGGTGGCTTTTTATTATTTGTTATCAAAAAATAAGAAAATTATGTATGTCTGTCGATAATAAAATGAACTATTGCAAGTAAATATTAATAAACATCCATAACGCTTTCCCCATAATATTGGACAAAGAAATTGATACTGCACAATTAAACATAAAGATTGATATTGAAAATCTGAAGAAGAAAATAAAACAGAAAATAACAGATACCGTAATTCGCGAGATTATTGATCTATAAATTGAACAATAATAATATCATTATTAAAAAAAAAAAAATGGGTATATCAACAGCTAATAATTCCTATTCTATTCTCACTCGTTCCCTCTCTTTCCCATTTTCTTCCTTCCCGACCCTTCCATTTTCCCTCTTCTATTTTTCGATCCTCTTCATAGTATACCCGCTCTTCTGCACTACACATTCGATTTCTCTCTCCCCCGTTTTCTATTTTCCCTTTTCCAGATTCAGCCACGATTTTCTTTCCGCCACGCTTCTACCTCTCTTCTCCTATTCGGCAGCCGTGACATTATCTCTATCTCTTTCGCGCGACCTCGACGGCCAAATCAATCGTATTTCACGGCTGATCGGCTATGAGCCTATCACTCTTTTTTTTTTTTGTTCCTCTACCTCCTCTTTTTTTTTATCTTCTTCTTTCCATCTCCCTCGCCGTGTCTCTTTTCCTCCCTTTCGCCATTTCGACGCTGTTATCATCGCGGACACGCACACGTAGCGGGCAACGAGCCGAGGAGCTGGGTGTGCCGCATCGACCGTCTATTAAATCCGCTAGTTTATCGGCGTTTTACCGCCACTGCTTCCACCTCCAGCTCTCTTCATGGAGTTTCAGGGAAAAAAAGGAGAGTGAAAGCGCAAAAAATGGAAAGTGCCAATCGAAAAGTAAGAGAGAGATAGAAAACGGAAGAGAGGAGTCACAGGGTTATCCCAACCTTTCGAAAAATCCATTCGAGAGCTTCCTTTTGTTCGTCGCAACGAAAGAAGAGAGAGAAATGCCGAGCGTGGGAGTAGGAGGATGTTAATTTCGTTAGAATCCTGCTCGTAACGACTCGGCCTAACGAGGACGGTGTTTTGCGAAAGCTATTAAAGCCGTAATCCATGTGAAAGAGAAAGAAGAGAGAAAAAAAAAAGGGAGAGATGTAGGTAATTGACGATGAGAGAAGGAGGAGTAGAGAGAAAGGTCGATCCCATCGTGATATATATCATCAACGAACGCGAGCATTACGAGAATGACGTAGTCGCAGGCCGAACGGTTACAGACACTTTCGTATTTATCGAATAAGAAGGGGGGAAAAAGCGAGTGGACTTAGCGTTCGGGCCAGTGTGCTCCGAGATTTCGCGGTGAAAGGACTCGAGCTGTTACGGTGGAACGAGATTGAAAGAAGTCTCCGCGTCAAAAGAATTCTCTGGTTCTTTTAAGAAGAAACTAGATTAAAAACAAGGAAGAGGAGAAGAAGAGTCACGCAAGAAAAACGCACGACGTACGCTCGGAACTTTGAGAAGACAGAGAGAGACTACAGCTATGGGTTTGACAATCAAGGTGGGTGACGGACGAGCAACAGGTAGAATACACGCGCGTTGAGCGGCTACGTGTGCCGCGGCGGGCGAAGGGTGATTTAAAGTTTCGACCCACCCCAAGGGGACCCTTCTCCTATTTTCCACCGTGCACGAGGGAGGCCACGTTCGAGAGCGATTGTTTCGCGCGCGAGAAAATTCGTTCTGCGGTCGTCCCTCTACTCCTATGGGATCGAACCCTCTTGTCTCCGAACGTAGAGACTTTTCTACCTTACCTTCCTTCTTTTCTAACGTTTTATATCCTTCCTTTATCTCTCTCTCTCTTTCGTTCAAGATTTACGCACGCTATCGTCTAATCGCACTGGAATTTACACCCGACGCGCTGCTATGCCCTGCCTTGCTTATAACGTTTCACCGTGCAAATCGATTCAGTTTTGCATTCTGTAGAAACCTCGAGAGTACACGGGATCCTACCTTAGAATTCTAGTAATTTATATTCTTTTCGAAGCGTCTAGAGATACGGAGGGCCATCGATAAATATTGTCGCTGTACTAGAATCAAGTGGTCGAGTTGTTTGTTCTTCGAATAGATAGTTCCACTGATTGATACGTCTGTATATATAGATGTACATATAGGATTGTTTCACGATCAAAGAAATGTTATTTGTACAGGACAAGGCAAAACTAACTTCCTGATTTGATTTATTTAACGAAACTTTTGAAAGGTTTATTTTTAAATGAGTTCATTTAGATTCTACTATGGATTTGTCTGAACTTTTTACGGAATTTTTTATACATTTTCGGGGATATTTTGACCGGTATACTTTCGAGCTCTCGTCGAATATTATCCGTTAATGCTTTAAAGGCGTAAGATATGGGATCTGAATAATATGTGGTTTCAACGATGCAGTACAATACCTCGTGCAGCCAGAGAAACAATACGGATTTTGAGATACCCTTTCACGAGTCGTTATCTATTTTTCGTTTTAGTTATCTGCATTGGCTTATACGATTACCTGATTTAACAGCTCTAAACTTCATTTTATGGGTTTATATAAAAGCAAGAGAATACGTGGATAAAACCTAAACTCTCGACCAACTAAAGAACAATACTCGAAAAGTAATGTTCAAGACAAAATGTTAGAAAATTCGATGGGATTCTTAAAAATTTACAAAAATGATAAATATAGGTATTATATTTAAAACATAATCTTTCACTACTAAAAATAATTTCGATGACTTTGAAAATTTTGGAAGAAATGATTTCGGTAAAAAGATAACAGTTGCAAAGCATTCAACTTGTGATACCATTTACATTGCATTAAAAATATTTGTTATGCGATAACAAATAAAAAAAATATTAAGGTGGCTATATTTAGATGGAACACCCTGTATATATCGCATATACACGGATGTATATAATTAACTACAATCTTTTACTATTCTCTCCAAGAGAATACTCGTTGCTAGAACTCGCGATGAGTATTACGTATGTCGTTTCTCCGACAAATCGATGTATGGATTCTTTCTTCGAAAATGAAACCCTATACTTGAAAGTCGTCCAACGAACATCGTAAAAGCGTCGTAATGACGGCTCGTTGAAAGTGCATGCCTCGATCTTACCGTACTTACTCACATGCACTTTCGTTACGCTCCGTAGAAAATGCCAAGGTAGTGCGTCGTCATAGGTATACGAAGCGATAGCTACGACATCGTAGGTTTAGACGTACATCGCATTTTTTTTTTTTTTCTTTCCATCTTTCATTTACCACGGAGTATGTAACACGCGTTTCCCTGGAAAAGTTATGCTATGATAGAGTGCCCGGGGGATATCGTAAGTTGCAACATTGACGTACGGTTTATAGAACGCGGTGAAGATGTCAATGGCCTATTCTACTTTTTTGACGCATCTTTTGAAAGGAAAACTAAAATAAAAAAGTAAACTCTCTTTTCGATTATTGCTTTTTACTACTACCTTTTTAAAATCTACTACATGTGGTATTATAATGAGGAAACGGACTTTTCTCATATACCTACATTAGTATTAATGAAATTTTATTTCAGCCGAGCTGGAATAATTAAAAAGCTGCATAGCATAGGGAAAAATTTTTTATCAAAAAGATCTTTGCAGATTTTAATCGGATAATCCGACATTTAATATTAATAAAATCAGTTTATTTCTTTTAAGTTGAAGATCCTATGTTTTTAATAATGTGTTTATTTTTTAATATTATATAAATTGAGGTTAATTAATATTGATTCACGGGGACCAGTTTGTAGTCATCGAAAAGTCGAATAACTTCGAAACAGAATAATTATTACAAAATTTCGTAAATTATATATTTTTAAAAATATATACACCAATTTAAAATTAAATAGATTCTTATTTGATACTGCAGATTAAACGATTCAACACGTAAGTGTAATAATACCTCACTCATATTATATCATCGTGGCTTAAACAATTTTTCTAACATATAAACGGTATAAAATGAATTATTCTAGAATCTATCACATTTCTATTCTACCAGAATTCCTAATTTTATTTGTACGACACCTTACCTCGCTAAACTCTTAAAGCAACGATAGGAATTTCAAGTGACAAAAATCGATTCAAACGAATGGATCCGATGCTCGTCGCCAATTACGACGATAACAAAGGAAAAGTATTATTGCCTCGCATATACGGCTCTTTGTATAATTCATAGCGTGTGTTCAAAGAATATCGCAATAAGAGACGGTTTAAGTTTCGGCACGTCGCGCGTACCCGGCCGTCGTCGCTGCCCGCGAAACGATCGAAACGTCGTCGGCTTTATCGACGATGTCGTAACATTATTATTCATACCTTTCGCGATCTTTCGCGGTACGTCGTGACACGGCAGGTGAGGAAACATTACCAGAGCAGAATATCAAAACGACTCTCGTCGAGGCTCGACGAACGAAAGAGAACGTTTTTACAAGTGTTCATTGTCGAGATAGACATATACAGGGTGTCCGGTGGTTAAGCGGAAAACTAGATGTAAGGGAGACCGGGGCAAGTCGATGCAATGCAATTATCAGGACACTGGGTACATGTATTTCGATTTTTGCGAGCTATTTAAAGTCTTTTTAATTTAAACTAGTATAAAGAACATGTCAATGTACTATGGTATTAGCACTTTTCGTTCATATTTTTCGTTTTCACGACCATAAAGTAAATATAGAGATGGTTTTATACAATGACTCGTCGTGGAGTAAGTTGATACAGTATATCAATTTTTTCTTCTCTAACTTCTTTGTATTCTTCTCTAACTTTTCTAACTTTTTTTGTATTTATTTTTTAAAATCTAAACTTTTACTATATAAAGAGGAAGGTTCGAAGTATATTATAACATTTTTCATTTGATAATTAATTCAAATAAAAATTACAAAAATTAAAAACGAGAAAATCTATCAACGTGCCCCGGTCTCCCTTACACATCTATGACTTGAGTCGAAAAGTCTGAGAATATTTTCCGTAATTGACCGATCTTTGTTAGTTAATAATTCGTTAACTAAGACGAATTTCGAAAAATGGTATTAAACATTTCGATTCAAGTCATTGATGTGTACATGTAGTCCTTCGCTTGACTACCTGGAACCGGACACCCTGTATATATATATTTTCACAACCGTCACGAAACGTCATAATTCCTTGCAAACGATAAAAAGCTGATGATCGCTCAACGCCATAGTCACGGTAGAACGACGAGCTACATTAAGAAAAAAAAAAAACAAAGAGAAACCAAAGAGAATTTATTATCCCCGGTTAATCCGCGAAGCAAAACAATAACGACGGAGTAAGAACAATGCGGTATAACGATTAAAGCTAAGAACGAAGTATTATGAAGGAAGAGATGGAAGGGATAAGAGAAAAAGTAAAAGAGAGAGCGAGAGAGAAAGAATCGTGGAAAGTCTCGATTCTCGATGCGGCGTAAGGAAAAACTTGAAAACTACTTAACGGTGTACTTAGTAGACGTAAACAGTGGAAAGAAAGTAGAAAGAAAGCTGCGAGAATGAAAGAGTAAAGGAAGGGTGTACGAGGAAAATAAGGAAAATGCAAATAAGGCGAATCTTGTCTTGGGGTTGTCGCTTGTTTAGCTTCCTTGGCTCCTCGTCGTCCAAAGCTTCGACAGCCCTTCCTTGCTTTTTCCCCAGGAGAAACGTCCGACGGTCTGTGCTTCTTATTGCTATCTCCCTCTCTCTCTCTCTCTCTTTTTCTTTCTCTCTTTCACCCCTTAGGTTTGCTAAGCTTCTTCGTCTTCTTGACGCGTACGGGGCTTATTACGGTAACGCGCGGAAACGAGCTGCCTCGTTTGATCCTATTATATGCGCTCGCATCGTACGACCTATGGCGATTAAGCTTTGCACGGTCTAACCAGTTGATCGAAGGAACGTCCGTCTTTCACGCGTCAGCCCTTGCGGAGGTCGTCAACGTTTACTCGGCATGAGCTCCGAGTCACCACCACTTTCGACCTTTAAAGCTCGTAGTCTTTGCGCTCGTCTCTTACTTTGTCCTTCGTCCCGTTTCTATCTTCGTCTCTCACGTTTTCTTTATTTTTTTAATCCTTTCTAAGAGCAACAATAACAACGTGTCTTTATTCCGTGCATATACGTATAAGAGAACAAAATTATAATCCGACTGACAACCGGCCACAAAGAAGCTTGGCGTATAAGATGGAAAAAAAAGTGAAAACGAAAAGAGAGAGAAGAAACGTTGTAGGAGAATAAAGATACGAAGTTCATAGAGTAATACTAAAACGAGAGCTTTAATTTTAATTAAAGAATTTATTTCGGAAAAGATTCTTTTTCGTTCTTGTTTGTTCCTTTATTAGTTTGGGGATATTTTACCTTTGAAAAATATTTTAATTACATAGAACACGTCTCTCATCGTTGATTTTATATATTGAGGTATTTATAATTGGAAATAACTTTTATTGATGGTGTATGTAACGGAAAATATTTGTGTATTTTATAACTACTTGACGGTTCTGGCTGAATTTCTTGACTCGTCAGTGATGTCTTTGAAATTATAAATTAAACGTTAGTTTACGTACTATTTTAATTACCTACTAAAAAATCTAATAAAAAATGCGGAATCGATACGGGCAAATAGGATACGTCAAATATGTCGTTTGAACTGTTTAGTATAATATATGTATATAAAGTTATAACAATTTAAAGAGATTTAGAAATTTGAATTTACAGTAAATGACATGTCGAAAATTCTGAGAAAATAACTAATGCTGGTTAAAATGTTAAAAAATTGGTCAAGAAATTTCGTATCGAATCTTATTAAGAATAGGAGATTAATATATTTTATAAATCTTCCCAATTTATGATACTTTAAAAGGAATCAAAATTATTCGATTCAAACTTAACAGTAATATAAACTACCTAGGATAGGATCTTTAAAAAACTAAAAAGATTTGTCTCCCACGAAACCAATCAAATCGTGACCAACCAATCAAATAAAATTCATCATCAGCTAAGAGATTTCGTATAACAAAGATCGCCAAAAATAATACACCTTTACAAATCTTACATACGTTTCCACGAAATACAGCTGTTTTAAATGTCATAAAAAGTCTGCTAACTTAATATCCCTTTACAGATAATTCTTCTATCCATGTGCGTCCTGGTCTGCTACGCTCAGTCGACCGAGGAACAACAGACTGGAAGATCTCGCGTCTCCGAGGACCAACTTAACCTGGCCTTGAGCGACCAACGTTACTTGAGAAGACAGCTCAAGTGCGCCTTGGGAGAGGCACCGTGCGATCCGGTCGGAAGACGCTTGAAAAGTACGTCGTCCTTATTCGAGAATTTTCCCGTAAAATTGTCCCAGTATATAACGCATAGCGGAACATGCACCTTCGAAATGTCGATCGCGGGGAATACGCGTTTGCACTAAACTCGACTATACAAACACGAGTTGACGTGGATCGCTACCATCGAAATGGAGTTTACCGTCGATGAATTATTTTCTAATCACTGTGGCGAAGTAATTCGATCCCATCCCTTAGGAGAGATTTCTCTTGATTAGGGAGAGAAAGAGAGGGATAGATCGTTTAATCTACCACTTCGAGCTTTTCGGAAGGTAGAACATTTTTGACGAAGTACTTCCGGCTGAACGATAATCCAAGATGTAGGACGAGCACGTAAAAGCATTGAAAATTCACGAAGCATTAAGCACGGGGAAAGCTCCAAGTCACACAGGCCCGAACGAACTAATTGTACGGGATTAAATATTAAATTGAAATCGTTCGGTCGTCCATTACACGGACAAGTAAATTCACAATTTCGATTATCGAGAGGGAAACGTTAATCCTCTCGGCTCGAATACCTGTATCTGTCCGCAGAAAAGAGGCGGTTAAATGGATATAGGTATATTAGGTTCAATGAATGAAAGAAAAAGGATCGAAATACCTTATGGCTTTGGATAACAGCCGGAACAAAAAAACTGTGTTTTTTAAACATCGTGGACATTTAAAAAAGTAGTTACGTTATTCGTGTCTTTGTTTTATTCAAGTCAAAAGACAATGAGCTACGACGAGAAGTTTTAACCTGATTAAGAAAAGAATTAACCTAAATACGACCTAAAGAACGAATCTTTTACCCGAACAAAAATGATAGAAATTTCCTATTATAATAAATTTCTTTTAAATACTTAGAATTTAAAAAAAAAACTTCTTACCGTAGCTCTTCGTTGAAAGTCACAATGCATATCGTTTTAATTACAATTCTTTGGTCTTATAGTCTAGCATACATGTACGTTGCTAGCTGGATATACAGGGTAAAAAAAAAGGTCCGTAACTTATAGTACTTATAGTATTCATCGAGAGGAGTAAAAAATGTGTAATAGACATGAATCCTAAAATCAACCCTTTCGCTGTAATTTAACTCTCTATTATTAATACGCCACCTATCGCGTAACTTCGGGATATTACTGTACTATAAGCCCTTCATATTACAGACCTTTGTTTTTTAATCACCCTGTATAGATTCATAGATAGATATAGCTTAGAACTGTATCCGGTAACGTCACGTTTTATCGCAGGTTTAGCACCATTGGTTCTGAGAGGATCTTGCCCGCAATGCACAACAGAGGAAACGCGTCAGATCAAGAAGGTCCTTTCTCACATTCAAAGATCCTTCCCGAAGGAATGGTCGAAGGTTGTACAGCAATACGCCGGTGTTTCGTAGTCCTTCGAAGGACGAACATGGAGGAGGAGAAGGAGGAGAACGACGACGAGGATGATGGAACGTGAAGTCCCGTGGTTGAAGCGCGGCAACGACGATGACGAGAACGCCCGGACTGTAGCCGATAATGAAGGAACGAACGAAAGATAAAAAAGAAGAGAGAAGAGGGTGGAGAAAGAAAATAACGAGGAGAAGCCGCCGATTGGCTTAGGACTTTGCCGTTCGATCGATCGTACGGCTCGGCGTCGTTAAAAACGCGCCACTCTTATAAAAACGAGACAAAAGTTTAAACCCCCTTTAAAATGGTCAATCTGTTTGTTGATTATTTAAGTAGGTTCAATCATTTCAAGGAAAACTGTGATAATAACTTAGATATAAATGCGTGCCTTTTGATTGGGTCTGTTAACGCGTTACGGACAGAGAACGGTACAGTCTACAAGAATTTTTTTCGTATTTTGGTAACACGATTACGATGTTTAAATATCGAGGAGATATAAGTAATTTAAAAATTTTTGGATAGTAAAAAAAATAGAGGATCAGTACGTATAATTAATAATAATATGTCTACTCCGTAACGTGTTAAAGATAAGAAGAAATCCTGACGTCTCGATTCGTCTTTCGCGCTACAACGGTTCCCACAGCTTCTAACCTTCATCTTTTTCGTCCTTTTCAAGTTTTATTTAATTTATCTTTAAGTTGAAATTGTTATATTATTTTATTCGAATTTTTAAGTTTCCTTCAATACCTATCATTGACAAGATCTTGATCGATACTAGAAATCAAGAATCAGTTCTTTAATGTTCATGACAAGCATATTTACATAATAAATCAAGAAAATAATTTTGAAAAATCGTGTAAAATAGAAAAAAAGAATAAGAAATAGTACGAGCATTATTTTGAAAGATAAGAAACAACATTTTCTCCCCTTTTTGAGATCCCAAAGCTTCGTCGAATCCCTGTAGACAGTCTCCACCACTTTGTATCTTCCCTCTCTATATCCCTTCCTGTCGACCCTTTATACCTTAAGAATTGTGTAACGTGAAAAATAAAGAAGATTTTACAAAACCGTTGCACCAGCTGTTTTCTCGATGTATTGTATTTACCGGAAAAAGAATAAAAAGAAACGGAGAATGGTAGTAAAAGAAGTAGGTCTTTTCCTTGTTTATTTAAACTCAGGGCAAGACGAATGACGTGGCCGTATCACGTTCTATATTTATACCACTTTCGCGAAGATGGCAAAAAAGTTATATCCGGTGGCTAGAATCGAGCAGAAAAGTGGAAACGATGGGAATAATTTTCTTATGCTTCTTCCAACCGTGATAATGACGACTGAAACTGAACCAACAACAGAATTTGCACATTGCATAAAATATCCGTTGTTAAAATCTAATTTCCAGTTTGTGGGAATTTAATTATATCAATATTAACGATTACGTTTATATCATTGAATCATTAATTACGATTGATTTAAATCAATAGTAGATATATACATAACCGCTGTTGTGAATAGAAAGGTTTGTATACGATTTCAAATACGTAATTTTGATATTAATCAAAGTATACGTAATTGATTAGAAATTCAATTAGACTTTTAATTAAAAAGTATCATTTATCGAAGTAGGTAAATCATACGAATTTCTAATCAAATTTAATAGATGCTTTTAATTATTGGCACTTCATGTCGATTATGTATATTTCACATTTAATAAAGCGTGCACAATTTTAAAAGAAAGATTAACTATTTCGTTAACATTCAATAAAATTCCCGGTGAATTTTCTTCGCTCTCGAAACGTTTATATCTCAATATTAAAACGTGGTACGTACGGCTTCCTCGATCAAAACCGCGAGCCATAAAAGTAAAGTTCCACGCGTATGCTGTAAGCTTTGGCAAATATTTACATGTGCGACTGTGAACGCTTGAAAAGTCTTATCCTCCGATACATCCGGGTTGGATCGCTTTTCGAACGATCGGGCTTCTCCTTGCTCGAAAGCGATGCATATTCCGCGAAATAGGTGTCGTGAAAATGGTTGACGAAGAAAGAAAAAAGAAGAAAGAAAGAGAAGGAACGCTTTTTTTATAATAATATATCGTGCTTGATGATATTTAAATATAGATTAATGACGACGAAGATACTGCCTGAGCTAAATATAATCAGGGTTTACACAATGCTTAGAATACAATTATGCGTGCTCACGCGAGGAGTACGGTTGGAGCTTAAGATCGGGAATAAATCCATGTAGTATATTAAGTGTTTGTATAATCGGATATAAAACTTGTTTACACGATATACGGAAAATCAAAGAATGACTGGTAGTCTAAACGGAATTTTTTATTTGAAGATCGATTAAGAATGCATCAATAAGTTGCATCTAGTTGCAAAAATAACATACAGATTATTCATACTAAATAGATAAATAATATCACAAAGTTTGAAAACATTTCTTTTGTTGTAATATGTAGATAATAAAAGGAACGATGTTAATGTAGTCCTATGTTTGTTTCTTCTGGTATTGCCAGATGAAGGAAGAACTTTATACCGTAGGGATACTAAAGTGTAATCGTGCCATTACTTTCAATTATTTTTTAAATTAAATTGTCAAGCTAGTAATCCTTTTAATTCGCTTCTAAAGCCGAGAGTTCCAATGAATATAGAGCTGACAGCAACAGTGCAAATTATTCTATTCTCTTCATTTACTCCTACAAGGACGTAAATAAAAATTTACCTCTTTGTAGTTATTGATAACAAAATTGTAAGGTGACATTCATGGTACCGAACAAGACTATTCGTAATATTTCAAGGTATATAAAATTATAGTGATTCAAAACTTCCAAATACGTTTTCTAAAAAATTCGACCTTTTGAATTACGTTGTTACGACTAATGAGCTCTACATGGCCGTATTCCTCAAGCGTAGAGTGAAAACAGCAAGTTTTCTATCGGTTTGTTATATAAATATAACTTGGATTACCTATATAAATAAAGTTTGATGACTGAATAAACATTTATTTATGTAACGACTCGATACGTACGAGAGAAGAGTAAAAAAAAATTGAAAACTGCAGATCCGATTTCCCACGCGTTGTTGCTTCGGACGGAGTTGAGTAAAGCAAACTTTCCCAATTAACAAAAGCATTAAGCGCAAAGATAGAGACCGTAAAAAATTCAGACACCGGTAAACCGTATTAACATGCAAGCTCGAATTAACTCGGCGATACTTTGCTTTATAAAAAAGGCGCGAGTTTGTATTAAAACTGATATAAAAACTAACGATAATAATGTTACTTATTTTAATAACACAATACGTAATAATAAATAAATCAAATATTAGACGTTTCATTTAGAATCATTTAAAGGTGGTCAACATCTCTAACCACCTCGACTCGATAAGTAAAGTATACGATCGAACCTGTAAAAGTTTCTACAACTTACAAGTAGCAAAAAGGAAAAGAAATGAGGGAATCGAGAATACCATCCTCGATTCGAGCAAGAGGAAAAATTCAAATTTATTTTTATACCTTCGAAAGTAGGGTACCGCGCGTACCTTCGAAAAAAGGAGGATCCATAAAGTTCGCAAGTAAAACTCGCGTCGATCGAGGCAGCCGTTGCGATAGATAGGTAGATAGGTACCTACTACCCACCGCGGTTGGATGTTTGAATGAAAGGGATCGATGGAAAACGCAAATACGTCCGAACGTGTGCGCGAAATTCTTCCGTGGAAGCTCAACGACGTCGCATTCAACGACGAGGTTCAACCTTATAAAAGAGAGAAAAAAAAGAGAGAGAGAGAATGAAAGAGAGCCGGGGTACCATCGACGAGTCAAAGTGGACGTGAGAAAATGCTCTCAATGCGTTTGGCCGGAGGGTCTATTATCAAGTTGAAAGACACGACGGGATATATAGCGAAGCAGCAGCTTCGAGAGATCACACGGATGCGTCGAGATTACCGGCTTTATTGAACGATGTAGGCCACTTGTTCGCTCGTGTCGTTCTCGTCTTTGCAAAGACGTACTCGATGGCAACGACTCCTACTACACCATTGGACGGTACAAGAAGATCGTCTAACAACCTATCATATAATAAATAAACCTCGGGAGAAAGGTTTAAACGTCGAACGAGTAGTAGGTAGATATATATCGATAAACGGTTGTCTGAACGCGTTTCTCGAAGGAGACTCGCCTTTTTCCATAAATTCGACTCGAAAAAAAAACCAAATCGAGACAAATTCTACGACTCTTATCGCTGGATACTGAACGAGAGCGCTTGGGAGAAAAGGGTGGTTGGTGTTCGATTTTTCGGCTACCGATATTTTACGTTTAGGACTATCGAGAACTACCCTGCTGGTGGTAGTGCAGTAAAAAAAAAAAAACGTTTTCACAAATTCGCTACAACAGCGTTCCGTGAGAGTTGTTTTTAGGTAGGGCGGAAAGGACGGTGGATGAAAGGATCGAATAAAAGGAAAGAGAATGAGAGAAAGGATAGAGTCCAGCGAAAATTGAATTTCCAGATACGTACGGGAAAGCGCATTTCCTTCCAAAAATCCGCACCTTTCAAAACTATCGATCCTAAACTATATATATATTTGTCCTTGGTATGTGTGCAAGAGCGTGTCCGCGTATTAGAGATCGAACTCGCATACGATTCGGATATGTTGACTTGGGAAATTCCGAGACGGGCCTCCTTCCACTTTTCGTCCAAGAACATTCCGCTCGGGAGTCCCTGTATAGAAAAGGGAAGAAGGAGGATTACGTGATCTTTCTCTTGAGTTTGAGATTCGTCAAAAAGAACGAGAGAGGAGGGATCGGTCTAATCGGGGATGAATTGAGAATTTGCGACACGGAAAATCGCTGTTCCTTCGCCATAACGAGTTCAACAAAAAGAGAGATAGACAACGCTTTTGGTCCAAACTTCGCTATCGCATAAAAGCGTCCAACTACGTATACCACGAGCAGCATTGAAATCCAAAATCCTATCTCGCGAAATGATCGACTATATATATATATATATATATATATATATGTACGTGAGAAATGAGATCCTGAGAAGTTGTGAGTCGTCGTTGGTGACGAGTGAAGTAAAGGAGCCCGGATAGATCAGGACGGTTTCACGGAGACGCGAATTTTCTCAAAGAAGACGACTGCTTAGAAAAGTACGCATTGGGTTGGTATCTAACGTCGAATCGCACGACGGTATTTTCGAAACGGAGCTATCGTCAATGGCGTTTCCATGCAAACATTGACTCTTCTTGATTGATACGCGATAATACGCTCTTCGTACAGGCAATACAAATATTGAATCCCATGAGGGTTAAAGGGGGTAGATACTCCTTGTTTCCACGACTTTGTTGATGATGATACTACAAGGATACGGCTATGGGATGCGCGCGGATGCTCTTCCTCACGAAAGAGAAATGAAAGAGAGAAGTTGAGAGAAAGAAAGACGATACTCGATGCGAAGTTCGTCAATGAGCGAGTGTCTCTGTCATACTCTCTCTCTCTCTCTCCTCTTTACTCTTTCATCGCCCGCAGTAAAACAGCTTTCCATAAAACGTGATTTTAAATGCAAGCGGCGCGCTTACAAAAGCCGACGAAAAGAGTTTTACGAGGAGCGTTCACGCGGGATATTAGGACGCAAATAGCTATGGCGATTACCATAAGGTGGAGGAATAAGAGCGGGAGGTCGCGGTGCTTGCCCGTTCCAACCATCCACCCATCTACTTTTCTCTATCCCAGCCTCGATTTTACAAGTCTCCGAGTGATTCGAGCGCACCTACACACCCTGCCATATTTATGCTCCCATGTAGTCTCGACGATATCACTCCCCCGTCGTTCACCCCCCCCTTTAAGCCACCCTGGAACGGTATTTCGGACCAGTCGTGCTCTCGGATACGCGGATTTTCCTTCATCCAACCTTCATGTGTGTATATGTATATTCAACCACGTACACTTCCGTCGCATATACCGTCGCCATAACCTTTTGTATTATACGTAGCACGTAATTCGTTATACGAGCGTCTTCCGGCCCGCCCGGAAAATCCGCGACGTCGTCGTTAAAACGCGGTAGCTCGATCTTTTCCTTCTAGACCCGTTACGCGCGAATCTCGATCCTAAGGGATATTCTAGGTTTCTTTCTTTCCTTTTTTTTTTTTTCCTTTTTTTAGAACGTCAGATAGGTAGGTACCATCGACCGTAGCAGCGCGATAGCTTGGTTGGTCTAGCACGATGAAAAACAGACGGGATGCTGCTTTCGACGTCGATTCTGTACTTCAAGCCGTATGTTCGTTTTTCTTTTCTATACGGGGTGATTCGTGATAGTCTACTCGAAAATCGATCTATGCCGAGTGTAGAAAGTATTCGTATATTAGTTCTATTATACGGGGTAGTTCACGTAGCGTGATCAGCTTCGATTATTCCGCTGCTATAGTGGTCCGATTGAATTTTTTTTTTTAGTGTAATATGGTTTAAAGAGTGATTTAAGATGATTATAATAAAATTGTTGTTAACCAATTTTTGTTCAGAGCTTTCAAGATTACCTTCAATTTTTTAAAGATAAATGTTTAATTTTCTTGTAGCAGACATTGAGACGAATCCAGCAAGTGTCATAAATATTTCTTCATTGACATACAAATATCGTCGATCATAAAAATGATTAAAAAATTCCAAAAGAATATACTAAATAAAATACTAAAAACAATGTTCCATCGGACCACTGACAACAGAACAATGTAAGCTGATCAAGCTTCGTGGACCACCCGGTATATTATTTATTCGACTTTGCTCGAAAAGAATACTTGGTTATTTTATTATCGCTGAGATATCTTTACTTATTATTATAATTATAAATAACAATTGAAAAGTTGCAATATCAAATTGGTCCTTTTTACCATTACCTTAACATTCGTTCCCACGATTTCTTTTCAACAATAAAAAGAAATAACTAGACGTAGATCGGATAAACGTGGACACCCTATGCAGACATTTCAGACGTGGAAAAGATCTAGGAAAAAGTTCGTTGTCGAAAGTTCGTTCTCAAAGAAAAAGGGACACTTTATAGGATAGCTATCGAGACCCGAAGCGATTTCTTTACTCGCTAGGCAAGTTCCCGTGCTAACGTAAGAACGATACACTAGGTACGTACGCGTTTGTCGCCAGTTCTACGGTACTTCCGGTTCTACCGGCGCGAACAGTGTTCCGGTGGTGTATACGCGAGAGAGAACCGAACGGGAAATACGAAAGGAAGTTTCCTTCGAAGTACCAACCGAGCTCGTTCTTCTCCGTTACGTCACGTATGTATCACGAAATACACAACCCAAAGTCGTCCATCTTGAAACTTTTCTTTTTTTTCCTTTCAAAAAAATCCTAACAGAGAGTTAACTGTGCGAGTAACCATTTCTTTATTAAAATTTCTCTTAACGAGTCAAGAAGAGTTCGGAAATCCTTTAACCCGCCTTCCCTGCGCTCTCACTCCTCTCTCCAGTTAAGTAGAGTTTAAATCGGTGAAGGTTTCGCGCGATTACAATATCCCCCAGCGGAGGACGACGAAATAACGAAAGTGCTTCGTTACTTCGAACGGACGGCTTCAACGTTTCACAAATTACGCTCCGGCAATTAGAGCGTGTAATTGAAGCAGTTAAGACAACCAACGAAAGCAACCAACCATCAAAGGCAAGCAAAACAGCTTTTGAGGTTGACGTCTATGAAGATGCATTTAAACTTGAAAAATGTACTACTAAGTAGGTACATAAACGGAATCGACGAAACCAATTCCGACTTTCACAAACTTTCCATCTTGGAAATGTCTCTTTCATACTTTTTCATAAATCCATTGAATAAATTCTAGGCATCGACGTTAGAGTACAATCGGATTCCCGCGTATCTGCAAGATCCGTCGATGGGAAACGCGGAATGAAATCGGTGGACGTAATATTAAAGGCGTGCAAACACACACGAATCCACATTGAAGCGAATGTATATGGAAATAGTACTATCAGTAGTAGTAGTAGTATTCTGCACCCTCTCGTCATTACTCGCTGCGTTCACAATGGCTGAATACGAAGGTACGCGAGTCGTGAATGACCCAGGCCGAACGCACATGGTCGGCGCGCGAGTTCCGCACACACATACAAACGTCGTTGCTCGTTCTCGATTATGCGGTTGGTCTAGACGCGCCGACGAGTGGAGCGGAGAACGCGTAGCGATGGAGATGGTTGAACGAGGGAGAGACCGAGCTGGGAAGAACGGGAGTGTGGGGAAAAGAGAGAGAGAGAGAAAAGGGAGATAGAAAAGCAGCCGCTCGAAAAGGCTTAATGAAAGTTGCCTGTTGCTCGTACAAATCGCCCGTGTCAACGGCACGGAGAAAATCACCGTCCCTTCGTTTAGTTTCGCTCTTCTACGGATGGTAGACCGTGCTAACGTTCTCCCTGGTCCTTCTCTCTCTTTCTCAGCCTCACGGTCCTCCAGTGGCCCTTCCGAGAGTTAGTAAAAGCGAAAAAAGACTAAAGATACTAGCTCCAAGGTATGTTTAAAAAAGAAGAAAAAACTAACACGGGATACTCCATCTTTAACAGACGAATGCTGGCAATCGTGAACTTTGTTTTCTCTTTTTATCATCTTTTCTTTTTTTATTCCATATATGTATAGTTCTATATCGTTCTCTCTCATGTGTCTACGGTCGTTCCCTCGATGCCGGGCACACCGTTTGCAAATGTGCTTTATAACTTACTGCAGGTGACTCCGTTATATCGGACAATGCCCCGACTCGCGCCACCACCTCCCATCCTCCTCGGTGTTCCTCCCCCTTCTCGGCCCCGTTGACTTCCTAGAGAGACAAACGTACACCGCGCATTGTTATGGAAATCGCGATTTGCATCTCACCCTACTCACCCGAAATCGTTTCGTCCTACGGTTTTATTCTTACACGTTGTACCTCTCTTCTTTTTATTTATCTTTCTCTCTCTCTTTCACGTATTCGATCTACGTGCAACCCGTTCGAATATCTCAACGATTTGTAGTGCGAGCGCGAGTCCAGCTTGAAGAAGAATCTTTGAATTCGGAGCATCTCGGCAACATTTCCAACCTCATCCTACTCACCTTTCTTCTTCTTTCTCGCGTTTATGGCTGGAAAAATCGGGCTACGTTCAGCCTGGTATGACGAGAAGGTAGAGAACGATGAAAACGACGGCAAAGGTGTTGGGTATGGCTAGTTCGGGATTTGATGGACTCCCAGAAGAACGAGCCATGCCTCTCAATAATGTGGTAAACACAAAGATGCGTCGTGTACAGGAAGAGAGAGGGTGAGAAACTCGCGCTTATGTATACCTAACACATTCTTTGGCTGGCGTTGGCGGTTATCCTCCTCTTTTTCCACCCTATCATTTCTCTCTCTCTCTTTTTCTCTCTAAAAGATCGTCGCTTCTCGGTGTCTGCGCGCGGGACTTAGTAACGAGAGCGAAAGAGAGGAAGCGAGAAAAGAAGAGAGAGAAAATCAGAGTAAGAGAGAGCAAGAGGTGAAAGGCGGATGAGATAGATGGATGCAGGCCGAGAGAGAGAGAGAGAGAGAGAACGAGAAAGAGAGCTAGGTGTATGTATATGGCAGATACATAGCACGGCTTGCGGAGGGCACAAGTTAGTGTCTATATACACGAAGAGATCGATAGAGGACAGAATCCCGGGACATCCCCAGCGATCCTGTTCTCTTATTCTTGCAAGAAGCATCTTCGGATAGCCCGACGTCGTGTGCCACCACACTGCATGTCCCCATTTTGCATCACCGTGACGGAAGAGCAGGAGAGGAAGGAAGAGTACCCAAGAAAGAGGGGGGAGTTGGAAAAGAGAGGGAGAGAGATCTTGGTAGAGGTAAAGAGAACGGAAGGATGGTACAACCGTGTGCATTATCCTGTATGCATTATCTTCCCTTTCGAACTATGTCTCTCTCTCTTTCTCTTAGTTTCTCTCCATCCATTCGGCAACCTATATAGTGCGTAATTATCGAGAGAAATATAATGTCTTCTCTAAGAGACGCGTAACGAGGTTAGAGGAATCTCACTGAACGAGACGCATCCTACCCTCGAAAGGTTCATATTAGTCGAGAGATACTTCCCTCTCTCTCTTGCTATCTATCTACACGTCTATCTTTTACACTAGACGTCTCCCTTCTCTTTAGCTCATGGCAGCAGCAATTTCCACGTCGACGCTGTTCGAGACTGATAATCGTCGCGAGACGGCAATCCTATTGTCGCGCTTTGCCGCGCATGCGAAAGAGCGACGCGCGTCCAGCCGGAGAAGATACACACGTAGATACAGAAGGAGGAGGAGGGAGAAACGTAGATTCAGACACGAGTCGTCCTTTCGAAGACGTATCTCGTCTTCCACCGTGGCGGAACTTTGACGTTACACGCTTCGATCTTCTCCGAACGCAACCCCTGCACGCGAGAGCGCGCGCACGCTATTATCTCGCGTCCTTATATTCCCGAGCTACGATCGACGCTTCTACCCTATGCCCGATCGATCTTCCCTCCCTCTTCTGTCTTTTCTTTCTCTCTCTTACTATTTTTTTATGGAAGTCCCAAGGAAACCAGTTTCAAAATTTAAGACTCGTCCGTGTCAATTTGTCATATTTCTTTCTTGTCATCCGCTCGATCATCGTTCGGTATAAATTTTAATTATTTCATTATCCTCCTCGTTCCTCGTATTTCAACCTTTTTTTTTCATCTCTTATCGATTGTTACATAATCCTTCATGAAGGATTTATAATGTAACTTGATACGATACCGGTCACGTTAACGCAGGTTAATCATACTGTCAATAACGAAGGGAAAGCATATTATCCCAAAGTACAAAGAAATAATACGGGAAGCTATGGGATGGGAATTAGTAAATACGTGCCGCTATAATGACATTTATTCCGTTCATTTAATAAAAACACGTCATCTCATAAACATGACTTTTGCGATACGCAACCAACGCGAGAGGTTAATAAGTTATTACATTTATCATTAAGTTTCAATAACGAAGCACGTACTCGATCATTTTTGCTTTCACATTTATAATAAATATTCGCACTCACCCACTCTATTTTTCTCTCTCTCTCTCTCAATTCATCCAGATTCGTATCCAAAACGAGAAGAGAATTCACGCCTTCTGGATCCGCGAGATGGCTTTATGGATCGTCGCTAGGATCGATACGGGAACGAACTACGCGGTATACCGGTAGTCCTGGGATCCTAGAACGAAGCTCCTCTTTCGTAGCGTTCAAAAAAGGCGGAAAACCACGCGAACGTGTGGTTTACACGCATGGCGGAACCACTAAAGCCCTCGGAGATCCGCACGGGCACTTTCGTAAATAGGCTACGATTCTTTCGTCCTTTCCACGTTGGACTACTATCCAGGAAAGGGGAGCGAACGAAAAGGAATGCGACCGAGCAACCCTTCCTCCTGTTGCTCATTCGATTCTGCGTAATTTCGAGATTCTTTCTTTATATATACCCAGCTATCCATTTTCTTTTTATTGTTGCTCCTACGTCAAAGAATAAGACGAGGAGCTATCACGCGTCATAGAAAATCCACGGGTTAACCTGCTCCGAGCGAGTTTAAATCCACCTTTCGACACGAACCCGCGTAAAAGAGAGAGAGGGATGAAGATAAGGCGAAAAAGAGACAGGAAAGCCGTCGTTCCAGAAGATGTAATTTTCTGGCGGATGGAAATCCACACGAAAGAGTGGTGGTAGGGTACCCGCGAATGGAAACCTCCTGTAGAAAAGAGCGAGAGGAAAGAAGAGTAAAAGAGAAAAATAGATAGAGAGAGAGAGAGAGACTCGGTGGCTCCGGTTTGTATCCGAATCCTCGGAGAATTTTTCGGATCTCTTCTTCGTAGCTCGAAGGAATTTCGAGTCGAGGGATATAGGTACGGTACACTGTACCAACGTATGTCGTTGGGACTTGTAACACCGAATGGATAAAGAACGACTTGCTTTCTCGCTTGCTTTCACCTCTCGAAGGGTGAGAAATGGGAGAGCGAAGGGTAGGAAGAGGATCATCGGAGAAGTTAAAGCCTCACAAAATATTAATCCAGGCAGTAACGGCACCGACAGGGGTCTCGAAACGCATCCTCTTATTTTTCTCGTGACATGCGCGCGCAAGAGCGGTTTTACCTATCTACATATCTTATTTTTTTATTTTTAATAAACATGACCGCGAGAGATTTACCCGCGGGACTATGATTTCTACGGGAAAAGGAGATGGGAGAAGAAGAGAGAAAAAAGAGAGAGAGCGGAGAGACATTTTCTTGATTAAAACCATCGATCCCCACGGAATTACGAATATAGGAATATATATACGTACCTACACGGATTTACGGAAATGAACGACCGTTCCGGCGGTAGACAGCCATACGTACCTGCTTTGACGCGCGTTCACGCTAATTACCATCCAGTGATTGTTTAAAGTACCACAGCGCGTTGGTGCGCGGTAGGCAACGCGAATCGTGGACATTTTTTGCGTGTCCACTCGCTGACGACACGGAACGATGACAGGGAAGAGAACGACGGTTGATTTTTCTTTTCGGACTGTCCAGCTAACGCAACGATGTACGTGAACTACGCACGCGTTGAACTACATATCGAGCTACCATCTTGTTCGCATTTATGTATTCAGGGAGATTCTGAAGAAAAAATATTGAGAGAATTTGAAATTCTCGATGACTGTCTCTTCCTTCTCGAAATCGTCCCATGTATCAACGTGTTTTGCATTAAGAATATAGTAAAAGGAAACTGGGATTGGATCGAGTCTGGATGGTACCATAGAGAACCGAAACTTAAATGCCAAATATTGGACCTATGTGATGAAGTTGTATTAAAGTCTAACCTTGTTTCTCAATAAAAGTTGAGGAACAAGCAAAAGAAAATTATATGAAAAGAAAACTTGTTAAAAACAAGCTTTTATTTTGTGTACTAAAAATAAAATAATAAGAATATTTTGTTGAGTAAAACAGTGCTTATTATTTTCTTTTTAGTACACAAAATAAAAGTTTTTTTTTCATATAATTTTATCGATATGTAAATAGCTTCAAATTTCTCGAAAAAAACCCTTTACTTTTTCGAACATTTTGTTGGAAGAAAATTGTCATCCGAATTAGTGTGCAAAGTTTCAAGTCCATTGGATATGTAGAAATCGGTCAAATTAAGCTTACAACCTGACAAATGGAACTAAATAAGAGCTTGTCATAACATGTTTAATTTCACTTTAAATAAACTACAAAATTTTGTTACAAATATAGCTACAGGTTTTTATTGAGGGTCCTTATGGACCCGACGATTCCAGTCGCGTTGGTAGAAATGACGATTCCAGTTAAAGGTTTTTATGGAGCATGATGATCGTCTTCCAATGCTTACGGATCACGCAATATAGACAGTGCTCGTTATTTTCGGCGGTCTCGTGATTTTTTCTCGCGAAATACTTGCTTGACGAATGGAGACGATCTAACACGGGCATGATCGACGCGCCGATACGCGTCCGATCCGCGCGTAACGCGTGAGCGCACGGAGATAAGCCGGAACAAAATACGCGGAGTCACGTAGTTTATGAAATATATACGACCAGAGCTCGCGCGCGACCGGCTATTTTCCGTGTGTTTCTTCTATGTGTGCGTATACGGTATATAAGGACTCTTTCCGTTCTAATATAAACGCAGACTACATATTACAACCTCTTTCGTATTCCCTCGATAGAACGCTCATTCTTCGTCTGCCACTTCTGCCATGAAAATAATAAGAGAAGTTCCGTAGTTTAAAGAAATTATTAGAAGCTATTAACCCACGACTAATTATCGTAATGAAGAGAACCGGGAAACCTCGGATAGCTGCGGGCCACGAGTTTAACGCTGTTAAATTTCTAAGACGTCAAAATCTTTGGTAATTTGCAATTCTTATCGGTGCACCGAGACTTCGCGAGCATGACGAGTACTTAGCATAACCGCACACTTACCACAGACGTATGTATGCCGTTTGAGAACGACGAGGAGCTCGCGCGAATGCGGTAGGTGTGTTATACGATTGCCTGTCGTTTCGTTCGTCTCTCTCGATTTTCCTCGAGACTGTGACGATTTCGACAGTCTGTTTCGAGTTCACCGCTATTCGTTCACCCACCTGTGGTGTATCTGCTAAAATTTGCGGAAATTGTCTCGTTAATGCCAAATTCCACCAACCCATCGGCGTTGCATTTTCTCGGTTAATGGATGGCGTTATTTCTTCATGAAGTCCCACTCACGGATCGAATTGAAAAAATTAAATAAACATACCCTCGTCCCGCGAGATTTACGCTCGAGGAAGGAGGGGTGGTAATATTTCCAGGCGGAATACATTTGTTCGCGTGGAAGAATGTGTAAAGCCGTAACGTACTTCCAGGTTATCGTTCCACGAGAAATAGGTATCGAAAGCAAAGATAAAACGCGAAAGATTATTCCGGTAGACGCGAAATAGTTAATCGATTATCGGTAATGGAATAATTCCTGGACAGGAGTACCTGTGCTGCTTGGTATTTACCGTTTAATGAATCGATTCGTTCCATCGATCGCGAACCAATCGTATTGACGGTATTATCCACACGGAGAGGTAAAAAACTTTTCCACGAAATCGATTGTTATAACTGATAGCGATTTTTAGGCACGACCGCAGGGAGTTCCTTATGCTCTCGATCGAGCAAAAAGTGTAACGGACGATTATCTCCGAAACTATTCGAGATATCCAAAAACCCTTTTGGATCTTTATGTTTCATAACAAGATCTAAATGTCCGTATGTATGTGTGTGTGTGTGTGTGTGTGTGTGTGTGTGTATGTGTGTGTGTATGTGTGTATGTGTGTATGTATGTATCCACTCTAGCGTCTAAACGGCTGAACGGATCGGAGTAAAATTTACACGAAAAATCCAGTTACACCCGATGAGGATCCACTAACAATTTCGATTCGATCCGATTTCCGGTTTCAAAATGGCGGGCATTTTAAAAATTAAAAAATTCATAAAAATTATGTTATAAGAGCAAAACAATTAAAACTTTGCACAAATATGTAAGGTAGTGACAACTAATAACATGAATTTTTTCAAAATTTTTCAGCGAAACAGTACAAAATGGCGGACTAGTAAAAATTTGTATCTACTCTAGCGCCTAAACGGCTGAACGGATAAGGCTGAAATTTATACGAAAAATCCAGTTCTTCCAAACATAGATCCACTAACAATTTCGAATTGATTCAACTTCCGGTTTCAAAATGGCGGTCATTTTAAACATTAAAAAATTCATAAAAAATTCTCTATAATAGGCAAACAATTCAAACTTTGCAAAAGTATGTAAAATAGTGATAACTAATAACGTAATTTTTTTCAAAATTTTTCAGGGAAGCAATACAACCAGAACGAAAAAACATTTTTTTTTTTTATGACCAGAAACGAGTTTTAATGTAATCGGTATTTTTAAAAAAATTATCCCGACGGCCAGATAGCGATAGTCAAACGGCTGCAATCAGCTATCCTGTACTCTCATAAGAACAGGGATAGGCGAGCGCAGCGAGCCGACTTCCTGTACGAATCATTACCGCGGTCGTGCCTAATACGAAACAGCAAGGCTGTTTCGTTCGGGGGCCCCAGCCCCCCTATAGCTGGTTCAATAAGGAATTTAATAAAAATAAACACCATTTTTTAAATATTTTTTTTAACAGACTTTCGATATTACATCTGGCCATCAAGGCTACAGCAAATATCGCTGTTTCGATGATATACGTCGACGGTTCAAATTCAGTCGAACCTCTATAATTTGAATTTTTATTCATTCCCTATAGAAAATCTCTATAAGTCAAAGAAAAATAAAAGATTAACTCGAAGTGTACTCAGGTGTAGCAGTCGTGTTAGTTCACGGCTACAGTTCGAATTGTTCACGTCAACTCGATCAATTCATAAAATCGACCTCTATAGCTTAAAGTCTGATTAATAAATCTTCTATAACTCGAAGTAAAAAGATTCTGCGATTGCTTTTTGTTTGTGTCTTCCTCTAAAAGTCGAATTTTTTTTTCGCACCTCTATAACTCGAAACTTAACTAACTCGAATTATTCTGTTCCCCTAAGATTCGAGTTAACGAGGTTCAACTAGATGTACAATAAAATTTTCATTTAGGTACCGGTGAGATAACTTGGCTGATAATAAAAAGAAATGAAATATTGGAAGAGTGGGGGAGAAGACTGTAAGTATACGTTTCGTTTTATCGAGACATTCACAGAATTTGGATCGTATCCGCACGGGAGAACGTGATTTCCGCGACGTTTAGGTGTAAATGCACAACGGATGTGATTACTTTAGTATCGATCAAACGTTTCCACCGGCCATTATTTACCGAGTCCTCTGTGCGAGAGTAACTTGATATAGCGTCCGAACGGCTCTAATGCGACCTTTGACGTATATATCACGGCCGATCGTAACTTCCTGTGGCTTTCGATCACCAGTTCCGATACATCTATTTTTCGTTACGTTTTACACACCTCCCTGGTGTCCCGATTCGGACGTATTTTAACTTAATTACAACCGCACGCGGCTTGCTGAAAAACCGATCGAGCGTTCGAGCTTCGAATAAAAAGGAATGATACTTCTTAAATTAGATCAATTGGATAAAAAAACCATTTGAATTCTTATTACGATAATGGCAAAAATAATATTCATTATTCAAGTTAAGAAACGTTAACATAAATTAGTTCTAATTAGGTTCGAAAATATTTTCGTACACGAGGTATACATACCGGTGCTTGTTTTCAAGTTGTCCAGGAATTCGAGCAAAGGGGTGGCCGCGGTATACCAGTGGAATTTCTTGTAGCCGTAATTTACATACTTTTTCGACGATTTCACGGGTACATCGCGTGTGTTTCGACATGGTGCGCTCATTATCACGTTTACGGGTTATCTCCTCAAATATTCTATATTCTACTTCAGGTATTGTATTATACCGTTGAGAGAGGGAGAGAGAGATTGCTCGTTTTACACTGCACATGAGAACCCGAAACCCCTATCTCATATCCCGATACGATTTCTCGATAATTAATACTTGCTTAATTATCGTAAAGTGGATACGGTCCATGTAAATTAAAAGGGATATATTAACCAGCTGTACGGGACGAGAGCGTATATTTTCTCTCATGCACTTCTTCAAAATATTTCGTAATCCTTTGCTCTCACAGGTCGTGGAAAATAGATTGATTATAATAATCTAATGCAACATGTATGTTTCCCAGATAAGTTTAATGATCATACACGCGCATTATACAAGGCTTCGATAGTTGAAACACCCTCTTGGTGACAATAGTAAAATCTTGGCGACTCTTTGAGTCTAGGCAGGTATATACAAATAAAATACAATAATTAAAAACGATCAAGTCGGCCTGGAAATCTTTTCGGCACGACGACGACGATAATTAGGCGATCGAGTGATCGAATTCGATCGCAACATCTAGATCGTAGACAAGCAATTACCACACGTGATTTGTTACGCCATTACACAGACGATACGTTCTTGCAGCCTTCTAACAAGTTACTTTGTTAGAGCAACTAACAAGTTACTTTGTTGGAGCAACTAACAAGCTACTTCTCCAAGTCTTGTAAGTTACTTTAACCTTTGGAAGACGGGACTGGTCCCAAAAGAGACCACCCAGGCAAACATTTTTAATATTTTTCAGGTGTAATTTGATGTGCTGAATACGGGAAAAATAGTGAAAAAAATCCTGGAGGCATCCTGGACCTTCAAAAGAGTTCTTTTCATGGTCAAATTTTTTTTTCCTATTTTGAGCTCAAACGTAGTCCAAAATTCCTTTTTGAGACAGTTGACGAATATAATATGTATATGTGTGTGTGAGTGTGTATATTAAAAATTTGACCTTAAAATGACTTTTTCTTTACTTTAAAACCTAGTCAATATATGTATGTATATCCACATATGCATATAGATATATGTAATTGACCTACAAAGTGTTTCCAGGAGAAAGAAATCGAACTCGCAGGTATAAGCACCCGTGTTCCGTGTCTCAATATTCTCTCTCTCTCTCCCCTCCTCTTTCTCTCTCGCGAAGGACGTCAGGATACACCGTTATTGGCATAGTTAAATCGGTACGGCAGTTTGGAATGTTGTTAATCACCGGTGGGATATATCTGTTTAAAGTTAACACATTTATCACGTGCGGCTGCGACGACGCGCTTTCCCTCTTTGTCCCGCTCGTTCGTGCACACACAAATATCGGAAACGCGCGCACATATACACGCGTACACTAACTCGACGTTACTTAATGGATTTATGATCGAGGGTCCGATCCGAAAAACGTAATCGAAACTTTCATTGTGTTACTTAGTCGCACGAACGTTCAGACGCGGCTTTTCTTTCTTTTCCCCACCGTCGAACTCGACCCACCTCTCGAACGAACCTTACCAACCTACGGATTTTTCAAGAGAACGGGCCACGTTAAAGTGACTTTTTCCCTTAAAACGTTTCTAACCTTTTTCATTAATCTTCCCTCGACTCGTAAAGCTTAAACGATAATTTCGCAACGTGCGCCTCTCCTGCGTACCTACACTCACCGCGTGTACATGTTTCATGGTCGACTCATCAGACTCCACGACGGGGGCTGGCTATCTCCTTAATGTATACTTTTTCTCACTGTCATAATTGAGGTACTGGATGAAGGGGGAACACTTGGCAAGGAGATCTCGCCCACCATAAATTTTCGTCTTACCCGGCTACCCAACGGTAGGTGCACTACTCTCTTCTACTTCTTACACACCCCACGCTTTATATAAAATATGAGGGAGATAATTGTAAAACGGGTAAGGATGAGAACTTCGACTTTCTTTAAGAGTCTTCAAGGGGATATCGAGATTTGGCGTAAAGAAATAGTTAAGTATTGTTTTATTATCTTCTGGATTTAATCGATATTTAGTCTAATTGATTCTTTTAGGAGTAATTTAATCTTTGCAATAAAACGTGTCATTGTAGCAAGTCCAACGTCGAATGTGATTCTTCTTTTAAGTTAAATTAATTCACGTTAAATCTTTTTGGCAACGTCCAAAGTTTTGTTATTTCATAAACGACCTTTTTTCGCTTTTAATTAATTTTATTAGACTTTTTTATTGAACATTTTTTAATGTCCCCTTTTTTATGTTAAAAATAATTTGGACCGCAAAGGTGACGGATGGTCATTTATATTTGCAATAAACAAGTGAAAATAATAATATGCAATGCAAATATAATTAAATAATGAATATGTGGCATAATGAAAACCGGATGATTATTAATAACACTAATACACGCTTTAATAGAAAATTCGACTTCGTATTACGTACACAAAGTATAACGTAAATGTATGTTTCAATGAGTATTCTCACAGAGCTCGTAAAAATACGTAAAAGGTTCTCTTTTAAATCGGGTTTAGTTTCGAATCTCCACGATTTTTACTCACACGAATGGTGATCCGATCTCTTGTTTCGATCGTTGGAACGAATAAGAAATATTTCACGTGGCGTCTCGCTATTTTTTTGGGAGCGAAATTGTCGTGTCTCGACAAATTTTTGTGATCCCGTTTTTTACCTTTTCTATTCGTCACGACCGCTTGTCCGTGGTGGAAAAGCGCGAGAGAGGAAACACTTACCCCGACGTCGGATGTTTCGCACGGCGTCACACGAATCCGGGATGTCGAGCTCTCGGCATCGATCTTTCTCACTGTCTTAACCAACCCAGGTGTATTTATTTTTGAAATAATAGAAATGACTAGAAGAGGCTTCAGACATAATAATACTTTCGAACTGACTTTTTAACTATCACGATTATTATTTTTAATTTTATGTAGCAGCTACAATTCGTTTTGTATTATCGTTAGATACATTATTTAAAAATGATAAAAGAGATATATGAATCCCGAAATTTATATTACCGTAATAAATCTTCGTAATCTAACATTTTTTTAACGCATTTTTACAGAACTGATAAAACCATTTTCTTAAAATCTAGAATTAAAAAATGTAACACCATACATTCCGTGACGGTCATATGATTTACAGCAACATATTGTACATAAATCTTGCGTCAAGTTTTATTATCCGGTTAGATTGTTTTGTTAATATTTAACATAAAAATAATGTCGTTTTATACGACCGTTATTTAAAAATTCTCTAGGCAATCAATCCGAAACTATGCTCGCAACATGTTTGACATTTTACATGAATTTCCTGTGAAATATCGCGCGGAATCGTCTCGACTACTTTGTTAAAAATGAATAGAAAATTTATAACGTTTCATGGCTGCTAGTTCGAAATCGTTCGAAGCCATAAATCTAAAATTCAATACGGTAGACGTCTTCGCGTAATGTGTGAATTTTGGAGAATATTTTTTAGTCAAATACCCCGATATCCTGTCAGCTTAAATAACAACATTTCTCTCCCATTAAAAACATTTTCCCAAAAATAAAGATCACGTAAGTCACGCGTGCGTACATTAGCTCGTCCAGACAGGGAAAAAAGGAACTTCGAGTAGAGAACCCCCCCCCCATCGCTCGAACGATTATTCGAAAAATATTTTTCTTCGTTCCTTCCTAATATTTACATGAAATTTCTAAAGAGTCGAGGAAGCGTACTAGGGAGCAACGGCCGTTATCATCGCAACTCTCCGAACGATGTGTTTCCTTTCCGTATTTTTATACATTTCCCAGCATCCTCGTACACTCGGAGCCACGGTGTTCGGGTGGCCGGTCTTGCAATCGTTCCGTGCTATGACGAATATCCTTTCCAGCGTTCACCGCAACCGCGCTATCATTACTTTCGCCGGTGTGTTCGCGTGTGCGGGTCGTATAAGCGCGTGGATCGACGGGGGTTGGCTTGCGCGCGCGTGCACGTAGGTAGATACGTGCCAGCAAGCTTCGTAGGTGGTGTAGAGATATAGAAATTCAACGGTGCATCGATGTTGCCATTAGAATCGCGAATTCCGTACGCACACATTCCTGGATAACTTCGCGAATCCGTTCCTCGATAAATCACTGACCGGCACTGCCGATATACGAAGTGATCTGGTGCTTTCCCTACTATAAATTGTCTTTAACAGCATCGACTTGGATTTTTACCGTTCTCTATCGGTTCTTTACGTGTTTGACTCTTCGAAAAAGGATCAATCTTGGTTTTAAAGAAGAAAAAAAGTAAAGTATGGGTTTGCGAAGAAGGGTTTTATGGGAAAGTTTGAAAAGCAATGATGATCGAGAATGATCGACAATCGTGTTGGTATAATCAATCGGTACGGTCTTCGGTAGATAGCTTTGAACTTTGTCTATAGGTCCATATCTCTATGTCTTTGTCTTGGTTATTAGTGTTAATCCGTTGAGTGCTCAGCGACCTAAAGCTTAATAGATATCTAGGAATAATTGAAGGATTCCAATAGCGACTGCTATGTACAAAATATTTTAGTAAATAAATAAAATTAATAATTCATACGATATTTCAAAGTAAGAAATATTTCGAATAATTTTAGTTAATTCTTGAACAATTAACGTATGACTCGACAGTGACTCGTCTTGTTGCCATAAAAATCAGACATGTATTTTTAATAATTAACTAGTAATACATAATTTTAGGTAAAACAAAATAATATTGTAAATATACAACAGTCAAAAGATTAACACAATATTCTATTTAAACCGTGTCAAAAAAAAGATTCTCACAATCATCGGACAAAGTTCAACGAAAATTATGTTATAAAATGGCCACACCCAACGATATCATTCATCACTTCGCTCCTTAAATCCTTCCCACACATTAACCATTCTTTTTCATCGGTCTTCTTCTCTTTGAAATCGCGATCAGCGATCCGATGCGACTTTCTTTTTCCTCGTCAGCAAGAGAGAAGGAACGAGTGGAATCAGTCGAGAGTACCAAAAAAAGGAGAACGTTCTGACCGACGGCAACGACGAGTAAACGTAGTATTGGTAGTCGTAGTGGTAACCAGTATCTACTCAAGCAAGGAACTTACCAGAAGGGAACGGTTTCGCGATCGACGAGATTTCGGAGAGAAACGTGAGAAAGAGAGAGAGTACGGCAGCCCCTCGAGCAACGTGTCGAGCTACGATCAAGAATCCGTCTCTTTCCTTCCTATTTTTCTCCTTTATCTGATCTCGTCTTGGACGCGTCGCACGAGGCGCACTCCCGCGCTTGCATGTATCAAACGTGTGTAACAAATTGAATATCATATCCTCCGACCAAAAGTACCGTGAAAGAGAAGAAAAGGAAAAAAAAAAAGGAAGAGAGGAATAAGAAGGGAAGAAAAGGACGTCGAAAAAAAGGGAAGAAAGGATGAGAATACCTACCGGTGGGAGGGTTCCCTGGACCTGCGCGAAAGCAACGGTTTCGTAGCGTCGTGACGCTCCAGCCGCGAATGCCGTCAGTAAGCGCGTCTCGACGCCCGGGGATGCGTCCGCGTTGCGAGCGAGTACCGACTCGAAAAAATCTCGATCGTCGTTGTGTGCTTACTCGTTCCCACGAGGAAAAAGAAGAAGAAAGCTCTAAGGGTGACGAGGGGTAGAAGGAAAAATACTACCTACTTTTGGTGTTAACAAAGATAACGTGAAGATTCGAAAAAAAAAAAAAATTAATAGAACAAAACGGGATCCACGCATGACGCGCCGCGACACTCCCGTTAGACTATAATGATACATTATTTTCACGAGGTAATGATCACGCGATTATAATTAACACTTTTTAAATACCTCCAAGGTTTCCGAGATTTGCAAGGTTCGTTTATCTCGTATTTACTTTCTCGAGTTTCGAGAAACGACCGTTTACACGAGCCGCGGTTCTCTGTGTAATTATGGAACTCGGGGAAGAGTGTTAAGCAATCTCCGTGTCTCACCTACGGATACAGGGAGAGAGACAAAGAGAGAAAGCGTAAATACATATGTACATTCTCATATATACATACATGTACACATTACGAGATGTTTCGCCAGTATGTTACCGAGGGAAAGACGGAAAATCAGAGAGATAGCTCTCGGGTAAAGTTTCTGAGAACATCGCAGCTGTCTAAGAAGTTTCGCGCACTATACGGGAGCACGATTAAGTGAAATCAAAGCGACTGCTCGACGAATGGTTGACCGTCCCTAAGGTGACAATGATCGAGAAACTCTTCTAGTCGTATCTTAAATCGTTATCGTGATTTTATAACTATTAAAAAAAAAAGAGAAACTGAAAGAATATGCAAAATTGTTACAATTTGCATTTGTATCCCACGAAGGATATTGCTTTTATTATAATACTCGCTTTCCCGAATCCCGACACCATAATCGTCGTCGTTACGGTTACTGCAACGCGTTACCGTAAGCCGGTGCACGGATCTCGATCGATCGATTTTACACTCAACGTTTATTAATTCTTCAAGAAGTAAAGGAAACAGGGGAAAAGAAAATACTTTTCTCAGATCGCTGTGGAATCTCGACGGAACGATAAAAGGTGGAAGTAAGAGAGGAAAACTATCGTCGAAACGTAGATATTCGATGATCGGACGAAACGTTCCGTGCGATAAAACGGCGAGGCAAATAAAGTTACGCGGTGAGTCTCCCCTATCGCGTTCGACCGACTCTATCGTCTCCTTTGCTCTTTCTATCACTTTGGAATTCGTTCATATCGCTCCCGGCGTTTCCACGATTCTTTTCGTCGAAATATTTGTAAGTCAATCTCTTTACCCTGTTGAACAGGTACACACAGAGATATATACGTGTATATATCTATATCTTCGTCCTTTATCCCTCTCTTTCTCTTTCACTACGCGAAAAATAGGGATTGAAATTTCACTTGTAAAAACAGAATCGTCGAATCCTCCATTGACCTTTCACGGATTCGGCCGCAGGAAGATTTCCAATATCCCCCACGAACAATCAGACGTCTCCGGTTGTCTTTAAGAGGCAATATCTCGTAAAACTTCCGTTCTCTCCAATCGTGGCACTCGGCAAGAGAATTCTGTGGGCTTCTACTCGGAACGGCACCATCAGCCGTGGAAAATGGGCATGAGAGAGTGGGAGAAAATGGATCGAACTCGATCGGACAAGCGTATATGTATAATAACGATCGAGGGTTCGATTCTAATGGCTAAAATCCGGATGTAATAACTTCCTTCAAAAGGGTTCGCGTACCACACATAGGTACTCGCAGGGTGAGCGCGTTCGCGCCACTATAACTTCTCTCTCGTCGTTTGTATTAAAATTTCATTGGTGTCGAAGCGATCGACCGGATCGATGCGTTCCTCGTTTAATCGTGACTCTATTATCCCCGTAATTTTGTCACCGCTAGACTTTACGGACTACCCGTTTTGTGGATCCACGTTCTCTTCCGTTCGGTCGTATCTCTGGTGGGACGAATCCTAACTCGCTCGTTATTTTGTTTATGAGAGAAAGAGAGAGTATTGTTTACGGATAATCCATATAGCTATACATATAAATAAATATACGAAGCAATATTGGCTCTGATTTGTTTAATTAACCAAGAAACGCGTTGTTTGAACGTAACGCGTAAATACGAAAATAAACTCATTTTCTCATCGATTACATCGGAAATAATTAAAACCTTGATCCAACGTTTCGATCGACAACGATTACGAATAAAATAGATTGACATTAAGAATACACGAAATTATCGATCACCTCGTCGGGGAGAGAAGCGAGTCGTTAAGGAAATCGTTCGGGGAAGATCGTCCGTGAAATAAAATGTTAAAAGTATCCCTCCCAACCTCCGTCCTTTGAAATCGGAAGGAATCTTAATCAAGATTCGGTCTCTGTCCGGCGACCTTTGCACCTCGGAAAATCCATCGATCAAACGGCGCGCGAAGGGCAAATTGCAATTTAATTACTTTCTGATTGCTTGTAATTAGTATAGTCGGGAAGTTCATAACTTCGTATTTATTGTAATCGCGGTGATGGTGGACCATCGGTGCTACGTTAATATTTTTTTTTCTATCGTACTCTTTTTTCCATATCGAGCGAGTATCGGATACGCAAGGGAGAAGACAATAGCATAACAATTGGGACTTTAATTAATTCGTCCCTCTTCGTTAGGCGTCCCCGTTAAACAAGATATAGGTAGTTTGCGGAAAAGACAACTCGCTTACCGGTCTCCCGCGCGCATCTTTTAATCGTATTGCCGTGAAAGGACGTCTGGATTATAATTGGGCTACTTCCCCGAACTATTCTCGATTAATTTCATCTTGTGGACGGAACTGTACCTAATTGCATTCGCGGGACTCCTCGACTCGCTTGAATTTTTTATAAGGTTCCTACGGTCAAGTGATAATTTATCGTCTCACGTACTCGTCTTCATCGTGGCTACGGAGGTAACCAATTACAAAATAAATCGAGATCGACGAGATAGGAATATCATCGTACTTTTACTGGCAGAATTCGTTCTCTCTCTCTTTTTCGATCTTCTTTACGCGGAGAGATCGAAAATTCGTTGGCGACGTATCGACGGCTTTAAATTTAAATCGTAAATCTCGAAACGTCGGTGCGTTACGGTCGCGAGAGGGCTCGTATACGCGTTCAAAATGGTACTTTGCAATTCCATTCGTACCCAAGGTAACGAGCGAACGCGTATACGTATAACGCGATGCGGTAATAGACTTGGAAATAGGGCATTCTTGATCGGAAATACATAAAATTTCGAGGCAAATACGATTTTCCTCTCTCTTCCTATTTCGGATCCCAGTTTTACGATTTTGGTCAACCCAAAGTCCTTTTCGCTGACGCGAAAGCCTTCGAGCGCGTCGTGTGCTAATTAAGCTCCACGGGCGTTTCTACGGAGATACGAGGAAGGTTATTAGAAAAGGGCGAAGACTTGATAAATGAAAATTACATTAATATTCATCCCAGTTTATACATATACATACTCATACATATATATATACATTTAAGTATATGTATATAAAAAGGAAGACTACGATGGAATTTCTCCGCGGGGGGTAATCCTCTAATTTATTTCGAAAGATATCGGAAAAGTCGTGGGATTAAGTCGGGCCGAGAAGGAGCGTATTTAATCGCAAAGTAAGTCATTAATTTATTTTCTTACTTAACGGAGAAGCGTGGCCGCACGCGAAAATGTCATCGATAAGTTTTACCTCTCGCGAGATCGATCGATTCGAGCAGTTCCGTTCTATATTACCTAGTGGATTTGCATCGTCGTTGGAGGAACCCCCAAAAATAAACAACTTTAGCGAGGAAATTTTTTTTTATCTCGAAGAAAGGATGTAGGTACTTCAAAAATGCACCCTCGGTATCGTTCGAGCAATCAAGTACCTACATATAGCGGCACGCGAACATTTGAAAGTCAGAATGGACGTGTCTCTCCCTCCTTTTTCTGTCAATCTCTTTCTCATTCTTCTCGAGACACGCGATAGAAATCAAAGTAGAAGAAGAAAATCGATCTCTACATCAGAGTCCGGAGGAGAACACGTCGAAAGCAGTGTCCTTCGAGATATCTCGAAGAAGGACCGAACCATAGAAGGGGATCTTAACTTGTCTCTCTCTCTTTCTCTCATCGATCGATTTTCCTTTTTTACTCTTTCAAACATATAAAGTAAAGAGTTCGGGAAGCTGTGGTCCAAAGCCTGGAGAAAGATGTAAGAGAATCCAGAAAGAGAATAAACAATAAGAAAATAGAGTACGGAAGAAAACGGACAGTAAGTTACGTCGCCTTGAGACTCGCTAAGTAAAGGTATGAGGAGAATGCCTCTAAAGTATCAGAGCATCGGAAAAGATGTGAGAGAAACGAGAAATAAAAATAATAAAACAAGAAAGGCAATAAAGTACGGAAGAACATAGATGGTAAATTACGTCATTAATAGAATCACCTAAGGAACGAGGGACCAAAACATCGAAAAAGATGTGAAAGCAAAAAATATTTCTAAAGAATTAACGTCCAAAACTAAAGGATACAGTTTTCATTTACCGCGTAATAAATAAAAGCGAAATGGCTATTTCGTAGATACTAAGTTACTTCCATGTGAGAAAGACGGTGGGGGTACAGCTCTAAATCGTCGAGACGACGACGAGAATCTCTGATACCTACGCGAATGGAGATAGTTATTTACGAGTAGTGGTGATACTAGGTACGAACACGTACCTACGTAGGAGATAATTGTCCGTTGCTCCTGCGTGGAAATCCTAAAGGACCATCACCGCGTGTGGCCGCGTAGAGTATCGCCGCAGGAGGTCGACCAAAGACCGTTTCTATCGATGGCAAGACACATCTATTATGTGCGATCACGCCAACTTACAGCTGCGCTTACGCTCGAACGACAAATCCATTGGTTCTGATTTGAAATTGGACGGTCGCTTTGCTTCCTCCCCTTTGCCTACCAACCTGCAGGATGATGAAAAGGAAAAACAAATCAGAAAGAGGAAATCCATAAATCTGAAATAATAAAAGCCGGTAAAAACAAACGGCGCGTGCTTCTTCGATAAACTCCAATGGGACCATAGCAATCTTTTTTCCTCCGTAGATATCTCGGAAGATATTTGACGATGATAAACAAAAGAAGTTGCTGGAAGAGAAATAAGCCAAAGAACGTGAGATATAACGTTAAAGAGGCCGTACTTTCGACTTAAGTCAGTGTAATCTACAGTGATAAGGTATGAAGCGATCGAGTCGCTAAGTATTAAGTATAAAGCCAACGAGACAAAGGGATATACGGGAGTGCCCTTGTAAAACGAGCGTTAGAAACTGTACGTGTACATTCCGTGTGTATGTGTGTACGTGGTAAGTGAATGAAAAGAGAGTAAAACGGGAAAAGAGAGGAATAAAGGAGGAGGGGAAATAGAACGAAGTAGAAAAGACAGTAAGACGGTGGAAGATTTATCGCTCTCTAAAACAAGTCCGTCGAGGGGAGGGAGAAACGTCGTCGCGAAGGACTATATTTAATAAAGAGACTTATTAACGGGAGAGCGTTACTATGACAATTTAATGCGTCCGTCGAATATTCCATATCCGCGAGAAACGAGAACAAGATGGGATGAGATATAGAAGGGGTCCAACTTTCGACGAAGTTGAATTCCATGAATTCGTAACGTACATAGAATTTGGAATAATTAAAACTGAAAATAGGTCGATGATCAAAGGTAGAAGAAAAGAGAGTAACGAACAAATATGTGACCCGTGAACGAATAGTTCGATAGCGTGAAAAAGAATCCGAGAAAGATAGAGAATCATCGAGTTTCCGGCAAGGGCAAATATTACCAAACTTTTGTACTTATGAGCAATAAGGCGGATCATTCAGCTAGATCGATAATCGAACTTGTACAGAGTTTGAGAGTTACCTATGAGGAAAAAGATAGAGAGAGTGAGACACAGAGAGAGAAAGAGAGAGAGAAGCTGTTCTTAGAAAGACGTTATTGTGGATAAGGTAGCGTCGGCAAAGGAAGAGTTTCGAGGGGCTGAATTTTCAAGCAAAAGCGAAGGCGTTCCTCTCTCTTCTTCTTCTCCTCTTTCCAGAGTCGAGTTTGCGCGAGTAAAACGTTTCGTCGATACCCGAAGCCGGCCGTAAGGGCTGTACTTTAAAACTGATAGAATTTATTGAATAGAAACTTGAAGTAAGTTTAATGTCACGGAAAAAGAACGGGGAGAATCCTTAGCTGGGGAGATATCGTCACGATATTTGTAGCAATTAATCTTCGTAGAATCGAAACCATATTACGGAGAGGTTGATCTTCAAAGGGAAGACGATTCTTTGATGGTACCGTCGATGACATCGGTACGAAATCTAAGATTGAATTAGAGAAAATACCAAAGGTTACGAACACGAGTATCTACAAACGAAGGGATGCGACGACACGAAGTAAACGAATTTCTTCGAACCCTTTAACGTTTCGACGCTCTTCGTTGACGACGTTGTTATCTTTGTCGTAGTCGTTGGGAACAAAGACTGGTCGGGAAACCACTTTTCGTGAATTTTCCACGAAAAAAAAAAATGAAAATTATCCGGCCCTATTATTACGATATCCCATTGTTTGTCCCCACCATCGTATTATTTTCGTGTAGGAAAGAAAAATCCGATACGGCAGAAGCTCGATTATCTGATTTGAACTTTAAAACCTGTGGTGGGGCTTTTTAAATTGCATAATTAAAAAATACCAGGAATAGCTGCGATATTCGCCCGGTTAATGTTGCCTCCACTTTCCGAAAATCATTTTTCCATGTTAAAGCTAACGCTTGCAGCTCATAATATAGTCCTGTGGGAGTCAGGAATGAATTAATTAATAAATCGCGTTTGGATTATATATAAAGGCTTATTTTTCAATTTGAAAGTACGGTGAAATATTCTGGATTCAATTTGAGTGGCTTTGGACGACGAAAACATAGAAAATTGACGAGAGAATAGAGTTAGTTATTAACTTTAACGTTTCTGCTTTTATCTGTCCGTAGAATGAGGGTGGCACAACTGTTACTGTGGTGCGTACTACTCGAAGATTATGGTGGTAATCTGGGTGGTAGGGCGGCGATTACCAGTGACTCCGTGCGACAGGACGCGTCGTCTTCCTTGGCAACGAATCCCACGTTACCAGGTAAATCACGTATTTAAACCTTTTTATCCATTCGATCGATTTGTAAGACCCATTTTCACCACTTTGGATAACATAGGTCGATATTCTCCTTTTCCTTCATATACAAAACGTTTGCCTTAAAAATTCAAGATATTAATCCCTTGAGGTCTTTAATAAATTCCTAGCCCACATGTTATCGTTATGTGAAACCATTTATTTTAGAAGGTTTTTTAAGCTGTTCTGTAAATTTGAAGTAAATAATTACTTCCTTTTGATATATACAATATCAGATTAATTGATGTGAACTTTTAAAATTTATTTATATTTAATAAAAAATAATTCAATTCAGTGGAATATTCACATTTTACGAAAATATAATCGTGAAGGATTATTCATGCTGAGTAGATATCCTCTGGCCCTAGTGAAATTTAAAAGGACAATTCGATTTAACACATTCGCAACTGCTGACATAAATTTACGTAATTTCTGATGCTATTCCCGGTTGCCGCTGACGTAAATTTACGTCATTTAGTAAACTATTTTTAGCTGTTATAACACGGTATCGAACAATATTTTATATTTTTCCTGATATTTTAAGGCTAGAACCTTGTAATATTATGCTGTAAATTTGTTAATATTATAAACGCTATCGAACTAAAGTTCTCGCCTTGGTATACCACCGGCTGCGAAAGTGTTTTTATACCAAATGACATCCAAAAGGCATCTACTTATTACTCGTTTATACTTTAAACTATTTAAGACGGCTTTTCGATACCATTAAAAAGTTTAGAAAAGACACTCTCAAACATTTATATAATATTTCCCATTAAATTCATTATTTTTTTATTTTGGAACTAATTCGTAAGTAGATTAATAAAAAACGGTGGGTAACTATCAAAGGACCATAAACGAGTAATTCGTTTAATTAAGGACGTGGAGCCAACGAGCGATTCTATCAGGTCGGTTATTACATGCAGCCTTGAAACGAACTTCCTTTTTCCTAGAAGCTTACACGAGTTCTATACTAGCCTTCTTCGTAGAATCGACCTCTCTCTCTCTGCTCTCCTATCGCCGTACTCCGATCTTAGGTAAATTAACAAGCGATGTATACTTCAAGCTTCATAACGATAAAACCCTATTATGATTGCACTCGCTTAAACCTCGAAGCGAGCGAGAGGAAGGGAGAGAGAAAAGCAAGAGAGTACGTTTCCTTGAAATTTTGAAAGTCGATGAGTCGTCAAACTCAACGTTAGGTTGCGTTGCTCTTCTCCCTCGAGCACCGTGCTCGTTAGCATAATTCTTGTTCACTCGGAGAAAGAGGCTGGCATTGTTTGCCCTTCTAATTTATCGGTCTGCAAATATCGTGGGATAAGAAAATTTTAGCACGATGTAGGTACTCGGTAGAAGCGTACACGTGATGGGCTCTCCGTGGACTCCCGAGGAATTCTAAATGCGCGCATTTATTTTATAACTCTTACGAATGACATCCTAAAAATGCAGTTACGCGCATATTAGATTCTTCCTGTCGCTTCTACAACGCGGACACTGGCGTTAGTATGTTTAACGGGGATGCATATGTCAGACGAGTACGCGCTTATGTATGCATTTATTTCGTAACTTTACGTGTCACGTGCGGTATGAGACAGTCGATGGTGACAGGCGCGCGTCAATTCGAAAATATCACCACTCGAATTTTGAAATATCACATAAAATAATATGAAGGATTATCAAATTTGCTGTTTGACCGATAACGTCGTACCTACTTCCTTCCATCTACCTTCGAGAATAAATTTGAAGGAACATCGCCCAGCTCGAAAAGACATCATCGTTGCCCTTGCTTGGGAGCTTTAACGAGGTTAATCGCTGTCACGTCCTATGGTAACCGCGAGGATGGATCGGTCTGGGTGGAACGTTTCTGCGAGAAAATATGGAGATAGGAGATAGAGAGAGAAGTTTACGAGAGGAAGTCATGAGGAAGAAGGAACGAGCGTGTTCCTCCGAATGCGATGGTCATTACTCGGTAATACCGAGGGACTTCTCGAATCCTTCCTGTTTGGATTGCGCGTCGAGTATGTATGTATGTATGCATGTATGTACGTTGAGATTTACCTCTTCTCTTCCTCTCTCTCTTTTTCTCTGATGCGTGCGTTTCTCTTTTTCCATTTCTATCCATTTCTCGTGAACTTAAGCTCCCAGAGGGATTTGGGATTTAAATTCGGATCGAATCAAAACGACCTTTCACGGCCGATCCTATGACTCTATTCTAAAACGATATACTTCGTGCTTTTATTTTTTTCCTGATCACTTTCGAAAAGGACAAAAAAAAAATAGAAGTTTGGTATCGTGTGTCTCCGCTCGATCGTAAAACTCGAAAAACTTGGGGAATTACGGATTTACTGTATACTACACTAGTACTATATACAGAGTGTCCACTTTTAGGTGTCCAAGCGAAAAACTAAATGTACACATCAATGATTTGAGTCGAAAAGTCTTATACCATTTTCCGAAATTCGGCTCAATTAAATAATTATTAACTAACAAAGATAGGCCAATCACGGCGATTAGCGACATGTAACGTTGTTTATTGTGGATTGCTCGTGTTACGTGCCGGATTCCGATGGTCTCAGGACGCGTAACGGATTCGTCCTCCGAAGAAACTCCTTTGGAAATGGTGGTGTTGAGGAGATGGTTTGGTGTTAGAAAAGGAAAGGGAAAGGAAAGTGCGTTTCGTCTTGGGTCCGACTGCAGACTCATCAGTGGGGCTGATGCAGGCGGACCCTACCCCAGACGCTATGGTCAGGTAGTTTAGGAGTTCTATATATTGTTATAGGGTGATATTTGAGTGGTTTCGAGAATTAGGAAAGAGGATGAGACATCTATCGGAGTACTTTGGAGTCGTCTGTGGGTTACGGGACGTAACACTCGTCCTACCGCTTCGTCTCTTGTCTAGCTGCGAGCTCGAGTGAACCGCCTTCCTTCGCTAATCGCTGTAATTGGCCGATATTTGTTAGCCAATAACTCGTTAACTAAGTCAAATTCCGAAAAATGGTATTAAACTTTTCTACTCGAGTCATTGATGTGCACATGTAGTTCTTCGCTTGGACATCTGGAACCGGACACCCTGTATATAAAGTGAGAAAGACAAAAAGAGAGAAAGAGATATACGGAAAGAAGAGAAAAGGTATCACGACTTTGAAAACTCTCAGCTGGGAATGTAGTTAACGAAACGCGATTTACGCTTCGACTGTTCGAAACGGCCAACCTTTCTACAAGCACATGTACACATGAAATATACATAAAAGAGCTGAGAGAATCGAGACACGCGTACGACACAATAAAGACCGCTACTTCGTGCACTTTCCCTTAATTACTCGTATCTTTGAATTAAATCTCGTCTAAAGGAGAGGTTGCACGCGCGCACACATGCCGTACATTTGCGACTAGGTAACGGATCTATTAAAGTCGCTTTATCGAGTCACTCTTGGTCGTTCCGAGATGTCGAAAGACGCCGGTTTAAGATTTGAAACGGCACGTAAAGTATGGAACACCTATTAATGACGTAACTACGACAAGTTATTTTCTTCTAAAATCTATTATCCAATCGAATTGACTTCCGCTTGTATTGTCATTTTCCAAGAAGTCGTACGAATGAATCAATGTTCTTTTTTTTTCTTACCATGGATATAACCAATCCCGTGAAATTCTGTTGCCGTATCTACAGATAACCAACAATGAATGCCAATATCGTATTGCATAATAAATACAAATATGAACCACCGTAAACTTAATCAGAAACAAAACAATCTATGACGATCCAATTCCAATCTTTTGATTACTAGTTTAACTCCGTTTGATTCGCGAATCAAATAAGGAAGACATAGATCGAAAGGCTTTCGTAATTTAAAAATAATAAAAGTATCTAATCAAATACTTGTATAAATTTGTTAAAAATTGAAATCATTTGGAAGTATGGACTTCGGACTATAGTTTCTAACAAATAGTTTCTTTGAGATCAAGAATTAAATATAGTTTTGTTAATGCAGAAAACAGATCTATCGACAATTGTATTCAACGAATGACAATTTATTATTTGAGGCTTCGTTTTCGAGACAATCGACTCGAAAAGTTCCGTCTATTCGCGATTACTCTAACGTGCCATCGCGATAGTTTCACAAATACTAGTATTCCAGAAACTAATTGAACGTAATGAGAAATGATAAGAGGCAAACCACGGCACAGCTATGAGTCATGATGTTGTTTACAAACACGAAGAGAATACTTAAATGCGAGGAAACCCATTCAACCGACTCTCGTTACCCCTCCAGTGCACGCGCACCTGACGGTACTTGAAAGTCGATTTTCTTAAAAACGAAGCCATAGATAAAAAATGGTTATTTTACATTTCCGACCTTCTTTTGTATTAAAGGAACAGCAAATTTGAGCACACCATCGGAAAGAGCATAAAATTTCAGGACTTTCGGAATTTTTTATTTTATTTGCAGAACTTTGGTCTTCGTTGACTGTACTAATTGATACCTCACATTCGTTAACACACGTGTTCAAATTGGAAACGGTAAAATTGAAAAAAGTGAAACTTCATAAATTCAATACCGTAGCGAAATACTATAGGTAGGTATATTTAACAAAAAAACGTTATTAAAAAAAAGTTATTTAAACCGCGATAACCTAGGAATTCATGCACCTAAACAATTAAAAGCTAGAACGATAGTCTATATGAACGATGTGAGTTGTACTTGCAACATTTACCTTAATTGAACAGCACCATTTGAAAACAGATTAAGCGCCAAGAAAAGTAAAAATTCCTTGAAAATTGCATATCGTTGCAAGCCTCTCAAAAATCATTTTCTTATATTAACTTTTGAAAAATGTTCTTAACTTATTTACATAACTTTATCCTCCGTTTATAAGAAAAAGAAAGAGAGAGATTAGATTTTATGGACACTCAGATTATTAACTTCCAAGTCATAATATGTCACGCGTATTACCCGCGACGTGATTGATAACAGAGACGATTCACGGTGTGAACGAAGGAGAAGGGGGAAGTGTGAAATCCATTGGACAGAGCTCATGGGAGTTAGCCGCTCTATCGGACGGAATCATCGAAGAACTCGCCGTCGAATGATTCATCGCGCTGCTCGCCAAACGGACGACCGTCGAAAACTTCGGGACGGACAAGAAGAGCGTCGAACGATTTATCAAAAGGAGGCGTAATGGACGCCGAAGAAAAATCGCTGGAGAGCTTTCGCGCGAGCAGGCACCATACCGTTCCGTACTCGAATGATTTCATCTTACGAATTGTTCCACGGATTGTTTTACGAACGGTCATTACGCGCGAGTGGTTAGAACAGGTCGAAGTGTGAGCGAGAGAGATGAAATAAAAAAAAAACGAAGAAGAAGGGGGTAGAAGGAGGAGAATCGAGAGGTGAAGAAGAAGAAGAAGAAAAGAGAGAGAAAGGAAGGTTCCGCCGAACGTAGGTACAGTAGGGCGTGGCGTTCGAAGCTGAAGTGGTTCTACGAACGTTGGCGAGCCTCGGTGCTGGCCGGGCTCCTCGTGCGAGGAGTTAGTTCACCAACTTTTTCCTTTGAGGATGAAAGATATTAATTAAACTGTCACAGCCACGGGAGCACGAAACCTCCAACTTTATTTCGCCACTTACAAGTTTACTACTTAAGCAAAGAGAGAGAGAGAATGAGAGTGGGGAATAGATGGATAGATAGACGAACGAAGGAGAGCAAGAAAATAAAGAGAAAGAAAATCAGTGGACTACGAAAGAGAAGCGCGAAAGAACTAGTGAAGAAAGCAAAGTGAGAAATACGAACGCGCTAATCCCGATTTTCTTCCGCTTTACACGCTAAGAATAAGATCTCCGTGGCCGTACGTGGCGGCAGGATGAGAAACTGGAAGAAGAAGAGGAAGGGAAGGTTTGAGGGAGGGTATTAAGGGAGGATCGGGCGTGATACGAATCGCAGAGTGCGTGAGCACACACGTATACGCGCGAGCGAGCACGGAATACGTGACGGCGGAGGTAGGGTAAGTGGGTAGGGTACACCAAGGGGGGGGTTAGGTGTATACGATGATACGGTTTATGCATATAGGCCGACGTTCAGCAGGTATGCTTCTATAGATATGTCTCCGTATACTTGCATATATAGGCTTGCATATAGGCACATACATATATATGTATAAGTATACGTGAGTATAAATACATAGGAATACCGACAGGGGTGCAGTGGCTCGCGACGCGTAGAAAGCTCCGTATTCCGCATGTGCGATCTTACTAATTTCCGGAATCGAAGCTTCTCCCTTGGGAGCAAGCGAGAGAAAGGAGGGTAGAATATAAGGTGGCTGAACATTGGGGTGGGGTAGGGGGTGCCGGTGGTGGGCTCGAATTCGATTAATTAAAGTTCGAATTCGCGGCGCTTCGTGGAAATGGAATTATCGCGGCGTAGTTGGCGGTGACTCCGTAGAGAAGAAGAAGAAGAGGGAGGGAAAAGGGGTGACAGCGGGGGGGGGGAGGGAGGGAAATAGAGGGTGTGGTGTACGAGAGAAAGTCGTCCGGGTGAGAATCCGGGATTGAGGGAGGATTCGAGGGTGGTTAAGGGTGGCCGAGGGTGCCGAGGACCCCCCACCCTCGATCCAAAGGGTCGAGCCGTGTAACAGCTTGCGACTTTAACCGTGAGCTGCGCGCGGAGGGATATGTATTTACGGCCCAGTCCAAGAGTGAGAAAAGTTTCGGGGAGCCGGGGATTCGAGACCTGCGAGAATTTAAGATCTCGTGAATCTGGGTAAGACCGATGGACTCTTCCCCTTACCTTCGGTTTCGAACCGAGCCTCCCGATAATCCCTTTTCTTTCCACTACCACCAGCATCATCATCAAACACAGAGTAAAATGGAATACTCAAGCTTGACTTATCGTTAAGTCTCAACGGCTCGCGGTTTGTAAATCAAACGACTTTGTAAATCCAACTATACAGGGTATCCGGTTCCAGGTGTCTCAACGGAGAAATACATGTACACATCAATGACTCGAGTAGAAAAGTTTAATACCGTTTTTCGAAATTTGACTTAGTTAACGAGTTATTGGCTAACAAATATCGGCCAATTACGGCGATTAGCGACGGAAGGTGGTTTACTCGAGCTCGACGCTAGCCAAGAGACAAAGCGGTAGGACGACTAATCCACAATAAACGACGTTACATGTCTCTGATCGCCGTGATTGGTCTATCTTTGTTAGTTAATAACTATTTAATTGAACCGAATTTCAGAAAATAGTATTAGACTTTTCTTCTCAAATCATTGATGCGTACATTTAGTTTTTCGCTTGGATACCTGGAACCGGACATCCTGTATACAGTATCTATGTTTAGCGAAAGGAATTTCTTATCTGAAGATTTCGGAAATGGAAATCAGGATGAAACTCCCGTTCTCGAGACAATGACGACCTTAACGTAGATCGTACGTTATCAAGAGATAATGAGAAGAGGGTAAATCGACGGGATGGGTCAAGGATCTGCGCGGTATTAGGGAGCAGGTAGATTACGTTTGCGGCAGAACATCGTAGTCTGCCACACGATATCTGAAATTAACGTCGATTCTGGGAACATACCTTCGCGCTAGATACGAAATTCGCACCGTGATTCCTCTCACCCCTCGCCAGATAGGTACCGGCGTTAGCGCGACGGACAGCGACAAAATATTTTTTCGTTACCTATTGGTCGTGGTAATTAACCTACGACCACGAAAGGGAAGCAGAGAGTTAGCGAGCGAGCGACCAAAAGTTAATAAGGTTTACTCGTTGAAGCTTCGAGTTAGCAAACGTTGAAGTAAAAAAGAGATCTACTCTCTAATTTACGGATTTTACAGATCACCGAATGGGATAAAAACCGAGCGAGAACTTCGAAATGAAGTAGCCAGTCTAGGGAACGGGGTTCTCTCGAAGGAGTCGAATAAACAGTGGTTTCAATCTTCAATAGACATCGTTCTATTTTCCATAGAATGCTTGTAAAAAAAAAAAAACATAGGAAAAGGATGGAACTGGTGGAATACTTTTGCAAAGGCCTCGAACGAATATACGCGAGGATTAAGCGCGAACAGTGGTTATGTATCTTTAAATCTCAGCCCCGATCCTCATTTTCTTCGGTAAATACGCGCAGGGGGATTTGGTTGCCGCAGTGGCAAACAAAGTAGTAAACGCGTCGATGCAGCCGATAAATGGGAAAAGAACGAGAGACGGGCAAGTCGGTGAACGTTTTGCGAAATACGATTTATCCCATCCCCCCGTCGCCCTTCCCGCCCCTTTTATCCACCCCTTTTATCCTTCCCTTACTATTCCTGAGTATACCCATTGTCCCTAGAAACAATAAGCTTTCGCTACTTGGACGATTTAGTCAACAAATCCTACTTCGTGACGAGTTTCACGATAATATGCTTGTACACCAGCTGGCCTGTTGGAGAAGGCAAGTCCGGTATAAGCCGATGAAAGGAAGGAAACGCAGGACGATGGCGAGCATGGTAAATGATGAGAGCGAATGTGTACCATCCAACGAGGTAATTGTTATCGTTCTTTTCCTCGGATTCCAGCCACCCCCACTCACGTAACGTACTTGTAATAAGAGAAGAAACAAAACGAAAAAAAAGACAAGAAACGGGTGAATTTTCGTGACACCTGACGCAAGGTACTACTATCACTTTTCCGCCTACCTTATTATCGTAACTCTTCCACGCAAAACCCGAGGCCAGACATCCCGATGATAAAAATCTTTTTGTGAGCGCATAATATCACAATAACTATGTAAATCCCGTAGGGTGCAAGCCCACAAATAGAGAATCGGGTATTCGTATGCTAAATTCTACTCTGCCTCTCTCTCTCTCTCTTATTCTCTCGAGTAATATGCTGCCCTTTGCAATGCAACGCGAGTAGATATATACATATATGTGCATACATATTATGTATGTACGTATATAACGTTATGCTCGTACGATAACGAATTCGTCGAGTGAGAAAAAGTCGAATTAATCTAGCGTCTCTACTTTGTCGAAATAAGTTGGATTAAGTTTAAGCTAACGAGGCTTCGATCGATGTTGGCCACCTTCGATCGTCCAGGCCCGTTAAACACCGTGATCCCGTGAATGAATATCCTTTTGCCGGAGAATTTAGTGCACCGAAGGGAAGGATAAATTATGTATGACGATTGATTCGACTATCGAAGAGTGGAAGTAACGACGTGCCTGAAAAAGAATTCGCAATTAAAGTCCTTCCCGCGTTTAAATAGTGCCGCGGGGCGCCCTGCCGTTGAACGGGCGTAGATCAAAGCGTGGGACGTTTGAGACGAATGAAATAAAAGACGTAAGTATTCGTTGGAAGGAGAACGAACGATTATTCTTGATCGGCATCGTTCTTCGTTGAAACAAAGATGTGCTTATGTGCTTCACCAATGGTCCAACACAACGAAGTCAACGGAACTAATTTATCAAGTTTTTACCGCATCGGAAGATACTATTAAGGGTTACCAAAGTAAACGAAAATCTTTTTAAGTCTCTTTCTCTCGTGGGAATGGACGAGGGATGCGATTCTTGAGATTTCCTAGTTTACTCTGTTTAAAAGGCGCGAGCCCGTTGAGGTTTACACGCCGCTCGTCGAACTTCTTCGCGTTAATCCAGCCAAGCGGCCGACGAGCTCATTTTTTACTCAGAACGTTCGTTAGTGCTCTCGGCTAAAACATCGTTTAACGTTAACTCCAAACGTACACGCAAAGTCGATTATACCGTCCAGCGGGAAACGTTTAAATTCAGTTATTCATCGTTCGCGCGACGTGGGTCACCGTTATGATAAATTGATTCGCAAGAAGGATAGGCAAAATGGTGGGAATAAGGTGAGAGCGTTCTATTTCACGTTTCCGAGTAAGGAAAAGTAGTAAGAGTCAGGCGCGACCCAGTCGATGGATTCTCCCTCTACCCAAACGATTTCGGCACTCAGCGAATTTTTATTTTCGTTCTCACCGCGAAATTGCGGTCTCTCTTTCCTCTCGTCGTTTCGTCGTTGAAAATCTGTCGCTACGAAGCGAGCGAGAGAGAGGAGGAAGAGAAGGAGTATGGGACAACGCGTTGGCAATTTCGGACTTGACTCCTCGCGCGTGCCGAGGGGTTTAATGAATGTAAACTCGTGCCAAAACTCGATAATAAAGGTCAAGTGACGAGGCAATTCCATTTTCCACGGTCGTGCATCTTCGTTTCGCCGATTAATATCTTTCATACAGGACAAAATGTAAGTGTGTACATATTTTCTCGAAAGTTTTGTCAAAGACAAATAGAAAAAGGTCGGAACGAAAGTATATAAAGCGAGGATTCGCTTCAATGGGATTCGTAGCAAACGTAAGCTTCCTCTTTCTCTCTCTCTTTCTTTTGCAAGAGCACCTCGTCTACAGCAAATTCAAGTCTTCCCACGGTACACTTCTTATCTTCTAAGTTAGCTATTCCCTGGTAGTAACTAGGAACTTTATTAAGGACTTCTCTCCGTGGAAAATCGCAATTACCAAGACTTTCCGATATTAATGCCCGATTCTTGATAATCTTACGAAACTAGAGAGCTCGAGACATCTCGAATCGCGAAGGACTTTGCCAGTATCTTGAGATTGTCCCGGGCTAATAGGATGGCTCCTCTCTCTCTCTCTCTCTCTCTACGATTAGATATGTTCCGAGTCTTGAAGATCGAGAGGAAAAAGATAAAATCGAGGAAATAGGGAAAGAGAATCGAAGAAGTAGAAAGAGAGGAACCCCATGCGTACATGGCATCACTAAAATCGTGATACAACTTGCCGACTATTTATTCTACGTATACAAATAAGTTTGTTTCATGTCAATTCTGCTCGTGTTTATATTACTAAGCATGGACAATTGTCTTCGTGTTATTATTATCTTATTTCTACCGTACTATTACTTTCCTTGTTTCTTTATCTAATTCGAATAATTTCACGAATAGAGAATAGAGGTAAGATAAGTACGAGAATAAGTTCAAAATGTTGATGCATACACAGCTCTACTCTTCGAACCTAATTATTATACACTCTTTGTAATAATTTCTATGCATTTGATATATCACTTAATACCAAAACTATAACAATACATGACAGATTTTCAAACTAATTTCTTTCAAAAATAAAGTATTAAATGTCAAAAGATTATTCTTTTGTTTTACTCATTTTTCTACGTAGAAACATCACCCGGTAAATTTTACTACGATTTTAGGAACACTCTGAATATACGAATACACGTGATACGTATACATTTGATATATCTCCGAATACCCAAACTATACATGACAGATTACGAACTAATTTCTTTCAAAAATAAAGTATTAAATGACAAAAGATTATTCTTTTGTTCTACTCATTTTTCTATGTAGAAACATCACCCGGTAAATTTTACTACAATTTTAGGAACACTCTGAATATACGAGTACACGTGATACATATATATTTGATATATCTCCGAATACCCAAATTATAACAATACATGACTTTACAAACTAATTTCTTTCAAAAATAAAGTATTAAATGACAAAAGATTATTCTTTTGTTCTACTCATTTTTCTATGTAGAAACATCACCCGGTAAATTTTACTACGATTTTAAGAACACTCTGAATATACGAGTACACGTGATACATAGACACGTTACGTTTTACTTTCTCCGGCGAATCGCATTTGCGCCGGTAAATATTTCCGCGCGATGCTAGTACTCTCTCGTGAATATTTTGTCGCGCGAGCGCGCAGTGAAGCAGCCACCCTTTCTCAACGTATTCGAGGTATTCCGGTCTATTTTTCAACGGTAGAGAATCGTAGTCGAAATAAGAAGGCAATTTGTCGAGAGCCGCCGCGTGGAAAAGCGTAGTTCGCGCCGGTGCGCGCGTGCGCATAGCTCAACACCGTATAAAATATATTTTCGGTGAGAAAAGAGAAAGAAAGAGAGTATGAGAACGTCCGTATGGCGTCATCACGATTTTCCATTCCTTCTTCGGACCGTCGTCGACGACAAACGATAAAAACGTTGTACCCGTTCTCTGAATCTTTGTGTCCGTTGCAAACGCGACTTCAAGAGAGACCGCGCGCGACGTTACACGCGCCAGCGTTCCAATCCAATTTGAGCTAAAAAAGCCGCTTACGAGATGGCCGACTCGAGCGTAAAACAGTCCCAAGAGATAATTCTATGCGCTCCTGAGAGAGTGAGTTTCCCAATTCTCTCAACGATCGACCAAAACAACGACGACGACGACGATGGGTTCCTCTCATAATTTTCAAATAGTTTTATCGCATACTTCGAAGAAGTCACTTTCTTTCAAGATGCCTCTCGTTCACGAAAGACACCCTTCGCTCGATAACAATTTCTCTCTCGACTGCTCGAATTCTCGACGTTGCGAATACTATGCCACCCGCTTGAAATAATTCTTAGAGGAAGTTCGAAGAAAACGCGAATCAAGGCAAGGGAATAGAGAGGAAACGAAGAAGAAAAGGAATGGGTGAGAGGGAGGAGGAACAGGCGGAGCTTTATCTGCCGGTACCGCAAGGTGGATATATCCAAACGAGTTTGTTTAATCGCGTACACAGATAGGCGAATCCGCGCCAGGAGTCTCCTATTCCTTCCTTTGTCCGGAAGACTCGAATCCGACCATCCTCCTTCTCTTCCTTGTTTTCTCTTTTCTTCGAGGGCTGGGCGCGCGCTAGCACTCCTGCAAAATCGCTCGGTGATTCAAAATCCGAGAGAAAGAGCGATTCTCCCTTATCGTTCCCATTCTCCCTCTTCTCTCTCTCTTTCTCTTGCTGGAGCTCCGTCGGGTCGAAAAATAGCGGAGCGCGCATTTCCACTAATTTTAACGTAGCCACTGGTTCGGTAAAAGTGAAACGTGCTAGATATGTATATATTTCATAGGTAATCGTCGAGCCCGTTCGGCTGCGAACCAACCGCAAAGCCGTACTACTAACCAGAAAGAAAGAGAACGGGGCCGAGAGAGATTGAATTATTTTTCTTTCCAGAATAATTTCGCCATAAAATAAAAAGGCATAACGGGTGTAGGCCCGTAACCGACGACGCCTTCCTAGAAGAATTTTTCTCTCTCTTTCCCTCTTTTTCTGCTTGATTCCCAAGCCTCCCCATCTCATTCTCTCTCTCTCTCTCTCTCTTTCCATTTCTCTCTTTCTTTCTTTATGTTACCGTCGGTATCCGTTCTTTTTCTCTCGCTCCAGCACTCGAGCTCACTGGCTCCCCTATTTTCCTCCCAGTTTCCTTATATTACATTCTAGATACGGCCACGGGGACGACGGTGGAAGCTGAAAATTCCGCTCTTCTCTCCCTCTTCTTTCTCCTCACCGTTCCTCCCACCCACTCCTTCCCAAACCCTTGGGCTGTTTCTGTCAGTGAATATCTTATCATAATACCAGCGACGCTGTTTCCGTGGGACCGTCGACGAGAGCACTCGTCGGTCCCACCGATTCTACCTCCTTCCTTCTAGCCAGTTTCCTTCTACGGCAACCACCTCTTTCTTCCAGAGCTATGCCGGCACCTCCTTCCGCGCCAGCGGCTTGTATAAGTAGTTTTGACATATCTTCGAATATCGCTACTTCGCTCCGGTACACAGCTGCAGCTTTTACCTTCGCTATACACGATGCAACCTTCTTCTCTTCTCTCTTTTACTCCTTTTTCTCTCCCCCCACGGTTCTATCTTCCCTTCGCTTTTTCGTTACCCGCTCAGACGACAACGCTACTCGCAAACTTTGACTTCGAAATCCGATATTGCTCCGCGTGCCGTGCGCACGAGACGCAAAAGTCGACCGACTCGTTCAACCATCCTCGCATTTCTACCCACTCGATCGTATTCGCCCCCCGAAAAGCTCGCACCTTTTACTTTCCACGAATTTCGGACTCCTCTCAACCTTTTAGCCATTCTTTGATTCTTACGACTCGACATTTCATCCGGACATTCTCGGAGGATTTTATTAAATTAAATTTTTAACTTTGGTACATGTATTGTATTTTAAGAATTTTTTTTTTTCATTTTACCAATTTCAACCACTCGGCGTAATCTTTGTAATGTGACTGTGACAAATTAAAAAAGTTGTTATTCAACTTATATTCCCATGTTTTTTCGTTCACGTATTTAATTTATTTAACGTATTAATATTTATTAATTAAAATTGCTAGGTTGTTTATGCATGTCGTCGTAGCAGAATCAATGGTACGCAAAATATAATAACAAACCGATATGCGTTATTTATATTAGAATATTGAAAACGATACATGTTATATTCTACATCGTTCTACAGTGTCTCTTTTAAAAATCCTTTGGTAGTTTCATGTTTTCGTAAAGAACGGTAATGTATCGCATGTTCCTCTTGCGGTCTGGGAGATGCTCAGATATGTATGTCCCAGGCCATGAATAGATCGCGCATCTAATTTTAATCTTACACGGTCCGACAAACGAATTCTGTAGAGTCTACCTTCTGTTCTCTCCTTTTTTCCATGGATATCTTAAAAATCCATCAAAAACGAGTCATTTAGTAGCTACGATTTTTCGAAAGGGAAGCATATTTCGCGAACGACGATACTACGTATCGGCTTCATCCATTAATGGCGGTGGAGTAGCTTTATGGTTGATAGGAAATCGAAGTTACGCATCGTTTGCGGGAAGCCTCGATATTATATGTGTCAACCTGATATTAAGTAATCGATGTCACTATGCTCTCGCGTACGTTTCGACAAGAGCAACGCTACTCGTCGAACGCGAAATATTTTTCAAAAATATGAACCCGTTCGTCGCTCTCACGCATACTCGCTCGAACACGCGTATATCCATGCGAGGTGTACGTGTCCGTGTATGCGTATACCGATCGTTAGTCACGACTTTGCGTCATCGCGCGGCATAGCCTGGACGAAGATTAACCGTCGCTTGACTTTCTTGCGGCCTCTCTCTCACATGGTGCGATCCTTCATCGTTCGAGTTTATGTTTGTTTATGACAGGAAGCTCGAAACTCATGCGCTGCAACGGAAGAGAGGAACGATTTAGGAAAAAAAAACCATACCAAATGTTTTCACATAGGCATATATCTTAAAGAGTTATACAGTAATTATATCCGGAAGGCCAAAGAACGAAATCGAATCGCTAGAGTTAATTGGATAAGCGAGAGACAGAGGAATAAAATGTCTTTATTTTAAAGCTAAAAGAGAAGGTTACGGGAACGGATCGATTCGTCGCTAACGCAAGATAAATATCGTTAAATTAAAGTCTAGCCGAAGTGATTCCGTACGAAAAACTAAAGGGTCCGAAGAAAAATAAGGAAAGGTCCTCTTGGAATCGGTCGATCGCACGTGAGAACGCTGTTTATTCTCGTTTCCTTGGAAAAACGGAAAAGCCGTCCGCGAGGAAGTAACGCAGGGTGGTAGTAAAGCCGTCACCGTCAGGGGGATTTTAAGTTAAGTCGAGCGTCTTTGGAAAAACGCGTCTGGGTAGGTAGGTACCTATCAAGCTACCACCCCATCGAAGTAGCTCTCTCTTCCCTTTCACGATAAATAAGTAACCGGATAATTTCGAGACGCGAGACAAGGTTTAACGAGCTTATACGGTATGCAGGTTCAAACCAGTGATCTTACTAGTTAGAAGACACGGCAGGGCCGATCGATATTGGTTTATACCACTGAAGTTACGTTGTAATCCCCCATAGAAATGCAAACGAGCCGTACCACGGCGAAAGCTCGAAAATCAACATCGTACATAGGATAGAACGCGCCCGGGCGCGTGCTCCGAAATCATCGTTAGCTTTATTAAAGCCACCTCCAACTGGCTGTGCGCTCTCGGCTGCAGCCGGTACTGCATCTTATTTGAACGTCCTATGTAACAAACATAACACGTGCCTTTCTTCTTTTAATTTATAGATGCCCCAAGTTTTTCAGAACCGATCGGTAACGTGACCGCAGCGATTGGCAAGGAGGCCATACTATCCTGCACCATCAGGAAGCTCAGCAATTACAAGGTAAGTTCTACCGATCGGATGAAATTTCTTTCTTTCCTTTACTATTTCCTTTTTTTTTTTTTATTTTAACTTAACATGGAGAGAAAGATCTCCGAAGGAGATCACGGACTTTTAATTAAAACCCGAGGCCGGTGCGGAGCGCGATAAGAGAATTTGAAATTCGGCTGGGCCGCGAGGAAAATAAATGGGTCGCGCGAGTTGGCCAGCTCGCGCGCGTGTGGTGGACATGGCAGATGTCACTGGCCAACCCCTTTTTACGCTCCCCCGTCTTTTCGTCCGACTACTACCCACCATTTTCGACTATTTTCACGGTTTGCAAATTCTCGGGAAGAGACGAGCGCGTACCACCGTTCTCTAAGGCGAATCCCTGCAATCGCGTCCCTCTCTCGGTCTCTTCGAGAAAGGACAAAACAGGAAGGCGATGATAGCTTTTTGTCCCGTTCTCGTTCACGCCCGAAATTCTCGCTTTTACGAGACGAAGAAGGCGGCCTTTATGATCCGTCAGAGCGCACGTTCAACGAGCGAACGAGATTAAGCGCGACTCGAGAGTATTCGCTGAGCGAGACACACCGTTGAATTCGCCACCCCTTTACCTACCTATCTACCTACCTACCGCTCCATCACCTACCACCCTTTTCGTCTTCCGTTTCGTCCTTCTTTTCCATAGACTGACTCACAAGCTCCTTCTCGTCGTCGAATATTCCCAGGGAACGCGTAGAGAGAGGGAGCTAAAGATTTGCTTTGCGAAGCAGACTCCGATATCTCTTCCGACGACTTTTTGTCGTTTCGAAGGCAAGCCGGATAACTTCTCCAAACTCTATTCCGGCAAATAAAATCGAGATCTTCTTGAGATCTCGAAATAAATACAATTGAGAAAGAGAGAGAGAAAAGGAGCGAGCGAGCGTACCAACCAAGTTTTTGAGCAGAACGCTGACGTCGTGAACGAAGTTATCGTCGAAGACTGGATTCGAAAACACCGTAGAAGGGACTCGCTCTGCGTAATCCCCTGGAACGTCGTCGTCGTACATGCTCGGGCGGAATGCTTCGTATAAAATATTTTAATTCTTTCTCTTCCTCGTCGTCGCTCACAATATACTGGGTGATCCAGCTAAATCTAGCCACTTACATATTTATAAGGAAAAAGAATATCTATGATCTTGAAAAGTTCCGAAAAAAATGACCTTGAAAAAAAAAAAAACATTTGTGAAGCATTCACCTCGTGATATAATTTACATCCTATTAGGAACATTTGTCGTGTCATCGGAGATAAAGGATATATTTAGGTAGCTACATTTAGGTAAACCACCCTGTATATGTATATATTGTATATATCCATGGACTTAAATCCCTGAGCTTCGAGTCGAGCCTCATTCTCTCGCGGCGTTTAAGACCAAAGCCTCCAAGCTTTCTCGGCTTTTATGCCTCGCGGACAATGCCGTGAAACACGCTCTCGCGCTATTCAGTTTGTTCTTCGCGCGCCCGTAGACTTTTACAATAGAATTTTTCCTTCGTGTACCTTGCCGTGGCCACCGCCGTGAACCACCGTCATGGCGCGCGCGCGCGTTACTTCACTCTTAAACGGTAAACTTTACCTTTCGACGCGTTACCCAACGCGTCGTTTACTTTCACGCGTTTATAAAAGCAAAGCGTACCCTTTTCGTGTTTCTAATGCATTCGATCGATGGAAGAAGAAATAAAAAAAGAAAGAAAGGTGAGCGAGAGAGGGAACGTCGATCGTGATAATCGCTTGAAAAGTTTTGCGTCAAAGAACTTGCCGCGGATAAAGCTGGCCCATGAAAGAGCGCCACGTTTTCGTTGAAATCGCAATTAAAAGTACTTTTCGCGAAACGATTCCACACGCAGTGAATGAACCTGCCAAAGCGTAAGCTTCCCGTTCTTTTTACCACTTCTCGCATAACCCCCTCCACATTTTAGAAACCTTCCTGCTTTTTTCTTTCCGTGGCGAAAACGTGAACCGGAAAAGGGAGGTGGGCTTAAAAATAATGTAAAGGCATAAAGAACGTTGATAAATAGCGCGTTCCGGCAATTAAGCCGAATAACACGATTTGTTTTCGACGCTTATGCATACATTCGATTGGCCGCAACCACCTGCTGGTGGCACGTATAAATGTTTATCCTCGCAGGATATTAAAACTGTCATTTCGCGTTTGCTCGTTCGGATTCGTGCAAACGTACATACATAGGAATGAACACGGCACGCTGCTACGAACTCGCGCGAAGCTAAACGGCCGATCAATCGACGCTAAAAGTCGAATGGCTCCCTATTTTTGGCTTTATTTTGATCCGGCTGTAACGCGCGCACGGTACTCCCATCAAAGCTCTACGATTGACAGCGACGAAATTGAAAAACGTCGATAGAGAAAGAGAGAGCTTTTTTCTCTCTCGTTCCTCTCTTTTTTAGAGAGAAACAGTGAGAGAGAGAGAGGCTGGACAAACGTTCGTTCGTCTCTAACGAAATTATCCAAATGCCTGGCCGTGTTCCGCGATGGAAATGTAATTTCCTATACTTCGTCCATCTTATTTTCATTATATTACTAAATACATCGTTACCATTTCGAGCGGGAGACTAACGAAATGAATAAATTCGTACGATATTCATGCCACTTTTCCTCGTTTCTCATATCTACGAGCACACGGTATATGTATACCTACTAATAAAAATGATAGGTACGTCCGTCGTGTGACGTACGATCTCGTAAAGTTTTTCATAAAATATTGACGAGTACTCTGTTATATCGAGACCAACATTGATAATCCATAGTTATATTTAAAAATAACCTTCTCCTACAAGCAATTTACATAGAAATATTCATCCGATAAAACGATAAAGTATAATTTGTATATACCGGTTAACTCGTATCTTTATTACAAAATATCTTACGTTCGTGCACGCGGAAAAACATGAAAAAGGATTCGAAGAGTATCAACGTACGTACGGTATGTACTTACATACTTCGAAAACGATTTCTCCTTCTTTGTCGTTTAAAATCGATCGGTCGTATTTAAATATGCGACCTCGTTCCCGAAACGCCAACGTATCGCGACGGATAACGCGGTCGGCGGTATGGGCTTTTTTAGATTTATTTTACGTACATACGCGAATGTTAACGCACTCACGATGAATATCTGGTACCAACCCCGATTCACCAACCTCCCCATTCCCCGTTCGAAAACTCTTCCGTTTCGATGCGAACACGCCACCCCGGTAATACGCGTTTTATGCGCGTACATTCGAAAGCCGCGTTCAGTTTTGCACACTCGCGCTCTCGCAACCCTGCTGCATTTATAGAGCTTCCCCCTCTGAAATATTAATGTCGTTATTGTTGCCGTCGTCATTGTTCTTCCTTTCGCACGTGCTTCGTGTAACAGTACGAAAGTAATTAGTTTATTAGCGACAAAGATGAGAACGACGTACGAGATTAAACGCGACAAGGTGAGAAGAAACACGAATGTGTTATTAGAAAAGATTTCCTGGTACCCGTTAAAAGCATGTACCGACGTCACCGTTGTTATCGTTACTATTATGCGAGGTGGTCCCTACGGCGGATATAAAGTAGCTGAAATAACGTGACAGAAATGGAGAACGTATTTATACGATCGTGATCCGAAAAGCGTTTCGTCGTTACCGCGAGATCAAAGGTCGGGATAGACCTTCGGGCTCGTAGAAAAATATTTTTAAAGACGCTATCCTCTCGTTTCTTTTTTCATCATATCGAAGAGAAGAGAGAGAGAAATCAAGAGGGAAATACAGAGAGGTAGGAGAGACAAGTTAGAAGATATGCGAGTCGCATAGAAGACAAATAGAAAGGATTCCAATGCGATGAAATCGCGAAGGGACGATTATATTCTATGTGAAAGACGATCGACGAATAAAACGAGACACAGGAGCGTCTCCATAACCCAATGGATATCCGATCCCAATCTCGTGAATCGGATAACTGACTATATCGGATCACTTCTGTCCTTCGATATTTGCTGCATCCTTCGACGACGATCAAAATCGAACGAATCGTTCGAGGAATGCGAGAAGCTAGGGCGACGCCTCCGTAGCGTCTTCCTCTCTCTTCCTTCCTCTCTCTCTCAATCATGGAGATTCGACGAACAAAGGCCTCTTGATCTCTTACGTTAACGCTCCGGATCCTATCAGGCCGATGGATATTAATATAATACCAGCTGCGCCTATTCAGTAAAGGAGAATACATTTCCAAGAGTAGCTTCCGGTCTCGATTGTCTTGATAATTCGAATGGATGGCATACAGGGTGTCCCACGAAAAGCCGAACTAAATATCTCCTTTGATTTTAAGAAAAATGAAAATTGTTTAACCATTATTTAGATGGCGTGAAGAAAACCATTGTAAAATTGTCATACAAAATTTTTATTTATTTTTTCATCCACGCCAAGATGGAATTTAAGAAAATATAACTTTTCCAGCATAAAGATACAAGTAACTTTGAAAACTTACAAAAAATGACCTTGGAAAAAAAATTGTTTGCGTTGTATCGCTTTATTCATTATTGTTAAACACAAAGGAGATACTTACGTGTTCGGTTCTCGTGGGACATCCCGTAAGGGAGACCGAGGCAAGTTGATACAATGCAATTATCAGGACACTGGGTACACGTATTTCGATTTCGCCCGACTGTGGAGGAAGTTGCCTTCCTCTCATAAACCTTCTCTAACTTTTTTTATATTCATTTTTGTAAATCTAAACTTTTACTATATAAAGAGGAAGGTTCAAAGTATATTACAACATATTTTTCATTTGATAATAATTTCAAATAAAAATTACAAAAATTAAAAACGAGAAAATGTATCAACGTGCCCCTATAGCGCCACGTCGGTCGTCTATAACTCTTTCAAAAACTCGAATAATATATCGGATACGAGCATAGAGAGAAACAAGTCAGATGTAGGAACATGAGAAAAAGAGTTATCGATTCATTTTTTCACGAGCGAACAACAATCGTGGTTCGTACGGGTTTTCCACGTTGCGTCGCTGCTTGGACCGCTGATATTCCATTCGAACGTGACGTTTCGTGACTCGATCGCGATAGGATCAGCGAAAGAGAGCGAATCCACTATTTGCAAAGCGGATCCATTAAGAGAGTCGAAACTCTCGTGCTTCGTTGACCGAACACGAGAGGCAAACGAAACGTAGCAAATGCGAAGGGCAAAGACGCGCCAGAAAATCTATCTATTGGTGAACCGCCACACCGAATCTACGATATCGGCTACGGACTCCGTTTAACTGGATTACACCTACGCTCGACCTGGAACAGATATAGTACGTGTCCATTGGATTTCCAATTGGCCTTTGTCTGACTTCTGACAGAATAGATATTCTTTTTTATCTGAAACAATTTTTACGATCAAAAAGATAACATATTTGACTAGAATCCTAATAGCGATCCTATAAACTACGACCAACTTTCCTATAGCACGAACATTTCTACCGTGTTAAACGAAAAAGTATTTTAAAAGAACTTATTACGACACACGGCGAAAGTAACTCAATCAGCTATAAAATTTTTATTACGAATACGATTATATTACCAAGCAGAAGTTTTTATATAAAATTTACATAATTATTGAACAATGTGACACGAACTGTTATACGAAAGTCACTTATTACAGGATTATAAAATGACAATATTATAAATATTCTACCGATTGACCCAAGCATTAAACGGTCTACGTACCCTTTGTGCATACTTTGTGGAAAAGAATCCTCGTGAAAACATTTGCCGACCGATAATCAACAAAAACGGCATCGGAAATTTAGTTCCGTCTCGTCGATGATCAACGAACGGGACAGTCAAAGTCCCCCACGATCAAAATTATTAGAGACGATTCGCCGATCGTATTGAAAAGAAGGGTAGAGTAGAAGAGGTGAGGGGGAAAGGAAACAACAATGGCACTCGATGTTCGTTAAACGCTCGACGAATGGTTCTAGATGCACCTTTTTATATGAAGAATATAGGCGCGCTTATCGACGCGGATCTGTCTCCGGCCAACGTCGCGGAGGGTCGACGGCACTCCTCCTCGCTATTTTTATCTCTCATCCTCTAGCTTCCTTCCTCTTGTTCATTCACCATCTCCAACATCATCTCTTTGCACATTTCCATCGAGGATCGACGAACGTTAGTGTTTTCGGTGGTGGGAGCCTCTGGCAGGCGAGTTCGAGATTGGAGGAAGGGGGTAAGGTGGGATGGGGTGGTGTGAGTTGGCCGGAGTGGTGTTTCCCCGGGGTAAGCACAAGCATATACTTGCCGGGGGCTTATTCAGACAAATCGGTGATTGCTAGGAAGGCGAGCGAAAGGGTAGCCTCGGCATCATGCTCGGCGTCGTTGTCGGGCATCGTCGGTGCGACGAAGACGGCCGCCGTCGGCCTCGAATCCGACGCGATAGAGACGTGAAATACAGAGAGAGAGAGAAAGAGATAGAGGGAGGGGAGAGAGAGAGAGAGAGGAAGGGAGGGTGAGAGAGAAGGAGATAGATAGATAGAGAGCGAGCAGAGAGTGAGCGAACGAACGGAGTGAGCGAGGGAGAGAGAAGAATGATTGTTTCCATGATTACAATGGAACGGAAGAGGAAGAGAGTGTATGGGGAGCAATCTCTTAGCGCTAACGTAGATTCGTGGCCCTGGGACTTTCGAAATATTACATGGAAGGGGGGTTGGAGGGTACGGCAGTCGGTACTCGCTGCCCACCGGGGAATTTCGTGGCTTTGGGATAATGTGTCGAGACCATCGAAGCCGTCCGTGAACCGTTACCGAAAAGATTCGGTCCTTTAAGTTCTCGCCAGCCTTCCACCGCTACTACCCCGCACCTGCTCTACTTGCGTTCGCGATGAGGACTGATTTGCCCGACCGTTCCAACCATTATTCTTTTCCTCTCTTTCCCTACCCTTTCCTTTCCTTTATCAAGCTTAAACGTTATCGGTGTAAGAGAAAGGAGCCGAGCGAAGGAGCGAGAGAGATGGAACGAGTGAGCGAGATAGGAGAGTACTCTTTCCGAAGGAGAGCAATGGCGTTTCTTCCGAAAGAGGAGAACGTAATTCGTAAAGACACTGTACGCCACATGTTAATGTCTCGAGAGGGAGAGCACTTCGAAGGGAAACTGCCAGGCAGGAAAGTAGATACTTCACAGCCGGCGTATCTGTTAACCTGCTAAAAGCACGTACTACGATTATAGCGCTAAGTGCTATTGCACTTGTATCGCTTTCTTCAAATTAGAAAGGGCGCGCACTCTTGTTTTTTTACTCTCCCAGTTTTCATCCTACCTCTCGTGATGATTTCTCCCTCCATTTTTTTTATTGCTGCTTCATTTATTACGGCTACTCACCGATTGCTGTCATAAATGTAAGATTATTCCGGATAGCCGTGGCGCTCGACGGTAAAAGAGCGCGTAATAAAAATGGCTCTCTTTTTCTTTTCATGAAAATATCTCTCAGGCAAGCGTAGCTGGGAGACGAGCGATACCTCGACGATCGCAAAGCCTTTCTTAACGATCACTCGTAACTTGCGAGTAAGTACGGGACGAAACGAAACGTAGAGAAAGGGATAACGAGCGTGAAGGAGTACGATGTTCTACATGTGGTAGACGTATATGTATACATATGTAAGTTCTAACTGTCGTAAATTAACTCGAGGAATAGCTGGATAGCGATACACTACCGTCGTCTCTCTTTTCATTCATGATTCGAAAGGGAATCGTGGATTCGTACTTGCGTAAAGTAACACGACGTGTCGCAAGTTCCCAACAACACGATGATGTCGACGACGTAAACGTAGACGACGATGATGCGCCGCGTATCGTTTGGTGTTTCGTAACGGAACTGATGATGGTAGAGAGAGAGAAGTACGGGAAAGGGTTAAAGGGGGAGGGTGGATCAGAATACGGTACAGGGCCGACTAGAGATTAATTACCAAGTGCGCCGTCATAGATAACAGTGGCAAACGATACGACGTTAAATTGAACCTTTCGTCGGCTCGATTCCCAACGTGGCACTGCCAACGTGGGACGCGCGCGGGCTGCTCCGACGTTGGATACAGTAGAGGCGTTCTCGCCTAAAAGCAATTACCGCTCGCACGTACCTACGCGCGCGAGAGCGAGAAAGGGATGGTACTTGCGATATAATATTGCCAGCCATCTCATGCCAAGCTATAGCTCGTGAGAAGAGCTCACCATGCCAGCTAGCTAGCTCGCTCGCGTGATCACGCGAGAGAAGGGTGGAAGAGCGATATCGCGAGCTAATCTCCACGCGTATGTCGAGATAGAACCATCGTGAGCGGAAGCCGAAGGTAGCTACTGTCTGTGTCCTATCGCCGGCAAAGCATCTCGGGGACGCGTTCACGCGCCACCATCCTCTCGATTCTCGTCAACGATGCGAGATGTTCTTTCGAGCGAAGGGTAAACGAAGAGCAAATAGAAAGAGCCTCCCCGCGAAACTTTATAGACCCGTGCGCTTATACACCTACCTACATTGCCGAACTCCGTCTATGGATACTTTGCTAATGGTTTCCTACTTGTACCTCGATATTTGCTGATGCGTCCCACCTTCTCGAACTTTTCACTATTTCTCTCTCCTTCTCTATCCGTCTTCTCCTTCTCTCTTTTCTCATTAAAGCTTTTCACTCCTTTCAAGAACAAAACGCGCAAAGAGCTCGTTGCAAATTCGATTAACTTTCTGTACGAATCGCTTGTTTGAAATAGGTATACGGGACAGAGAGATCGTTAATTCATAAACGTGGGATTTAATTATTGTAATTAATAGAAATATATTTAATCATTTAAAGTCATTGGTTTTGGGTTTAATTTCAGTTTAAAGTTTGATAATGAATAAAACAATGATTTTGTATTTAACGAATCCGTTTTACTTTCTAATTACTCTTTGGTAATCGGTCTTTCATTTGAACTATCAATCAACCATTTGTTTAAAGTCTTCTAAACTATATCAACAAAAATGTAAAAAAAGCCCTTTTTCGCGTGTAGGAGTTAGATAAAAATTTATATTTTGTTGTATTTTTCTTATTATTTTTGTACTTTCAATCGCGTGTGATATTTGTTAATATATATTTTATAATATATTTTTATAAATCAAATCATTTCATTTATGATAAATGGGTTTTAATGATATCACTGCTATGCTGTAATTGGAGTTTGGCAAAAATGCGAACTCACGGGTTAAGTTCGTTCGAACGTGAAATTCGAAGAAATTTAAGAATTCGATCTCCCGATTTAAGTCAAACGATCTCTCGACCCGAATCGTATCTCAAAGATCCCATTCACCGTGATCTTCTCGGCTATCGTTTCGAATTTTACGGCCTTCACGTAGTCCCATCTACCTCGGTGTCTTACGAATCCAATTCGAAATTGCGTTTCTCTCTTCCTTATCGTACCTATATTTTTTTATATACTATATTTACCCGATTGTAACGCGTTTGGTGCCGACAAGTAAACCCTCGACTAGACTGTATTACGAAACATACCGTCGCGATAACTCGAAAATATGACGGGAAAGGCAATACGGTGGACAGCGAATGAATGTGGGATCGAGATGAAATAGGACGGTATTCGAAGCTCTCGAGATCCCAAGAGGAGAGAGAATCCTTTCATTTTCATAAAGATCGGTCAGCCAAACGTCTATGTATAAGGTACTTAAAATATCTTGACCGTGCCGAATCTCTTCTTTGGCGATACAAACGACGTCAGACACCTTCGAGTAGAATCGTTCGGTTAGAAAATTTATCAGTTTTTCCCGAACTATCGCCTTACCTACATTATATGCCATTGGTAGTTTAAATAGTTAAATTCATTTTGATAAATACAAGATTTCATTTGATTATTTCCATTCTTCAATTGGAAGGATCTAGCTGAAACAACGTGACGAAATCACCATCGAGATGTTCTCAGTTTAACCAATAATTGCCTGTTTAAATGCTTCGACATAAAAGTGTATGACACGTTTGAAAAAAAATCTAAATAAAATAGAATGCAAGTGATATATAAAAGTATCTATCTTAATTTTGTAAAATATAGCCGCTGCCTTTGACGATATGGAAAAATGACTAGAAAAAATAAGTATAAAAGCATGTAACAATAATCGCCGTTTTTTCGAGCCATACTCGACTTTATCACCTACCTGACATTTATACGCGCTCCAACTTGCATGTATATTATATATGAAAACGATATAACGTGTGTCCCTCGGGAGAAATACATTCTTTCTCTCGCATTTTTTCTGTCGTTGAAAGCAACAGAGGTACAGCAAGTGTAGAAAATATTCGTACAATCTTTAAAACCGAGTAACTTTCAACGAACAACATTCGTAGAAATTATGAACATATTTAAAAAATTTAATATACCAATTATTCTGTATCACTAATTCTAAAAAAATAAGGAACTACCTGCGGTCGTGCCTAAAAAACACTATCATAAAAGTGAAATCAAAAAGTTCAAAAAAGTTCAAAAACTAATTCAATTTTCTTTTACAATCCAGCCTGTAAAATACAAACTAACTTACTCACGTATTCTTGAAACGCCCGCGGTATATAAAGTATCCCCATTGTAACAGTTCAGAAGAAAGGAATATTTAATTTTTCTGAAACATCTACAATACACAATCGTCTCTAATTAAATTACCAAAGTATCACGCACGGTACCCAAAAAGTCGTGAAAATGGTTAAAAATGGTCGGAATACTTTCCAACCGCACATATCCCCAGCTTAGGTAAAACACCTCGGTGTATACATAGAGATGTCCAACACCACATATCTATATAGATACGGTATATATCGCGTGTGTATGTATCCTTAGGTGGGATGGTTACGAGTGGAGGATCAGACGATATTGTCGATGGGTAAGCGAACGGTGACCCACTCGTCCCGTTTCCTTGTCACCGTGGAAGAGGCGAAGAAGGCAAAGAATCAGAGCAGTTCGAGGGAGGACGAGGAGGCCACTTGGAGGTTGCATATTCGCCAGCTCAGGGAAGCCGATCGAGGCTGCTACATGTGCCAAATCAACGCGCAGCCCATGTTGAGCCAGCTGGGATGCGTCGACGTCCTAGGTATGCCTAATTGCGCAATATGCGCATTCCTACCAGCCATGCTCGCGTCCGCGTTAGACGTTTGCGGTCGCGGAGAAGCGACCACGCACACCCTCGTCGACCTCCAAACGGCATTAGCAGTATACATATACGTAGAGATGGTGGTGCTATAGTAAACGGGCGCTAATACGAGAGCACGCACCAAAGCGTACAATCGCGTCCGTCCACGCGCGTTTCGATTAACCGTCGAGCTTCGCGCGTTCCAGGAAAATATATATGCGTCCTCCGCGTTAGAACGCGTTTACACAATGACCATCTACACACGAAAGCACGGTTACATGGTCGACCGCACACTAGAGAGCGAGAGAATCACGCGAGCGCGAGCATCGTCCCTTTGTCAGGGGACGAGTAATTATTTAGGGTGCGACTATAGCCACGAAAGGATAATATTATCTTGAGTTTTGGTCAACCCCGTTTCTAGTACCTGGTGAATATTATTATTATTATTATCATTGCTATTACTAGTCTCGAGATATCCATGGTACGGCTTTCGTTCTCCGTAACTTTTGATAAAAGAAATATCTTTGTTCTAATCACGCTCAGCCTCGAGTGAATATCCCTTTGTTCTTGCCTCGCTGTAGAGATAGCTTCACGTGTAATCTATTGATTTTGTATGCACTCGAAAAAAAAGGCTCGTGGGGGGTACGCGTGCCTGCTGAGCAACGGACGATAAAAAGGAAGAGAATTGGACGCAATGAAATTCCGTTCGCGAGACACGGGAAATGGTCCCTTTTTAAGCGAATGGCGTCACGCGGCGTCCTTGTCATGGTCGACAACGTGTACGAATTCTTCGTAGAGCGAAGAAACGAAGGAGAAGTCGAAACGACCATATCCGGCTCGTTAGAAAAGGCTACGACCGAGAAACGAGCTTTGCCCGTTTCACGAGAAAACGTCGTCAAAATGCTCAGCGCATTTTTCGTACGACCCTCTTCTTTCTTTCTCACTCCTCTCTCTCTCTTTCTCTTGCCATAAAAGTTTCAGGCGCATATACGAGAGAGCAATCTCGATGCATATGGGCGCGAATAGCCGTCCGTTAGGCGTGGAAACTAAGTCGTTATATTCAAGGAGAGAGAGAGAGAGAAAGAAAAAAATAAAGAAATTCAACGAAGACGCGTTCTCGACGCTCACGTTGCCGTAAAATCTGGCTGTCCCGTATCGAGTCACATTTATTCACTCTTTTTGCGGCTGTTTACATTTTTCGTCCTCTTCTCCGATAGATATTTCTTTAACTTTTTTAGGCAATGACATTAACTCTTTTCGGTTCTACGTCGAACCGGACTGGATACTTCGTTTGGAGTATGCGATAGAAGAGGCTTTTGTATTTTTGTTAGATAAAACAAAACGTTTGCTATTTGATTTAAAGTATGTAAAATCTAGTGATCGTTCTAACAAATTAATGTATATTCTATATGCAAAATTCTTCATACTCTTTTTGTAGTTCTTTTATTTGAACAATTGAAATTGTAATTCTAAATCGGCAATTTCAATCAACGCTATTTCTTTTAATGGAAAGTTTGGGTTTTTCGCGTTCTTCATAAAAAAAAAAAAGGAAATTCATCCATTACCGTGAAAGAGAATACTAAAATATCTTTTTCGAGCAGAGTGGTCAGTTTTTTCGAGCTTAAGTGAAATTTTCCAAAGGGGAGTATTAAAATTTACGCGGTTTACACACATAGCGTTCATAATATTAAATAAACGGCGTATTTGCATCATTATTGCATAAACGAAATATTTATTACGTACCGAGATAGAAATTCTTCGAGTGGAGTCCGTAAGTCATTCGATGCGAAAGCAAAAGAAACTGAAAAGTTATTGAACGCGGCCGTGGCTACGGGAGCTTTGGAGTAGGGAGAGTAAATTTCTGTTCTCGAATCGAAAATTTCTCGGTTCAATATTCCGCCGTTCTAATATCGAACACGAGAAATATTGAAGACGTCAATATAGAGCACGGAAATTATTGGGCTCGTCAATATAAAACGCGGAACTATCGAACACGTGCGATCTTCTCCAGAGAGGTAGAGAGAGAGAGAAAAAAGTCAGACAGAGAAAGAGGCAGAGAGAGAGAGAGAGAGAATCGGGCTGAAGATTGAATAAACCCTAAAACGAGAAAAAAAGAGATAGATAGAGAGGATTGTTAAGTTGACGCACCAATTCAATTTCTTTCTGTAGATATAGTTTAATTTCTCGAGGTCTCCAAAGTTCAGTCGAAATTAGCAAATAAAGTTAAACGACAATTATCCCATGTTAAGGGGCACACCTAGTGTGACAGCCTAGAAAAAGGCAATTTTTGGGAATTAAAAAAAAAAAAAACTAGTGAATCAATCGTTTTAAAATTTTGAGGGTATATTTATACATGTTTTGAGAATACCCAGTAAAATTTTTGAAATAAAATATTAAATATTTTTGAAATGACACGCGATCTCCGGCGGCGCCAAAAAAAAACGGTCCTCCACTGCTGGCATGATTGCAGCCTTCTCCGTTGATAAAACCTAAAAAAAAAAAATTCTCCTTAAACTTAAACATATTGTCTGTACGATGACCCTCGGACGAACAAAAAAATCAAAAATTGACAAAATGGCGGCATGTTGAAAAAAAAAGTTAAATTTTACCCAAAATTTTGGTCGTTTTTGGCCTGCCAAAATTCGATTTTTGATCAGATCAAAAAACTGGAGGGTCATCGTATGGAGAACTATATAGAGAAGATGCAAAAAAAATTTGATAGCGATCGGATCATTTGTCTCCGAGTAATCATGCCAGCAAATTCGAAAAATGCTGTTTCGAGAAAAACGCGTTTAAAGATAAAATGATCGTTTTCACTGTTATAAATGGATTAAAATCATACTTATAGCTAATCTGCTATTCCAGGCCCATATAATTCGCCTTCCTCTTCCTCAAAAAGTGCTTGTTGAGATGAAGAAGCTCTTCTTCGAGATGATCGACCCTCTTTTGACCAAGCCCGTTGGCGATGATCAGCGATTCGTATTCTCGTCTCGTCCTTAAGAGCCGTATAATCTCTTGCTGCAGGTCCAACTTTCACTCCCATTACATTAAAGATCTTCAAAATTGAGAAGTAACCGTCATTGAATATTGCTGTTGCCAAAAAATTTGCTAATTCGATAGTTTTCAATCCATTATGAAGGTGCTTTGGTGAAAAGTGCCAAAGTAAACCGTTGTAACTTTCATTATTATTTTGAGTATTACTACCTTTGCATCTATCAAGCAATTCATGTCGCGATAAGTCTTCATAAATAGGTTTTCAACAACAACATTCGCGGTGACATTCGGCCGAGCACATAGGCCCGGTAGCGCCCGTAGCCAATGCAACTATCTAACTGCCGAGCGGCTACTCTTTTAAATGGCTGTAACTCAAAAACTATTTAAGATATCGATTTAAAATTTTAGTATGTTATTTTTAAAGGTATAACCTATCGAAATATGAAAAAAAAAAAAATCGATTTTTTGAAAATTTCACACTAGGTGTGCCCCTTAATGAGAAAAGTATGAGAAACCTAGGTATAATCGAAAAACGTGGATTAATCTAAATTTTCTGATCCCTTTTCCTCGTGATCAATAGGTACCCGCGTAGATATGTGCCTACCTATAACGCTGTCTTCTTAACCCGGTAGGGTTGTAGGACAAAAAAAACGGGGTACTTTAAAGATCCCTACGATAAGGGATGCAAGAGCGCATTTTTTTAAGCGAACGAGCGTACTTTGCGATAAAGATTACGAACCGTTGACCTACTTTTAAGTAATGGAGTAAGTGATGTTCTCGTGCGATAAAGTAATGAAAAAAATCTACATACAGCCTAACCCTACTACCCTTTAAACGTAGGTACTACCAACGGTCTTGCAGTTTCCTAAAAAGATTCCCATAGAGTGAAAGTAGCTACATAACTTCTGTTAGCAGCTATCTAATACCCACGGAAGTTGTTCCAAGCCAAACTACGAGTAATCGGCTTTTGGGATAGTCCATAATTGGATCGCGACGTTCCGATATTACTCTGACCTATTAACATCGTTGTTGTCTCTTAATCGGTGCTTTTCTCCGAGACGCGCTGCTTCGAATTGTCGAAGAAGCTTCATCCCTTAGGAATGACGAAGGCGAGCAAATAAAGGGGAGAAGAAAAAATCAAATAAAATAAAAATAACATCGCATAGAATCTCGTCTTCCCCTCGAACGAACGGAAGTCCTTCCTCGGGATTTCTTCCTAAAACGGAAACGCAGCAACAGGTTCGACGCTTTATTGCTTTCATCCCCCAGCCCGATGAAGTTTAATCAGTAAACACACGGTTTTCACCAAACCTTTTTTTTCATGTATCGTTCGAACCCCACGCGTTTAGGTACATATCGCGTCATTAGTTTTAAATCCATTAAAGACCACAAACTCGTTCGCGAGTAGCTGCGAGTTAGACGAGAGAAGGGTGAACAGGAGAGCGAGAGGGCGAAGCATTGAAGGGGCTTTAAAAGCATCGACGCTATTCGAAAGTAATCCAAGCGATTCTCCGTCGATTCCATCGCGATTTTAAGTGGAGTGCGGCTCCTTAAAAGATTTCTTTTACTTCTTTTACTTCTTCTTCTTCTTCTTCCCTTCTCCTCTTCGGCTCGCGATAAAAAATATGTCGACGCGAGCGAGAACGTTCGTGAGATAAAGGAACTCTCTCTTTCTGTCTCGGTTACCAGCTTTTTAAGGATTTTCGATATGCAGCTTTGGAAAGTATAATGAGAAATCTAAAGAGTGGAGCCCGTGGAAGGTATTTTTTAATCTTTACGATACACTTTCGACTCTGGTAGGAGGATCGATAAAGGGCGAATGTAGTTCGGCAAACGATCTCGATGGATTTACTGATAGAGACTGGCTATACAGTACGTGTATACTAATTAATCCACTTGCGATTGCTGTACTAATTGCTTATTTCTAATATTATAAAACTTGGACAAACATTTCTTTCGCATAATTTAAACAATGAAGATTTCTAAAACTTTCAAAATTGAAATTCCTACGAGAGAAAAATTTTAAAAAGAATATCATTCTTTACCATCTACTGCTTCACCCTGTCAAAGAAACAGTTTTGGCACGCAACCTTTTACACATAATCTCTCTCTGATATTGCCTCAAAAATTCTTCTACCTTCTAACAAATTCTTCAAGAGAGCAAAAATCCTTTATTACTTACTTTTACACCATAAAGTTTTTATACAAAAGTTGTTTCCTTAATAAATAAACCAAAAATCACGTACTTACTTACAAAAGCGAGATACGATCGATGATATTAGAAAAATCATCCTATATATAAATATACCCATACGTCCTATGGGTATCACTAAACGAGTATTTAATAGTCGATCGAGATTCGATCGGTTCCGATATTTCTTTCAGTTCCCCCGGACATTCTGAGCAACGGTACATCCGAGGGAGAGGTATCCGTAACAGAAGGGGAGAACGCGACTCTTTCGTGCAAGGCATCGGGTAGGCCACCGCCACGCGTCGTCTGGAGGAGGGAGAAAAGTGATTTCATTCTGATGAGAGGCCTCCACGAGGCTTGGCTCCAAGGTAAGTCGTTTGTTACACACGCACATTGGCACCCTTCTTTACCGGATGCACGTTTCACTCGGGACGACCGCGATAATCGTCTTTCTGTCTTCGCTTACAAACGATGCGCGATGTGCTCCTACGCAAACCACCCGCGTTCAACGATCTACGCGTACTTTAACCTCCTTCGGAACCCTCTTCCTCCAGCACTTATTCCATAAAAACGGTATGCCTCGTAAAAAACATTTTTTTTTCCCATCTTTATTAGAAACCCCTCTTGTTTCGTTCAACTGCGTTCCATCGAATTACACCTAGCATGTTTTACAACTTGGTATGAGAGTGAAACAAGCTAGAGCGCGGCTTTCATCGCACACGAACGAAATTGTAACGCGGAAATCGTAAAAATTCTCTTCCCGAAATGCAAATTGGGAAAACGATATTACGCATATTCTCCTGTAGGCTTATGTATATATGCATGCAATTTATCTATACGCGTATAGGTTTTGGGCTCGTCACGAGGCATACATCTACCTACCAGTTTCCAACTGTCCTTCGCGAAGAGCGATCATCGCCGCTCGATATTTCCTGGGTATCGATGTAAATTAGATTTATTAGCCGGATGATACGTGTGCGCCCGAACCGAAGGCGTATTTGCATCGTAACCGCGTCCGATCGCACTCCCGCAAATATAACGCGTTATTCGCGGATAATTTGGTGGGTGTAGTATATATATATACATATCTATATCTTCAAACGTGGACGCGCTGTTCATGTAACCAGCGAGCTATCAACGAGATATTCATACGAAGGGTGCTTTTATAGTGGACAACCAGTCCGGTGAGAAGCTGGAATTAACGAGGGTAGACAGGAGGCAAATGGGAGCTTATCTTTGCATAGCCAGAAACGAAGTACCCCCAACAGTCAGCAAAAGAGTCTACTTACAAGTGAACTGTAAGTAACTCTCTTTTCTCGTCTTTAAATTAATCCTGAAGAAAAAATTCATGGAAAACGTCCTTGGATATACATATATGTATAATATATAGATTAGATATATGTGGAAGCGCATGCGCGGGTTCGACTCATATTAGATATCTCGCGTCCGTTCGCGAGATATTTCTTCGGCTCGCTTTATCGAGATATTAAAAACGAGTCTTTTTCCTTTTTCCATTTTTTTTTATATGCGATGCTCAGCCCGCGTTCACCACCATATGGCGTCGAGAACCTAAATGCTGAATTTCACACTAGGCTACCATCGAGAAGTCCTATATCGCTCCTATATCGCATTTGTTCCATACAATGACGTTATAATAAACGTTTCGCATCGAATCTCGTCCCTTCCTCCATCCCCTAACGAATCTAGAGTGTCAACCGATATCGCATATAAACCGTATACTTTGACTTTTCAATCGTATCGCACAAGTCCACTCGAGTATACGCGCGAATATTTTTCGTAACGCGATATCGCGAGCGTTGCGTTAACAAAATAGATTCGAAAAAAAATCAAAGGAAATCGAGGAATAGAGAGAGAGAGAGAGCTGTCATGTGCCTCCAATCGTTTATTTCTCGCTCGAGCCACTCGAGCTAGGTTGCGTGATACCTACACTGAAATCGATTTATTATATACGAAGCAGAATTACTTTCGAACGAGCAATTCTATTCGTTATTCGAGTAATAGAAAGAGATGAAATCGATCGTTCGATTTGTCTCTCCGCAATATCGTCGCAAACAAGTACATAACTATATATGTATATAAATATCTATGTACGTACGTGAAGGGGAAAGAGACCAGTCGATAAAAGCTTAACGACTTTCAAAAGAGGATAAATATATAAAGTCACCCTCTAAATAAATGGAATAAGAGAGAAAGAGAGAGAGTCGCACTAAATGAATCAACCGTTAACGATTTCAGTCGCACCGAGCGCGAAAGTCCGTAATCAATTGCTGGGTTCACCGTTGGACACGGACGTCTCGCTTATCTGCTCGATCGAGGCTTATCCGAAGACGATTAACCTCTGGACCAGGAAGGAACAAGTTATCATGAGCGGGTACGTGTCAAAAGTGATGCTCCATAGTTCGAATACCTACTTACTCTAACTTTCGTTCGACAGCTTTAATAATAATAATAATAATCGATTCGATTTTCCACCAATCCACGTTCCTTTATCTCTTCTTTTTCCTTCTTCCTCTCTTTTTATATTAAACGAAAGCGATGTGTGTCGATGTAGCGGAAGATACGAGATCGACGAACGGAGCCATCCCGAGGAGGAGTGGAAGACGACGATCGAGCTGAAGATAAAACGCCTACAGAAGACGGATTTGGGAGAGTACACGTGTTCAGCATCCTCGAGTATGGGAAAAACCGAAGCCACTATCAGGGTATACGGTAAGAGAAGATATAAACCTGCAACCGTGAGAGAGAATCTTCTGCCAAATATCTCTACGAATCTTACTTTCTTCGATCTTTTGCGTTCTTACTCTTTACACGTAAGAAAAGCACATAGCTTTAAAATTCGATCGATATCGTATTTAGAATTTACGATCTCTAAACCATATCCGTTCGTCGATCGATTTCAGTAGCTGTTTTAAGAAAAAAAAAAAGGCGATACCTTTCGATAAACTTCTTATCTCCCGTCGATTTACTTTATTTTTTTTCGGACAAATACGATATCCTTAGAAAGATTACGCGTACCATCGGCTATACAACCCTATTCCAGACGATATACGAAGAAAACGATTATGTGAATTCTTTCAGAGATCGAACGGGCTACGGTACCGACACGGGCGACCTCGCCAAGCTGGAAGAAGCATAACAGAGGCGGGAAATCAAAGAGCGTTCAGGGGACAACGGTCAATCGAGTTTTCCACCAGCTGAGCACCCCGGCGATGCAGAAGAGTACCTCCCGATTGATCTTTAGCAACAAATACTACTCGACGAGCTCGACCACCGTCGATCCTCGCGGCTCGTTGGTCGTTAAAGGGAAGAATGCCTTCAGCGAGTCGAAGGAGGAGTCGAAGGTACGAAATGTTGCCGGTATCGCCAGTATACTCATCGCCAAGCAAATATGCACCATCTGCCTGACGTTTTCATTGACCCTACGATAAAGGGACTCGTCCGCGTGACTCCTGGTGCTTACCGATGAGCACTACTTTCCCTTTTACCACACACCTTCACTCCCATCCCTCAAAACCTCACTTTTTTCTCATCTTTTGCGAGGCTGTGTCTGGACCCTAGCAAATTAATGAAGAAAGATGATAGGCGTGTGTAATAATGGAGGAGGAGGGCTGTGTACCGAAGAGCGTACTATTGCGAATTTAAAATGAATGAACGCTTACGAATGTATTTTTTATGAACCTTTTGTCCGTCACGAAACGGAAAGAGAGAGAGAAAAAGAGGGGAGGATAACTTATGGACGGAGCGTGCTTTTTTGTTAAACAAAAAAAAAAAAAAGTAAAGAAAACCATCGAACGCGGCCATTCAACGATATCGTGTATTTTTGAACGGAGCGCCTGAATTATGATATCGAGCGATCGTCTTCGTTTATTTGTCGGTTGAGATTATACGGGGTAACTTTTATAATGTTAGCGTCGATGATAGCCTTATTGCACCGCGGAAGGACATGTATTTCGAGCGCATCGTTAGTGCCGTTCCGTTGACTCGATTCTTTCTTCCAAGTCAGAGGTTTTCTTACGAGATGAGGGAAAAGCGGAACGTTATCGTATATAATCGTTTTCCTTTTTTTAAACTTTACCGCTTCGTAAATATATCGAAAAAACGGGTCAACGATAAATCGTGTCTTATCTATTTCCCGCCTTCAATTCGTTTCGAAATTCGCGCCATTTTCCTAACCTCTGATTTGGACGATTTCAAAAATATATTATCGCGCGAATCATTTCGAAATGGTGCCAAGTTGTATAGTAACAACCTAAGAAACGCGTCTGATGATATTATGATACACGTATTGTGTTATACGACGACAATCGTTGCATCACGACGTAGATAGCATATATGTAAGTCGCCATAAAAGAAACACACCTGTCCGAGATTGACTTCCATTATCGTCGATGAACATTGCGACTACTTGCTGTCTATGTAACACAAAGAGTGAGAGGTACATGTGTATATGCATAATATAATATTGTATAACGTAAGAAATGTCAGAGAGAAATATCATTCCGGTAACGGCAATGGCGGTGCGATTGAAACGAATCTATACTATCGTAACGATACGTATATTTGCTAATTAATTGTAATACTCTTTTTGTAAGATCAAATGCATTTTCGCGTAACGTGAGCCGAATATAGGCACTAACCGAATCAAACTATTCGATTTTATTCGAACGCAGACAAATAATTAGCGTACTAAACTTACACGTGTAAGAAGGGTAATAAGATGTCTTTATTTATCGACGTAATACCGAGGGTGAGAGAAAGAGGACGTTGTATCGAGGTACCTCGGGCAATTCATATCTATGATACATATATATATACACACACACAACACGTATGCAAGATCCATAATCATATACATGCAATCCATAAAAGCATACGCGTTCGGCAATGTAAGTTTCTTCTATGAGGGGCGTTGCTTGTTATTTCCATTATTTTTTTCGTAACCTTTTTTTTCTCGATCGTCGGTAAACAAGTAATGTACCTCATACCGGTAATAACATTTAAATTGACCAATTATCGCGTCAGCCTGTAATTGTAGAAACTTTGTATCGCCTTTTGTAATTTCGTTTTTTAGTACATTCTTGAAATAACTTGTACAATATAAAAAAAGGAAGGAGAGAAGCATGTAGAAATTATATTATAAGGGTACTTTCGAATCCGCGACACATGATTTTATTGTATTCGGCATTTGATTTTTATCAGAAGTAATTTTGAGGAATACGCTGTTCACCTTGCCCATCGTTCGTTCATTTTGTTTTATATTTTTATTGATCGTTAGAGTATTTTCTATAAAAGTTGCAAGTATATACGAAATGTTACGTCTGCTTCTGCTATTAAGCTTTAATTCACAAAATGACAATAATTGTATGTAAGACAATACAATTGTACATAAAGTATCATGCTAATTTAGTTAACGAGTATACTTGCTGGAATCTCGCTAATAAATTAATAATATTAATATGTTGCGCGATAGAAGCAATGCTCAATTATAGTGATCATAATTATTATAACTTTTACATGTAGAAAAATATTTTTAATGGTCGTTTCTACCTCATAGGGCAAAAAAGAAGTACCAAGATACAACAACCACGTTTCGATGTAAACGAAATTTTGAACGTAGTAACGTAATACATATCAGTTTTCAAACTGTATCGCATTATCATTTTATACATATCGTAGTTATCCTCTATTTTTAAGTAAATGTAATCTATAAATGGAAGGATATATTATGGTGGATGAGGTGAACACGATGAATTCGCACAAATTACTTTATTGCGACTCATGTACGCTTTATTTAACAACGTACAAAGCAGTCTATTTTGTAAATCTTTTTTCTATCGCTCTACCATCAATCGTTTACTACTTTATATCTACAGATTTTATTGCAAAATGAAGTATTTGGTACATAGAGGTTTCTATTGTATTATAAATATAATTTTGTTACCATTTTCGCGAGACCACAAGGCATATCTTACTCTGTAGATAAGATGATAAATATACCATATGATATCGATTAAATAATTCGATAATAACGTTAAAAACGAATGTAAAAAGGAATAAGTATATACATAGATACGCGTAAGCAAAACATTGCATTCGATATTACGTACGACCGTGAACGTCGATTACTGCAGAGTACAAGTTTTTAGGTCGCATTGTGTGGTTTTAGCGTCAACGAGAAGCTAGGATATCTGCGACGTTAAAGATATGATAAATGTACCTATTTAATGAACACTGTATATCACGAAGCGATACTCAGTATAATAATCCTATAATAATTGTATCAAAAGGAATGTTGTTGTTTATAGAAAATATATTGTGAGAATAAAAAGAAAAAAAAATGCTCCGAGATCATGTAATTATATAGCTTTGGAAGGAATAACATGTTGATAAATAAATACTACAACCCAATTAGAAATGATTTTTGCTTTATGAATTATAATTAACTTCGAAGGTTACTTCGGCGTTGAAAAAAGATTAAGTATGCATGTTCGCGATACATTCTCCATTCCTATTAGCCCATTCACACTTTGACACATTACAAATGTTTTTATATTTCTTCCATGAAGTATCTTTGTACAAATATATAAAACTTCTTTACAAAAAGTTACTATTCTAAGCCCAAAATAAAATACTAAATGCCATGAAAAGGCAACTTAAAGCCACGTAAGGACTTTTCCGCTCACCGATTCGTGCACATTTCCAAAACAATCCAAGGAACCTGGTGATAAAGCTCATATTAATAAAAATAATTAATGAAAAGAGATTCCTATAACTATATTATTTACTGAGCGACTAATATTAAAAGAATTTGTACTAGAGTACTGCATATATAATAAGGAGCTTAATGCCACAATCCTGCGCACTCCATGCAATATTCTATCACTTGTAAACTCAAATATATGATGTTGATTTATTCATACATACCCAACTTTTCCTAGGCGATTGTCTAATAAACTGGGGGCAATTGATCTGATATAAGTACAGGTACATATTAGCAAAAGTATTACGCACACCAAACTCTGGAAATTAAATATAGCAGACTGCCAAATATGGCAAAGGTTAGTAAATGTTTCTTTTGTGCTGGAAAAAAAATGTAATTTTAATAAACAAGTTTATATGACGAATGAAGGAACGAAAAACAGTAATATAACAGTTCGCATGAAAATATACAGTGATAGTTGTAAATACTGCACAGTCTTACGTCTATAATCGTACATAAAATAGGTTATGTGTAACCTAAGTTTATATTTTAATATTTCTTACTTTTTACACTACAGAATTTATAAAGTAATATCTCACAGTGATTTACCATTATGACGGAAAAACAGACGACTCGCTGTCATTTAAATATCGAAGATCATAGAACGTGTGACGTTTCTCAAATTCAAATGCACAATGTCGTGGTCGTGTCAGCTTTGCAGGCTTGACAAAAACGTTCTAATCAAAGCTTCTCTTCGTACTTATAGACTACCAATGAAAATTGACTTCTTCCTAATATGCGCAAATGTTGATTGGTTTACTTAAGTTGTCTCATATTTAAAGGCAATTGGTGATTCGTTAATAAAATTCGAATTACAATTACTTTTACACATTGTTTAATAAACTAAAACTATTTGTTGAATATATGTACTTTCTTATATACTCTTAAAAATCCTGAAAGCGCTTACGAATTTTTATTTTTTAGAGAAATTTTCATCCATTAGTAACACTATTATCAACAATTCATTCTAACCTTTATTTGCTTTTAAAAGTTAAAAATTTATAAATGGATAGTCGCTTAAATAATTATTCATCATTACAACTCAGGTTTTAAATCACGCAAGTGACATGTGCCGGGTATCCCCACCATGTGATATTGATGCTTTTCTTTGTACATACATACAAACATTTGCTAAACAAAAAGTAGCAATAATATATCAAAATATTCTTTACATTTGTGTGCATTTTATCTGAAGTTTCTTTTTTGTTGTTACTATGAGTGCAGCAACAGATTTAATTGTAGAGTGTAGCTGCAATATTTGTAAAAGCATACGTTTAAGAATTGATTCAATATTCCACGTGTTAAACATATATGGCTGGATGCTAGATTTTTATGTAGTGGTACGTATATAATAAGATCAAGTTGCTATAGTTTATCTGTAATTGTAAATTATACTTTTAGGATTTTTATCGAGAGAAATTATGGAACAAATTACCAGAAAGTTGGAAACTTGCTTTGCAGGATATACCTCCAGACGAATTCGGAGTCTGGTTATCACGAGAATTACCTTGGTTAGTCCAATTTACTTTAATTCATAACAAAATATATTTTTACATTTTGAAATCAATTTGTTTATCCTATAAATTTTTTTATTTATAGCAAAAGAATATTACCACTATCATTATTGGCCTTGCGTAGAGTCATAGATGTTTTACAATTGAAGAGGGATGATAAGAGTCCAAGCAGCACTTTACAATGTGAAAAATCAATGAAACTAATGACTACATCTAAAACATTAACTTCTTTATGTTCATCAGAAAATAATCAACAGTTAAGGAATTTAGACTCTGAATCCTCAAGATTTATAAATCTATTTAAAAAACATGTAAAAAAAAAGAAGATACATGAAATAGAACAGATGGCTCAGGTGATTATTTTAAATAGAAATTATGGTTGACAGAATTTACATATAATATGTGTAAAATGTAGATGTGTGCACATTATGCCTACAAATCAGACTGCAAATGCATAGTAGACATTGGTGCAGGTGTGGGCCATTTAGCTAGGATATTGAATTACCAGCATGGACTAAATGTAGCATGTATAGAACAAAATGAACAATTATCCACAAAAGCAAGGTAAGTTAATACAAGTTCCTTTTGTAAAACATATAATTCGCATGAGGTTTACAGGTTTTATGATGCAGAATTGTTAATGTCTATACGTAAACATGTACCTAATTTTTCTCCTGTTAAATTGGAACACGTATCAGTGAAATTAGAAACTTCTAATCATGCAAAAGAAAAAGTAAAACATCTTTTACATGAAGTATTCACAAATGTTTGTAATGTTGATACAGAGTGTCCTAATTATGGAATTATTGGACTACATTCATGTGGAGATTTAGCATCAATTCTCTTAAATATATATTCATCGACTAAAGAAGCAAGGTTCATGTCCATAGTTGGATGTTGTTACATGAAAATGACATTATCGTTAGTATCTTGTGTGGTAAACATTTCTATTATCTTATATCATAATATTTCTTGCATATTTTTATTTATCTACTAGATGCAATAATGGAAACAGCCAGAAGGGATACCCACTTAGCTCATTTCTGTTATCAAAGAACCATAAAGTTTCATATAATGCTTTGGAAGTAGCTTGTCATGCTATTGAAAAGCATTGTGATAAATTGAAAACTAACAACTATGCGGACTTAATAGTACAGTATATTATATATAAAATTATACTTGAAGTATGTCTAAATTAATGAACATTTATTTCTTAGGTACATGCCTATAGAGCAGTCTTAGAGAATATACTTACAGAAAGAAATTTGTTGACGCCCCATAGTCAATTGAAAAATGTTAAAGTAACGGGAAACATGACATTTAAAGAGTTAAGAAGCTAATTCTTTTATATAAAATTATATGACATAACTTAGGAAGTATTTATTATTTTATATACACTTTTTACTTTCAGATATTGTACACTCGCGACTCGTCATCTTCAATCGGAATTACAACCAAAAGATACAGATCTCGAAGGAGTAGAAGTAGAAAACTGCTTGAGTTATTGGCTACAAATTGTCATATTTTCTTCTCTTCGAGTTTTTCTAGCCCCATTGGTAGAAACCTTAGTACTTCTAGACAGATTTTTATATCTCTCTGAAAGAAATTTGAATCCCGTAATAAGACCGGTATTCGATGCAAAATTATCACCGCGAAATTTAGTTTTAATTTCTGTAAAAAATCATGACAAAATATAGATGACATAGACATGTACTTCTAATAACATAATTTCCTAATTAAGATTTCATTTGTCTTACGTTAAATATTAGCTACGCGGTTGCTTAATCCAAAAACCCCATTTGGCGAACGTTTCACCGTTCTTTTCCTCAGTCGGACCACGAAATACTTTTATCTTTACACGTGGAATGTCACCTATAAAAAAATAATCAAAAATAATATCACATAATATTAATCAAACCTAATTCTTACCATATATTCCATAATGTGGATCTTTCGGTTTATCATCTTCCGATAGGGCATGCATTACCAACGACAAAAGACACCATATGAAAAGCAATCTCTGTAAGAGTAACATACCGTAAAATTAAAAAATAATTACTTTATTACTACGCAATTAAGATGTTTCTTATTTTGTTGACTGTGTTGGATGAAATTACTACAGCAGTTGAAATGAGCATACCTTATATACACTGACACACGGTATTTGGAGCATGAAGTACGATGATAGTTTTGTTCGTGATTTCTTCATGAGGTTTTTTTGTTACTAAAGAGAAAGTTATTTTCTATTAGATACGTGACCGTATTATAGAAAGGCCCGATCAAATTATTCCGCCAACAATACATCTCTATTTGGCATAATATATAAAATATCGGGTATAAATAAAATAGAAATTCTTAAAATTTTGATAATGTATTTCCATTTCTTATATTGATACGTTTGCCTCCATCTCTTTTAATACGGAAGCGCCCGAATACATCATTTGTAGAACGCCTATACGTACATTCAAACTACACGAAAAACATTGACGAGGAATGATTTTAAGACGCCACTCATGGCGCTTCCCAAGAAAGCACTTTAAATCTAAATGAAAAAAGAAAAAAAAAACAGATTCGTATAGATGTCAGTTCTCGAAGTTTTCTCATCACATTTTTACACATTAATATTTATTATGTAAATGCGAATTAGTATTCGTAGTAGTAACGACGTAGCACTATCTCACGATGATTTATAACTCCTCTGAAACTTCAAAAAATTATTTTCTATACGGTCTATAATGTATAACATTTTGATTCTTCTTTTTCTCCATGGAAAAAAAAAAGAAAAACCTCAAAATTCTCCTGTCACTCGACGTTATCATACTGTATGATTTGGCTTTGTCGCAAAAACGCTTTATAACAGCGAGTAAAGAGAGGGAGAGAGAGAGAGAGAGAGAGTCGATTATTGTCTCAGGATACAAAGCCGCTTATTAACAATCACAGATACAAAAACGAGGAAGGCGTTTTGGTACGTTCAATTGTGCAAGATACAGTAAAGAAATAATCGTTGACTTTGAAAAATATCTTAAAAATGAATGAGTTCTCAGGTATCTTCGCTCTTTGCACATTTGACATTATAATATGTCGCGTCTATATTTCCTTTTATTCATAGATACGTCGTTAAAATATTTTTATAAACACGAATATTACATTGGATAAGCGTTGCGAAACGTAATTATTTTTTTTAAACTGTTCTTGCATTTAAAAATTATTCGGAAATGAATCGGTATTCATTTTTTTACGCCTAATTTAGTTATGAATCTCCTTTGCGTGTGTGTGTATATCTGAGCATGTATGTGTATAATATATATATATTTATGTATATATTTATATTATATATATTAAATTTAATAATCCTTGGCCTTAAAGTTTAATGCTTAACGGCTACAACTCTCAATATATAACGTTTAATATTATTAACAAAGATTTCTTCTCGATCAATAAATCGTGATACATAATTATTATCATTTTTTGGAAGACATCATTGGAAGACGAATTTCATTTTTTTTCATGATTATTCAACGACCCTCGGTATTATTTAACGTTTCGATAGTACAACAGCTTTGTTTTAATCGCTACATTTCTAAAAGATCTATTTTTAAAATTTCTTTATTTGCGAACCAAATATTTTAATGGTTGTCTTTAAATAAATAACAGACACATTTTGCATTAAAATTATCTATATCATTAGATTCGGAATAAAAATATAGAAGCATTAGATATAGATGACCATTAGATTCTGTCGGACTATCGGAAGGCTAAAGAATGATATACCACGCGTCGAATGTTCTCTAATCGATAAAGTGTCGTACAGCATGCCAATAGAGAAAGAAAATGGATGATTCGTATTGCATATCACGCGTGAACCAAGAAATCGCACATTAATCAGTACGATATACAAAGTCCAAGCGCCAACGTACGTAGCTACCTTAATATCTGCACGATAAACTTGAAAATCGTAAAAAAAAGAAAAAAAGATCAGCCGAAACTGCTTCAACGAGAGAGAACATTCCACGATTTTTCCCCTAATCGATGTAAACCGCGTGATACACATCGATCGAACTTAGAACCTAAGATATATTTTCTAAACGATTTTTACAAACCTTTTGGAAGACATTCGATTATTCAACTAGTAATCTCGTTTTGTACAATTCTCTTGTACATATATACTTAGCACGTTACGTTGAACCCTTCGATGGCACTTTTTTTTTGTTAATTAATGTCACACTACGTTTAGGCGTTAGCTATCTTCTTTTAAATCTATGGCACAAACACGTGGAATAACTCTGGTATTTTTTTGTTGTTTCCTTTTACATATCTCGCGAACGGAATTACTATGAGTATAATAATAATAGTGACCATCGAACGTCGCTACGGCGTGCTTCCTTTTGGATCAGCGCGTATTTAGAAATTATAAGGTACGCGATTAGGATTAGAAAATCCATATAACTATCAAGTCATTGATTAACTTGTACAACTCTTACAGGTTTTCTCTCTTCTTCTTTTTTTTTTTCTTTTCGCGATATAACGCGATATGTGGAAGACATCGATGCTTATAGTTCGCGCGATATGGTTCGCTATGTGTTTTAAATCTAAATGAATTATCTAAAAGCTCCGTCGATCATCGACGTCGCGGCAATGATCGTTGAAAAAAAAAAAGAAATTTTCGTTTTGGAAGACTCTTGATTTGTAACATTTCGTTTTTTCCCTCCTTTTCTTCTTTATCTTCTCTTTTCGAAGCTATGAATTCTTGTTGTTTTGCATATTGTTAGATATGTCAGTTCTGGTTGAATTTAAGTATACAATATATCATCAAAATATATCTAACGCGACAGACGCGCGCTGTAACGAATATCATCGCGAATATTACGACAGAATTCCTAAGCGATCTTAAAATGGAAGACACTTGATTTTGGATTATCGATAAATCCAATCTTTGATCGTTCAGACACGTTGAAAGAATCGAGATGAACGATGAACGTTAGGTGAAAAGATGAACAGAGGCTACGATATCCGAATGCTACTCTCTATATATCTCTCTCATTATTACGCGATTTATCGTGGTTTGAGAAATCCGACAGCTGATCGCTTCTATAAGTTGTACGTTCGTCAATAATTTATTTAAAAATTCTGCTATTAACCTACTCGTCTAACGTATCTTTAAGAAAAGATCCTACGTCCCGTTTGAATCGATTCGATGAAAAATTAGCACGATCAACGTATTAGTTGAAACTCAAGATCCTTGACCACGACAAAGGCAAAACAAATAAAAATAGATATGATCTAAATGGATATCGGTTTTCTTTTTTAAAAGGGTAAACCAATTTCGAAGGCATTGATTAAGGCCGTACCAGAATCGTATACCCCGATTACTCCGAAGAGTACCCCTAAAAAGATGACGAAGCAATCGTACGCGACCGCGCTCCATTCCATCGAATTCCTTTTGAGCTTGAGATGAAAGTAACACGGCCATATAAAGGACAACATGGTGCCTGTGAAAGAACCAATAAAACCCATGAGAATACTGAAATGTGGTATGAAGATCGCCATGAGTATGGTAAAGACGATAACGCCGACGCGCCACGCGAGACCCCAAACTTTGAGTTCACGATCGACAGTCCAGATCGTGGGGAAGATGGTTTTGGGTCGACCACGGAAGAAAGCCCTTTCGAGAAGCTCGCATGCCGCGTAATACGGTAGAGGATAGGACAATACAGCTTTGACAACCAAGCAGAAATTGACCAGGCCTTTAAAACCAGCCGAATGAAGATTGTTCGTGATCACCTGTTGTGTATCGTTCTGAAACGTCAAGAAACAGATCCAACCAAAGAGAGATTTGAAAGCAGCCGCGGCTATGTGACTCCAATTTAACATCCAATTGAACTTGGAGCGATCGATCAGATTCCCTTCCAGAGTTGGGAGAAAAATCTGCGACGTGTAACTGAACACGATAACGCCTAACGAGATCGGAAAGTTTTCCATGTCGATGGTCCATTTGACTTTGGACCAGCCCCAATCTCCGATCTCTAAGATACAGTAACCGACTATAATGGCGTTTATGAAGAGATGCGACATCGTGCACCAAAAGCTGAGCACCGAGACGTGCTGCAACGACTTTAGAAAGCCAAGCGGAAGTAGGAATATGCCGATCAGCATCATCCAACTTCTCGTGTCGATCGCACCCTCGGGAAAAGTGCCGATCATTAAATCACCGCAGACAACGACGTACAAGATGCAGGTCATCAGTAACTCGATTATCTGGGCGATGTTGACTGCCCTCGCACCCCATCTTGGACCGAAACATTCCTTGGCAATAGCCACGTAGGAATCCCGTACTCTCACGCGTTGTCCTGTCACCGTGTCAAACTCATAGAGACACTCGACGAGAATCTTACCGGTGTAACAGCAAATATGCGCTATTCCAACCATTGCAGCGATCGCCCAATAACCGCCTCGTAATACGGCGAAGGGTAGAGATACGATGAACATACCCTGAAGAAAAATATATTTATTTTTTTCATATTTCAAGATTCCAATTCGATTTTTATTATTCTAAACCAATCTGAACGGTTACCTGAATAGCATTTGTCACGTTCCATGCTGCTTGCCACTCGTTGATCTTCACACCAGTTCCACCAAACTCTCCGCCACCCTCGTCGTATTCGCTGAACTCTCCACTGCTCAAGCTTCCAGTCCTTGCTTTATCGCTGTCAATTTCCATAAAATATAGTTAACAAAATAACGTGGATCGTAACGATCGCGAAGAATACCAACTCACCCGTTTCTTTGATAGCTAAAAGAATCCTCGGCGATCGCGACATTGTTCTGTTCCCGATATGCTTGCTCTCCGTTCATCATCGTCATTTCCGTGTTATCTTCACCTTCTTGAAAGGGTTTGAAGTCACCTGCATGAGCCTGACCATGAGGTTCACCTTGGCTCATACCGGGACCACCACGGATTAGCTCCATGCAAGGACTGTTCTCTGGCCACTTTGCTTTCAACGTTTCCCAAGCTACGTTGACCGTAGCACCGATGGACGGTATGTAAAATCCTCGAAAACTTGTCATTTTCCGACTCTTTTTTCTTCTGAATCTAGGACAATTGGAAGTGCACGAGTTATCGACTGGCATATCTCACGCGTCCTGCATTTTTTCTCTTTCCTACTGCGATATTGTATATTGAAATTGGACATGGAAAATAAATATAAGGATAATAAATAATAATATAAATAAATAAAAGGATTGAACATCTTGATGATGATACGTAATTAAAGATGAAATTACATAACTTGATATTGATGCTAGAATCTCTTGGCATAGTCGGTGTCGAGTGTGACTCGACATTTCTTTGGTTTTTGGACTCGGAGATTTTTCTTCGATTTATTTACAAAGCAAATAAACCTTATTTTTTCGCAACGTACTCAATAATATATGATTTCGAATAAAATGACATAATGTTGGAAATGTGAACGGTCGGGTGCAAAATTATTTTCTTTTTATCATTTTTAAACATCCACGTGTCAATGATACACATATACGCACATACCTATACGAATCAACACATTGTTAATTATTTGAAATTGCGATTAAAACAAGCTGGTACTAAATAATAAGGTTTTTTTTTGTTTAAATTGAACAGCTCTGCGATGAATTGTACAGTGGACGATGAATAGCATACTGATTAGAATAGATATGAATCCAATTTTTACTTTTCCTACATTAAAATATAAAATACGCGATCTCATTCTTTCGATAACTTAAACCCATTAAAAACAATCTTTATTGATAATAATTCATGCTAGAATCAACACTGAAAATATCCTGATTCTCTCGTAATCGTTATCAAATCACAAAAAAAATTGATATTCGATCCTACTACTATGCCACTGTCAAAAACGGGGAATCTGTGTCAAGAATGATACTTTTCAAGATACGATACCCTCCTACATCTTTACTTTTTTAGCCCCAGAAAGGATAATCCCAAAGAAGAACGATAAATTGGCAAAACGGTAAGATTGATACTTAAAACGAGTAGAGAAACGAAATCTACTTACAAGACGAGAACTTCACGATACTTTCTTCTTCCACCGATGAGATTAAAGGGGAAGGTCGGTGCAACCCTCCCGAGGAAGCCACGATCGTTTTTCCTCTCTCACACGTTGAGCAGGCTTGCGCTTTCGAAGGAAAAAAAACTAATCTAAAAAGGAAAAACAACAGTCGTACGATCCTGAAGTCGAGAACGAAGATCCATGGGTGGAAGAAGAAGAAAGGGGACTTGGAACAGATCGGCTAACTAGGAGAAACACAAGGAGAGCATGGCGGTCTATGGGCGATCGTCGAGTCCCTAATCGCGAACCCTTAATCGTCGCATTGACCAGGGGAGGGTTGTCGCTACTGGGATTGGGAGATCGGGGAATATGGCTACACAGCATCCCTCGAACGCGCAGGGCTCGATCGATCATCTACTCGCGGTCCACGCTAGAGACGTCTCGCGTGAGCGCTTCAATCTTGTGCCCACGAAATTCAAGTCGTGTTTTCTTTTTTCCTTTTCAAATTTGCAAATGATTGTTTTCTTTTGACTCATAAAATCACGTATAATATTAATTCGAGTACTCGATCATCCTTGTTAACTTGTTCATTGGACTATTTGATAATCTGTTAATATAAAAAAAAGGTTTTGGATTTTTTTTTTTTAATCTTTCAATCGATAAACGATCGACTAAATATAATCGAGTTAAATTAAATGGAATCAATAATATTCGGTTCGTTTTTAAAATCATGAAACTTATCTCGTTTAAGATAATAATTTATTCCGACATTTCTTAAAAAAATAATTCATGCATCAACCACGTGAAGTATATACCAGAAATAAGAATTGTTTTTACAGCTTACTTATTTGTTGTATAATACGAACTTTAATTTTCTGTGTATGTGTTTGTGTGTGTGCGTGTATATGTTAGAAATCGATAGAAGGGATAGTAAAAATATTCCTGTTGTTTTTTGTAAGAATTACAGCAAGAGTATCGATGATAAGAAATAAGATATTTAGTTAATCTATGTATGAAATTCACATTAGAGGTATCTCTCTCTATTTTTACTGCACACGAAGCAACCGACCGTTATTATTTCTAAATATTTCACGAATTTCGTTATTGAACGTAGACAGTGTTTATACATGAGTATCCTTCGTTTTTTTTTATAGCTGTTAAATGTGCAAGTATAGTATAATTAGGTACATACAAACAGGTAGAGCGCAGTGTAACCACATTGAACACATTACATCATATACATGTATATGTGGACAGTAAGACAATTTTAATTATGGAATTTATGAAAATACGAAATAGTGTGAACCTCTTTCTGAAGATATTTTTTTTCTAAATATGTATACCTCTATTTAAACAATAAGAAAGAGATGATCATCAATTTCTCGAGCCGTAATAAGCTTATGAATGAGAGAGGTAATATTAAAAAAGAAAAGATAAAGTATTAATAAATAAAGAAACGAACATTTTTTATTACCTATCTTAAACATATTACTTTTCACAGTAGCGACTTTTGGTAATTAATACCCACATGTACAATCGTCCATTTAAATCCACGGATGGTTGTCTCTTTGTTCATGTGAATTACCAAAGTGAATTCCTTTTTGTAGTCGCGCAATACAGTGATGAAACTTCTATAATATTGTACAAAAACTAATGCTAAATATTTAGCATCAGTATTTTTGGTAACACTTGTGCGATAATATCGTAAAATATCTTTATGTGTATTATGCAAATGTATACATTAATCGATTCGTCATCGCATTATGAAAAATTTAAAGTTGGAAGTCGACCGACTTCCTATTTACGACTTTTTCGCACTTCGACGTTACATCGAATAATTAAATCATTTCTATATCGTTTTATATAATGATATTTGTTTGACACATTTTCAGTAATAATCAAACTGTGGCTGATCTTCATCAGTCTTTCACTTTCTTCAAGAAAATGCATAACAACATAATACCATGGTATGTACATAAGTATTTTCATAATTATTTAACATTATTTTGTACATACAGGAATGACACACAAATGTAGTAAATATACAAACATCGGAAATACGAAGCTTTTAGAAGTCTAATTAGTCACCAAATTGAAATGAAAGATATGTATACATATATATATATACATATAATATACTCTTAGAAACCAAACCTCATACTAGCTGCATTACCCACCAAGTATAATACCCATGAATCTACGCTCAATTATACATTAATAAAAATGAAATTTACATTAACAAGCGTCACAAGACTCGAAGTAAATTGTCAATAGCCCACTTAAATAACATCTTGCGTTATCATTGTATTATACAAGCGGTGATGTGCACTTAAATCCTTACTATATTAAATACTCTTGTTTAAAGTGTCTAATAATGTATTTGTAACACAGTTACATCTACGACAAAGGCAAAATTTAACCATTTTATTATACATTTATCTGCTGTACTCTGAATGCTCAGTGGAAATGTTTGCAAGTTAAGTGTACTGTGGGATGTTGAAAATGTGATACCATTTATTCGTTGACATCTCTTTGCGTTTGGTAAGAATCACTATCGGATGTTATACTTTCAATAGCACTATCTTGCTGTGAGATCGTTTCTGTACTTCTAGCTACACACATTTTGTTACACTTTATTTCGCAACGGCCAGATTTAAGAGCCTGCTCTGTTAAATTTGGATTTGACGTGGAATGTAACGAAGGATTAGGTTGTGGAGGTACCGGCCGTTGACACGAATGCAACATTAATTCCGGACCTCCTCCGTACGTGTTCAAAAAGAAGTGCCATAGTTCTTCTGGTATTTGTCCACAATCTGAACCTACAAAGCACCGGTTTTATAATATCGAACTAAATTATATTACACTTATATTAGTTATAACATCGCCGAACTTACCAACTTTAAGTATGTTTTGTCCATTCTTATTTACAATAATTGAATTATTATCAATTGGTCCAGGTGGTTGGGTTTCTTTACCTCTAACAAAACTTTGCCATTGTCGCAACCAGGCCATTGCTAAACCATAAATAGCACCAGGATTTTCTGTATTGTGATTTAATCGTTGAAATACTTCCATTTCATATTGTCTTCTTTTTTGCAAGGATTCGTATTTTTCTTCACAAATTGGACACTCATAAAGATGCGTACATGCTGGTCCACCACCGAATCTGGGAAAGTAAATTAGTATAGAGAGGTATAATAGAACTTTATAAACAAATATTTACAGGATCATTTTACAATGTTATTGCAACTTACGTATTATAAAGGAATTCCCAAACTGCTTGAGGTATTGGCATACTAAGTTTATCACTGATTTGAGCTGTCATAGGATTTTCAATACCATGAGGGCAAAGAAAGTCAGAATTATCTATAGGTCCTGGTTCAGAGAACGTATTAAAACGGTTTATCCATTGCCGAGATACAAAGAAATTCAGTTCAGATGGTTCACGAGTTGAAATTTCCATCAATTCCATTGTTTTATCACGTAGCTGCATCATTTCAGGTGACCACTTTTTGTAAAATAACACATAAGCTTCGCAATGCTTAACAGTTTCTGCTGAAACCTCCGTAACGCATTGATCATCAAATTCAAACCATTTATTAACAATAGAATTTAATGCATAGCACGTATAGTGACCACCACCAGCTGTGCCATGATGGCAAATAACTGATATCAAGTCGTATGTTGTAACTTTAGATACGCACTCCTTATGTAAGTATGGTCGCATATCTAATCCTTCCAGTGGAAATGAAACATAATTTGCTATTTTTGAACTAAACATTAATTCATGACGAAATCTTTTCAAATGGACACAAAGTATCTCTGGGAGCTCTAGGACTTTAGAAAACTTAATTCCATTACGAAGTTTGTTACACTTTTCACAACTATACATATTATCTCCTTTCAGCTCATCGGCACTGAAAAATGCAGAGAGACAGTCATGAAGACTAACGACTGGACCCCAAAACCAAGAACGCATCCATTGTAAAAACCATGAGATCCAACCATTCTGATTGGTCACATAAACAACATCAGAACATGGCCCTGCCTTCTGAGGTGTAAGAGATCCTTGATGCAACATATCAATATGATCTCTACTTGGAATGGGTAGTGACAAGTCTTGAAATGTTTCTACTCTTGTAGAAATTCTGTCGCATGTTAGACACTGTACACTGCTTAAAAGCTTACCATCAAAAATATCACTTATGATACTTCTTGTTTTCATTTGTTTTTTGGTACGATGTTTGACAGGTGAATTTTGGGCAGACCTTTGTTGCTGAGGAAAGGGTTGCTCGACCGTAGATTTTTTAATACTTCTATTAGTAAACTTATTTCTTAGCTTCTCTGATTGAGACACACGAGAATAACGTCTCTTCGTACCGCGTTCTCCTTCGTCACTTAATGAACTCTGTTCGCTTACTCCCGAATCACACGTTTCATACTCAGCATCAGATTGGCTCGAACCATTACCATCTACTTCAGTTTCATCATCGTCTGATGAATGTTCCCCGAGACCTTTCAATCTCAGCAGCATATCTTTATCATCTTCGATATGTTCTTTTAATTCTTCATGCAATTGGTCCATGAAACATCGTAAGAATTCTTGTGTATCATGCTGATGATAGCCTCGGAACATGGAATGAACAGTTCTAATACCGGATAAAATGCCATGTGGCACAACATAGCTACGTGTTTTCCTATTCCACATATCTCGTACAAAATTTAAATAGCTCAAGCTTAAAGCAGGTTTTTTATCTTTGCACATATAGTGTACCAAATGACCACAATCCAAGAAGAATTGTGTTAAAGGTGGCACATTCGATAATGCTTGTAGTGCTGCATTCATATAACACGTATTACCGATATTTTGAAGTCCAACCAAACCCCTAGGTTTGCCAGAAAAGTCTTTACTTTCGTCTGAGTCTGTACTGTCTGGAGAATCGCCAGACTTTTCATTAAATAATCCTCTGTCATTATTTACTCTATTTACAAACCATTCTCCATAAAACCTGAAAATTGATGAAAAGAAAAATATGAATATTAAAGACAATTACACATATATCCATCAATTATCAATTTATAGTTTCTACTTACTTGTCTAGCATAAGCCTATCCAAACCATCTATTTTACTATCAATATTATTCGGGGCATCTCCTGAAAACTTGTTGCTCATAGTTTTTCCATCTACTTGATTAGGTGACAACGGTGGAGATGGAACATATCTAGCAATAACTTCTCTTTTACAAGCATAACACCATATACGGTTAGTGGTAAGGTTCATGTGTGCACAGTGGGCAGGAAACGTTTGATTATGAACAGTGCTATGATTTAGGTGCGTCTCTGCACAAGCTACCCAACGACATTCGGGGAAAAGACATAGCCAAAGATTCGGGCCGTTACAATTGCAGTCATTGCATTTATTATATCTCTCCTTTTGAAAAACAACGGACTCAATGCACGAAAGATCGCCACGACTGGCGATGTGAGGACAATTTCTTACTACGAGAGGCATTTTGGATTTCTATACTTGCCCTACCGATTCTAATTAATCGCAGGGCGTTGAATTACACATATGACTTATCTTCTAACATCTGTATAAAATTTAGGCTACGCGTTGCTCATGTTGACGTTCTAATCATTTTCTAACCTGGTCCAAACATGTCTCACCGTGATCGAGTATTATAGGGATTCACCATTAAAACGATTGTCATTGAAGGCAGGGGCACCAAATTTATTATAGGATAAGGGAGCTTCAATTTTGCCCACTTCTATTTGTAAGTGCGTTAGTATCGCCCCACTGTTACGCTCTCTACCGTTTAAGGGCTTGTATTAAATGAAACATCATTGTTACACATTCATAAATAGGTGTTCTAAATACATTGTATAGGATTAACTTTTTTAATATCTTAGATTGTTTAATATTATTTGCCTCTCTCCTAAATATAAAAAGTTTATATTAACATAAAATGAAGTTTTCATTCATGATTGAATATTTTCGAGTATTGCTTTCTAGTCACTCTCACGCGGTAACTGTTGATTTCTTTGCAAATACAGTTTATGGTTGGGTTCAGAGACACGCGCCATGAAGAAATAGTGCGGTCTCGTGCGGTACTGTTCTTTTCAGTGAACTGTCTAACTTTGAAGTGACTAGCGGTGTTGCACATGGATTATTAATATATTTCGGTGACTGTTAACCGTTTCACGTATATTTATATTGCATAAATAAAAAGTAAATATATCCTTGGACAAATACTATTACTTAGGTAATTTGAACCATGATTATTTTTACATCATTTACTTATAACATAAAGTTAACCTATTGTATGTTTTTAACCATAAGATAGAATTTTTGTAATTAGAGAAATCATAGAAAAGGAAAGATCATATGTGTTTAATCATTTTATAAGTAATAGTTTTTATATACATATTGCGATGCAAATTTACTTGAATTATGATAACACAATGTGCTATGCTTACATCATATAATATATTTGTATACTTGTATTGACAGAAGTTATTTATTTTTTTTAGCAAAATGGTTTTGTCTTGTCGATTTTACAAGCAGAAGTATCCAGAGGTGGAGGATGTAGTCATGGTAAATGTACGAAGTATAGCTGAAATGGGTGCTTATGTACATTTATTAGAATATAATAATATCGAGGGCATGATCTTACTTTCTGAATTGTCCAGAAGACGAATTAGATCTATTAATAAACTTATTAGGGTAGGCAAAACTGAACCCGTTGTTGTAATAAGAGTGGACAAAGAAAAAGGTATGTTATTAATAACAAAGTATCATTAATCAGTAATATTAGATAGTATATTTTGATATAAAAAATATTTTATAAAATGTCACATAGGTTACATTGATTTGAGTAAAAGACGTGTATCAGCAGAAGATGTAGAAAAATGTACAGAAAGATATGCTAAAGCTAAAGCTGTAAATTCAATTTTAAGACACGTTGCTGAATTACTTCATTATGATAATGATGATCAATTAGAAGAATTATATAAAAAAACAGCATGGCATTTTGAAGAAAAATACAAAAAGCAGAAAGCTTCTGCATATGATTTCTTTAAGCAATCAGTACTGTAAGTTTCGTTATATACATTTTGTTTTGCAGAATTTTTCATTATGGTTAATAATATCTTTAAATGTGCCTTCTTACTTTAGGGATCCCTCTATTCTAGCAGAATGTGGTCTTGATGATCATACGAAAGAAGTTTTGTTAAATAACATCAAAAGGAAATTGACATCACAAGCTGTTAAAATCAGAGCAGATGTGGAAGTAGCTTGTTATGGTTATGAAGGAATTGATGCTGTTAAAACTGCTTTAAAAGATGGATTAGCACTGTCTACGGAAGAACTTCCAATCAAAATTAATTTAATTGCTCCTCCTTTATACGGTACATATATTTACTTTTATATGAAAAATAAATTTTGTACTGATGGCACACATTTAAAATGTGCTTTCTTATTTTTTTATATTAATATTAAATATTTGATATACATGTGTATGAATTTAAACAATATATTTAGTTATGACAACATCCACTCCGGAGAAACAAGATGGCCTGAAAGCATTAAATGATGCCATTGAAGTAATAAAAGAAAAAATAACTTCCTTGGGAGGAGTATTCAATATACAAATGGCTGTAAGTTTAGTATTTATGGTTATACTAAATGCATGGAAATATTTCGTTATTTTTAATCATAATAAACTATATTTTAATTAAAACAATAACTAAATTTTAATTCACAGCCAAAAGTTGTCACTGCTACTGATGAGGCAGAATTAGCGAGACAAATGGAACGAGCAGAATTAGAAAATGCAGAGGTTGCTGGAGATGATGATGATGAAGAAGAAGTGGAAGGCATGGATGACTTCAGCGGTGGGGAAGGGACAGAAGATGGAAAAACGGAGCATGAGTCTGGGGACGAAGCTTGAATACATACATTTTTCACAGATTTACAAATCTAATTAACAGAAAAAATACCACGTTTTTTTAATTACAATCCCCTTCTCAATAAATATATTCCTATTTTCAGGAAATAAATGATTTATATATTGCTTTACTAATATTTATAGTTGACGATCAATTGAACTTAAAATATCCAACACTCTGTCTATAAATTTTGTCTAAAATTTGATTAAAAAAGTAGCTTCAATAAAGTTGAAATATTTGTGGTTTATACTAACTTCAGAAAAGGATATAGTATAAACAAGGTAACATTTATTTGGACCTTAATAGGAAGAATAAATTTAAAAAATCCAGTTTTTACATTTTTATTAAAACTTTGTACAGTTTCATTCAAATGATTCAATCATTTGCAATCGTGACTTCGACCTCTACACCAGGTTCAATAGAAATACTTGTTATCTGCTTAACAATTTCTGATGGAGAGTACAAATCAATAACTCTCTTATGTATCCGCATCTGAAACCGATCCCATGTCTTGGATCCCTCACCACAAGGAGTTTTACGGGTTGTAATCCTTAAAATTTTGGTGGGCATACGGACAGGTCCTTTGACCTTCAGATTTTGTTTTTTGGCCCCATTGATTAGTTCGGAACATACTGAAATTTGAAGGAATATTCACTTGTAAATATATGTTTCGTATCATACATTTTCATATCATATACAATATACCAAATTTACCTTTTTCCAGAGAACGAACATTACGAGATGTAAGCGTGATCCTAATACGATGAATAGGTGCTACCTCTTGTCCTGGTTTTTCAGGGTTGTCTGTCTTTGCACTTGCCTATGTATAAAAAAAGTGAACATTATTATGATTGGATAAATAAATTATTTCGAAAAAGTAAACATCTAAAAAGTCAAAGTACTAAAATAATGGATATATGAAAAAACAACGATATCGGCGTCTCCGCGTATACCGAACATAACCTTCACATTATATTTGCATCATTGAACATAAAATATATGAGCTTTATATCTACAGAATAAAACTAATAAAGACTTCGGTATAAAATGTCTAACTTACCATTGCTTAAAACTTTTCTTCTGGTCGAGATGATCAATTTATTTCTTAAAAAACTGATCAGCGCTGAACCAGTTTATGCACACGTCGCACGTGTCCAGTCGAAAAGAAGGCGAAGCCTCTTCATTTCCGGTTAGTAGCAATGCGAGATAAATATTCATGGAACGATATCGTTAAAGTGTTACATATTAATTATAGTTTCTTATGAGATTAATTCTGTTATATTTTATTTGATCATACAAATTTTTTTTATATATTTAACTAAATATTGCCTTTGTAGCTGGTGTATAATTTCCAAACATATACAAACATTTACGAATCACCAATCATATCAAGTATCCTTCTAACAGTTTCTCAGTCATTGGTAGAAATAGTATATAAAATAAAGTATAAAAATTGTTTATAATATTTAACATAAAAGCCGACCCTATTAAAAAAAACGTACAAGATAACAAACTATTATAACTTGATATGCAAAATACTGTACTTTGTTAAATTATACATGTTCCTAAAGTAGAAATTCAAAGTTCATGTTATTCATTATATAATTGTACTGATTTTATTATCACATATTTTATATGACCATAGCATACTATATTGTTAATGCCAAATTTTTTATTTCATTAATCGTTCTTATATTATGGTATATCGATAATCAAAATTAAAATAGTATTTTATAATGGTACGGTAACGTAATGATGATATATGAATAAACCAATGATGTTATACAGTATCTATCGCGCGAAATTTGTGCTATTACTATTGGTAATATCGAAAGCCAAATGGCGATAATGATGTATTGAATTGAACTATAAATACAAAAGTATAGAGAGATTGTGATTAGTGCGTAACATTTTCCTCACTTTACGTAACCAATCATCTCTCGTATATCACAATGTATTCGTCTCTTGTAAGCAATTTGATCGTTGAGTCATATAAAGTGTAGCCGTATGCAGCTAACTTCAAACGTTCGGATTGCGCTGTCGCGTCCTTTGACACGCTTAACCGTTTACGAAAACGATTTCGCCACTTTTTCGCTGACGTTTTGACTGTTCTACGATGCCAAGTATTTATATAAAATTCAGAAAATTGCGTCGAAGGCGACACGTTCGTACTTAGTAGTAAAGATATAGTGCGTTCATTCTGAAAATTAAGTTTGTGTGGTGCGTTCATCAGCTACATTTGCTTTATTGATATTTTGAGTGTCATAGAACTTTTAGTGCCTATGCATATCTTGAGGTAAACATTTCATTTATATTATAATATATTCAACATTTTTTCATATGCTACATTAGTTAGTTTTCACTTCGAACTATTTTTTTACATAGAATATTGTTTATGTCGTGTGTTGTATACGTGCACGGTACCTGACATAACCTACAAGATACCAAATTTATAACTATTCGCTAAACCGATATTGCTATGTGCAAAATGCATACGGTTGTATGTGTATACGTAAGACGAGTAACGCACATTGTATGGTAAATTATTTGCAATAATTTAACTAATTTCCTTGCCTTTAACTCAATTTACTTTCATATATGGCATGATAAAGGTAAACTTTATAAATTGAATATTTTTTTTTATTCGTATTTAATTATTCATTGATAAATTATTATTGTGTAATTACAGAAGCATATATTTGTTTTATAAAATATAACAAGAAGTATTCATAAATTCAACCATTTGTAGTTTCTTTACGAATGTGATTATATTACAGAATTTGGACCGTGTTCTAGATTACTTTAAGAACAGATAGTTTTCTATATATACTTGGACAACTTGAGAGACATTATGTCAGAAATTGTTTACCCTCAAGGGTGTAGATCTGTGACTGAAGATCTAGGTCCAGATGAATTGATCAGAAGGCTAAAGGTATAAAGTTATCGAGTTTTATTATCGATTTTCTTCTCCATTTTTTAAATATACTATATTAAATATCATATCAAATAACACATTATTTCATTGAATGTATAGACATTGGCTCATACATTGCAAGCTATGGGTCAAGATGAAGGAATGTATCAGCAATATATTCCATTAGCATTACACTTAGCAGAAGAACATTTTTTAATGCATCAAAGTAAAGATGTTCAATTGTTAATTGCATGTTGTATCGCTGATGTGCTAAGAGTTTATGCTCCTGAAGCACCTTATAAAGATGCAGATCAGGTACATTGTATATCGATTAGTAAATGTTTTGATGCGATTTGGAATAAGTCAGTATATTCTTAATTATATATTTCTAGGTGAAAACAATATTTCTGTTTTTAATCAAACAATTAGCTGGTTTGAAAGATCCTAAGGATCCTGCTTTCAAGAGATATTTTTATCTCCTTGAAAATCTAGCATATGTCAAGTCATTTAATATGTGCTTTGAACTTGAAGACTGTCAAGAAATTTTCTGTGCACTTTTCTCTCTTATGTTCAGAATAGTCAAGTAAGTTTAACTTCCAGGAAAGAAAATAATTTAATTACTCTATTGCTATGTAATAACTATGTAATTATAATTATTATTGTTATTACTGATCTGTTTTTTTAGCGATGAGCATTCTGGAAAAGTTAAAAGTTTTATGCTGGATGTTCTTTGCCCACTCATTACAGAATCGGATATTGTTAGTAACGAATTGTTGGACATTATACTTATGAATATTGTTGAACCAAATAAAACACAAAAGAAGAATGCATATTTACTTGCAAAAGAACTAGTTATTAAATGCAGTGATACATTAGAACCATACATTCAAGCAGTAAGTGATAAATTATTAATATATCTCAACGCAGCACGATATAAATTAGCATGATAACAAAATCCTGGAATCTCTTTACAGTTTTTTAATCACGTATTGATTTTGGGCAAGGAAGAGAAAAGCTTACAAATTTGTAAAAAAGTTTATGATTTGATTTATGAATTGAATCATATCTGTCCAAGCGTCTTGTTGTCCGTCCTTCCACAACTAGAGTGCAAATTAAAATCTTCATCGGAGACAGAAAGATTAGGTGCAGTGGCATTGCTAGCAAGAATGTTTTCTGAGAAAGGCTCTCAATTAGCAGTTCAACATACACAGTTATGGAGGGCATTTTTGGGAAGATTTAATGACATAAGTGTTTCTATCCGTATTAAGTGTGTCCAATACTCAATGCATTTTTTATTAAATCATCCAGAACTTAGGAAGGATATAACTGATACGTTAAAATTAAGACAACATGACGCTGATGAAAGTGTTAGATATGAAGTAGTTATGGCTATAGTAACTACTGCTAGGCGAGATTTTGAAGTTGTATCGGATAGCGAAGACTTGCTTGAATTTGTAAAAGAAAGAACTTTAGATAAAAAGGTATGATAAGAAATAAAACATGTAATTTATTATTACATATCAGATAACAACTATGTTCACTTAGACAATTAGTTTTCTCGTATATGTATATGTGGCTTGTTATTTGTATTTTTAGTTTAAAATTAGAAAAGAGGCAATGTCAGGTTTGGCTATGATATACAAGAAACATTTAAATGATTCGGATGTACCGCAAGCCACCAAAAAAGCTGTTACTTGGATAAAAGATAAAATATTACATGGATATTACATGGCAAGCATGGAAGATAGATTATTGGTAGAAAGATTGTTAAATACATGTTTAGTTCCTTACCAATTACCAGCAGTGGAAAGGATGAAAAAGTTGTATCATTTACTTGGAACAATCGATGACCACGCCTCCAAAGCTTTTGTGGAATTGCAAAAGCATCAACTTGCGTAAGTAGAGTTGTATATAATACTACATATAATTTGTAATTCTCCAATATTGTCATTTTTGTATTAGTTCTGTATGTAGATATTAAATGCTAAATTTTATTTTCACCTATGTGTGATTACTAAGTAATCATAGCAAGAAGAAATATAATGAGAACAGTGTCCATGAATTTAAGTGAAATAGTAACATAGTCTATACATTTTAGTGTAAGGAGAGCTGTTGTTGAATGGCTAGAAATTATAAAACGGCCAGAAGCTACTAACGAGTTATTGACAAAAATTCATCAAATTGCACGTTTTTTGCCTGATCCTATGAAAGTACAAGAATTCTTGCAAAAATTTAGTGGACATATGAGAAAAGATCACGCATTATTACAAGGCATGGAAACAATTGTTCAGCCTAATGTTTCCTGCAAGGAATGCGCTGATACAATAAGTATAGTCCTGAAAAAATTAGGACAGCCTGTAATGACAAACTTGTATTATAATACAATAAAAATGTTATTGGAAAGAGTGAGTTCTGTCATGATTGATGAAGAAGCAATTAGAGTAAGTAAATAAAATTATAGTAATGTTTAAATATATACATATATTTTGTTTGGTTTTCTTCAGCTGATGCATTATATTATTTAGAATAAAATATAATATATGAAAATTTCACAGGTTTTAATAGGATATGTACTAGATTGTTTAAAGGGGGGTAATGTCATTGAAGAAGTTGGTCTTAATCCAAATAATGCAGGAGAAAAAGGTTTAAGATTACTGGTTGTAAGTTAATTATATTTCATTTTAGTCATAATTAAAAATTATATCTTTAAAGCAACATATTAAAAAAATTAATTATAAATGTAAACATAAATTAATGAACTTTAAGTGTTTTAATGATAATATGTTAATTTTATATTTACAGATGTTGTCTTTTGTATTTGGTCCACATTTTCTTCATAATGATATCTTAATGCAGTTGGTAGACCTTTTAAAATTAGAAGACGAAATGGTAGGGCCTCTTGTCCTATCAATCTTTACATTTCTAGGGAAATACAAACCTTTGTGCGAGGTAGCACCTGATATCATGAATCTTATGGTACCAATTTGCAAAAAATTTGCCGAAACTGGAACTCCCAAACAAGCAAAACAAGCTGTCAGATGTTTATTTGTTAATATGACCAATATTCATGATAAAATTTTTCCAGAAATCATTGAAAGAATTAAAACAACACTCACACCAACGTCTGAATTTTATCGAACTTCTATAGTCACATTAGGTCACATAGCATATAATTTGCCAGACAAATATCAAGTACAAATAAAAAATATGGTATCCAGGAAAGTATGTATCATTATATTATAGATATTTCATGACCTTTAATAAATAGTTTTAAAAGGAAATGAATTTTCATGCATATCAATATTTTTATAGATTGTTAAAGAATTGCTAGTAAAAGAAAGTAGTGAGCAAACAGTCGATACCATCGAAGGAGAGTGGTGCCGTGAAGATCAACTTCCGGAAGAAACACGTTGCCGATTAGAAGGTTTGAAGTGTATGGCACGTTGGTTGTTGGGTTTGAAAACTGACGTTTTGTCTGCACAAAAAACGTTTAGGATGTTGAATGCATTTGTTGTGAATAAGGGTGACCTTTTGCAACAAGGACGATTAAGTAAAGCTGAAATGAGTTGGTTACGTTTGCAGGCTGGTTGCTCAATGTTAAAAATTTGTGAACAGAAAGGTGTTGGTGATCAGTTTACAGCTGAACAATTTTATAATCTTTCTCAACTTATGGTGGTATGTAAATCATTTGAAAATAGAATGGTTTTCATGTCTCATTATAAGTTTTAGTCATATAACATTATACTTTGTACCTAGGATGAGGTTTCTCAAGTCAGGGAAGCCTTTGGTAGTAAATTACACAAAGGACTTGGTAGAGGGATACCAAACAAATGTTTACCGTTGGATTTCATGGGGTATTATGCCTTGGCAGGCAAAGAGCAAGATAAAAGATTGAAATGTTTATTGAAAACATATATGCAAACTGATATAAACAAGAGAAGGGATTATGTCAAAACATTATCATTGGGTACTGTTGAACGGGCCATGGGTAAGAAACTAAATAGTAAGCCAATGTCGATACATGAGTTGATGTTTCTGTTATGTTGCCAAGAAATTAAGTGTAATATGAATCAATCTTCTCCTTTTCAGGTCAATTACCACACATTCTGCCCGATTACATGCTGGTTTTTGCAGTACCCATTCTAGCTCATGATCCTGAATTCACAAGTCACATAATGGTTAGTCAGTTAAAAGTCATACAGCAATGTCTGTGGTTCATACTTGAGCCACTTATCACAAAGAATGAGTATTACTGTTATGGGTTTTATAAAAACCTCATAGAACGTATGAAAAGTCATAAAGATGCATTGAAGCCTGAAGACAACAATATGAACTATGTAATTATTTGAAATTGTCATTTCTTTCTCATTTTACCTGTTCAATTTAATTAATCTATTTTATTATATACAGAAATTGTGGGCTGTATGTGATTTAGCAATGAACGTAATATATACTAAGACAACTAATTTTGATATGAAAGAATTCCCAAGTGAAACACGAATTCCTACAATGTACTTTAAACGAACGGACGAGTTAGCTAATACTAAAAATTACCTACCTGCAGAAATGCAGATAAATATGACCAATCCTAAAGGAAAAGGATCGCTTCACAATGTACACACAGTGAGCGAGAGGCCACAACGTAGAGCTAAATCTAAGCAACAAAAAGAAGTTGGCATTGGTCCCAATGAGACTGATGCAAGGGTAAGATTTATACGAATGTTCTTAATAGCTCATTAGATTGTAGCTTATTGGTATGCTATTACCTTAGATAATTGTAATATAATAAGTATTTTTCGAAACTACTATCGTGCATAATTATGATTTCAAGCTGCAAATTGGGGGAGTTGAATGCATTGATGCACAGGTAACATATCGATCACGTCATTACTCGCATAATTTTGTTTTTTTTTGTGAATTATTTATTTAATCAGTTCTGTAATTTTATACATCCTGTATATTTACAGCCTGCTGAAGCGTCTGAGACTAGAATTCAATTACCTGGTTTGGAAGAAGAGGTAAGTTAATATTTCTTATGTCAATGTTTTATGTTTATATGTAATTTACTCTTTTTAGATTGAAGAACCTCCAGCAAAAAGGGCATTGAGGGAGTCAGATAAAGTAAATAAGTAATTAAGTGATTGAACTTTAATTAAGGGGGGGGGGGGTTAAGAGGTCGAGGATTGGGAAAAGACTTAAGAAGCGCGATGATACTATAAGAATTAAAGAATCTAAAAATACTTTACAAATTAGAATACAGAATATTTTGGTTATGTACAACAATTAATAAACCTAAGTCGTTCGCGTATTTCTAGATTGTAAGGTGTTACGATTATGACACATTAACTTCAAATTATTAATACACGTAGGCTTATGATCCAGAGAATTTTCTGGACTTACAACCTATGGCTAAAAAAGGAAGAATTCATTAATTCATCGGACACGTGGCTCATCAAGTGTGTTTGATTGTTTATACAAATGGAATACACATATGTATTAGAAACTGTTTCTTTTACAGACCAATACAAACATCAAAGAACAGACGATAAACTAGAATTATTGATTAAGATGGCTATGTTTATTTTGACACTTTTTATAAAACATGTAAAACTTTATCTAAGTTAATATTCTTTCCTCCTTGAGAGATGATACCTAATAATTGTTGTTTTGTTCACTTCTATGTTTGTCATTTATGAAACTATACTGGGTGTACCTTCATTTATTTGAAAATAGATTGTAACTAAAAAAAAAAATTTTTAAATACTGACATTTCATTTAACAATTATAGGTATTTATTAATACACGAAGCATTTATAGCTCTATAAGAATTTTCGTATACACATACATTTATTTACAAATTTAAAGATGGAAGAGAACAATACAACTTTGTTGGGTTTATGTAAATGATATATTTTATGATTAATCGGCTTTGTGATCCAAAGTTATTTGTTTCTATTATTATGTTTATCTTACAATTCTTTATTTTTATTACTGTAATTATTATCATCATTATAATTATTTAGATGCGCAGAATTATTGTATAGGTAAATTGGCGAGATATTTCTTTGAATGGAATCTTACTGTACTACCACACAAAATATTTAGTTGCTTTTTTCATTTATTTTAAAAGTAATATAATTGGGAAAATTTTAGTTAATCTATTCATATAAAATTGTAGAAGCTTACCTTCTAATTTATTGTATTATTCTAATCTTGATAAAATATTCATAATTTTTTGGTGCACGGTATTTTCATATTATTGAAACTAAAAATAAAAAATTGTCAATGATATAAATGAAATAAGAACGACAATACATTATAAAAGAGTTCATTGTAAAAATTGTTTTCTTTTTTCTTTAATTACGTTATTATCTTTTCATTTGTATATGATTGATAATACGTGTATTATAGACTAATTTTATACTTTTATTTGATTCAAGTTTGTATCCAAAACTTTTCTGTACCTATGCCAAATTAATGCTTATTGAATTTTCTAATATTGCATAGCAGGATGCTTAAAACTGAATTTTATTATTTTTTCTTGTACTTTTCACAGCAGTATCAGTTTTTTAATATAAATTTAGTATAACATCATATTAATAAAATACAATTACATCTCTCCATACTGACGCATCAAGTATACTGACTTTGAATAAGTATGTCATGTATGTTATCTTTATCTTAATATTGACTTTTCGCTAAGTAATCATTTCATTTTCAGGTTTTCTATATTTATAAAAATTCACTAGCAAGTTCATACCTCAGTGATAATATAGACTCCTGTTTATAAATATGTAAATTATAGCATAATTATATATAAACGTAATTTAACTTAGGTGTGATCATACCTTTCACATGCTTACTATAATCTAAGTACATGTGTTAGGTAATCATCACTACTACTATTTTTATCATACAAACTTTTTTATCACACATTAAATATCATTAATGTGTAATCAAGAAAAATAAATGTTCCAGAGATTGAAAAGTAATTTAGTTTTTGTAATTACAAATAAGTATATTGCCTATGTATTCAAGCAATTTTTTGTGTAATGTATTACATATCTGGGCTACTTTCAATATTAATTCTTATTTAATATTCATAAATGTATCAAGCATTTGATTTTCTCCAGCATTAGACAGAAAAGAGATTTGGGTACGAATTTGAATAAACTTGAAACAATTTAAATTTGGCCTATATCTCCGGAAGGTTTTTTTTCTTCTTGTGATGATCATTTATTATAGATAAAACTGCATACAGGCGTGCATGTAATTGTAAGTGATGATGGATGATTGAGATTATATTAATATACTCGAATTCATACAAATTACAGCACAGTGCAAGTTCTAATGTCACATTTTTTTCTACAAATTATGACTTCACATTAGGAATATTAATTATAATAGGTAATAAACATTATTTTATATACCATTACTGATAAACTATACTTTTTCAGTATAACTTGAAGTTTTTAATCAAATATATTTGAGGGTATTACTTTTATTGTAAACTTGTGAATGTATATCAATAACTATTTCATATCACAATATATCTACACAAGTTTCTTTGAAGTTATAGTCTTGTAATTGATGTAGATATCATTTTTCAAGATCTTTTATTTCACAATAGATATATATCTATTAAATATTTTATCACCAAAATATTTTGCACTCTCATCTTTAATCACAAATGTTATGTAAGTTAATGTTAATTTCTTAGGTGCTGTAATATCTTCAATATAAACGATGTATAGTACTGCGGTTTTTACAAAAAGGTCATACATTACCCATACATACTGATCAAAAATCAATTAAAATAATCAGTGCTATTCATCTGTCAATTTGTGACATAAATAAAGTATTGTAATGATTATATAATAAAACAAATAATTGAAAGTGACAAATGTTTAATCTAGTATTGTGATTACAAGTATATTTACATTTTATCATTTCCTAGTTTTTTTCTTTTGATTTTTTCCTCCAAGAAAATTAGATTTTCGTGTAGATGTATTAAAAGACGATTTCTTTTTATTTGCTCTGAAATAAAAATATTTGTTTTAATTTCTTTACGTTCTATATATTCTTCTATAGAATAAATAGATGATTTCATAATAAGACATTTATAGTACTGATATATGTACATAGTCATGTGTTATACTTACTCATAACGCATTTTCTTAACATTTTTCTTACTAGTATCTGTTAAGTCATCCGCAAATGAAGACCTTGGACGTTTTTTAGATCCTGAAAAAAATAAATTGTTTTATGCAATTATGAATTGCATATAATTAATTTAAGCCTATAATACGAACTATTCATCCTACTATAATAATGTAATAAAATTCGATATACCACTACTATTTGTTGTATATCCTGCACTATCTACAACTGTCCTAATTTTCTTTTCCTTTGATTTCTGCTTAACCAATCTAGCTTGGTAAGCTGCAATCTTTTCTAATTCTTTGTTTGCTCTATCTTCTGCTGTGTCTTTGTGCTGTTCCTTTTTTGCATTCTTTTTCTTTTCTTCTACAACGTTTTTAAATCCTTTTTCTTCCTTATTTCTTTTCTTCCTTTGTTTTTCTGTTAATGATAATTTTTCTAAAAAATAAAATTTTATTATGAAAAATATGCTTATGGTACTTTAATCTCCATTGAAGTAAGAAAAGACTTAGTTTAATAACCTTTCTCTTTCTTTCTTTCTTTAGCACTTTGGAACCAACTTCTGTGATTTTTGTCATCTGAACCTTTAAGTAATTTTTCAGCACGGTTTGCCTGATTTTCTACTTTAGCAAGTTCTCTTTCATTTTTTTCTTCTTCTAATATTCTTTCCACATCTGATTCCAAAGACTGTAGCTTTTTATTATATTTTTCTATTATGTCTGGTGGTATTATCCTATTTTTTACAGGATTTTTTGCATGCTTGATAATTTCTTTCACCAAATTACGCTCTTGTTCACCCGCTAATGATACTGATACTCCTCCACGACCTGCTCTAGCTGTCCTTCCAACTCTAGATTATAAATTTTGATATTAAGTATAAACCAGAGCAATATTGTGTGTGTGCATGTGTGTTTTTACACATTTGTGGAAAATACAAAATTGTATACCTATGAATATAATGTTGCATGGTGGCAGGCATTACAAAATTAATTACTGTCTTTACGCCACTGATATCCAACCCTCTTGCTGCAACATCAGTTGCTAATAAAATATCTATTTTTTCCTCCTTGAATTTTCGCAAATTTTCTAATCGTTGGGGTTGTGTAAGATTGCCATGAAGTTCTCCGACCTAATTAGATAATAAAACTGAGTTTGTAATCCATAAAATCTGTATACTACTTCTCATGGAAGATTATTACTTTTTAATATTACATTTATTATTATAAGATATTTACTTTTATGCCTAGTAATCCTAATAAAATATGTAATCTATGGGCCTGCTTTTTAGTTTGCACAAAAACCATTGCGTGATCGTGGAATGTTCTACAAATTAAAGCAGCTAGTATTGCCTCACGATCGCCTTCTCTTTCTTTACGTATTCTGTAATGTAAAGTAATGATTTGTACAAAATGCAACAATACTAATTTATATGATAAAAAAATATTAAACTAATTACCGAATAAATTCCTGTCTCAAATTAAATGCAACATCTTGATTACTGTCTACAAATACCTTTACTGGTTTATCCAAAGATATAGCTGCTAAATCTTTAACTTCTTCTGTCATAGTAGCTGAGAATAAAATAGTTTGTCTACTTCTTGAACATTGCTGTACAATATGTTTCATTTGTTCAGCAAAATATTCATCTAACATTCTTGAAACAATAATAAATTTTTAATTGATTTAATAACATAGAAAATTTAGAGTAACATTCTTTTTATCAATACCTGTCTGCTTCATCTAAAATAAGTACTTCTATGCTATCTAATGAAAATGTTGGTGTGTTTGTTAAATGATCGATTAATCTTCCAGGAGTGGCAATTACAATATCTGGATTTTTCCGTAATACAGTTTCTTGTATTTTTACATCTAATCCACCAACAGATAATCCTACTTCAACTGTAGTGAATTGTGATAGCTGTTTCGTAACTTGGTATACTTGAACTCCAAGTTCTCTTGTTGGTACAAGTACTAAGACTCGTGAAACAGCAGGTCCATTCAGCGGTCTATATAATAATCTTTCTAAAGTTGGAAGCATATAAGCTGCAGTTTTCCCTGTACCTGTTGCTGCACAACCGCATATATCACGTCCCATTAAAGCAACTGGTACTGTAGCTGCTTGAATAGGTGTTGGATGGACAAAATTCATTGCTGTTATTGCCTGCAATAAAGAAATAGCTTTCCGATTTTGTTTTGTAAATATAATTATCATGTATCAGACTGCATTATGTTCCATACCTTCAATAAAGGTCTAGACAAATTCATTTGCTGGAAAGAAGCATAAGATCCCACATTTGTAAATTCTTCAAAATCAATGATTTCATCATTCTGTTCTTTTACAGCATTTTTTCTTTTTCCCTTCTTCTCTTTAGTCTTAAATGCATCTAAAACAAAATCCTTTATATCGTTACAAATACTGACATAAAAGAAAATAATATAAACATATAAACAATTCTGATTTTATTTACCCTTTTTGAGATCATCCTCAGATAAGGAAAATTCATCGTCTTCTTCGTAAATGTCTGTTTTGTTCTTAGCATCCTTATCTTCAACGTCCTCATTCTAAAATCAATTGTATGATATACAGATATTGTTATAATTATTTGTAATATTGGAAATTATATAATTTTCAACATTCTGTTGTCACATACCTCATTCCCCTTCTGTTTCCTAACATTGTTTATCTTGTCATCTAATTTAGACTTTGCTTTCCTTTTAATGTACTTGCTTAAATCATTCCACGTATCTTGATTATACTCAGAAGCATCATTCACAAATTGAAAATCTACAGCAAAATCTTTCTTTTCTTTCTTTTTTTGTTTGCGTGGCTGAAACTACTTAAAAAATTGAAATTCTTTAAATAAATATTAAATCAAGTGAATAATTCTGCTGCAAAAATTCTTATTCATTATATTGGTATAGATAAAACTGATACTTGAGATTTTTAATCTCAGAACGTATAAAATAAAATATATTTGCATATATTCATACACCTATGTAGAAAAATGACACAAGTGTTAACTAATAAAAAAAGCTTGTAATGAATACAAACTAACATCGTCTTCTTCATCTGAATTTTCTGAAAAATCTGGTACTTCTTCGTCATCTTCTATGGTTTTTATTAAATCACAATTTAATGCCATTTTTCTATGACACAAACAAAACCCTCTATTTAAGGTTAAGATCGGTACAAAAACACGTGGGTATGAAATATTTACAAGTCGGGATGTTACATTCCGATTCGATTCTCCAAAGAATCGATGCTGCCCCCTGAGAATCGAGAATCGATTCTTTACTATAAAAAGCATCGATTTTGGAAGATCGAAATTTTAGAGAGACCGAATATTCCTATTGAACGAACGAACGCATGAATGGAACGGAAAAAATTTGCCGTTTTTAGATGTTCCTAACAATCGATTCCTTAATGAACGAATCAAAAAACATTTTTTTGCTCGTCGATTTCGAGTGGGAGTTTAGAAATCCGAACCAAAAAATCGATTCTTTGGTTCCGATTTTCTTATTTAATCGATATTGGCGACTCGATTCAGAATCGATTCTTTCAAGATAATCGAACATCCCTATTTACGAGTATACATAAAATATACATATAATAGATAGCAGGGTGTTGTAACTCAATGCATAAGCATAGGAGCCTTATTTAACTTAGTCCCCGCCGTTCATGCATGCGCATTGTGGAAAATAATCAACTGCAGGGCAGCACTAGCGAACGCAAAGCTGCCAACCGTGTTTATTGCTTCTGTTCGTATAGTAACTAGCCTGCCGAGGTCTAGATCCCTGAGTAGAAGTGTAGTCCCCGAGTAGGAGTGCAGTCCCCGCTAGCCCCTTAAACCTGTTGACCCGTTAGCCTTCTAAGCCCGCGATCCGGCTAATTGGAAGGGGCACATACATGTTTGAAAAGCCGTCTGTTTAATAAATAGTGAGATAGATTCATTCTTCGAAATTGTTTATCGTCGTTTAACAATACTTGAAGGAATATGCAAGTCGCGTTTCGATAGGAAGACCAGTTCGGAAGTTACAACAGTTTAAATCTTAAGATTCATCTCAGCATAAAGTGCAATATAATAATATGTTATTATTTATTTTATGTGTATTTGAATAATATTTAAGTATCGTATTTATTTACAATAAGAATTATTATACATTATAACAAAAGTGCGTCCGATGTATTAAAAATTATAATTATTCTATGATTTATATTACTTTCCGACTATTTGTAAAAATGTACATATATAAAATTGATATAAATAAACAAAAATAAGATACATTGCAAAAAATACTGGAATTTTTAATTGAAACCGTGAATTAACCATCCAATTCCCTTATTTGTTCAACTTCTCGAGTTATTGCCTTTTGACGAAAACTCCATCAATGGAGAAAGTATCAGGAGAACATGAGCTACAAGGAGGAATTCGGATTTCAAGACCCACGTCTTCAAATAGTATGATTTCCTGGTAGAAATCCCAGTTTACGGGGAATTTGCCGAATCGCTGAGAATCGAGAAAGTAACATGAGAACGTGAGCAGCAAGGAGAAATTCGGATTTCACGTGCCACTTCTTCAAATAGTATGCTTTCCTGGTAGAAATCCCAGTTTACGGGGAATTTGCCGAATCGCTGAGAATCGAGAAAGTATCATGAGAACGTGAGCAGCAACGAGGTATTCGGATTTCACGTGCCACCTCTTCACATATTATGGTATCCTGTTAGAAATCCCAGTTTACGGGAAAATGTTCCGAAAGCGTCCGTGAGAACATTGGCAGCGCCATCTAGCGGTGGAGAGAAGAGGCGAAATTTCATGCGTTTGCAAGGTGTTCCTTTAAAACACTCTCCTGGTCGCAACAATTAACCGATTCTTATGAACGATACCTTGTTGGAAAGCTAAAAGTACGGGCTACAAAATGGCTATTATAGAATTTTTACAATACCTCACTTTCAGTCTCTAAATCGCACTTAAACTTTTCAAATGTAATTTCTATGATGATGCAAACGTTAATAATAAAATTTGTTATAGCTATCTTATAGCTTGTTCTTTTAGCTTTCCGACGAGCTATTGATCGTAGAAATCGATCAAGAATTGTGATCAGAATTAATTTTTAAAGTAAATCTCTCGAAAGTCGATAAAACAGGGTCTCAATTGCACGCTGGCGCCATCTAGCGGTGGTGAGAAGAGGTAAAATTTCATGCATTTGCAAGGGGGGTCTTTAACAAATTCTCCTGGTCGCTATAATTAACCGATTCTTATGAACGATACCTTGTTGGAAAGCTAAAAGAACGGGCTACAAAATGGCCATTATAGATTTTTTACAATATCTCACTTTTAGTCTCTAAATCGCACTTAAACTTTTCAAATGTAATTTCTATGATGATGCAAACGTTAATAATAAAATTTGTTATAGCTATCTTATAGCTTGTTCTTTTAGCTTTCCGACGAGCTATTGATCGTAGAAATCGATCAAGAATTGTGATCAGAATTAATTTTTAAAGTAAATCTCTCGAAAGTCGATAAAACAGGGTCTCAATTGCACGCTGGCGCCATCTAGCGGTGGTGAGAAGAGGTAAAATTTCATGCATTTGCAAGGGGGGTCTTTAACAAATTCTCCTGGTCGCTATAATTAACCGATTCTTATGAACGATACCTTGTTGGAAAGCTAAAAGAACGGGCTACAAAATGGCTATTATAGAATTTTTACAATACCTCACTTTCAGTCTCTAAATCGCACTTAAACTTTTCAAATGTAATTTCTATGATGATGCAAACGTTAATAATAAAATTTGTTATAGCTATCTTATAGCTTGTTCTTTTAGCTTTCCGACGAGCTATTGATCGTAGAAATCGATCAAGAATTGTGATCAGAATTAATTTTTAAAGTAAATCTCTCGAAAGTCGATAAAACAGGGTCTCAATTGCACGCTGGCGCCATCTAGCGGTGGTGAGAAGAGGTAAAATTTCATGCATTTGCAAGGGGGGTCTTTAACAAATTCTCCTGGTCGCTATAATTAACCGATTCTTATGAACGATACCTTGTTGGAAAGCTAAAAGAACGGGCTACAAAATGGCTATTATAGAATTTTTATAATACCTCACTTTCAGTGTCTAAATCGCACTTAAACTTTTCAAATGTAATTTCTATGATGATGCTAACGCTAATAATAAAATTTGTTATAGCTATCTTATAGCTTGTTCTTTTAGCTTTCCAACAAGGTATCGTTCATAAGAATCGGTTAATTATAGCGACCAGGAGAATTTGTTAAAGACCCCCCTTGCAAATGCATGAAATTTTACGTCTTCTCACCACCGCTAGATGGCGCCAGCGTGCAATTGAGACCCTGTTTTATCGACTTTCGAGAAATTTACTTTAAAAATTAATTCTGATCACAATTCTTGATCGATTTCTACGATCAATAGCTCGTCGGAAAGCTAAAAGAACAAGCTATAAGATAGCTATAACAAATTTTATTATTAACGTTAGTATCATCATAGAAATTACATTTGAAAAGTTTAAGTGCGATTTAGAGACTAAAAGTGAGATATTGTAAAAATTCTATAATGGCCATTTTGTAGCCCGTACTTTTAGCTTTCCAACAAGGTATCGTTCATAAGAATCGGTTAATTGTTGCGACCAGGAGAGTGTTTTAAAGGAACACCTTGCAAACGCATGAAATTTCGCCTCTTCTCTCCACCGCTAGATGGCGCTGCCAATGTTCTCACGAACGCTTTCGGAACATTTTCCCGTAAACTGGGATTTCTAACAGGATACCATAATATGTGAAGAGGTGGCACGTGAAATCCGAATACCTCGTTGCTGCTCACGTTCTCATGATACTTTCTCGATTCTCAGCGATTCGGCAAATTCCCCGTAAACTGGGATTTCTACCAGGAAAGCATACTATTTGAAGAAGTGGCACGTGAAATCCGAATTTCTCCTTGCTGCTCACGTTCTCATGTTACTTTCTCGATTCTCAGCGATTCGGCAAATTCCCCGTAAACTGGGATTTCTACCAGGAAATCATACTATTTGAAGAGGTGGGTCTTGAAATCCGAATTCCTCCTTGTAGCTCATGTTCTCCTGATACTTTCTCTATTGATGGAGTTTTCGTCAAAAGGCAATAACTCGAGAAGTTGAACAAATAAGGGAATTGGATGGTTAATTCATGGTTTCAATTAAAAATTCCAGTATTTTTTGCAATGTATCTTATTTTTGTTTATTTATATCAATTTTATATATGTACATTTTTACAAATAGTCGGAAAGTAATATAAATCATAGAATAATTATAATTTTTAATACATCGGACGCACTTTTGTTATAATGTATAATAATTCTTATTGTAAATAAATACGATACTTAAATATTATTCAAATACACATAAAATAAATAATAACATATTATTATATTGCACTTTATGCTGAGATGAATCTTAAGATTTAAACTGTTGTAACTTCCGAACTGGTCTTCCTATCGAAACGCGACTTGCATATTCCTTCAAGTATTGTTAAACGACGATAAACAATTTCGAAGAATGAATCTATCTCACTATTTATTAAACAGACGGCTTTTCAAACATGTATGTGCCCCTTCCAATTAGCCGGATCGCGGGCTTAGAAGGCTAACGGGTCAACAGGTATAAGGGGCTAGCGGGGACTGCACTCCTACTCGGGGACTACACTTCTACTCAGGGATCTAGACCTCGGCGGGCTAGTTACTATACGAACAGAAGCAATAAACACGGTTGGCAGCTTTTCGTTCGCTAGTGCTGCCCTCCAGTTGATTATTTTCCACAATTCGCATGCGTGAACGGCGGGAACTACGTTAAATAAGGCTCCCATGCTTATGCATTGAGTGTCCATACCCTGATATATGGCGGGAAAAGCTAGTTATACTCGTAGCCGGCATACTCTTTTTTCTGCCACAAACAAAGATCAATAAATAGTTCTGTATAAATAATTATTTTTTTACAAGTAATCTTGTAGTAATTGTTTCAACATGGGTATTTTGGGTCTGTCAAAGTTAATCGCAGACATAGCTCCTAATGCAATTAAGGAACGAGAATTAAAACATTATTTTGGTATGTAACTATTGTATGTCGATAGCCTAGGTGCAATATATAAATAATAGCACATTACTGGCATAAATGGAACTTACTTTATTAGTTGATTGTTTATCTTTCTATTAGGTAGAAAAATAGCTATAGATGCATCTATGTGCTTGTATCAGTTCCTAATCGCTGTTCGCAGTGAAGGAGCTCAACTTACTACAGCTGATGGTGAAACAACAAGGTTTTTTATGAATTAATTCAGCATACAATATTAAGTATTAATTTCTTACATATAATATTTTAATAAATTTAATTTTTTTTTTTTATAGTCATCTTATGGGTACATTTTATCGTTCCATACGCTTGATAGAGCAAGGTATAAAACCTGTATATGTTTTTGATGGAAAACCACCAGATCTCAAAGGTGGAGAACTTGCAAAACGAGCTGAGAAAAGAGATGAAGCACAAAAACTATTACAAGCTGCAGAGGAAGCAGGTAGCTATGCATTCTTCTTGTAATCGCTTATATAAAAATGTAGAAAGTTAAATACAAATTATTTACTTATTATTCTTTATTCCAATAAGGGAATCTTGAGGATGTAAATAAGTTCAATAGGAGATTGGTTAAAGTTACAAAAGACCATGTAGAAGAAGCAAAACAATTACTTGATCTAATGGGGATACCATATGTTGTTGTAAGTAAATCAATATATATAACTATGAATGAAATTTTTATATATGGACTCTTCACTTTGGAAGGCTCCTTGTGAAGCTGAAGCTCAGTGTGCAGCTTTGGTGAAAGGTGGGAAAGTTTTTGCAACTGCAACTGAAGATATGGATGCCCTTACCTTTGGATGTGATGTCTTATTACGCCGTTTAACTTTTAGCGAGGCTAGAAAGATGCCTGTTCAAGAATTTCATTATGATAAAGTATTGGAAGGTTTGGAGTTGAATAAGGACGAAGTATGTATTAGTAATATATAATCAAATGTTTTTAGGATTAACCAATTGGCCTGACATTTTATACTATTTCTATGATGAATTTTTAGTTTATTGATCTTTGCATAATGTTGGGTTGTGATTACACAAATAGTATTAAAGGAATTGGACCTAAGAGAGCTATAGAACTTATTAAAACACATAAATGTCTTGAAAAAATAATAGAAAATTTAGATACCAAAAAATATACTATACCAGAAGAGTGGAATTATCAACAAGCAAGAATATTATTTCAAAAACCTGAAGTAACGAATGCTGATGAAATTCAGGTAAAAATATAAATAGTAACTAAATTTGAAATATATTCAATATTTGAAATAAGTTATATTTCATTTTAACAGTTGAAATGGTCAGAACCTGATGAAGAAGGTTTAGTTAAGTTCTTGTGTGGTGAGAAACAATTCAACGAGGATCGTGTTAGAAGTGGTGCAAAAAAATTGTTTAAAGGTCGTAATACAGCAACTCAAGGTCGTCTTGATTCATTCTTTAAAGTATTACCCAATACAAATTCAACTCCACAAAAGCGTAAGGTAAAGTGCAAAACTAATAAATAATCAGTTCTATTAAATAACCAATTCTATAACAAAGGTTTACATGTATTAACAGATAGAAGACAAGAAAGGAGCAGCTAAGAAGGGAAAAACTGGTAATAGTAAGTTTAAAGGTAAAGCCAAATAAAATCAAGCAACTATTAACATCTCCTAAAAGTTACGTACTTTGAATGCTATTATTATATTTTCTATGTTTCATAATTTTGTCTCCACATACATGTTTCAAAGTTCGTACTACATGTATTATCATTTTATTTAATTTTCTACAGATTTGGTAATTATTTATGAGATTAATATGAATTAAAACTAATGAATTTGTATAATTTTTTATTCATTAACTATTTTAAGTGGATTTGTATATATTTAGAATTTACATATTTTGTAAAATTATATCTCAATAATAATAAGAATAACTCTGTTAACAAATATAAATTTTCTTTCTTTTAAGCACATTATCACATTATGTAGTTGACCTTTTAACCTTTATTTATTGTCTTTTATCTTTTTAGTAACAATTTCTTGTGCAAAGTGAATTTAGAGGCATAAAATGTGCACCTATTATTGTATTTTCTATGTCATCAGTCTTAACTTTGGCAGCATCATAATGATTACTTTTTTACAAATTAGACTTTGATAATTACTTTCATATTTTCGAATAACAATATTATTTGATTAAAAAAATAGCAAATTGTACTACTAATATAACAAATAACATTTGATAAGCAACAAATAGCTTTGTTTTACAAATGGTGACTACCTTGTGTTAAAATTTAATAATAGTACTTCCAATAGCATCTGGGTCTAAAACATGATGTAGAGCATCTTCAATATGGTGAGGTGCATAAACTCTGTCAATAACAGGTTGTATTTTATCTGCATCAGTTAATTCAGACAATGTTTGCAAATATTCTGCATTTATTTTAGAACCTTCTTTCCATCGATGCATATTAAAACCAAATATATACTGAAGATAGTCAAATTTAATTTATGAATAGTAAATATGTTATCATAATAATCCTAAAACAAATAATTTGTTTACATACCTGTATCAATAATCTGATACGTACACAGCCAGCAAATATACTTCCTGATATAAATCCCAATGAATCAGATATTAAATGCTCTGCAACTGTTGTCACGTAGGAACCATAAGGATGTAAATATTTTTTTAATACATATGATTCAATTGGTGGACCACCAGTATAAAAAATTGCATTAAATCTAAAAAGTTTTAGTACTTAGTTATTAATAACATAGTAAAAATATGTTTCATTTGGTATTAATATATTATACCTGTCATGTAATTCTAATTCTTTTTCAATGTCCGTTTTATTTAATGCTATAACTTCATCTGCACCTAAAGCACTCATTACAGGTACAGCATTTTCTCTACATGTTGTTACTACATAACCACCCCATAATTTTACAAGTTGTATTAGAATACATCCAACTGGAGTACTACCTCCATATATGAGCACCCTATAAAAACATTTATTATTTTCATTAATTTTCACTAATAAGAATAAATATTTCTTGATTACACTTATTTTACTCCAATTATTCCCTTTTATATTACCTTTGTCCTTTGGCATTGCCTTCTTCAATAACAGACCTATTGACTAAAGCATCCCATGCAATGCAACCATTATAAGGAATACTCGTTGCAGTTTCGTAAGAATATCGTTTTGGTCGTTTAGCTACTTGTGTTTCTGGCATAACTACATACTCCGCCATGGTTCCCGGTGCCCATGAAGGTACAGCCAAAAATACTTCATCGCCAATGTCAAAATTGATAACACTTTGTCCAATATCTACAATTATACCTGCACAATCCCTTCCCAATATTACTGGAACTTCTTTATGTCTCTGAAAATAGGAAATTTTTTATTGCATTAGTACGAAAGCAACACAAATGTATTGAATATATAGAACAAGAAATATTTGCTTACTCCAGAATTTAGAAGTTTTCTATAAGTTTTAGAATAGCCATGACATATTTGTGCATCAACAACATTAACTGAAGCAGCTTTAACTTGTATCAATATATCATTAGATTTTTGAATCATGGGCATTTCTGCGTCATCTATCAGTGAAACACCCTGCATTAAATACATCATTATATACATATATACCCAAGCCTGTGTTAATTATATATACATATACATTGTTTATATGATACCTCGATACCAATATAATGGTGGCATATAATAGCTTGTATATGGTGCATGTGATACGTATAACGACCCCAATTTTTACCTATGCAATAGCCTACCAGTGTGCCTACTGTTATACCTGCTAGACAGAAGATAATTTCTCTTCGTGTGACTGAAATAAAAACTTATTATTTAAATAAAGAAATGTATGAAGCCTTTATTCTTATATATATATATATATATATATATATATATATATATATATATATTACATAAAACATTGTAATATGAATTTATAATTAAAATAACTGGATGACATACCTTCATTAGTATATAGCGTTGTTAAGTGTTTATAAAATTGTACAGAGTTAATATGTATAGAATAATATTGAAGCTGCAACTGATCCCAGCATTGTTCAATATATCTCATTAAATTATATATAGCATGTTTTATATGTTGCACATATTGATCTTTGTATAATTCTTGAATAAACTTCTGGCAATGCGTTAGCAATGTAGAAAGCCATTGTTGCCCTTGTTGAATTGCCAAAGATGTTTGAACCTTATCCCAAATTTTCTTTTAAGTATTTTCATAATCGTGGACATGACAAATTTTTTTCTATATCTATTATTATAGGATTAATATAAAAAAAACTAACAGACATAACTAAGTTAAGTTACAAAATTTAAGTTATGTGAAATGATTCTAATCAGCTGTAGTATATTTATTTTGAGAAGTGTATAAAAAAAAAAAACAAACAAAACAATACCTGAAATGTTTCTAGATGATTTGATATGCGGAAAGATATTTCGTCCATAATTTCGATGAAATACAGATTATTTATTATAACATTACAAAATATGCACTTTTGAATCTAAGCTTAAACATAGTTGCTGATCGGCTGGAAAAGCGGCACACTAGTGATATAAATAAACGATTAACACATTGCATATGACTCGAAATAGATATCAAGCATCGTTTTCGGGATATGACAGTTCCATATCAGTTACAAATTTGATAATCTACGTTAACATATTACAAGCTTAGATGATATTGTTTCGTTTTAGAAAGGAAGCATGAAATTAGAAAATACAGTATGGCTCGCTTAAACGGATTTTCAGTATCGTTAAACTAACAGGGTTAGTTTAAGCAATGAGAAATCGGCGCGAAGACAAATGTTTTTAATAGTGATGTAAGCATGCTTGCGCAACGCATCACGTGATTTAACAGAACAGAGTACTGTAACATAATTAATTGTTCTTTATTTTAAATCTTTAATAAATTGAAATAGACATATATGAACAATGAAGAGAACATTTATTATTGTTCCATTTTAAAACTATCTATAAAAAATAGTAGCATATTTTAACTTTGCATTATTTTTGCATCGAAACGAAAAATAAGATTATTATTAAGAAATGCCCTGGTCCCTTTACTTTTGAATGAACAACCAGCCATGGCATTTAACTGAGGATTCGGAAAGCTGGACGCGTTTCCCATGGTTGATGGCTCATTTAAAAGTAGAGGGACCAGGGCAAGTGATGAGATTGGCGGTTTTTCGGTATTATCTCGGCATCATTGTTATTAAAGCTTCCGAATGTGTTGAAGCTTACGTTACACGTTATCATTATCTAAGCCATACGATGCATATATAATCTTGTAGCTTATTCTTCCAACTATCTAAATCACCATTAATAATTAGAATCGGTTGAGAATTGCATTCTGTATAAGTATTTAAGCGAGCACTGGAAAAGCAACTTTGCGACTAACGTTTCTTCAAGCTTAAACGCTCATATCTCATTAAGTTATTTCCCCACCAAAATGATATTAATATCAGCGTGTAGATTAGACTCTTAGCTTGTCAACGAGCCATGGAACGTACAGATCGGTCGAAAATTGCATTCTAGAGAGGAATTTGCGCGGACGGAGTCGAACTCGGGATGTAAGAAAATCGACCTTTTTTGGTGGGGAGTTGAAAAACCCAGAATTTTTTCCAGGAAATAATATAAAGCTAATGGCTCCATTATATTTTTTTATTAATAATGAATGCTGGTATGGTCACAAATCATCGTGCAACAGTGGTATGGTTTGCCATTTGAGGGAAAACGTGAGCAGATGAACTGTAGTTTACTAATAAAGCTTTTAATGAAGAAATGATACTCTTTTGCGATCGTAAAGACATCTATTAGAAAATATATGCTATTTTGATTATAAATACATACATGGGGGCGTACATATATGTAACTATACAACATACATTATTTATAATTACTAGGAATATATAATATAGTTTCACTTTCGAATTGTCTTATTATTACAAGAAAAATGCATTTACAAACTAAAGTATATAATGTTATGTATAAGATAATATTTACTTTAGAAGGACACTTGGAATGTTATTGTAGATATATGCTAAGATAATTTGTACATATTGATTATTCAAATTAACACCCTAAATATTTGGATAAATTAATTTAATATTTTGCTGGATAATCTAACTATACTTATATAAAAAGTATTACCATACATATATCATAAATAATGTTCATCCTATGTCATGTAGTAAATAAAAGTAATAAATATTTTGCTTGCTCCTAATACAGGTATTGTGACTTTAAAGTACAGATCATTTAAAATGTTACGTATGTATATAAAAAAAGGAGTAACAAATTCATTTATCAAAAAATACTACTATAAATACTAAAAAAACAACACTATGTTGCACCACATTACTCTAATCTACTTTGTAGACTTCATTAAAATTTCATGATTGCATGTTAACAAAGTGCAGATATTACCACTTATAGTTTGCTATTCTTTCAATCAATAAATATAATAAGTGAGTGCTGAATTCCTATAAAGCTATTTGTCTTATTTAGATAAATTAATCGTTTATAACAGATGTGCCAGTAGAATGATGAGAACAAAAGTCACGACCGACGGTTGCAAACAAACGACACCTCTTTCCAGTTCGTGTTAATCCGTTGCATAACATTCGTGGTATAGTATGTGATGGAGTAACGCTAGAAAATATACCGATTGTTAAACTAAGGTTTATTAATAATTTATAGAATACTTATATATAATGTTAAAATTCATGCTTCGTTTACCTTCTGGATGAATTTCTAGATAAATTTGTTTGTTCGGGATATGCAGCAGCTGTATCCTTTATTTTTCTTAAACGATGTCTGAGATCGCTCATATCTATCAAATTATGTGAATCGGTAATATTATGTGTATTGATAGATTGATTAGATATATCTTGTGATAAAATATCATCAGACATGTCGGGATAATCATAATTATATACGTCTTCGCGCGATTTCTTTGCTGCTACATATGAACAAGAAAGCTGTTCCCTTACTGACAGATTTTGTTGATTCCATGTAGCTACTGATTGAATCAACTTTACTGTTTTTTCTATAAGAATTAACATGTCCATTATTCTAATTTCTACATACTTATGGTATCATAATAGATAAGAACACATAATAATGATTAATAATAAATTTGATAACAGAAACGAACCTGTGAAACTATTTAGTTTACGAAGTATTGTTTTAGAGGAGTCCTGAAGTATCTTTATTATTCTAGAATACATGGATGCTCTCTCTATAACTTTAGAATGTGGAGATGACGTATATATATGAGTATCATTATTAGATAATCCATTTTGATTAATCAATTTTACTGGTTCTGAATTTTTAAATCTGGAACTACAAATATATTGTATTCCATTCATTACAAAATGCACTGAAACCAAAAGTAAATTCATGTTGCTAAATTGTTAATATTAACTATATATAAAGCAATAATATGATGTGGTAATATTAAACTAATGTTTAGATACTAAAATAGTAATAGTTATAATTTTATAATCTGTATTCTGGAGCACTCACTTCCTGTTATTAAAAATATTAATGCAGTAATGGAAGTAAAATCAAGGCAAGCTTCCAAACCATGCTTTAAATAAGACACAAGATTTAAAGGTACAATGCCCATTATAGCTGCTCTGGTCCAAAACGGTGCACTCAAAAATGCAGCAGTTACCATAGCTATTAATAAATATATAATGTGTAAAGCTGTACGATATAGCTTTTGAAATTGTTCCTCTAAAAAGAATTGAACATTGTTATATTTAATAATTATTAGATATTGTAATGAGTTGAAATACAATAATTCTTAAAATACCGGTATCTCCAATGTAATCTGTAATCCAATCAAGTTGACGAATAGTTTGTTCTACTTCTGTACGCATTTTATTTGTTGTATTAGTAATAAACTGAATAGTTCCATTAATATGTGCTAACTTTTCCATTATTTGTGCATATTGATTTGCTGCTTCTTCATGTTGCTCAAATATAAGACTAGTACTAGATTCTACTTTTTCCCAAATCAATTGTGCTTGATTTTGTATGTTCATTAAATCATACAATATTTCCTTATGACTTTCACTACGTACTGCAGATTGGTCTACAAGCTCTTGGTTTGCCTTTTCTTTAAAATATTAATTTACATATTTTTAAGTACAATTTCATGTATTATATTCAGTAAGAAATGTAATTAATAACAATTATATATTCACCTAATTTTTCTTTCACATCTTCCACCATGTTTGCTAGTTGAGTATGTCCCAAACGAATCATAGCTTTCTCATTATTTAAATCTCTAAGATTAGTAATCACCAATTTGTGAGCCGTTGTTTGAGCATCTTTTAGATACTGTTGTTGTTCTAACAATGCTTTATTACCTTCTGTCAATGAAGACAATACTTCATTTGTTTGATCCATTAAATGATCTTGATTTTCCTGATTAGAAATTATAAAATATATTAATTAAATATTCCTGAATAAAACAGATTATTTTATTTATACAAACCTTCAAAGAAATCAATGTTTTTATTTGTACATGTGCAGTTTCCATTAACTTATTAACTGTTAATTCAGTGAGAGCACGAAATTGTGTACTCCGAGCTGCATAACAAACTGCTCTGGCTCTATTACTTATCAAATGATATGCATTCCACATATCTGCATCCATATCCGTTGTGCATTGTTTAAGAGACTAGGTAAAACCAATTTTAATATTATTATTTAAAATAAAATGATAAATGTATTTACCTTACTCCTATGTATTATCTCTACATAAATAACTAAGTCAATTGACAATTAAAGAGAAATAAACATTCTTTACAATATACAAATATTTGCAACTATAAAAAAAGAAACTTCTTTATATCAGGGTATTATAATAAAAAATAATATAATACTTATTGGAAATAAGAAAACTGAACCCTTCATAAGCTCTGTACTGTGGCAACTGAAAAATCTTTGGAAGGGGTCTCACATATATAGCAGGGGGAACTTGCAGGTTTAAACTTGCATGAAACTACCCCTTCAAAGCATAGCAATACTGCCATATATGTATATTGGATACTATATTTGTATATTGTGTTTAATTGTATAGTAATAAATTGAATTATTAAATTGTAAATATGAAATTTGAATGTTAGAAAATTGTAAAAATTTGTAAAGACAACTTAAATGATGTCTGTATAGATAATATGTTCATATACCATTTCGTCTGTACATGGAAACAATTTTCTTCCTTCTACTGCAGATTGGCAATTCAGCAAATTGACACTCAACTTGGCAAGTTGTTCTTCTGTTATATCAGTACAGGAAGTTCCAATTTTCATAATTACTTTATGTTGACATGTTTCTAAAGGCGAAGAAACTTGAATGTTTGTAAACTTTGCAGCTTCTTTTAAGAATTTTTCATCTTCTGTCATAGTTTCGTATGGGATTGATATTAAAGGTACACCATCGGCAACCAAAACAGTTGTATCATCTGTTGCAGTACCCCAAAACCAATTAAATAGCGATGTTGCCTTTGCTTCGCTTGAAATTAATAGTATGACAATTGAAATCCATAAGATCAGATTTGCCATTTTGTAGTGTCTTTAAAATCTCATTCAAAAACCAAATGCAAAGTAATTCTGAAATTATAATTATTTACAGATTTTGAAATAAATAAATGCCACTTAAAACTATTATTATTTATAATAAAGTGATACATGTGTGTATTATTGTATGCACCTGTCCAATTCTTGTTTACAATTGTTTACATACAATCAATTATATAGATTCATACATACAGATAACACTACAGAAACAAGTTAAAAAACTTAGAACTTCGAAATTGTATTACCCTTTGTAATGTACGAAGAAGAGGTCCGTTTATTATAAAATTTTCTTTATTATTCATGTAACTTTCAATATCAGTTAATTATTACAATTGACTTATGATTGAAGAAATACAAATAAGCACTAATAACGAGAGACATTTAAACGTGCTGACAAGTGTTTGTTTCACATGTATTCTGAAGAGAGATTAGTATGTGTATATGGATGTATAACGGTCGCAACGCCGCGCGCCGGTCAGCTTATATGACCCCGGCGAGCAATTGCACCAATGAAGACGATGGATAATATTTTAGTCCTTGGTAGATTTACTAATTATATTCTACTGTATAATATTACATAGTATTTCTAAATAATTAAAGGATATGAATTGATAAAGTATAATACGAAATTAATCACTGCATCCATCCTCGAGAAAATAAGTTGATCGACAATTATTCCTAGACTTGCATTGTCTATTCAACTAGGGAACATAATTCACAAAGATACTTTCCAAGTTTTTGAATTTTAAAAAAGTTTCAGTTTATATAAAAATTCATTTGAAAGCATTGTAGTGTTCCCAAATTCATCAAATAGTATTGTTCCTATTGAAATAATTGAGAGCGCCATTCCTAAAAGGTTGGCATCCCTGACACCCATCAACCAGATGGCGCTGCATAGGAGTACGAGTAGCGAATTCGATTTATTGAAGCGTTCCTTTTTTGATAATTAAATACAGTCACGGTATATTATCAAATTAAGATTTTGCATAATCTAATTATGTTGGTTTATTCATGTATATATTATATTTAGGAAATAGCATGGACAAAGAAATCTTTATTGCCCGCTACATCCATTGGTAAAAGGTCAGGTCCCCAGAAAAAAGCATGGCGGGTTGAGTAAGTTCAATAAAAATGAATTTTTAACGAAAAAAAGTTCAATACATGAAAAGTTGATTAAAACTAGAAAGCATGCTTCACATGTTCGAAATTCGTTTTGACGGGGTGAAGATAAACGCGATGGTCCGTCATTTCGACAAAGAAATAATTAACATTATATTTTACGTCCTGAAGGATCTCCTCCCAGGTCCGAACAGGTACCAGAACCTTGGGTGAAACGAAATTTAGTTATCGGCACTATTTTCACGACAGTCATCGACTAAATTAAAATTAAACTAATTACACAATATTAAGTGTTCCATCGTAATTTTCCCCTTCGTAACGAATCGGGCTATTTTCGAAGATGCTACGATGCGTTATACGTTACATTACACCGCTATTCGTAAATATATAAGGGAACAATGTTTACTAATTGATAATTATTATTGTTTGTACTGTATTAGATAATTGAAAATTATCTTTTTACAAGTTCAAGCCATTAATTTATACAGATAGTAACATATGCAATAGATACACGTGCGCTATATATCGTGTACTTGTAGTAACGTATATCTGTAAAGTCTACCCAATGCGGGTTAGAAAGTAGTGAAGTCGTAAATCTTCTTCGTCAACTCATTTTATTTACATGTTTCTTTAATATTTGCAGTAACACAATGATAATAATACTTTATACATCTCGTATTTAGTACGATCGACAAATGAAATCTTTGGCAACGACTTTTTAGGAAGGAAAAAATTGAAAGTATTTTTCACGCGGATTAAATGAAGGTATAATGTATTTAAAAGTGTTACATCGACTATTACAGACACAGCCATTAAAGTTTTCACTAAGCAACGAGCCGATGTCTTTGTAACGACTTGAGATTTTAATTTTTTTATTAAGACGTCATATTGTTTTTAGATCGTACTTAGGAATGTCCACGAATAAAAGTTGGGTCACGCTAGAGAACAAAATGGTGGACAAAACAGCAGAGCGCAACACGGATATTAATTTTCTATTACCTTATTTTTTATGTGGATGTACCGCCACACTTGCCAAGTGCAATTGCACTTTTATTATTGCAGCTTTACTACTTTTGTTTATATCAATCGATTCCTTTCCTTATTTCGCGTATAAAAGTGCTAAGGCGAGGTAGGTGCATCGGTACAACCGCATAGAAAAATAAGACCATAGAAAATTAGTATCCATTACTCCGTGCAATTGTTTCCTTCACCATTCCTATTCTATCGTAAACTAAAAAAGAGCAGTATCTCGTCCCAGTTCTAAGAATCACCCTGTATATATGCTACAAGTTTCTATACACGTACTATGTATGTACTACGTATGCGGGTACGAAAAGAATTGGTTAAAAAAAAAAATGGTGGGCAGTGCGAAGTAACCCTGGCATCGTTTTATCGAAATACATTCAGAGGAATACGAGTCTATAATCACGTAGTATGTAGGTAATTACTCTATTTTTATTTAAGCTTCGTTCACGAACGAATACGTATTACGTTAGTACCATTCCGCGAAAACTTCTTTAAAAAATGTTTACATGAAAATGGACAATCACGAGATTTTTAAGGCGAAATAATGTAGGTAGTAGGTATATGGCGGTTTACCGCAATGACTAGCTTATAAAGATAACCATTTCGTAAGTATCTACTTCGGACGTTGTACAGTTCAACCCTATGTACGTATGCAGATATAACTATCATAGATATAAGGGAAACGTTTGTCAATGAATTTAGAATCGATAAATAAGTCGTGTCGACGAGGTGTTCTTGTCAAATTCGATTATAGAATCTTTAACTGGTCCATCGACAAACGATTCTTTTACAATAAAGTGAAGAAAAATGACGAGAATCACTTCTAACACGAATAGTCGATCAAGATATCTATGGTGATTGTAGAAAGTATTCGTACAGGTATAACAATGAATTTGGTGATACAGTAGATATTATGGTCCTTCTAAATATTAATACATACACGATGGTCCATTGTATCGTCGATAAAATTTAACGAACCAATCCTATACACTCGATCCATCACAGCAGGATTTACGAGTTTTTAGCTTTATATTCGAGAAAAATATGTTTCTCCCGGGTTTCGAATCTCGATTAAAAACAAAAAGAACGCAGCAGCAACTCGATACCTTCGGTGGTTACTGTTTCTGACAAACGGCATTACAGTCACGCCATCGGTGCTTGCATGTTGCAAAATAATGCTCACTGGTACACCAGAGCCGCGACACACACTTTTTTCTTTGGCTATTTTTTCATCTTCCCAAAAACTCGTTGAAATCTCGAAAGCAACGAGCGTGGTCCACTTGTTAGTTAATTCAATTCTCCCAAGGAGACTTGGGAAATTAAATAGAAACCCTGCTAATTGTAAATATTAATTGCCAAATTATTTCTATGTATCATTTGGTCAAGAACTGTTACGAATACTTTCTCACATCCACTTTAGTGCCTCTCTAGCACAGCATTACTCAACCTGCGGCCCGCAACACAATCATTAATCTAACTTTTTTAAATCTTAGCACGGTTTCGATATAAAACCAAACGAATTAACCGTGTTATAGGAGGGTCGATTATATAGTGTACAATGTTGCGGTTCACGTAACATAGCCAACATGTGTACGTGGCCCGCGAAGAAAAAAAGGTTGAGTATCGCTGCTCTAGCATATACGTACGCATTTTTATCGGTTATCATCGGCCGAACTATTATTGTTAGATGATTTTTTAGATAATTTAACGTTTGATTTGGCATACGAGTTGAGCGAGGGGATAGAGATCATTATTTTCGTTTACATTTTGACACGAAGGCGCGCGCAGCTTTCGTAGATCGACGCACTCGATTCTCAGAGATCATTCCGCGAAGTTTGATCCCGCGATCGATTATCTAAGAGAAAAAGATATCCCTTTTGTTATGTATACTACTTTTTATGTATGCGAATAGATGAAAGAAGAGCGAGAGAAAGAGAGAAGTGTGGATTCTCTCTCGTTCTTACGAGAGGATACAAGAATTCCTTTTAGATTCTGCGCGTTCGCGTATCTGTTGCAAGTGTTGGAGCTGAGCCGGCGACGGGACGTGCGCGCTGCTACTACGAGAATTTAAATGCGGAGGTGGAGGCAAGGATTGACGACGGCGTCGCCGTAACGCAGGGCTCAGGTGATACTTCAGCTTCGCCTGTATCAACAATTCTTCAAAGACCTGAGAGATATTTAGGTTCTCCTTCGCCGATACCTCGACGAAACCGTTTTCCCACTTGCCGGTAACTAATTTTCTGGTCCTCTCACTGTCCACCTGTAGAAAAGCAAAACCCAAGCGATGCCGTATGTACCAAAGGCATTAGTCGATAGTCGATATTTTAATCGAGATGTGACCCTCCAGAATGCTGTGTTAGAAGTTTGAGATTCAAAATGAAAAATAAAATATTAGAATAAACTACATTTTCAACCTCCAAGTGGCCTAAACGTAGCTTATAAACTTCGTTTAGACCGTCAAAACCCTACATTTATAGGTTTTAAAGTGTCCAAAACCTACATTTGTAAAAAATTAGAATTGTAGGTTTTAGAGGGCCAAACCGAAGTTTATAAATATCGCTTATCTCCTACTCGCACTCACCGAGCATTTTGTAGAGTCAAATCAAAATTTAGATCACTCGTTAAACTTCGATTTGAACCTACCAAGCCTATCACAGCATCTCGTAGACTAAAATCAAATCTTAATTCAGGCAAAAAGAAAGAACAAAGGAAAGTAGGCTTTGGAGGGCCAAACCGAAGTGAAAATTTCGACTAAGGTAGTAAGTACACTGACAATATGCATTCGATAGGATCAATTTACCTCTTGGTCCTTCTCGACGAGATCCACCTTGTTACCTACGACAACGATAGGTACAACTCCTTTCGTGTTCAGTATCAGAGTCCTCAAAGTCTTCACTTCCTGAAATGTATTGGCATCGTTCACGTCATAGACCAAGATGAACGCATCGGCCGATTTGATCGAAAGATCTCTCATCGCAGGGAACTCGTACGAGCCGGACGTGTCCAAGATGTCGAGAGTTAAGTGAATACCGGACACGTTGAAATCACCGTGATGCATCTCCTCGACCGTGCGCTTGTACTTTCCCGCGAAGATTCCGTAAAGGAACTGACAGATTATAGCCGACTTGCCAACTTTAGCGGCACCCATCACGACGATCTTGTGTCGTACCGAATTATCCCCCGTTGATTTCCCTCCGCCGCTACCACCCCCGCTATCGGATTCCGATAGCCGATCGCTGTTCCTGCAAATCAAATTTTGTAGCGATTAGATATCTCTAATCCCTTGATTTCGATCCCGACCTTTATTCACGAATGAGATTCGATGATTCCTTTCTTATTTTCTTTCCCTAGTTTTCGTCCGATATTTAAAGTAATTATTGGGTATTAACCGATTCAAAATATGGACCGCATTTCAAACGCATCGATTATATCTAATCTTTTCTAATTATTTTAGTGTCGTATAACTTTTATTCGTGCGACCCCGAGTTGAGATTTTAACTTTGGTTTGGCCCTTTAAAGGTTAAAAGCGAACATAACTGCCACTCGGAGGTTGAAAACAAAGTTTATTTTACATATATATTTTAGTTATTCCATAAGCTTCTAAACTCCTAAGAGAACATTATGGAGGGTCAAATCGCGATTAAAATTTTGATTCGGGACGCGACTATGTGAACTATTTCACGAATCGATCTTGTAATTAACGTTTTTTGCCATGTCATACTCATCCTCGTACAGGAAGGTATACTTCACTGGTATCGCGATTATTTCTATCGTAGATGTAGCCAACCACCGTTCAATCGCAGAAAATAATATCACGAAGAGAATTGTACTAACGAACGATAAAGATCTCCTTCGTACAAAGTGCGCTTTATTGAATGCGCGCATTGTATAGACGCGTCCTGAATTCGAATGGAGCCAGAATGGTGTAGTTTGCCTTCGAATGGTGAGAAATGGAGAGAGTGGGAGAGAGAGAGGGTGAGAAAGAGGGGGATGGAAGCTTGGACCGGGCTTTCACATGCACCAGATAACGACTGTCTTGCCGAGTGTCTCACGTCTTCGTAATCATCCACGCTTATTACGAGAAAGATGCAGACACGATTATTACTAGCGACATACAAAGGAAAAGGAGCAAAAGAAAGTAGAATTCGGTTCCTCTTGCTGAGATTCACCGCGAAATTAAAGCTCGAGTCTTTTTTTTTTTTTTTTCAAGCAGAAGAAAGAGAAGCGATGGTCGAGAATCGAAAGGAGACTCGAGTGGGAAGAAGAGACTATTTATGAACTTTCATATCGGATAATACCTTTAAAGGTGTTCGCCGTGAGAAATATTTCTTTTCATCTTTGAGATATTTTCTTTAGATAACACTTATACGCGTATAATCAAATATTTCTAACGCTAGTCAAGAGATTCTACCCACCTAACGTTTTTCGTCGGTTCATCTTCTTGTCCCTCCTTCAGTGACGACGGTTGTAGACTGAATCGACGTCGGAAATGGTGACGACCTTTCTTCATTTGTGCCGGGAGTGTCCTGGAGCAAGAAACGGTGGGAAAAAGAACGTCAGCGTGTACGGATACAAAAAGCGCGTGCACGCACGCTTATTTTCTTTCGTCCGTCACACGTCAAACGCAATTGTTTTTTAAAGTTTGAAAAGTCGAAGGAGACAAACAGGCGTTCACTTTTAGAAAGAGCTCGGATCAACGTTTCGAGCTCTTGTAACTAATTGCAATATTTTCTTTTAGACGTTGGAAAATAACGGATAAACAAATAGTCAATGCGAAATTCACTCCAACTTTGTTTTAACGATCGACTACCCGCACTCTTTTCAAGATTATAGGAAACTCTCTTTTTTCCTTGTGCGATCGATGGGAAGAGTAACGCTATCGTGTTCCATCGAAGTAGTCCGCCCGTACAAGAAGAGGAACCGATACACGGGATTAACTACGCTCGCGATAAGCACAACGCGATCGATGAACGACTCTTGCGATAAATGCTACGCGACCGATGGAAAATATCGCTGCAAGTTTCGAAAAATCAAGGTCTCTCCACGGTACTCGGCTATTTCGTCGTAAATCGCTAATATATATGGTTATTCCGATTAGCGAAACGCTTAGTTCCAAAACGATAAAGTTTTTCCGAAGAATAATACATTTGTATTTTTCGTTTAAGATCATTATGATTTTCTTTTAAAGCTATCCTGATTAATAAATTATAGTAAAATCAAAGATGGATTCGCAAATAGGCTGACTAAGCTTAGGGCCTACCCAAATAAACTATAATAAAAAAACCCTTTCTGTATTTTTAAAATACCTAATTACTAGACTGCGGATCTTTATGCAAATACATATTTTTCTTATTGCGTATGTTTTTCAAATTTTACATATAAGACAAACCATTGAATATGTCACATGTATCCTTTGTATTTGACATATTTTTATTCAGTTATCAGCTCTACTTGCAATATTTGATAAATCATGAATTATAATTCATATGAATTTGCATAAAGATCCGCAGTCTACTAATTACAAACACTTTAAGTTTGTTAGTCTTAAAGACAGTGGACTAATAACCATCAACCGAGTGCCCCATAATTATTACAGCTTAAGACCTGTTGAAACATAAATGCCAAGTGGAAGTTTTGAGGTATATTTTTAAATAATGCACGATGCAGAAATCTAAAATTTCGATGAAAATGGAGTTTAAAGGGTTACTAACTACGGTGACGATATACTGCACTGTTTATTTATACAAGTCCCGTTTTTCAGGAAGATCTTCCTTTAATCGTGATGATCGAGGAACGGGCGTAGGATTGTAGGTCGTAGGACGTAGGTCGTAGGTCAATAAACGCGTCCACTTGGAGTTGTAGCTTCTGAAAGCTTCCCATTAGACGCGACGTTGGATCGTTCGAAGCGATTTCCTCGAGCACGGTAGCGAGAGGATGTACGTATGTAAATTTTTTCCCCCGACCAACGCGTCGACCGTAATCGATTGCCCCGACGTTAATTAAATCGAATAACAGTATTAACGACGCATCGAACGGTAAACGTCAGCGACATTAAAGAGTCGCCCGAACGATTCTCCAGAGGCAACATCGTCGAGAACAGAACAGAAATCTATTTGACGTTCGAATCGATCGTTAGCCGCGAATCCACTATTATCGAGACTCGTTTTATTTATCTAGCATAGGCGTAGCTCTAGGCAAACTCGATATTTCGCGTGTTCTTCTTTAACCTTTAGCACGTCGAGTGCGACTCGGTGAACCCGATTTTGATGATAACACGATGTCGAGTGCCACTCGACATTCATTTCCTTTTCACATCCTCCCGTCAGCACCTCGAAAATATTTTTTTTTTATAACGTACCTGGTAATATGTACTTTCAAATAAAATGGTATAGCCTTGAAAATAACGACTTCTCTCAAAGGAGACAGTCGAGTGCAAAGTATTAAAGAAAAAAAAAGATTTCTTTCTGACTACAAGGAACCGTGTTAAGGGGACTAAAGACGTCTGGAATCGAATTTAAAATTGTCAATAACAAGATCGGAAATAAACATGAAACTTTTTTCTCTATAGAGGTGTTTACTACGATGTTACGGAGAAAAATAAAAATACATTGAAATTCATTCCAAGATCAATAATATCGGTGCTACAACATATCCAAGTGAATTATGTAAAATCCCTTTCTATAACCATTACAGTGGAACGGATAAAGATTTGTTGAAATTTCAAAATTATTTCTTCTTCCTATAATCCCCTTTATAGATTATACCTGAAAAATCAACAATAAAAGCTTCATTAATAAAATGGTATCCAAATACTGCAAATTTTTCTATCATTTTGTTTCAGGTGAACGCCATCTTGTTAATTATGCTTCTATTGCTTATTTTTTAGGTATAATTGATAAAGAGGATTATAGGGAGAAGAAATATTTTAGAAATTTCAGAAAATCTTCATCCATTCGACTGGAATTGCGGTAGAAAGAGATTTTACATAATTCACCTAAATACGGTGTACCACCGATATTATTAACCTTGGAATGAATTTCAATGTATTTTCTTACACTGTAATGTCGTAGTAAACACCTCTATAAAGAAAAAAGTTTTATGTTCATTTCCGATCTAGTTATTAAGAATTAGACACAAGCGAATTTCTTACGATTTCAAACCCCTCTAGTCTCGTCAACCCTTAATTACTCGCTTGAGGTATACGCGTTTGTTGACTGTTATACTTTACTATGATGTTGATTCTTTATAATTTTATTAATGAATATAATAAAAAACAGTAAAAAATGTATTTTATTTTACTTTTGAAATTGGGGTTATATATGCTCCACGTGAGCAATAGTATAACTTTATTGACGCGAATAATTAAGGGTTAAACGACTCGGTGGACGGTAGAGCGATATCGAAAGAATATTGGACATGGCTCGTGATTCGAGACAAAATTTAGAACTTAAAGAATTGCTAATTTTGGAGATTCGTCGAATACGTCTCCGGAAAGCGGAAGGGACGGCAGGAAAAAGGAGATGGAAATGACGGGAAAAGGTTGGGGACCAGGAAAGAAGTAAGGAAGGAAATGACGAGGGAAGAGAGAGGAAAGGAGAGAAGCTGCCGGCAGGCCGTCGCGTCGCATAGCGTCGCGACGCTTCGACTGCCGTAGGAAAAGGAGAAAACTAACATAAGGAAGAAAGGAAACGACGCTTCGTTGCAGGAGGAAGAAAGGGGAGGGGGTGCTGGCTGGAGAAACACTCCCCATGTTTTCGACTTGCTTTCGCTATTGGCAATGCCATTGCTATCGGCGCGTCGCCGTTGTCGAAAATACACTAAAGTCGATGTCCGACCGACTTCTTTCCTCCGGTCGTTGCTCCACTTTCCATGCACGCGCCATCGAACTTGCTGGCGTTCGCGCGCTCGAGTATACAACAATCCCTTTAATGATAAAAGACTTTTTATGTTCGATAGATAGGTACTTGATCTTTGTAGAATTCTTAGCTTCTTTTTCTTACAATAACGTAAGATTTTGCAACTTAACCGTTCCCGTTTGGTGTCGAGTGTGATTCGATAAGAAAGATTTGGATGATAGTAGAGTACCGGTTCTACCACTCGACATTCGTATATCTTTTGTATTAAGAAATATTACTTCAATTCACTTAGAGCACTACCTTACATATTATTTTTTTTTGCAACGTAACAAGAAATATATAATTTGAACTAAAATGGTACAGTGGTTGAAGGATGTCGCCTTAGAGGCGACAGTCGAGTGCAAAGGGTTGAATGTCCTAATTTTAACCAACCTCTTTACATAAGTCTGAGTATCCATGTTTAAGTTGAACAGGACATTATCCTAGTTTCGTTGGAGTGTTTTGCTGCGAAAAGATCGTCGCCACCGATGTTCGTCTCGAATCCTCGCCAAGTAATACCGCGAAGCGTAGTTATTCTTTTTTAAGGAACCGTTCTTGGTATGAATTATGGTCTCTCCGTTTTTCTCTTTACGCTCGTCAGCAACGAGTGGCAGGATTCTATATTTACGATCTATAGTACATGATTTATCTCGTTCATCGTTAGGTATATTGGAATAGCGAAACACGTTTCCAAGCATCCTTTGTCAGGACAAATCGATCTGATATCGGGGAGGACATGAAACGGTAAACCGACGATTTTGCCTGTATGAAGGTTTCAGGATACGTGAAAAATTACGGACGGGTTTGAAAAATTTTGTGTTACAAAAAGTAAGAGAAAAATGTTACGAACTTAAAGCGTAAAAGTTGCGACGTATCTGTACATTCGAGCGGAAGAGAGAAAGGGTGAGAAAGGGAGAGAAAATGAGATGTTATCGCCATAACACGAGCATCCTGTCCCCTTCCCAAAGCGTAGAAAGTAGATTAACGAGGTGGTTGATAAAAAAAAAACACGTACCTTCCGCACTAATAAACATGTACGAAAAACCGAGCAACGTAATCTCGTTTGCGAAGAGGGGGTTTGTTTAAATTCCGGGAGAACATTGGCAGACTCGCTATTTGGATTTATTCCAGACACCACGTAAATTTGGGATGGCATGCATCGATGTATTAGGAGGATCCATAGAACGACGACAGACTTGGCCAATATAAAACGGGTCGACTAGTTCACAGCGATCCTCTATCGTGCTTACGGTAAGAGCTTCCCTCGGAAAGTTGCTCGACTTTTCCTTACAACGAAGGGTAGATTCCTTTTCTTTCGAGAAGTTTGTTACGATCGAACATTCGTAAAGCTACCTCAGAGAATTTCCGATCAATCGATCGATAGATAGATAGGTTATTTTATGTGTACAATTATTTTGGGCAAATAAAGATATAAAATAAATAGTAATATAAAATAAATCTCTCATCATTCAACAATTTAAATAGGTTACCGAATTAGGATCCATTCTGCTGTAGTACGTTTAACAAATAAAGTTACATATACAATATATATATAAACGCTGCCAGGCAAAACAACTACGTACACACCGCAAAATAAACTTTTGGGACAACCAAATAATAATAATCATAACAATAACAAACATGGTAAAATATGAAAAGATGAGTAAACGTTCGGGGATGGGCTAATAACCCTCTCTATTCTACCAGCTATGGCGTTATGCATCGTTATTGGAAGGCGTTAGCCTTAAACGAGAAATGAGAATCGGTCCGATCCACCTTTGGTATATTTCGGTTAAACCACTGTGCTAGAACGCTAACCATCGATGCACCGCAACGACGTGGTGACGCTCGATAAATACCGAGTACCTCGTATGCGAACGCATCAATTTCCGATATTATTAACAGCATGACACACGAGTGTACGAGAACCTCTTCGTTTCCAGAGAAGCATCGATGTCTCTTCGATATTACCCGCCCGATATAAACCATATTTTTATAAGCCCATACCCGTAGCGTTGCGGCTTTATTAAAGTCTCCCGACGAAAGCCGATCTCTTCACGCACTCTATTCCAGACTTCCTCTTACTTATGTTGCCAGTTTCCACACTTTCGATCATAATGATTTTTTTTATGACTCGATCGATCGATCGGATCGCTTTAAGACCTACACACGAGTCACCGAGTTTTGAATACTTTGATCTATTACATGCCGCTATTGCTGTTAAGAAAATTTACTCTGGTCTTTTATATTAGGTCGAGTCATAAATAATGTTTATTTTAGTATAGCAATTTTATTTGTCAATAAAATAACCAACAATGATATATTCGCTATTATTTCGAATTTTCGAAATTATTTATGACTCGACCTAATATGTCACAATATATTAACAAATGTTAAGTAACAAAGGTATGTTCGTAACCGATATTCCATTAAATTTAAATAAAAAATTTCCTATAGGTACATAAGAATAAGTAAATCGATTGACCTAGGAGGACGAGCAAAGTTCTAATAGAAAAGATATCCTATCGTCTTATCTTCCTGTCGTACCTACTACCTACAGCTCGTTACATCTCGCGAGGTAGCATGAATCTTAACGTATCTATTTTCCATAATCCATTTTTCGTTGAGCCACCGATTCGCCAACTTCTTTCGTATTCATCTCGAACGATGCGACGCCACGTAAGATTTCTATCTGGCGCGTCTTCCCGTTTATTTTCCAACTTCTGCTTCCTCGCTCGACCCGAAAAGAAATCATTCGTTCTGCTTGTCGTTTGATTCTTGAGTATGCGAATGATAATTCTTGAACCGGAAATGCAAACAGAATCGCACGGTATGGAAGAAATGGAACGGAATCCCAATGTTACGACATTTTTCTAATCCGGACACCTTTTCCCAAGCACATTTTATCCGAGTGTCTTTTCAGCCCGATGAAAAATATAGTTATCTCACCGGCGCGTAGAAAACTTTTCAAAGAACGGACAAACGTTATAACGCTCGCGAAAGAGATGGTTTTTTTTTCATCGTATTTTATTTCACATCTCTGTGACTCGCAGAGACAAATTTAGAAATTTTCGCTATTAAATTTATCCTCTTCTCCCGAAGGAAAGCTCTTTTTCACTAGCGTCAGCCGTTCGACGTTCGGAATGAAATTTTTCCAAAGAGATCGAAACTTCTGCACGGTTGTATAATTTGATATGCCCGATTGGTCTTCGTAATCGTAATTATTTGCGATTCACACGGTACGCTCGCGTGCGCAAGATTTTTGCCTACGAGTTATACGTATGCTTATATGACATATATCAAAAATTGAGCGAAAGGTCTGTCTGGTACGTCTATCTCCATTGCGTTTAACTACGTTCGTTCGAATCGATTGTAAGGAAATTTGAGAAGTTAAACGAATCTATTCTGCTTTAATCCTTTTTAGAACTTGGGTAGTTTGTAATTTACCAAGGTTTTACATAATTTCATTGTTCTTAAATTTTTTCAAACCTTTCACGGGATATAATCCGGTTATAAAACAAAGCGACATATCACATTTGGAAAAAATCAGCTTATTCTTTAGCTAAAACCAGAAAGATAATGCATAAAAAATGTATTACAACCATGTTTTCTTTTTAAGATAATAATGCTCATTCGGTAGCAATAACAAATAGTTTAGCTCAATATCTTGAAAGTAAAAACATGTGACTTATATCGTTTCATTTTATAACCATTGATATAAACCATTAAGTGTAAAAGGGTTAAAGAAAATAGGTACTCTCTCTTTTTACCTTCTACGTGGAAATATTTACAAAGCTTGGATCCTTTTATAATATCTCTAAAAATGATTTACGTTTCGCTGAAATTTCATCTAGGTATTTGTTTTTTTTTTCGTCCATTTCCCGTTAAACGATCTCACCATTTTCCGTTTATTAAATAGCTTTTCATTCGAGACTCGCAAGGAAATGGAGTTTTTTTCATCCCTCGTGGGCTTCGAAACGTAATTTTGCGCGCTGTATCAATGCGTGTCCCTAATCCCTCGACCATAGAAGCTCTTACTTTATCGACGCGTATCCTTTCAACGGTACGAATCGTTAAGCCCTAGAAAGGAGCAACGAGTACCGAAGGAGAGAGATTCTCCGTGCGGTACTCCTTCCGCGCCACTAACGCTCCTTTAATCTTTGATCCATGTGGCTTAGATTGTGGCCAGAGTTGGTCATTATAAGTCTAAACAAGATTGGATTTATGATTATACTTAAATCTAGGAACTTTGCTCGACAAAAGCCCTATTCCAAATAATATAACAAAAGAATTTTCATTTCTGTGTGTTTTAACCCTTTGCACTCCGCGTCGAGTCTGACTCGACAAGACCGATTTTGAGGATAATACGATGTCGAGTGGTCCTCGACGCTCAATTTTTTTTTTATATTTACAGATTTTACTCCAATTCACCTATCAACAACTCGAACAATTTTTTTTTTACAATATAGGTAATATATCACTTGAAATGAAATGATATGATGTTGGAAATATGGTGCCTCAGAGGGGACAGCGGAGTGCAAAGGGTTAAGATTGATAAGACCTTTAAATTTGTGAATCTCAGAAATACCGAGTTGAGACCTTCGAGTCAAGAGCCTTCTTGTTATTACACCCTAGAGACCATTGAAACATAACAGTTTATCTCGATTATTGGTAAAGTAAAACTTTTTTCCTCAATATTTCTTATTTAACATGCTATTACGTAAAATACAAAGTTTAGGGAAATAGCAGATTTCCTTACCACGCGCCATGGTTGCTTTATTAGAATTCGCAGATAACGATTTCCGGTGACTGTTGTGCTTCCGTGGCGATTAAGCATTCCGGATTTACCCAGATTTGAAAGCAAAACGTTAAAAGACAAGAAATTTCCGAAATAGCGAGCTGTGATCTTATCTCTATGGGGCTTGCGTGTACACGATGCTTTAATGAAAGCGGTAACGCGGGCGACCCTATTATACGTATGCCCTGTAAGATAATATGTATCGTATAAGTACGTACGCATACACTTAATTGAATACAACGGGACGAGTGCATCGAAGATAGGCTAGAAACTCCGATATACCATCCATTAACCCCTTCCGCTCCGCACTACTCTAAACATCTTAATTCCAAGTAATACACATTAATTCGTTATTACAAGATTTTATAGATTGTATATTGAATTGTAAATTTTCCTACGTTTTTATTCATAGACTAGTTAATTTTTATGCAAAAAGGATATAAAAGTGTGCTCTATCGTATGCTCGATATAAATGGTCGAGCCAAACCAGAGAACCAAAAGTTATATTTAAATTTCGTAGAAAAGTCTCTATTATGCAAAAATATTTAATGATGCCTTTCAGTTATATGCCGTACGACTCAAGAATGAATTGTTAATTATAAACTTGTCTTGTATGCTTTGAGAATTAAAAGAGAAAGCCTCGACGTTAATCAAATTTATAAGCCGTTTTACATACATACATACAGCTCTTAACGTTAGCCAATGTCCTGTCTTATTTATATCATATAATTCATTTGAAAATATAATTATCTTACCCATAATGGTTCATAATTACAAATTACGATATGTCGTAAAACCGTACCTTTACTTTTTAGACTCATTGACTTTGCCGTTTCGTACTCCCCCACTCTTTCTTCTTCCTCCCTCATCTTCCCTCGACTCTAAGGTTGAAAGTTATCTAGGTTACACGTCGTTACGTGAAATAACTTTCTGGATGATACTAGACGAGTCTATGGCGAGTGGGAAACCAGCTACTCCCACAACTTTGCACTTCTCCACATTGTGTAAAACCGTCCTACCGCGCGAATATAGCGGTTTAACGGTGTTCCTTCGATATGTGCTTCGCAAAAAACAACAAGAATCGTATCGTAAACGTATTAAACTGCAAAAAGGTTTAGCAATTATTGCGTGGAATCAAATAATAATGATAATAATAAAAAGAGCGTAAAAACTAACGCGGCTGTGTGGCTCATTAGCCGACCTCCGGTTACCTCGTTTCGTTTCTTTTCGCGCCAACTACTAAATTTTGCTGTCGCGTCGCGTAAAGCGAAGGGAGTAATGGGGTCGGAGATAATTATTCATCGAGATAGGTTTTACCTGAAACACTTGCCTTTTCGTTGATACTCGACGTTCATCCTACGACTGTTTATAATGAATTTTTTCATAATTTATGGTGGTAGGTAAATATCTACATAGCTATGACCGTGACAACTTTATAACCGAGGAAAATTCGCAAAAGTATAATCGCTCGAGACTCGAACAAGATTTAAAAACTTTTTCTCATCTGGCTATCGATAGTAACAAAAAGAGAAGGGAAACCACATGGTAATCTTGTCTGATCGTGGAGCACGGTGGATGGAAACCGCAGGTAGAGAGAACGAATTTGTTGTTTTTTAAATAGTCAAGCGAGTATTACCAATGCGAACAACATCGATGGACGAAGTAAAGTCCCTCTTTGGAAGGACGTTTCTAAGTAGTGCAATCTACCGCATCATTTCCGACAGTAGACGGAAGGATTAGCACTTAGAGATAGAACCACGAGGAAATGATGCGACTAGAGTAGTTTTGTTCTCAGCTATTTGTACACGCAAATGTACAGGAATGTTTATAGATATTGTAACTATACACGTATCCATACTATATAGGAGTTGTTCACAAGCCAAAGCGATTAACTTCACTTTTATACATTTTTAGTAAATTTTAATACCAAAGTATTAGACTGATGCTTCATTTTTTATATATAAAATTAATTTCTTTTATACTTAGATCATTAAATGATAAACATTTTTTATGATTGTTGAATAATAAATGTATAAAACTTTATCAATTTTCTCGAGTTTATGTGTTGTGGAATTTAGCAAATTAGCCGTTCGTACACGACATGTATACTCATGATAAAATAGGTCCATGTGTCATTTATAACGAAAAAACGAGCCTATAACAGATAAAGTACCATGATATAAGGAGCAAATTTATTTCTGGATGCGATCATTCAGCAGTCACAAACATACATAACTGGAACACTTTTCATAAGAGTATCTATCGAATTTCGTCGAACGAGAAACTGGTTCAACTTACATCGAACGAACGGTTCGATGCTTTGATTACAATGATCCAATTTCCGGTAGCATCATAAAGAGGTTAACAACCCGAATGCGATAAACCAACTTTATTTCCGACGCGGATCTTACGTGAGCTACATGAGTTTCGAATAGATCCAAGTCGTCAATCCCAAAGAAAATCGATTGTATCATCGTACGAATACTTTCCAAGATTATATTATACAACGTCCAATTATAATTTTATATAATAACGAGGCATTAAGGAAAAGAGACTTATCGTTATAATTGATATTAAATCACATTTATAACAAATATCGTTAATAATTACGACCAACTCGATGAATGGTAGAATTAATAAGACTAACTAACGTGTTTTAACGCTGAACCGATTTGAACCCTTATTTACTTTCATTTATTTATAATTCTTTTCAAAATAAAGATATGAAAGAATACACCATCACATCTTTCGTGTTGGACCTTGCACTTATAATAACTGATGGTTACATTCTCGTAAGTATCAATAGTCGATATTTATAAACGTTTTGAGGTGCAATCTCTCAAATTTAGCATGAATCACCAGTGATCTACGCGGTAATCTACACGTTTACGCGAAGAACCGCGTCGGAAAGCGAACAATATTAATTATACAAGTTCCGACAGTTACGTAAACGACGAGCAAAGGATTGTAGAAGCAGGATGGAATATCTAATCTTCCTTAGAAGACTGACGATTACAACTTTTACCAAGTTCAACGCGAAACTAGCGGAAACGCGTATTCCTACTTGTTGTGAAGTTAGATTCGAAGGAAAATTTGTACGTTCAAGGTTACTCGACGTTTACCTTGCCGTAAGTCATCGAAATAGCATGGAGATAAGCATCTTCGAGAGTGCATACCTACGCGGCCTCGTTTGAAGAATCACGGTTGACGTTTGAAAAAATGCTTCCCCATCCGTAACATTTGGAAACTCTTTTTCCACTCACACCACCCACGGGTGCTGAAGAGACATATTTCTTTCTGATGTACCTACTTTTTTATAATCTAATAAGAACACCGGGGACACTTGGAGCGGTTTAATTTGATAATATAGTACCAACGCTATATCACTTAAATTAAAATCATGAACTTTTTTAACAATTTTAACTTTTAACAATTTTGTTAAATTTTAATACCTAAACACTTGATTGATGTTTAATTTTGTATATTTAAAATAAATTTCCTTATTAATAAAGCTTAATACAATTAAATTACGAAAATTGTAATAAGCCTTGAATAATAAATGCATATAAAATATTTACTTATACCTTTATCAACTTTCTCCGAGTTTTATTTTGCGGAGTTAATCGATTTGGCAAATAAGCGGATCATATATTATTCGCAACGTTGGGTTTTATCAAAAAATATATTTAATTTTTTAATAAATAGATCGATCGGAAAAATCTCCAAACGAAGAGAGCAAATGAATGCCGAGTCACGTTCAACATCGACTGTTAAGAGTTAATTTAACATGTTCTACGTTTACTTACGAAAACATATTTGACGAACGTACTATAAGGGTGGGTAAGGTAAACGTAAAATACAGAAACGATAACGTACGAATGTATAGATAAAATCTAAGTATCTACAAAAAAATACACGTACATATGCGTGTTATACTTGCTCTTTGGTCAGAGTGATAGAGATTAGGCAAGAATTGTTTAACTTTTATTCCATATTGTCAGCTTATTTGATCAAAATAATAATATTTAAAAAACAAATTATCTATACTTCATAACGATATTAAATACTTACATCACAATGACATAAATCTTAGCCGATCAACGGCTAGAATTAATAGTCTTTTTCATTGACATTGTTTTTCCAGTACTTACCAGTAGCTTAATTAATGAAGAAGTTGAAAGGATCGGCAGCGGCTTTGGGTTAACAGGTGTAAACAGAGATTTGGTTGAAGCGCGTAAAACGGCGAGATCGTCTACCAACAATTCCTGCGACGTGACGTGACGCACCGGTCTCTCTCCTCTCTTTTTTTCCTGCAAAATTTCAGTCGGAAGAAAGGAGTCAGCCTGGGCGAAAGGTTGCGAACTGCGTAAGGGAAACTCTTCGGTTCGTTGTACTTGTCACGCAAAGGTATAGCGCGTAAGCCACGAGTCACGACTCTCCTTGCGCGCGAATGAACGCTCGGTGAACGAACACGGCAATGCGGTCGAGCTAGCTCTGTCCGGTACTCCGGTACCGAATCGTCACCGCCAGCCACCGCCGCGCCGGGTGCTATCTTCGATGCTCTCCTACGGCGTCTGCGCTCTCGTGCTACCTTCCACCTGCACCTCCTTCTCCCTCTAGAGCCCTTGCCGTATTTTAGATTGCACCCGCTATCGCCGCTATCTCTCTCCTCTTAACCCCACAGACCCCGTTACTGCCTAAACACTCGCATGAAAGCACCTGCCAAAGTACCTCCTGCGAACTTTGTACCACGGCTCGATCTACTTCTTTTTTTTTTTATCGTCTTCTTATTAGCTGCTCAGTTTTTTTTATTCATTTTCTACACAGACTTCTCTGCCTTTCTTCAACTTCAAATTAATATTGTTTTTTGGATCTTTCGAGTCCATTCGGAATAGTCACGCCACCGTCTCACCACACTGTTGAATTATGCGAACGATCGCTGATGTAAGAGACGTTGCGCTGTACACAAATATATCAAAGAGACACGCTCGTGATAAATGCTAGAGTAGTTATGCTGGTATGTCGTTAGAATTGCAACTGATCGGGAAAGAGATGAAAGTTTTGAAGAAATTGATGTATCTTCGCGAAGATTGTTTATTCTATATCTAGATTTAGATCTTTGATCTTTGTGAGAATTGTCAATAAATGAAGTGTCTCGATTCGATAAAATGATTTCAGAAGTTTAATACATTGACTGTCACGATGGTAACCACCATTTATTATCTCAGTGAAACTGTGGTGGTCATAAATGACCATATACTGTTAATAAGAATACAGTTTAATTTATTTATATTACATATAATTTACAATTATATGCTTATAATAATGAACATTTTATCATGACGTGACAGTCAAAGTGTTATTTATAGATTCTGCACAACAAACTATTAGTTTTCCAAAGACAGGGAGAGAGACTAGAGAATATCTGTGACAGAATAAATTAAGTAAACGGAAATTTACACTTTCGGAGGAATTTATCCGGATCTCCGAGCTCTCTCTCTGCATCCTCTTATCCGCTAACGAAGCGAGAGTGCATTGAAATTACTCGTGTTAATCTGGATCAACGTTAACGTATGTTCTCCGTCGTGGGATTATAAATGCGCTGGGTGCAAATTCTTACATTAAAGAACGTTAACAAAAAATTAACCACTCTTTCGAAATGGAAAGCATATTATTTCGTTCGGAGGATTTTGACTGGACAGACTTTGTAAAGATTAATTATCATCTCTTTGAAACTCTGACACTCTTTGAAAATTATGGTTCTGTGGAGATATTTTTTCACTTGTAAAAATAAACGAACAAAAATGTTAGAATCATGCCAATCTACGTAATAAAAGAGCATGATTCAGCTCGGATCGTTGTAAATAAGAACGGACACGAATCATATCGGTTACGTATGGTTATGTATTTGTATGTATTAACGATAATAATACAATGTTAATACGAGGATTAAGTATATCGTTAAATACATCCCTGATATCACAAGGCATACTTTGTGCAAAAGTAATAATAGTAATACTTCATTGTTAGACGATTCTATATATGTCTATACGTATGTCTAAAAAATAATTACTTTTATACGGCTGTACATAATCTTCCACGCTATAAATTCTCACTACGCATGTATAATATACACACAGATAATACGAATACCATCTATTACGATATCACTTTCCTCCGCTTAGGTCGTAAAATATTTGGCATTTGTTTCTTTTTTTTTTTTAATTATTACAACTTGATAACAAGTGCAAATAATATTTTATAAATCTGGTATATATATATATATATATATGTCCCAGATAATTTACAGCTTACGTTTCTTCCCGATCATTTATGATAATGGTAATTATGCACACGGTGCATACTAATTATGGATATCGGTGCCTCAAATCGCGTAAGTTTTTAAGGCAAGAAGTAACTCCATGTATGATATCTTTTTTTTCATTGGTACTTCCTTGAGATCCGTATACAGGACAAGGACGAGCCTAACTTTATGACTTCGATTATGCATTCGTTTTAACACCATTTTGTAAAGCGGTGTTAAACCTTTGAAATATCCAAAAAAACGAATGCTACAACTAATCTCTTTCATAAAACCGTGACAACGTTCTCTAGTTCTAAAACAACTACGATGGATGAAAGTTACAAAGTTAGGCCGTTCAGCACTGTTTGTAGACACAGTATAACGTACACGTAATCCCACTGAGAAACACTTGGTAAAGAACCATGTATGCGATATAGTAGACGATGAAACGTGTTGGTAAATGTCTCTGTACAATGTTCGATAAAAACTGTTTGTACGATTACAAGTGATATTTAAATCGTATACTGTCTCTGTTTCTATGGTTACGTATACCTAAAGATTAATTTACAACAACTGTAAACTATATGTACATGTTCGTAAATAATGGACCTTTGTTTTAATTAGCCATAGACACTTGCGTCGTGCCCGTAATGATTCTTAGTAGAGCAGCGATCGACTGACTCGAGGTATAGTAAATCGTTGCAACGACAGCAATGAACAAAGCAATAATGATATAAATTGCAGAAAACAATAACGACGTGTCGAGAGCGTCGAACAACCGAAATTTTTTTTACTGCAATTTTAGGAAGATATGTATAACGATTGAAATTGAAAAGTTGATAAAATTGCAGGAGCAAAGAAGAGTTGAAAAAAATTGAGATAAGAAATAAAGGGTCGTTGCAAACTTACATATATACATATATTCGTATAAGCTCTAAAGAAGCGCTTATTATTTTCTATATTCTTTCGTATTTAATATCTCTCTATCATATACGTTCATTCTTCCGGGAGGTATTTTCATCTTTCTTTGCAAGCATAAAAAGACAAGTAAATGTTATCTATTTAAAGCTTCAGCGTTTTGGTTTTGAGTATTCTTGTTTACGTTGTCCTCTTGACCGCTCGGACTAGATAATCTAACTGGCTTAATAGATTTTAATTTGGTGGTTCCGCCATATCGGAAGTTAACATCGCTACAAGTGTCCAAAGGATGTACACTTCCCAAGGTGGTGTTGGTTAAGGAGTCATCGTTTGTAATTTCGAGCTTGGTAGTCGGGACCTTTTTAACGGAGCCTAACTCGTACGCCGACTTGGATGGTTTCAATTTAATTTTTGCATTGGATAATGGCAACGAGATGGATTTTTCTAAATTCGTTGGTTGAATCTTCAATCGATTATCGTTCTGTTCCATGTTATCGTCCTGCGAGCTCATAGCATCCGTAATCTGTATATCTATATTGACAGTCTTTGGATCATTCTCGTCGTTGCTGCTTCGAATGCTACTCCTAGGGTCGCCGTATTCGTTTCTAAGCGCCGCCAATTGAGCACGTTGCTTTTGTATGTGACTATGAGAGTTCGAGAAGAAGGAAGACACCTTTTCCAATCTGGTCGCCAAGTTTGGCTGGCTCAGCGTAGATTTCAAAGGATAAGGTGGCTCGATCACGTTACTGTTTCTTAAGAAGTTCTGTGAATTTGGCGAAATCCCGACGGAACTGCTTTTCACCAAGCCTTGTTTGTTATTATCTTCTAATACTTTCAAAGGATACGCTTTGTTACTAATGCTGTTTCTTCGTTTTTCAGCGACACCGAGCTGAGCGACGATTCTACGCACTTCGCCCGGCAAATCTACGTCGTCTCGCGTTTCAGTTAGATGTTGAATGAACGCACCTAACGTCGCGACCGTCACTTCGAGACTACGATTTTGAGATTCTAATTTATTCACGACCGATTGCTGCATAGATCGTGCCGTCTCCAAACGTTGTAAGTTGTTCATGGTTATCTGTATAAACAGGATGCGATTGTTCATGCAAGAATTATTCCAAAGAATGCAAATATTTATCATACTTGAAATCTTTTACGACGTTATCTATACTTCATTAATCTTATACCAATGATTGTATCGCATCTTACCTCGAGTTGCTCGTTAAGTTGACCCACTTGCTTCATCAATTGCTTGTTCATAGATTTGAATTTCTCTAAACTTTCAATTTGAGGTTTAACCGAAATCATCTCTTCTTGTAATACTTGATATTCGACTCTATATTCGTTCAATTGCTTCGAAACATCCATGTCCGGATAGAATACGCGTTTCATCACACGATCCAAAGTGGACTTGTCAACGGCTGGTACACGGATCTAATACGGAGAACGAAGTTTCATTAACGGGTAAAAAATGTGCAATGGTCACATACGTTCGCACACGTGCACCATACAGCTGTGTACCGTATGACCATTATGAGATATATATACACACATACAGACATACTAGTAATTCTATCAAGAAGTTCTATACGTTAATATACGTAAATATACGTAGGCGTGTCCTTACTTTAAGGTACTCCATAATTTCCTCGAAACTATCACAGCATAGCAGTTGATCTTGATGCTCTTCGAGTAATGCCACGGCCACTCGAAATAATACTTCCGAGCTCTCGAGAAAGAGTAAATCTAGAACGAATGAGAGAAAGAGATATTAAAAAACAAAACAAAGCAGATTTCAAGTACAACTTGCTTGACAACGCATTAACGCGATCAACGATAAATAGGAAAAAATATATTAAAAGTGCCAGGAATAGCAAGATATATCGCGTACATGCACTCGATCTTCGCTGTAAAGGTTCGGGTTAGGCTAAGGGTAACTTACCGAAGACTCTAGTTACAAAACCTAATGGGAATTGACTGGCAAACAAAGTCAACAACCACGGTGCGGCGTACAGAGTGGGTGACACTTCGTGCTTGTCAAAATGATTGTATAGTGCCGGGAGTTTGTCGTGCAGTAACCTTGACAGTTGGTATAAGTGCAATTGTAACGCTGCCATATCTGGAAGGTAGAGTTTTCTCAGGCCTCTCCGAAACATCAGATGTCGTAAGAGAAAAAAAGCCTGATCTTCCATCATCTGATTATGAAACAGGTAGAAAGGTTTTTTTATGGTATACCACGAGTCTCTGGCTCTTTAACGCGAGTTAACTGGCTCTACATAAACGGTGTACTTGTCGCAAACAATAATATTTCCAAAATTATCAGATCGTTCGATCATGAATGTTTATATTTACGTGTAAAAGAAGAACGCCGGCGACAAAGCTTAGACCCTGACAGTAGCCAACTTCGTGATCCAAAAGAGAGTAGGCTTTCAATAAATTAAAGAGAGCTAATTGGCCAGGACCTAGAGGCGAACTGAAGTAAGGATGATTCGGAAATGTACGTCCTAAATCGATGAGGATCGCATGTTGTTGAGACGTGAGTTGCTTTAATAATAGATCGTAAGAGGTATTGTAGTTTGGAAAATCGTGAGTGTCTATGGGTGGTTGCTTCAAGCAAAATTGTTCTGCTAAGAATTGCCACACTTCGCCCCTCTTCCCCTTAGGTACACCTGTATTAAGTAAGAAAAAGAATAGCGTTACACGCGTTTCGTCATCTGGTTGTTTACTTAGCGATCGTTCGATCTCTCAAGTTTTACCTTGTTTAATGGCATGCAAGAGCATCTGACTGTCACACTTGGTAGATACCCGCGATTCTTTGCTAACAAGCAGATCCCAAACCTCAACGAGCTCGCGAGCACAGCTGCTAATCTCGTCGTATTCCAATTTAATTCTTTTCACCGTTGCTTCCTCTTGACGTTCTTAAAATAACAAATATACTTTTCGACCAATTGCATAACACAAAATCCCATCTCTTACTCGTTAATAATCCCAATGTAAACTTTCCAGTCTTACCTTTGAGTCTAGCATTTTCTTTCTCCATTCGTATAAGTATCAATTGTTGGTTTATCGCTTTTTTCCAAAGATCCCTTAGCTCTTGCCTCGTTTTGCGTACGGGTACCGCGGTACGAGATGACTGATCGTGCATCCCATTGTTGTCCGCTTTCCCGTTCTTCTTCTCGTGTTCTTTATTAGGCGTTACCACTCTATGCAATATAGCCTGCCTCCACGAGCTATTCGAATGTACATCGGTATTTCCATCGCATTCGGTAGGCGACATTTTCGGCGAGTTGCCTACTTTTAAGAAGCTATGAGAAACACAGAAGGAAAGAAGATCAAATTTGTTCTTTTCCTAAAGAGAATCTTGTACTTTTACGGGGTAACACCTATGTAATTGGCTAAAAAGAAATCCATCTTTAGGATTTCTTTTTTTGGTCTATTTTATCGCGGTATTAAAACATAAATTTGATAACATAATTAGGCACATAATGTAGTTATCAAACTCATTTTTTAATAGCATGATTAATAAATAAAAAAAAGATTCCAAAGATGGACTTTCTTTTTAGCCGATTACATAGGTGTTACCCCTGAAACAGCGCCTATCTTATCGCGGAAGAAATTCAATCGTACTCGCACTCACATATCCATCATAGAGCTCCTCGGTCCTGTGTTCACGGACAACTGTTGCTCCGGGGATACGCGCAACGATCTTGGTCTAGATGCAGCTTCGGCAGCAGCTGCGAGGGTGGCGGCACCATCCGGCGATGTCTCGACTATCGACGATTGACGCGAATTATCGGGACTCTGGCTACCACTTTTATGTAAGACGGCATTAAGATGATTCGGATCCTTCGCGTGCGATCCAAGTCCAAAGTCTTCTCGCGAACCCTTCCGTTTCATAAGGTTATCGAAACTATTTGTCAGAGAGCGCTTCGCCTTCATAAATATCGTACTGCCGACGCCCACGCTGAGATACTGATTTAAAAACTCGCTTCTAAAATGTTATAACCATTATATACTCGCACGTTGTGGAATATTTTACATTAGTTCTTGTATCCTAGTTTTATAGTCTTTACGGATAGCATGCCATTCTAACCACTTACCTATTTTCGGCCGTATCATGAACGTGTCTAGCTTGTTTAGCCTCGCAATGGGCACGCAATAATCTCATAAGAAATTGATTCTGTTCTCGTAAGCTCGAACCTGCTCCGGATCCTCCCCCAATCGCCTCCGCACCCTTGTACTTGCTCACGACGATCTCCTGCTCGTCTTCCGGCAATTGTTCCATTCGAGAGAATATTATATTTTGTGCTCGTCGATCGTTTTGTCCTAGAACGAATATTTCCGTATAACGAACGAGTAACCATATCGGTCTATCTTCGAATTAACGTTACAAATACAATAGAACCTTCACTAATAGAGAGATAAGATGGTTCTGATAATGGAACGCAGACTTTTTTATTCTATATTTTAAACAAAATAATATGTTTAATTACAACAAAACTGAGATCATGGTATGAAAAACGATTTTTATTATACATTTAGGGATTTCATAGTTCTTTACCTGCCAAATTGCACAATTTTTAATATACAAAGCTGTGTAGAATCGACTACAGCGGTAATGAAAGGTCTTTGCTTACAAATATGTAATTACGAGTAAAGATAGTATACGGTTCAGATAATGGAGGTTCTACTGTAATAGTCATCGATTTTAGTGAATTACCTTCGATCTCTTGATATAATTTGTTATACCAAAACATAGGGCAGTGTTCGCAAGAGAATACAGGATACCGTTCTTTTCTTGGAACGTCACACGTTGCAACGAACGCTTGAGTGATAGCTGTCGATGTAAGAGATACGGTTAAAGATGAATGAGGAAGTGGTCCAAAGCGATTAAAATCACGTAACTCACCTGCGACCAGGTCGTCGGCAACGGATTCGGATTGGCATTTGAATATGTAACCAACGAAGCTTTCTATACTCGCTTCCTTGCAAATAAAACCAAAGTGCTCGGCATTCCTAGCACCCTGCACGCAACTCGCCACGTCCTTGATCTGCTTATGAAGCAGAACCTGCTTCCTGTCCGGGCTGATCAATCTTAAGTCGATTCGGCCTACCTATGGCGTAATACAAGAACGTTGGTAACTGACTTTAAGCTATGATAAAAATGGAAAATTAATGTATATCCAAAACTATTTTTTTCATCGATTTGTCAATTTTTTGTTTTATACGTTGCTGTATGTGGATAGTACTCGAGTATAATATTATTTAGAATATGAAAACCTGAAAATTCGTTTCAGTGGGCCCGAATTAACGATACCTCAAATTGATCAGATCTCATAATACGTTACAATTGTTTAATCCTCCGAAAACGGAGCGGGGTCACTGGTGATCCAATGCTATTGTTTTTCTAATGTAATATTATTAAAACAACTGTCTTAGAATTGATTAAACTTGCTCCCTTTTATTCAATGCACTCATTTATTAAACTTATTAACCAAAATTGGGATCATACCCGGTACTTTATATCAGATTCCTCACCTGGTATTTGGAGGGTTAAATAAATAAAATAAAATTACGTGGATCTTTTTCAACTCAATAGAAATGCATGAGTTAATAAGCACAGAGTGTCCCCAAATTGGTAATTACCTGAAATAGCATTGTGCGATTGTGCTCGTCAGCAGTTTTCGCGTTAGAGTCCCTTCTGCCGGTGGCCAAGACGCTACCCATCGAGGAGGCGCGATTTCTCATTACTTCCGGTACCTGCATGTTGCTATTATTATCGGTGGAAGACGTCAGAATAGTGGTTCTACTTTTTTGATTTCGTACGTCCTCGGCGTTCTCCTCGGATATCGTGGAAGAAGCAACCACTACTGGCAAGTTTGGACCCTGTTGCACCGCTGATACGTTTTCGATGCTGCCTGTTTCGCTAGCACTCGATTCCTGAAAGCCAGATATCACAATATATACCTAACGAGTCAGGGACAAGATTAAACCGTAACAGGATCGAAAAGATCGGTGAATAAATAAAGGACAACTCTTTTTAAACGATCAATTTCCAATTGATCTTGTAAAACGATTCGTAAACTGGATCAACCGTACCAACGACGTCAACTATTTAGCTAGATGAATTTTAAAAGCATTGTCGTAGACAATAGAAACGATAAATTAAACTATTATACAAAGCGAGTCAAGAAAAATGGCATACTTAAATATCGCCGTGGAATTTGAAGAGACGGAAATATGTGTTTTTACGATAACTACGTGCTTTTGAAAGAAAAGATAATGTTTAAAGAAAGGAAAAACAACAGGTTAAGATTAGAAAATACTTTGCAAGTATTCCACTGATATTTGTATTAGGTATACACGATGATGGATTAATTCTATAGTTAATTTTTTCCATAGAATTTTGTAAGATAGCTCGAATCGAGAAAAAATCGATTCGCTCACCGTACTATTTCTTCTGTTAATCGAAGAGATCAGAGCTGATTGTCGTTGATAATCGGAGAGGAAGGAGCTCGCCGAAGATTTCGATTTTTCGAGGCCGTGAGAACGAAATCTGAGGAGGGCATCGTCGATGAACGATTCCGATACCTTCGGATGCGAGACTCTGATCTTACCGACGTAGAGTACCTAAAAGAATAATCCGAATGATAAAAGGGACGAAAAGAGTTAACGGAAGGTTAACCTCGTTCGATCGGGAATCGTTACCTCGAAAAAGTGAGAAGAACTAGGAGAAATGTCTGCCCCGATCGACGTCAAACTGGCAGCGCTACTGTACGATCTTTGGGGCGGGTCCTTGTCCCTTTCGACCCTCGAAGGAGCCGTTTGTTCCTTCATTTCTCTTATGTATGGTTGAACCTGCAACTAAAGGGTTAAAAGTGTCAAACTTTATACGGTCAACCCGCCTCTAACAACAGAATTCGAGCTAGGAGAAGCGAAAATAGAACAATTGCTCAGAACGGCAAGAGTGGTCAAACGAAACAATTAAAATCAATAATAACCTATAGAAACGTAATTAATAAAAAAACGTTTAAATTTATCATCGAAAATTACCCATCCTACTATACTTTTTATTTATTTATAACTGAAATTTGTTATAAAACAAAAGTCTTGCGCTATTTAACAAATATTTGCATTCACTGTAAAATAACTATTTAGGTATAATTAAAATTAAAAGACTAAAAAATTGATCTTTGACAGAACATTAGGTGAGTAACACACAGGTAATGCGTTTCGTGTCATATCGACATCATGTTCTACTCAATTTGTTATTGGTAAAAACAGTGATGTATAGAACATACTTATTATGCATTATAGATGTAGGTGAATGCATTTATATATACTATGTATGGTAAGTGTGTGTGCAAAGTAAACAACTTAGATGTGTCGTGATATCATTTAAACCAAACGATATGCGAATGTATAGTTGAAATATTCATACTATATGGTAAATGTCAAAGTTTATGAGTTCTAAGAGACCCGTTACAATTTTTGCATATTTTTCTATCGAAAGTGTATTTTTCAGAGTATCGTTTTATAAGATGACTGTCTGTATACACAATACCATGTAGCCTCTCTTTTTTCACGAGTATGCATACATAATACTCGCATGCCTCGCTTATATATCTATCGTGGTCGATAGAAATTGATTTATGAAGCACGCGTACCCTTTATATCCTTGTTGAACGCTTCACGTGTTACGTAACGAAAACGTAACATTTATAATACATAGGATAGACATTGCAATAATCGTTCGCAAAAAAGATATGCGATAGACCGGTAGATAAACAGAGAAAGATACAGAGAGAGAGAGAGGGAGGATCGCTAGACAAAAAAAAACATTGGCTACGACTCGAGTAGAATTAACACCTTGACTGTCGTGCCGGTCACGGGTAATCGACATACGATTTTTTGGATTACATTTGAAACGTTTATTAGTGTACTAGTATAAATAATATTAAATTCTTCTATCTTTATTATAAAAGAAAATTTACTATCAGCAGTCTATTCGTTAAATACTAGATCGAGCTATAAATAATTTTCGTTTTTCAAAACAAATTGTAGCGATATGTTTATTATGCTAATGATTTTGCTTTGATTTGATAAATAACCTGTTAAAGTCATAGAATACAAAAAATGTATATACTAAATTTGAAATTATTTATGACTCGTCGTAATAAATCTAACTATAATCAATTTCCAAGATTTAAACCAATTAAGATCTACGATTCTTGTAACCAAGGAGGGGGAGAGAAGATCGGTCATAGAGAGGAACGACTCTAAAAACAATTTTGGATCAGTAGGATCGGTTGTAAGCGCGTAATCGATAAAGAAAACCGATTTCGCAAGGAAACGTGGAGGGATCGTGAAGGGAACGTGTGTCGGGCGACCGTGGCTACAGAAATAACTTCTTCGAGGAGCACTCGTCGACCGCATGGCTCTGATCTACTCTCTCTTTCTATCTCATACGCGAAATCCCACCTTAGCCAAATCATCTTGCTTTCTTTCGCGACTTTCTGCTCGCGTTTCGACCCCTCAGGAATCCGCTCGCGCGAGCGCTAGCATCGAATCTTTCTAGTTTGCCGGTGACACAGAAAGCAGATCGTTAGTCCGCGGCGAGGCTTCTGTCATCCAATTAGAAAGCAAGCTTTTCCTTATTCTATCCGTTCGTTTCTCTACGTGGTCTATCGGTACGCGACACTATGTGTCGTCCTTTCCGCATAGACTAATTACGCGAGAATCTCGGACGTCTACGCTTCTTTTTTTTTTTTTATCTTATGCACTATGCGCTCAGTGTTCACCTTTAATTGCGATTTAACCCTTTAAAATGAACTATTAGAAGTTTGAGATTAAAATTGAAGCTTATATGGGATAGGAAAAACATGGCGAATAAACTACATTTTCAAGCTCCAAGTGTCCGTTGTTAACAAATGGAGGGTCAAAACGTAGCTTATAAACTTTGTTTAGACATTCCAAACCCTACATTTGTAGGTTTTTAAGTGTCCAAAACCTACATTTGTACAAAACTACAATCGTAGTTTTTGAAGGATCGAACCAAAGTTTATAAATCTCGCACTCTCTCAGCATTTTTTAGGGTCAGACCAAAATTTAGATCACTCGTTAAACTTCGATTTGAACCTACCAAGCCTACCACAGTATCTCGTAGACTAAAATCAAATCTTAATTCAGGCAAAAAGAAAGAACAAAAGAAAATCTTTAGAGGTCCAAACCAAAGTTAAAATTTCGACTCGAACGCGTAGGTATGTTTCGAGAATGGACTCGAGACACAAAAATAACGACAGAGGCATCGGACATTATAGCGTCCGAGAAATAAAGACAGCTAGATATATAAGAGATAGAGAGAAGGAGAGATCATTCCGCTCTTTCGTCCTCGTTTGAAACGGTCAAAGTAGCGTATTTATAGCGTACATCAAACAAGTAAGTCGAATGGCACGGATCAGAATCGTGAACGTTGATTGAATTCACGTGAAAAATCAGTTCAAACATAGGGATAGAGACGACATCGTCTTGCTCCGCCTTACTCGTTACGTCGGCCTTTTTTTTTCTCTCTTTCCTTCGCGATCGACCGATCGATGCAATCGATGCAACCGCATAGATACAACGCGGCGTCGGAGAGTCGAGCTAATTGTTCGGTCGTGTTTCTTCTTCTTCGGTCAAGGACAAAATGTTTTGCGTTGTCGAGAAACGAGCGTAATTCGAGGAAAAAAGACGAAAGGCTGGACCCGAGTAGCGAACGCGTGTCTCTTTCTTCGTTAACGGCGAAGCGTTAATTTAGCTTCGATCGATCGAGTAAGTTTAGAGATACGAGCCAAGTTTTTTGAGAGAGGAAGATTACGTCCTACGATCTTAGGCTTTTTTATTCGTGCCTCCTTCGAGAATACTCCCCGTCAAAAAATAGAAAGTATTTCTGTAGAGGAAAAAAAAAGGGCCGAAGGGATTCGACGTGGTACGGTTCAATTTCGCGCTTATTTCTCGATCGATTGATCGATCGATCATGACAGAGTACTACCAGAGGGATTCCACTTCTCCGTACTCCCGTAGTTGTGTAGTATATTTAGATTCCCCTATGCTCGTTTTCGCGAAAATAAACTTCGCTGTATCTTGCGCGGCCCGTACAACGAATGATTCACAGGATGGACAAAACTGTTTCTTTGTTAAGTTACTGTATATTATTATTACACATCGTGTAATATGTTATTCGTGTATCTTATGCATTTTCGACTTAGGGAAACGAATTAGAGGGGAAAAATGATAAAGATCGGTTTTAACGTAGCTTCTTTTTTTATATCGTGAGCAAGAGAGAAGCGTGCGTTTCTCCTTCTCACGCCGGCACGTAATCGTTCCTTATGCAATTCGGCTTTCGATTTAACCGTGCGAACGGACTCGAAAAGGAGCTTTTCTTTCGCTTAGACTAACGTAGACCGTGTAGAGGCCGAAGATACTCACCGAAGGTCTTTTGACGAGGGCGCTCGTGTCGGCTCGAGACGCCATCTTTGCGTAAGGACCGGTCGAGGACATCGGTACGCTCGTCATTTTTTTTTTTTTTTTTTTCTTCTTATACCGATCCCTTCGTTATCCAATCGTGTCAAGATATTATTGTCTTCTTTCTTTTCTGTTTTTATTTTTCTCAGAGGATTCACCAAGTCCCGGTATCACGTTCATCGACGCCAGGTGGATGAACTTTTCTTTCCATCAACAATAAGAGACAAATTTCTTCTCTCTCTTTTTGAACTCTTCCCTTTTTTCTTTCGACTTTTCTTCCGATACAATTATTACCTAGCGCGGCTCGGTATGTCACATAACAGTTTCTTGCGACAGTGCCAGCTGTCGCGTGTCCGTGATTGTCTCTATTCTACGCGATAAAGAAATTATATAGACAAATGAGGTCCACGATCGAGATGTGTGAGGCAAAAATCGGTAACGTAAGAGCGTGACACATCGTTCGCGCGATTCAAAATTTACTTACACTATAATATTATCGAACAGAATTATTGTTGATCAAGGATAGAAACGAAAAATTCCTGAGAGATTTGTACACAAATTTGTAGCTTTATGGATCGTAACGACTCAGACTATCGCGGTTTTAAAACGATAAAATGACGAGATCTTATTTCAGTGATGACGAATTCTTTTTAAGTCTCCTTTGTCTTCCAAAAGATAAAGATATTTGTTAAATTCCTTATCGTTAGCTCAATTTTCCCGTAACATATCGTGTAAAGTTAAGATCGCTCGCGCGAGACACGGCGCATCTTTACCGTAGAACGCGTGAACACCGACTGAAGAGCCTACGGCCCGCGACCTACGGAAAGGCGCGCATGCGCGCGCAACCGAGGAAGCGAATTTTGACGAGGCGAATCGAATCTTGCCAATCCCATTCGATCTTTCATCTACCCCCACCTCTCTCTCTCTCTTCGTCGCCCTCCTACTATTTTCCATTCAGAAATATTCTTTATCACACCTGTCGGCTACTCGTATCTGCTTTCATATATTTTACTAAATTTATAATACTTTTATCCCGTAGACGAGTTTGTTCTTTGTCCTGGATAGGAAGGAGAAAAATTAACCTTTGACACAGGGTGTCAAGTGTGAATCGACAAAGCGATTATTCTTGACACAATGTCGACTGACACTCGACATTAATTTGTCATTCGTACCGATTAGAACTTTTGTTCGATCTATTTACAAACAAAGTTAACATATCTTTTTACAACTTAAGAATATAATTAATTTTTTTAATAAAACAGTATAGCGTCCGGTATGGATTTTTTCGAGTCTCGAAAAGGAGCCGCGTCCCGAACGATACTCGGGTGTCTACGGCCTTGCCTCTTCAAATTTTGGCATAAACAAGCGTGACATTGCTTGGAGTAAGTATTGTATTTTTAGTCTTTGCGTTTACTTGCTTCTATCCGACGAACGGCCGATCACGATACGACGTATACAAACATCCCGTATATTTTTCCCGCCTTTTTTCGAAATCATGATTTATCGATGGAAAATCTTTTCACTGTTATAGAATGAACATAGTGCCAAAAAGCAAACGAAAACATGATCATTCCCTCGTGAGATGTCTCGGTTATTAGTGGGAAAACCGCGAGATAAACTGACGCTCGTATATAGGGTAAGTCAATGAGTATTATTATTAAAAATAACTCTTTGCTCGTTGGTAGCATCAAAAAACATTTCAAATGAACTATGACAAATACAATTTAGTCTTTTCGTCACTCAGATTTTTCGAGATATATTCCTCGATACGATCGATAGGTAACGAGGTACTTCGCATAATAGTTCTTATTGATTCAATATGTATAATACACAGCGTCGAACAAGTATCGCGATAAATCGAGTCTTGTACATAACACAATGCCGTTTACTGCATATCACAAAAGCTGCTACCGAGATAAAGATGAAAAACGAATGCGTTTACGAAATTAGGTGTAGTATATACATTTAGGCACGTATTACTCTCGTAACTCGTAAGATGACTCGCTGACGGAACGATTATAGCTGGCAAGCGAATAATTATTATTATTACGCCCGGGTAGATCGACGGCTATGCGCAACAGTTTACACAGATACGCATCTTCTCGCAATCGTAGACTGAAAAATGGAATTCGAAGAAAAGGAAAATCTTATAAAATCTTGGAGTACTTATGACTCCCAGTAGAGAAAAGAAAAAAAAAAAAATACGTGGATATACGTTAGACATCAGCGGAGGACGCGTAATCGGTAATACAAAACCGCCTTCTTTTACATTCGGCTCGTTCCTCTCGTTAACTTTGTCGTGCTTCGCGGTAGAAGATGGTAAGAATGGCACGTAGGAAGAGAGGGCCAAAGAGTCAAGTACGTCGTTGTTAAAAAGTCCCCGGACTCTGACATCTCGTCTGTGGTTTTTTGCTTCGTCTCTCAAGAAAGAACCGACACATCGTTGCTTAGAAATCTCGAGAGAAATGTGATTTTATTCGAAAAGTTGGTACCCAACGCTGTCTCCAACAGGTAGACTAAGAGGAGTCGTACGAAAATAGATGGTTTCGTTGTCATTCTCGTCGTTGTTAACGTCGTTGCCGTCGTCACAGTCGTCAGTGACACGCGTATATCCAAACGATCGTGAGATTGAGGTATCCAAAGGTATATACCTCGTGGTATCTCGACACGATTCGTCGGTGCAACGACGCGTCGTTATGCAATCGACGAGCTTCGCGACCGTTGATAGGAGACGAAGTATTTGGATTCCAACGCTCCTTGAAGAAAGCAGAGGACGAAAGGACGAAAGAGCTGGAAGAAAAGAAGAAGGAAGAGTACGAAGAAGATTGCAATGGTAAGATGGCGAAAGGTTTCTTGATAAGACTATCGGCAAAACCGGCGACACCGACAAAGACGAGAGGAAGGAGCGTAATCGGCTTACGTCAGTTGGGAAAGAAATTCATGGACGCGTAAAAGCGTCCCACTTTCCGTTGTTACATTAATGCTCGTCTTATCTTTATTTCTTTCTTTCTCTAACTTGAACTCTCTCAGAAGAGATGCGAAAAAAAACGCAAATAAAACCATACGGTTCGATTAGTTCGACAAACTCGAGCCTCTTCACGAGTGTGTCTAGTCTTTCATTTCCAAGTTTGGAATTAAACGTTAGCGGGTTATCGCTATGTCGATACGATCGATCGATCGATCGTATCGTATAACGCATTCGAACGAGAAAACGAACGGAGTCGACGCTTTATGACGTCTGCAACAAGTATTCGGTAGTATTCATACGCTTAAAAGTTATTTAGAAATCGTTTTTCCGAGAAGTACTTTCGGCTTTTCCTTTTCAATACAATTTTAATACCATTCATTCATGGAAAATAATCTTTCCAAAATGTATACATTTTACATCGAAATATAAAACGAAGTATAAAATTATCATTGTTTTCCAGAAAATTATTAACAATTTGAATATATGTCTTTAAGAATGCATATTTTTTAAACTATTTCTGAACGGTGAAAACTTTGAAGAAACTAAAAGGATTAATATCGTTTAACCCATAGAGCAAACTTACAACGCGGCATATTCAAAGTACGGATATAGGTTAGAAGAGAATGGGAATCGCGCGAGTTCGAATAAACGAGTCGACTAGAACAGTATCGAAAGTTTGGTCGTATCCTGAATTCGAATATCTTAATTCTTTCGGTGCTTATGCTACCTGTTTAGACATTAGGAAGAAGATAAAAAACAAAAATTGGACTCACGTTCTCTTTTCTTATGCAGTTTTCACGAGTGAACGTTAACTACGAAGTCTGGAAGGCAACTTTCACCGGATCACCGCGGATTACCGTGACGCAAAGTCGAATGGGTCGTAGGAAACGGTCGAACGTGACACCTTCGTAGCGCGAAGTTGACAACAAACTGTCCGACTTTGATCTCTCGAACGCGATGCGCGCGCGCACACCCACTCGCTCTTTTATCCCATTCACCTGAAAAACCTAATAACTTTTCGTCGATGATTTCAACGAACTTTAAGGACGAATTTAATAATAGTCTACTCGAGTAACCGAATTTTACTATGTTTATAACCTCGATATATATAGAAAGAAAGATAAGCGTATGCATATGCGAGTGCACACATCGCGAACGCCGATTGGCCCGGAAGAGAACGCTCCTCGCACCTTGCGATTGGTTACTTCGCAAACTACATTTTCACACATATAAATGTGTACAAGTGCATGTATACATACACACATACGAAACTGCATACGTATGCACTCGTGAAAAAGGCGGCGCAAAGACAATCTCCGAATTTACTATCGATAAAGGAAAGTTCCCTTAACGGTACGACGTCTCCATCAAAATACCGATCTTATCTACGATCGGACCGTATGGTCTTCCGTACGTAATAAAAAAAACGTGATCTAAACGTGTCCTTCTTTCTAAAGTCTCCTGGGAATTAGAATTTAACATAACAGGCTCTACCGTCGAAATGTTTACCATCTGGTAGTATAGGGCGTATTACGATGCTGTCTGCGACGAGATATCGGAGTCGTGTCTAAAAGCGACATATATTTTGCTGTTTGATTTCCATCGTATTCTATTCTTAACGACCGCGTCTCACGTTCTTATTAGAGATGAAAGAAAAAGAAAGGAAGAAAAGGAAAATTACTCAAGGGCGCGGTCTCATCGAAACATTTTCGTACGGTGTTATAAACAATGCGACGGTGAAACGTAAACAAGGTTCGGAAGTTTGTTTACTAGACGCGATATGAAAGATGTGACACGCACCTCGTACACCTCTCTCTCTCTCACATCTCCCTCCCACTCTTTCATTCGTTGATTCACTCGCGAGTGTTTACGAACGCAAACAGCTGGGTTTCGACGACCGAAAAGAGAGAGCGAGTAGGAGCATAACCTCTGTTTTCACGCTTCACAAATTTTCGTTTCTCTTTCCCTCTCTCTCTTTCTCTGACGAGAAAATCGAAAATCGTACGTATTCTATACGATACGCGAGGAAAATCAAGAGATCGTGCTTTTTCGTTTACCTTCGTTCGGCGGTAGCGCCAACGGACGCGAGATCGCTCGTCGTCGACGTCCTACGAAGCTCAAACTTTCGAATTTTTTCACTAATATGTATATATACGGCAATCACACTTCTCTACATCTCGTTGATCCACTGATCATTCCTTTTCTTATTCTACTTCTTCGACCACTTTTCAAAGTAATGTCGTCGGCTAGAGACAGCAAGCACGACGAAACGATTCTTTCTGCGAGTCTCGGATCAACGTATCCGTTTCTTTGACGATCTTCGAGCGCACAGAACATTGCAATTCACAAAGAAAACGACGAGCCGGAACTGCGTATCAACGTTCCGAACCGCACGACGAAACGTATGTCACTATCCGTCTTTCCGATTCGTTTTTGTTTACTCTTTCTCCGCTGTCATCAGGTGGCGCAGGTGGTGTAAGGGCTCGCCGAGGAGTGGGAGGGGAAAATCGCGAGTGCGCGTTTCTTTCTAAAGATGGAGCATATCGATCCTTACCGATCGTTCAAAATCCTTGGAATTTTTCCATCTATATTTTTTCATTCATGTGATTCGAATAGCATTTACTGTATTTACATTTAAATGGGGAAAATTACTAGTGTGCAATATTCAGGAGTCTACTTATATTTATAGCGGAACTCCGTTTATACAAACGTATTAGTGGGATCATATAATAGGAGTTTATCCAATTTTCCTTAACAGCTATAATTTTTCGTTCAATAAGTGGACTCTATGAAAAGCGAGTTTTAACCCTTTGCACTCGAGTGTCGCCTCAGAGGCGACATATTTTCATTATATAATTACACTTCAATATATTACTGGGTGCATTGTACAAAAAAAAAAATATTTTCGAGTTACTAAATAGGTGAATCGAAGACAAATCTGCGAATTAAAAAAAAATCGAGTGTCATGGAACATTCAACATCGTATTAATTTCAAAATCAGTCTTGTCGAGTCACACTCGACACCGAGTGCAAAGGTTTAATAATCAGGCACTATTAAAATTTCGTTAATATATGTAAAAGGAATTCCACTGTATTCTAAAAATGAGGATAGATCGTTTATAGAATTATTTAGTAGGACATCTTAGAATTCGTATTACTATATATAAAAATAACTTCATTGTAGACAAGTTAACCGTATCGAATAATTACCTTGAACGAATATTATTAATTCGATCGAAAGGTATATGGTATCTTAAAACATATTTTAAGAATCCGCTTTCTCTTCTCTTTTATTATTTACATCATTAGAAAATTCCAATTAATCAAGAAGCATCTTCGACATATACGGTCCGTCCAACTCGTAACCCATTTTTCTATAATAATTTCGCGTCCCAACGCCTGAGATTACGGCAATTTTGCGAGATTTATGTTCCTCTTTTGCGATACGTTCTGCCTCTTCCATTAAAAGCATTCCAAAGCCTTGATGTTGAAATTTGGTAGGGTCTCGTGCATGAACGGGCACCACACTGCCGTAAACGTGTAATTCTCTTACTATCGAGCATCGTTCTTTCAATTCAGGCCTGCAAAAGTTAATGCATATGTATAATTTGGTCTAACAATTTAAATCCGACGAGAGTTACCTGAACGTGTCCGGAGAACACTTCCTTAGTCTAAGCAAGCCGACTAAAATATCTTGCATGGGATCCTCGTAAGAGAGAAACGTTTCCCATCCATTATTACCGACGTAATCACGACGTACAAGTTCGATTTCGTAGGGTTGAATCTTTTTATGAATCTCCTGTATTCCTACCTCGCGAGTTCTGACGTCACGACAGTCGGTACCTAAGTCTTTCATTCTGGCTAGTGCTAATTCACGCAAGTTGCCGTGTTCGACGCCGGAACTACAAGATTACATTTGAAACTGTAATTTTACTTTCTAAACATAAGGGTTTAATAGGTAGACTATTTAGAAAGTACGAGGATATTACCTGACCAAAGGCATGGGTATGTCTCTCTGTACACGGTAAACGCGCGTCCAAGGTGGTATTAGAGCTAAAATACGCGCTATTAGATCGATCAAAACACCTGGCGCGTAGCTCTTGTATCTGCCGGTTTTCCATAATTCGTATAGTCCGGTACCACGTATCACTAATGTGGGGTAAATTTTTAAGCCATCTGCTCGAAAGCCAGGATTTTCAAAAAATTCCTGAATAACACAGACAAATGGAAAGAAAAATTCATTTCACTGGTAGATGTTATAATGGTACAATTCAATTGGTAACAAGAAGTCGGGCTCACTTACAACGAACTGTTCGATGTCCCTTTCGATGTCAACGTTCGGTAAATCTGGCATCATGTGTGCTATAACTTTGAAACCAGCGTCCTTCGACAATTGGAAACTTTCGCACACCGCGCGAACCGTGTGTCCTCTATTGGTATCTCGCGCGACATCCTCGTATACGGATTGTACGCCTATCTCGAGACGCGTGCATCTGGAACGTGTGCTTAATGAAACAGAAGATCTAAATAGTCGAAAACTATATCAAATATCGAAGGTACATACCCGTAGCGCAACATGTCCGACAGATGCTTCTTCAGACAATAATCTGGCCGTGTCTCTATAGTTATACCGATACATTTTGTACGGCTACGTTCCGAATACTTTACAGCTTCGTCCACGTTATTACTCACGTGACCGGATAGAGCATCGTGTAAATTACGGATGAAAAAGTCCCTGTAATCCTCTGGCAACGACATGAACGTTCCACCCATCACGATAAATTCAACTTTATCGACGTTGTGTCCCAATTGTTTCAGCTAAGAGACAACTGTAATGTATAATGTCGTATCGGAAGGTTTGTAAATTTGACAAAACAATATACTCATCGTACTTGCGTCACGCGATGCCTCGTTTGTAAAAAGGGATTATATCTTGCCCTTATTGCCCTCATCGATGTAGGTTCATATCCGGTATAGGATTGCGTAGAGTATTCAAAATCCGAATCCGGTCCTCCAGGACAATAGACGCAAATATTCCCAGTCATATTGATGTGGGGGCATCTGTGAGGTTTGCACATAACGGCTACCACCGCTATCTATGCACATATAAAAGATATATGGTTAAATGTTAAAGGTTTACATTTCTTCCGACAAATATGTAACACGACAGAGAAACAAACCCCGCTAGCTGTCCTAATAGGCTTGGCTTTTAATTTAGGTACTAAAATATTCCTAGCGTCTATAGGTACGGCAGCTATTATATCCACCAATCTAGGGGATGTATCCAGACCATATTTCGATGATATCCTAGTTTTCAATTTGTTCAAATCGACGTCTCGATTGTCTCCATGAGCTTTCAATAATTCTTGTATAATTTCCCCAATGGTTATAACCATCCGCTCCTCTTTGCTTTGCGTAAATTCTATCAAAATAATGTTCAAATTAATATACATACCATTGAGCGATACTTAAAAAAAATTAACATACCTCTCTGTTTCCTAACCATTATTTTATCGATCGGTTCACGTTACAATTCTACTATACACAAATATTTCCAAATTTTACTTTTCCTAACCTCTTCGACGACATACGCATCATTGATGACGCAAACAGACGAGGTATAAGATAGACCTGCAAACAATGTAAATTTTTGTCCCACTGTCCAGGGGCTTCGAAGCCACTTTACCATTTTAGTGTCGCATGCGACACTATCGGTTCAGAATAGAATAAGGCATCAGCGCTACCGGAATGGTAGTTTTTATAACTAAACATAGCGATTGTTAATTATTTTTGACTGAGATGAATTACAATTCGAATCAAAATTGAATAAAAATAATCACAGTAGCCGTACCATATTCACCATACTATATTTATAAAATAATAACTTTTTTGCTATATATATTATGGTCAAATTTCTATCGATCATTTTCTATCTACATACACAGACGAGGTATAAGGATAGACCTATCATGTTATGGGACTTTGTGTCCCATGTACTGAAATACCGATCGTGCAAAATAACAGACGTTTACTTACGCCCTTTACCATATGGAGCGGTGAATTTAGGCACCGACGAGATACTGCTAAAGACTGCCAGCCTTATGGGACTTCGCGAGCCAGAAAAATTATCCGTTTTCGTGACGCCCTCTAGAATATATTGCGGTTAAAGTAAGAAACATAAACTGAATTTCAGTAAATCTCGTCTGTAACGTGAGTAAATGGTGCAGTATCGTAGGTTTAATAAGTTCTAAAGCAAAATAATATGATTACACGCTTGAAGCGGTTATATAATCGATAATATAAGAGATATTAAATGTGTTTACCGACGGAGCCCAGGCCCACCGGGCCCACTTGCTGGCTCGCCGGTTTACACGGGGGCTGGCAGTCTTTAACAGTATCTCGTCGGTGATTTAGGAATCATATTCGACCCAATAATCGAAGTTGGTAACATCAATAGATCTGTTGCGATAAAGGTCGAGAATCTCATCCCCCCTTGAAAATAATCCATACTTCGACACTTAAAATATTAATTTCTCATCATTGCGTAACGATATCGAAAAACGGACAACGGGACAGTATTCTGCATGCTTTCTTCTTTCTAAATCATGATGCATACATCAGGATTTTTGTCAAAAATCGAAGTATCTCGAATTTGCCCGATCAAATACTCGTTCGAAAGAGGAAAGTCTCTTCTTTACGAATATGCAAGTCGCGTTTCGATAGGATGACTGGTTAAAAAGTTACAGCAATTTTTCTCTTGAAAACGACCCATACTCCGACACTTAAAAAATTTATTTTTTAACACTCCGCAACGATATCGAAAAAACGGACAATGGGACAGTATTCTGCATGCTTTCTTCTTTAAAATGAGCCATTAAACATTGAAATCTGCGGTGGTGACCATTTTGGCAAAAATCATGATGCATACATCAGGATTTTTGTTAAAAATCGATCACTATCTGCAATGAAGCTACCGCGAAAAACGATTTTCTATTTAATTCCTACCAATTCGGTAGCGCTGTTGCCTTTTTCCATTCTAAACCGATATTGTCGCATGCGACACTAAAATGGTAATGGGGCTACGTAGCCCCAAAACCGTGGGACAAAAATTTACATTGCATGATACGTCTATCCTATACCTCGTCTGTGCTACATATTGGTATTACCGACTTAAAAAATTCGGTTAAATATGGTTCCTAAACTCGCCGCTCTATATCGTAGAAGGCAAAAAAAAACGTCTGCTTTTTCGCACGATCGGTATTTCAGTACACACGATACAAAATCCCATTGTATGTCCGGTCTATTCTTCTACCTCGTCTGTCATGTCACGTGTCACAAATCACAGATTTTCGAATAAAATCCTCTCCTATACCGATCATTATCATTGCATTATAGTTACACGTGCGCCCGCAGGACGGTTCTGTACGCGGCAGAAAACCGACAATGCCGGCCATATTGTGTCGAAAGTGGTGAAACTCGCATTTGCCGCTATTTTTTAACGAGTATCGGACACGGTACTACCTCGTAAGAAAAACGATTTGATAGTATCCACAGAAATGATAAAAAAAACAGAAAGAGAGAGAGAGAGAGATAGACAGAGCGAGACGTGGTAGTAGATAAAACGAAAGGCATAATAATACTACGAGCAAGATGATAGCAGAATTGGGGGGAGAACGGCGCGCGACACTCATTGAAGGGCGGGAGAGAGCTCGTCGAGCGGGTTAGACAGCGATAGAGGAACCGGCGTGGTGCGGTGCGGTGTAGCGCGCGTCGTGCCGTCGAACGTAGCGGCGTACAGCGGCATACAGCGGCCGGTTCAGTTTGCATTCGAACGTCGCGGGGTTTGTTTCGTGCGGACCTACTCGAGTTTCGGGCCGACGAAAAAGAGGAGACGAGGTATACATCTTCCAAAAGGAAGACACTCGTAATAGGTATCCTGCATCCCGTGTCTCGAGTTTCACGATATCAAAACGGGAAATCGCGTTAGGAGAATAACGTTTCGGGACTTTTCACGAGAATCGACAAAGAGGGAGAATTTGTTCGTTCGATTTCGAGGAATACAAAGTGAAAGGGAGGGACGGGAGAGAAGAGAGTTAAAGAGAAGAGAGGAGAAAACAAGAAAAGAGTAACGAAGAGGAGAAAAGAGGAAAGGAAGGAGAATATCGAAGAGTTGCGGGTCGTTGAACGAGCGCGCGCAGGGGCGAAACCCCCTACTCGTGGCGTGTGTGTACGCGTATAAGCTTTTTCTCTCTCTCTCTCTCTCCCTCCCTCCCTTTCTTTCTCTCTCTCTCTATCCATCTATCTCTATCTCTCTCTTGGGCGCGGGCGCACGCGCGCGCGCGGACACACACACAGAGGTACCAGAGAGGAGATACGGAGGAACCGAGTAGACGCGCGTGCGCGCTTGCGTATCGCACGGTCGAGAGAGCGAAAAACGCAGTGGAAGAAGTAAGAAGAAGAAAAGGAAAAAAGGCCGCGGGAGAGTCGCGACTGAACGGCTAGTGGAGCGGAAGAGTCGCTTCCTCCTCGCGCGCGAGAAAGTCTACGGAATGAGCTTTCCAGTAGATTTTCATACGCGCCTGCGTCTTCGTGCATCGATAGTAGGAGGAGGCTGAAGGGAGAGAAAGAGAGTAGTGCGAATTCGTGTTGCGTGCGTGCGTGAGTTCGTCGTGCGGCCTCGTCGGGCGTGTGTGTGTGTGTGTGTACAAGGAAGGGGAGAGTTGTGCGTGTCGGAGAGCGAGCGTAGAGAGAGAGAAAAGAAAAACAAAACACTCTCGAGTGAAAAGCAATGCGGGTTCATTGACTGCTGCGCGCGTCAAGCAATGGCCTCATGTTCGTGCCCGGTGCATAGTGCGCGCGTGACAGGAGCTGCAACGAGAAGGAGGAGGAGCTCGATCGAGGATACGACGAGGACGAGACGAGCATTCCCGGCGCCTCCTACGTCCTCGACGTCCTCGAAGGTTGAGACCGAACGGTGCTCCGCCGACACCACTACTACACCAGTGCCGATTCCTTCGACTCGACGAACTCGGTGAGTCCGACCTTCTTTCCTCTCCCTCTCTTATATTCTCCTCCTTCTTCTTCTTCTACTTCTGTTCCACCTCCTCTTCCTCCTCATTCTTCTCCTCCCACCAGGAGGTACCTAACGAGACCGTATCGACTGCGCACCGGCTTCTTCTACTTCTTCTACGACTCCACCTTATCAACCAAGAGTAATTTCGTCTTTCTTTCGATCGATCGTTACTACTCGCTATCTTGCCATATAAATTTTTTGCTTTTTTATCCCTGAAATTTGTCTTTTACTCGCTCGCCTCACGTTTCTCTCTCTCTCTCTTACCGTGGACCGAAAGACCTTTTCGTGCGGTTTCTAGCACGGTAAGGAGTACAAGGACGTGATTCCCGCGACACGATAACCTTGCCGTCGATAAAGTACACTCGCCAGACACGTTCCTCGCCAATTTTTTTCCTATTTCTTCACTTATCGCGCTTCCTTCGAGGATCGCGAAACTTTTTCACGACTCGAACGTGGCGAGAGTTAATCCGACTAAGTGGAAAGAAACATCGAAAGGAACAATTCCGATTTGGAATCGTTCCAACGAGTCAGCGAATCGCGTATTCTAATGGAGTAAATCGGGATAAGTACATACTTGGGAGCTTCTACGGTCGTGCGAGCGAGGAGAATAAAAATACGGAAGTTTCGGCTTGGTTTACCTCGGATTCTCGATACCAGTCTTTAACAACTACGTCTTTGGAATTAACACGTTTGTGAGAAGGATTGTAAAGAAAGAGAGATTAAATTAAGGGGATGGGGTTAGAAAAATAGAAAGAGATAGATAGCACGAGTAAAAATCATAGATTCGAATTTCCCCTCGCCCGTGACCAATTCTTACCGTTTGAACGAAAATTGGCGCGATGTAAATATGGGACAACGGCGAGAGAACGGAGAATGAGAGAGGAAAGGAGAGCAAACGTTCGCTTGATTTACCGCCAACCAATTTTCTTCGTGTATTTTCTTCCCGCGGCTTCTTCTTCAACCTTTCGAAATAAACCGATGCAGATAAATCGACTCTAGAAATAAAAAGTTGTCGTGTGAATCGGTGAGAGTTTAAAGACCTCTTTATCACGTCCTAGAAATATCTGTCTCGCACGATACCATGCCGTTGCGAGATTCGTCGTGCATGGCTTTTACCTCTTATCCCTGTCGATTTATCGATCTTTACCTTTTTTTTTCGTAGAAGTTTGCGTGTGGGCAGAATAAGATGTTGTTTTGTAGTAGAAACCCTTTTCACTTTTCATTTCTTTCGATATAGTAGATTAAATGAAGTTTTCGTAGATAATTCGTGGCTCGAGAAGGGCCGTGGGTAATCTTGCATGGCTTTCGTGTTTCATATTCGGTTACAAGTAGTAATGGTCGTTCCTGCTCGGACGCGAAAGGAGTTATAGCTAGTAGTAGAACGGACGTTTATGAATGAATGTCTAAATACCGTGTGGGTTAGTACAGGTAATACTCGTTTAACGCGGATTCTATAGAAATGTTGCGTTATATAAATCGCGTTATGTTAGATTTATATTTAATAATTGGAACGAACGGGATTAGGCTTCAAATTTTATTCTTTAATTGTTTAAAATTGCTGACATTTACGTTATAATACAGGAATATATATTTTTTTAATATTCGAATAGCGAATCGAGGTTCGATAAATTTTTCACCGATCTACGGTCTGTAATCTTTAAAGCAGTATAATTTTTTTTTTATAATTATACTAACGACTTGAATTGCGACAAGCGCATAGAAGGATTAGTTTACTATATATTGTAGCTTTTTTTTTTTAACAAAAGTCAGAATTTTCAAAATTATAAAGCAAATAAAAAAGTATATTGCTTTAAAAGGGTGTACGGAGACTTTTTTAATACGTTCTTCAAACAAATTGTACGTTCTTTTCAATTTTGGTTTTTGTTTTCTTCTCTTACAGTTTGAATACTCGTCACTAGTGTCTCTTTCACGACCGACATTTCTTTTACAAGGCTTTTTAAGTGAATACCACAGGCTTGTGATATTAAAATGGGAGCGAAAATTTAAAAAATGATACTTTATAATGTTATTCTTATTGTCTTAAATTGAAAAGAAATCATTTCTCGTAATGTAGACGTTGCGACCGCAAATTAAACAAATTACAAACTTACAATCGAAATATAATTAAAAGACTTTTCCAAATGTATTAAATATATTTTCTCAAAAACCATTGAATGACATAAAACTATCTCGGTATTTGTCAAATAAGAGATTAAGTTTGTCAGCTGATTTAATTTTAAACCCATCACATAAATAATTTCCTCACCGTACACGCGTCATTACTATCAAGATGAAAATCTTCAAATTCCAGAACCGCATCATATCTAATCCGTATTGCTTACGTACTACTCTACACGAGACTCACCTAAAGACGAGTATAGGCTCCCTACGTTCTACGCGTTAGACGATCTCAATAAAAAATTCCACAACCTCTACCTACATTATTTTCTACAAACTCTATCACGACATAAACATTAATTGAATATCTCTTATTTCAGACTGTAACGCATCCAAGGATTACGGAGAGAGAAAAGGAAAAATTCGAAGAACCGTTTAAAAGTCTTCGAAAGTCAAGACTTTCGCGCAATTTTGGCGCGACGGCCGCGTCCTTCTTCGTCGAATGGACTTTAATCTCGCAAGGATTCACCGAGGATGCTGCCTTCCCGTCGGTGTCGTTCTTCTTGCCATCGTTGCTGACGGAAAGTGGGCGCGCTCGCGCGCGCGCATGCTACGCGGGGGATCAACGACGAGCGATATTAGACCGATAGTGAACCGATAGTGGGCCGATAATAGTCGCGTGTGCCAGAGGTATAGAAAGGGAGGTAGAAAGGAGTAGGTGGAATCGAGGCTAGTCGCTCGTCCTCGTCGCCGGCTGCATCCTTGGCTCGCGTGCCTTCCTTCCAACGGCCTGCCAACGGCGAGTGCTTCGAGTGTAGCCGACAGATAGATAGAGAGAGAAAGAAAGAGAGCGTGCGGCGGCCAGCTGAAACCAGCAACCACGCGGTGGACATGATTATTTCAAAGGATCTCTTCCTCCTCGGCGACCAAGATTACCTGCGCCTTCCGAACAACGAGAAGCGCCAGCAACGGGCAATGGGCCGGCCGATCATCAATGCTCCCAGGTAAGAAATTTTGATTAATCAGTGTTTGTTATTTTACTACGGCGAAGCTGAAAATAGGGTTACGAGTTTAGCAGACTGACATTAATATTTGTTTACTTTTGTCAGTTTGTAATTGTGGAAATTTCTATTTTTTTCAGTCTAAATTAATTGCGATATCTTAAATTTGATTAGACACGGTTAGTAGTTAGAATATTACATTTCAATAGTTAAATACAATGAATATTATAGCATCTACAAAAAATATTATTTCATTTAAAATTAAATGTTTAATCACTGCTTTTCATTTTGAATGCTTTAGCATTCATGTCAAAGACAAAAAAACGATATCTGGTAAAGAAATTCTATTTTTTTGCAAAAATTCACATTGTTTGGTTCAATTATGATTATTCTGCTTTATAGGGTGTCCTAATATTAATGTGAGTCACTGCATGTAGATTCATACGTAGATTTTAGCAAATAGGATATCATTGGAAACATTTTGAGATTGTTCGTACGTCATATCCTAAAAAAATCTTTGAAACATTCAAAATTTCGGCAATGAGACATCATATTGTTGGAGATATAGAATATGTTTTACTTCAGAGTCCATCATATCGTTTTGTCCAGTCTAGTTGTTTACCATTCTTGTAGAATACGTTCGTATCTCTATCTATTACAGTAGGAACATTACCACAGAAGCACTTTCATAGATCGTGCTTTAATTAGTCGGTATAGATCGCGAAACAGCTGTTACGATCTATGAGTCTGCCACGACTCATCGAAAATCCATTAATGTTTTCCGAATGCAACGCTTTAGGCGTTACATGTGTAACGTCTATTTATCTAATCTAAATCGCCTATCTATTTCATCTGAATGACAACGATTTATATTTATTATCATTCGTTACGCACGATATAACCGTCGTGCCGAGAGAGAACGAAAGCAGTTTAAACGGCCTACTGCCGGTGACGTTAAAGTCCTGACTTCTTTACAAGCTCGTTCATAATAAAATAGCGAATCGAATCGTTGCCGATTCGTCACGGTAAAACCAGACTTTAATCAATTTTCCTATTTGCCGTTCGTATAACGTGTCTTTAACGGATATTCGAATAACGTTTGCTTTTATATAAGCTTCTCGACTATGGGATCCTCCGAAAATCCCGAACAAATTTTCTTATCTTATCGGAATTCAAGATGATGCATCGAGCCAGCGAGTTCTTGGTTATTTCATCGTTCGAGTCGTTAAAATACTTTTCTTTTCATCGAAAACTCCATTCATCGTTTAGCTAATTCTTCTTTTTTCACCTGGAATCTTCTTCGAACGATAATGTAACCTTCGAAAGAACCACCGATTTTTTTTTTAGCACCGAGCTCGCGCAAGAGATAATCGATAAAATCATTCGAAATATCTACCGATGAAATATGACGGAAATGTCGAGCACTTTTTTTTCCTCTGCTCTCCCCTTTCTCTCTCTTATCGTGTGTCGTAAAAAGAAATTATCAAAAGCAAATATAGGAACACGCCAAAAGAAGAAGCGTGTAAGTGCAATAAAGTCTCGTCTCGACCGGTCCCATTAACCTTCGCCGTGACATCGACGTCGATCGCTCCAAATTGACACGAGTATTTCGTCTCGCTTCACTTTTTGAACGTCACCGTAGAGGATTTGCGTCGCATGTTTTGCAAAGAGGAAACGCGTTCATGACTGATTATTTTTTATCGTTAGATTCTCTTTTTCTTTCTTCTAATATCTCGTTATCCTACCTATGCCCGTTTCGCGTGGCAAACTCGTAGTAAAGCCTCGCCTCGCTAAAACTCGCTCGTTATTTAAACTAGTCTGCCTCTCCTTAATTCCAAGAAGTATCAACAAGTCGAAGAAGAAACGCGTTTGGCTCTACGCGAGCAAGTAATCTAGAAATGGGCACGATCGAAAGAAAAATCAGTAGTTTCACCGGCAGAGAAAAATCCGATCTTCCGCTCGGTAGACGAAACTGTTCCAGTTTCTCGTAACTGACCCAGTAACGACCTTTCGCTCGGACTCACGCTTATGTTGTAAATTATCATCGAATATTTCTTTTTCATATTTCATATTTTTTTTTTATTCTCTTTTGGATCTCCTCTCTCTCTGTGTACGTCTTGAGTAACACTTTAATTACTGGGAATGTTTTGACAACGTTTATCGACGAGCATTCTATTAATCAGGTCTTTCGTAGCAAACATTTTTATGAAACACGGAAAACGTACGTACACTACAAACAACCTGTACTTGAATTAGTTGATAAGTGTTAGGAAGAATTTCCAGTCCCATCAAAATTTGACTCTCTTTTTCTTTCTCTACCTTATCTTGTTCATATGTGTTTATCTTTCAAGCTTCCTAAGGTTTCACAATCCGTTACTTTTTTTTTCACTCGTTCCTGTTAGTCATTTAGTGAGATTGGAATTCTTATTTTTATGATTATTGTAAGATGCAAAATATTCTAATTCTTACAGTTTCAGTATTAAATAAGTACCTATACAAGTACCTAGACAATTGATGACCGTTTTTCGATACACAGCAACAGACAGTGTAGAAAATATTTGTAGACTTTTAAAAACTGAATAACTTTTTTTAAAATAAACTAAGTGTCTTGATAGATTGAATACATTTACAAAATTTATTGTACCGCATAACGTATGTTAAAAATTCTTCAAAAATAGCTAGCTAAATAAAGCATGCATTTTCTACGAGTCTTTTAATTAAGTTCTATTACAAAGTAACAGTGCATCTCGTGAAAAAACTCGATTCGCACGATATTTGATTAAAAATCTTAAAAATAACCGATATTACAAACGTTCGAAGGTATCAAAAAATTACTTGCTTTCTATAAAAATTCTTTTGAAACTCACAATCCATCTTACAATGAATAAACCGACACACCAAAACTCGTACAAACGAAATTATCGTAATAATTGGCCTCGTGAATACGGGGTGACCGGACAAACGCAAACAGGAGGTAAATTCGTGCGTAAAGAACAATGGTTCGGATTTCTGCCTGGTGTAAAAGTGGAACGAGAAGGGAAAAAAAAGGAATAAGTAAAAAAAAAGTCTCGCCGGTATTCCGAGTAAGCACGGTGGTGGTAAGAGCGGACGGTCGAACGGAGAGTACCAGCGGAGTCATGGTAGGCAAGATGAAATCGAGGACGGTGCACGCAGGCAACCGTGCCATTAAGTAGATTGAATATTACCCTATATTCGGTGGATGCAATCAATAGCCTAGAAAAATGTACTATTCTCCTTGGTAGGCTCGGTGCCCGCACCGGTGCCCGCGTTCGCGCACGCGCATTCGTGTCCTTGAATGTCCTATCAGCATCACCGAGTCCAATTTACAATGGAATGGCGGTAGAGACGTAAGAGCGTAGGTGCGATGAAAGTCATAACGTAAATCATACCTCGATGAGAGATCTCTTAGATCCTCAAGTTTCGCAGCTTCCCTATAGAACGGTACCTCTGTATACGTCTGCTTTGGAATATGTCCAACTTGGTAAACGTCCTGTGTGAATGCCAAAAATTTTCCTTGATATACCACCTTTGTTTGGAATACGACTCGTGTGTTAGAACTTGTATTAGTTGAAAATTAGTCAAAAAGTTCAAACGAGTCGTAATAGAATTGTTTGGAATGATCAGTCACATTTTCAAAATATTCTGAGGTGAAGGCAAAAGCAAAGTTCTTTAGACAGGTTTTTAGTAAGAACCCAATATGGTGAGTGTTGATCAAGTTCGACTAGGTAAAGGAGTTAGAAAAAAGAAAGAGAGAAAAGAGTTTTTAAATAAGCAGTGTTTCGATTATTTTGTACAACTCCATCGAAGTGAAATAAGCTTATAATAATTTTCTCTTTATTTCTTACAAGAAAAATTCGTTTGGTATAAGTCCAAGAATCTAGAACGGATTAAGGACGTATATCGTGGTACAAGTGTAGTTTTAGCGAGCATTCGAAGCCGATGGGATAGAGCAATTTATTCGACGTGGTAATTCGTAAAAATATCCTTCTAGGACAAAAGGATGTCTCCTAGGACTTGAGAAAAAGATCATTATCTTGGCAGTTATAAGGCCAGGGATAATTCCTCGATGGATTCGATTCGTTGAAAACGTAATGATATAATCGGTGGTGCGCTGGTCATGAGACACAGGAGCCACGAGGTAGGAGGCACGAGCCACGCTCGTAATTAGTAGTAGTAGTATTCCTTGGATCGTCGACGCGATTCCACGCGTCTCTAACTATAGCTAGTCGAGGCAAGAGATAAGCTCGAGCAAGACTCTCCATCGGAAATTCCCGAGACGTTCCTCCATTCGTGATAATGCGATGAATAAACCTTGTAAAGAAAGAATTCTTCAAATTCTTCAAAAATTTCTACGAACTATATCTACGATACATCATAATTTGATCTTTTCCAAATTTTCATTTGATATCTCAAAGAAATAATGAACACTCGTCTTTATTACAAATCCAATCGATCTCAAAACTATCGTAACTTGCAGCATAGACCTAGATACGTTTATCCAGAAAAGCGAATACGAGTTGACATTTTTCATCCACTTTGCCACCTAATTACCCGTATAGGTGTCCAATGCAAAGAAACTCGACGAATGCCAGCCTAATTCCTTGCCTAGTTTCCTCGGTGAGTAAAAAGAGTAGCAGTTCCGGTGAAACGCGAGTAGAGCAGGATTCTTCGAAACGGCGTCGACAACGTCGATTATGCGACGATCGAACGTTCCTTAGATGCCTCTTATGATTAGTGAGAAATTTTAATAGTTTTGCCGAGCTTGGAAAAAGTGAAGGGTACGAGCAATGATTTCTCTCTCGTGAGAGTGACACTGACCTGCTTAGACGCGACTGGGGAGAAGAGTTTTCCTTCGATTCTAAAAACTCTTTAAGAATCTCTCCCTCCTGATGTCAACAAGAAGAAGAAAAAAAACAAAAGGTTGAAAATTGCTGGGTGACATAGTAGAGAGAAGCGAAAGGGGAAGAGAAGAGAGAAGATGTACGCGGAATGCAAATGCCTTGATCGAGTCCGTTTTAAGACGATTCGTGTCTTCCCTTGCGGTAGACGCGCGAGAGATGCGCTGACCTGCCTCACGCGACCGAGAAGACTCTGCTTTACCGTGGCCGTTCCTCTGGCTCGAAAGAGGAGCCTCCCGCCGCGTCTTCCTTCGCCTCGCCTCCCAGCGAGAGGACGGTGGAGGTGGTAGACATTCCCTCCTTCCTAAATCAGTCAGACCGCATGAACGGTGGAATGCAAATGCCTCCCTTCGCGAGACTCGAGGCATTCGCTTCGAAATCACACAAGAGAGCCGCGAGTGCAACGACAAAGGAGGTGCACGCCTGCTTCTTTTCGTTGCTTCCTACGTGCACCCTTCTTTTATGCCTCTTCCTACGGATAGCTCATTGGCGTCCTACGAATTTATGGTTAATAACTCGTCCGTCTTTACTCGACATACATACGTAGGTACCTATAGCTACCCAAGTACCCACGCGCATTCCCAACGATTCGTGCTTCCAAGAAGGAATTCGCTACGCTTACCCTACGCTACGCTTCATTTATTTTCCATTTATTTACGAGAATGATACCTAAACTCTACGTGTTATTTCTTTACGTCGTTTTCTAATCTTAACTAACAAAATGTTTAAACCCTATTCTATTCCTTTTTCGTTTTATAACACTTCTCGAATCGAAATTTTAATCTTGGTTTAACCTTTAAAAGCTTAGTTTCTTTGAAAGTTGTTATATGCCTTAATTAAGACTCGCTTTTATTCTACGAGATGCCGTGGTAGGCTTAGTAGGTTCAAATCGACGTTTAACGAATGATCTAAAGAGAATGCGAATAGGAGTTAAAAACTGGGAGAGTTATATGGAGTTTTATAAATCTCATTTTGACACTTAACCCTTTTAGTACCAAGCGAATTTGTCGAATTTATTAAGAGGGTTTTTTTCTTTTTTTTTTTTACCAAACTAAGAATGATATTTAAAAAATTCAAAATGCAGCGTATTACGGAATAAAGGGAGAATAATTAAATCAAGTTATAACATTTTATAAATTTATTTTAATAGAGCTTTCTCACAATGCGAGAAATAAGGCGCCATCGCATACAAAACAATATATCGTCGTCCGGTACTAAAAGGGTTAAAAATCTCTATTTTGCATTTGGAGGGTCATATCGTTTCGAAACTCAAATGTTCAAAAGTGTACATAACTGCTACTTGGATGTTTGCTATATATTTTTTTCATAGCTTCACTTTTTATCTTAAACTCCATAGCATAGAATTCTGCAAGGGTCATATCGCTGCTAAAATTCAGACTCGAGTTATATTCTATTTCATATTACATATTCTATTATGTTGAACGTTGCAATTCTGAAAAGGGAGCCGGCTTGTCTCGAGTTCGAGGCTGACCTACCACACGCCGCACCGGCAGCTCGAGGGTCGAGCCTTATTATAGTTATCTATCGCGTTCTCGTACGAGCGACGCGTCTTCCGTTTCGAATTTGCAAAGATCGCTTGGCAAGGACGTGCCTCGTAGTCACCGCGTTACGCTTCAACGGAAGTCACGTTCCTTACCTTCCAAATTTAAAGCGGCTTTCTTCGACATCGTTACGATATCGATAAACGAAAAAGCGAACGACCGTATGGTTGCTTCGTTTTTAGACGTGTAACTAACCTGAGTCGAAATTTTAACCGTGATTTGACTTTCCACAATACTCTGTTAGAAGTTTGAGATTAAAAGTGAAGCTTATGGAAAAATTTTTAGCAGATAAACATCTGTTTCAATCTCCAAGTGACAGTTATGTCCATTTTTGAATGTTTGAGGTTTATAAACGTCGATATGTCTCTCCAAACTCTACAAATGTAGGTTTTTAACACGCTTTCATTAGCTTCACTTGTAACTAGCTAACTAACTGTGTAATGAAATCTTGGAAGTCTATTTTAACCTACTTCTAATTGTCGTATCGATCTGGAATCTTGCAAGTATAGGTATGTATCTAATCCGGATGAGAATACAATAATTCAAATAAATCCTATTAAGTTTCTATTACCTTCACTTGTAACTAACGAATTATGTAGTCAAATCTTGGAAGTCGATTTTAATCTATTTCTAATTGTCGTATTGATTCGAAACTTTGCAAGTAAGTAGGTATATTTAATCCGGATGACAATCAAATAATTTAATACCATAGAGCTGCTCTGAGCCAGAGAGTGGATAGCGTGTTTTTTAAATTATATTGAAACGTGTAAAAAAAAAAATGTTTGAAGTTTACAGCTCTCGCTTAGCTCCTATTCGTACTCTCCATCATTATATAGCGTCAAATTGGAATTTAGATCACTCGTTAAACTTCGATTTAAACCTACTAAGCCTAAATCTCGTAGTGTAAAAACGAGTTTTAATTTGAACGGCATATAAAAATTTCGAAAAAAACTCGGCTTTCGAGGGCCAAATCTAGGTTAAAATTTTGACTCGGGAAATATCGACGAAATCATATTGGCGAAACGAATAAACGAGCACGAACGTTCATGGGAGAGAGAGAGGCGGGGAGTGGAAAAAGAGGAGGAGACATGCAATGACCGTATGCAAATCGTATCCTTGACTCGGCAAATGCAAGTACATAACGCGAAAACGTGTAGTATACTCCGTTAGATGTTGCTGATGTTGCATATATGCGTATGTACGTTAGCTAACGTTGGATGGGCCAACGACCGGCACTCGGTCGTCGTCGTCTTCGTTGACGAGACAACGACGACCAAACGATTACAACGAAAACTTTCTCCCTCGTTCGGTACTGCTTCTCTAACTGGCTACGCGCTCGGAAATTGGCCTGAGGCTGGTCAAGCGGTGAACGAACTCGCTTTATCTTTTGCTTCGAAATATTTTCCTTCTTTAATCTATATTTAATTAAACTCACTTTTATAACAGTATCGTGTAAATAGATTATATTCATAAGATAGATACAGGATGTCTCACAAGTTGAGATGTCTCATGTGTGGTTATATAATTGTTTATAAAAATGCTTTTATTAGAAAATTGTACTCTTCAGAGATATACGTTAAATAAAAAAATCAACCATATAACTCATTTTGATAAAAAAAAAAAAAAAAATACTTTAGTAGTTAGGCTATGCTATGTCGAGGAAAAAAGTAACCATCAACGATTGGATAAACACATAGTATTATTCTTATTGGAAATGACCGTCTTCATCCGTTCGTTCACTTCTGGGACACCCTATATACTTTTCGACTCATAACAGTAGCCGATGTGACAAGTTAGCATCTGGTGTAAGAGAGAACGCGATATACGGGTAGGCCACTTATCGCTAACGCGATTACTTACCTACGCTATAAATAAATATGCGTACGTATATTATTATAGGTAAAGCTATATCTATAAAAATGTACATATACATATAGATAGATGTATAATATCTAGACGAGTTACACGCGTCGTAGTCGGTGACTCCTTCGTTATCGCTCCTGTACCGTCCCAGTTTCTTCGCTTCGATACTCGCAACGCGACGTTTTTAAATACGCTTCGCCGCTTACTCGTCCTACTCTTCGTAGTTGTCTCTCTCGCACTCGTACACTGGCGGACGCCGCGAGTCAGTGGTAACTTTTTTTCTTGGCGACGTCATTGCTCGTATTGCACCGAGATCGCATCTCTCTCTCTCTCTCTTCTATTCCGTTATTACCTTGTCTTTTATCGACATGAAACGATTCGTGAAAACTCGTCGAAAAGAAAACGGATAATAGTCGTCTCTTTTTTCGCGAGTTTTTCGATGGGAAAGCAAAGAGGAGCGTGAAGATGCGAGAAGAAGCGAGAGAACCGAGAGTTTCAGTTAAATTGGGGACACAGTTCCTTTCTAGCCGCTTATTACTATGCGACAGCAGCGCAGTTAGTCATCGCCAGATGTTCTCGCGTCGCAAATAAATAGCGCGCTGCTAGCGCGTTCCTTCCTCTTGTTTTTCTCTAGTTTTATCCATTTTAAGAAAAGAGTTAGGTGTTAAGTAGGAAGATTAGCCGAGAGACATTTGAATTTTTTGTAAACTGGAACGATAACTAGAATAGATTTCCAAAAGAAAACGTAACTAAAAATCGCGCGTCCTGGCAGAGGGTGAATATCTGATAGCTTTTTGCGAAGAGGATAACGCGTGGCGCGCGATCCGTGACTATTTCTGACACGGGGCTGTCTGGTCTACCGGTATCCGACTCGTCTTCGTCCTACAGCTCGCCTGGCAAGCACCCTAACGGAAAAAAGAGCCGTACGCTTTCTCCTCCCGAGCAAACTGCTCCGTGGTACGCCGAGAGAGTACCGGATTTATCTTACCTTCGTGCGACGATTTTTTTTTTTTTCTTTCAACCTGACAAGCAACAGTCGAAACGATAGAATTGAACAGGCTAGCCGTGCTATTTGATAAGGATAGCCGATATAACGTACGTAGAATCACGGTGTTTATCGAGACGTTACCACCACGTCGCGCACTGACCTTTAACGCGCGGGGGTCAATTCTCCTCGCTTCTCCGACCGTGTCACGTACGGACGTAGTTATTTTCTCATGATGCGCAGCAATCGACGCGCCTGCCTCGATTTCGTCACACTTACGCGCCGAGACGACGACGTGCCGAGCAATACCGTGCTGAGAAGTATACCTACCTTCGAGTAACGAGTTAACATTGGAAGAAGAACAAAATCAGAATTACGTGCTTGGAAGAACGAAAGCATATATATTTATGTCTCAAGTATATTTGTCATTCTATGAACGATAAAGAAACGATCAATTCATCAACGTCATTTCCGTGAATCGAAATAGTCTTTACTCTTCTCCCTTTTCTATTTTCCTAACGGCATATATTTGAATTCGCCTAGTTCACGTAGTCATAGATACCCAACCCAAGAAGTAAGATAGAAACAAGGAGGCTTCTCTCTTATTCGTATCTTCTCCCTTTTACTAGAACATCCACGTTGTTTGAAGTTCGAACTACAATGAAGAATTTTTTTTTTAATATAAAGATGAACAAATAATTTGCTTAATGAACAGAAAGAAATGAAAGCGAAAGGGAACGAGTAGGAAGGACGAAGAAGAAACGATACCGAGGACGAAAGAGTATGAACATACGCGACTATGCACATTGTAACGAGAAAGAGGGACGCTCGCAGAGGACGATGCTAGAAAGAGAAAAGGTGTAAAAGAAAGGCAGAAGGACGAGGGAGAGCCATAAAGCGCGCGCTCGCGTGCAAGAGAGTGAGACGCGAGCCAAGAGATCGTTGAACTCGCTCGACAGTCCGTGTCTGTGTATGTACTCGCATAGTCGCTGCACTAAGCGCCGCCGCCGAGGTGTACTTCGTATGGACGTATGCCTTCGAGGAGGGAGAAAAAGAAGGTGAACGGAAGGTGGAGAGTGCGCGTATGCACCTCCCTACTCGTGTCCAAGACAGAGAAGAGAGAAAGGAGGAGAGAAAGAAAAAAAGAGAGAGAGAGAGGGCAGTCAGTAACGATGTCATTAGTTTAGTCAGTCAGCGAGTCAACAAGTATGATCTTTCGCGAGCATTTCGAGCGGTGGGCCTCTCTCGGCTTTTTACCGGTTCTGCTATGAGATGGGACTCTTTCAAAACTCTCCTTTTTTCCGTACCTTCCCCGTCATTATATTTTTATTCAACCGATCACGATGCTTTCCGAACGATTATATCACAAGATTTTTACATCGTACAGCATCCTGTACAGTGGACCAGTCTTTGTATCAATCCGATTTTCGATTACACAGATTTGTTAAATTTTAAAAACAACATATGTTAGGATATGGGTAATGAAATGTACTAGTCTTTATATAAAACAAGTCTTTTTAATATTACTCTTTCTTTATAAGAGCTCGAAACAGAAACGTCTTTAGGCTAATACGATCGCTGGAGGAAATGAATAGAAGTATAAAGGACTGCAAGCAGCGTCCAAACCCAAAGCATAATATAACAAAAATTAGAGAGACCATTACTATGGTCCTCCATTCTAAGAAATGCTAGATTGAGTTTTGAATATAAAGAAAACTACGTTAAATATCTAAAGAAACCCGAGTCGAAATTTTAACTTTGGTTTGACCCTCCAATGGTTAAAAGCGGACATAACTGCCATTTGGAGGTTGAAACCGAAGTTTAACGATTAATCGAAACTTCGATTTGACCCTATAAAACCTACGTTTTAGGCTATGTAGGTTTTGGAGGCTCAAAACGAAGTTTATAAGCTTTGTTTTGACCTTCCAATGGTTAAAAGCGGACATAACTGCCATTTGGAGGCTGAAATCGAAGTTTATTCATATAGATAGGGGAACATGGGGCAAGACGGGGTACCCCCTTTATCTCATGATCCGAATGAAATAATTAAAAACTCAAATAGGTATTAGATGTGTCTCTATTAGCGTCAACGATGAGCCAAAAGACAGCGTTGTAGGAGGACGCGTGTAGGAGTTAAATCAAAATTTATACTTTTTGGCATGCCTTGGTATGCTTCATATTATTTTTGTACTTTCTTTCACGTGCGATATTTGCATAAAAATCTGTACTATTCAAAGTGCACGTACGTTTTTTCGATACAGAATTTAACCAGCTATAAGATACGTATCTTAATTTTTACTTTCGTACATTGCATCGAGGTTTTATATTGATATGATTGCGATATGACGAGAAGGGGCAAGATGGGGTAATGAAAAATAATAATGTAATTCTGTCTCGAGAAAACTTCTATGCACTACCAAACAGTACACGTGAAAGGAAGCATAAAAATAATACGAGAAATGTCAAAAAGTCTAAATTTTTATCTAACTCCTACACGCGGCCACCTACTACGTTGTCTTGTATCTCGTCGTTGGCGATAGTAACGACACACCTTATACCTACTTTCGTTTTAATTATATTGTTTGTTTATAAATTTTGCTGGTTGATTGGAATCCGAGCTTGTCCACGGGGGTACCCCGTCTTACCCCGTCTTACCCCGCCGGTGGGGCAAGATGGGGAAAAATGTCTTTTTTTATATTTTTGTTTATATAGTTCATAAGACTTTGAACAATTGGTTGATTGGTAGTTCAAATGAAAGACCGATTACCAAAGAGTAATTAGAAAGTAAAACGGATTCGTTAAATGCAAAAACCATTGTTTTATTCGTTGTCAAACCTTAAGTACCCCGTCTTGCCCAACCTTCCCCTATATTGTTCTTGTTCCATAAGCTTCACTTTTAATCTACAAACTTCTAAAAGAGCATTTTGGAGGGTCAAATCGCGATTAAAATTTCGACTCGGGAAGTCAACGTTCAATCCAACAACATATCATTTGATATTGGCAAGAATGAAAAATATACTTGATAGACAAACGTTCTTGATTTTCCCGAAATGAACGAAAGGTTGTCGTAGATAAGTCGCATCGTACGGGAAAAGAATTGGTTGTCGCGCGAATACGAGAACGATCTCGCGTTGTGCAATACCGTGTCAACTGCAGTGCACTGCACTATGCACCGCAGCGAAGGTTGGGTCTCTTGGGTGAGAAGAGTGGGGGGGGCGTGGTAAAGGCACACCGAGCTACGTTCTCGTGTGGGTGAGCGGACACTCGTGCGCGCGAGCCACTGCTTTATACGCGCGGGGTCAATGACTCCCAGAGAGCGCATAGTTTGCGCGTACTCGATGATCGTGTTCGTGAGGGCGCGCACGCGCTCCAAGTTTCTATGCGCAAACGCGTTATCTCCTATACCTCTATGCATGTATATATACTTACATGCATACGTTTGTAGGTGTGTGCCGTTTTCTGTGACCGTGTGCCGCGCCCCTTTCTCTCTGTTTCTCTCGGGCAGAGCAACACCGAGTTTTTGACTGAATGGCCCATGGAACGCCGTCGCCCCCGTATTGGCCTCGATGCGCTTTACGTGCACCGACTTTCTTCTTCTTTTTTTACATTTTTTTTGTATTTTTGCCCAACCTCGAGCAATCCGCTAGACTTATCCTCCGAATAAACCGTTTTTCGGCACTGGCACGTATCGCCATTGTTCATTGACTTCTTAAACGATGCAGAACGTTGCTTCGACGAACCGCACGTAACCAGTCGTAAGACTTGGAGTCAATTTAACCTCTTCGGATAGGTTGTCACATATGTGGACATTTAGGTTAAATACCGAAGAAAAGATATTTTCATTCGAGTAAGTGTTAACATGATCAATATGCGATTTTTATGAATATTTTTAATCAGAAAATAATTGCTAAGCAGTAAGTATAAGTTATACAAATTTCGAATAAGTTTATCTATTTCCATACGCGACAAATGGTAGGAATATTTTTCGATTGTAAGAATAATTTCTATTGATAAAAATACTTAGTCATAGTAAAATATGCTCTTAGATGTTAGAAATGGGTTAACATTTCGAGATAGAAGGAAGGTTCGACCGATCGATTTTTCGATCGTAATAGTATGAATTCGAAACGCTTCGTCGCGTTCGAAGGGGAATCGATAAGATGAGAATATTTCGATCGATTCGAACCCGAGCTCCCATATCGAACGTAAAGGCCGCCGGCAGCGGCACGCCTTAACAAATGTTACCTCGAAAATATTTTACGGAAGGTGAGTGACCTACGGCTCACGGGCTGGGACACACTAAAAGCTACGTAACGCGTTCCTTGATCTAACAGTCACGCTAGTATTACTGTTAGACGATCGACCAACCTAACGAAACTTCTATAAGAAGTAAAAGTGAGTAGGTGTGCAGAAAAAAAAAATCAAAACAATTCGACATGCGTTTTGGGTATCGATGATTATCTTGTAAACCTCATGTTTGATTTATATTTTGACGCTCGATCGACGTTGGAAAAGATATGATAAAGATAAAAATTTCTAATTGTCGGTCAGCTGTCACGATAGCCGTGCTATCGACGCTACCGCCTCGCATAGAAAAATGAACTTTTCGATAGTCTAATCTTTGCAACGATAACGCGAGCTTGAAAAAAGTAGTCATAGGCATTTGCTTCTCGTTATTATTAACTCGGTCGTTCCTGTAACGATTTACTATTCGAATTTTTTTGTATTAAAGTTCGAAATGAGAAATACGCATAGAAACAAGTAGAAAGATAGAAGAAACTTTTTTTATCTCGTTTCCATACCTATACCCGTCAGTAATAACTTATGAGACGTGTGTAGCAAGGAGGAGAAGATTTCTCCGTTATGTATCTCATATTTCCTTATCTGAATAAAGAAAACAAAGATTGCGTGATAAAAACGTCCAACTTACTAATTTAACTCTGCTTGCGTGGATGAAAAGATGCTATACGATTAAGCTACATTAACGAGCTAAGTGTGAGTCTCAATTAACGTATATATTGTCCCTTTTATTACGCTGGTCCATTGTTAGGATAACGTAATGAGAGCCACGAATACCCGATCTGACGAAACAATTTGGAAATGTGATCCCTTTGGAGCAAAGTCCCTTTAATTATTGACATTCTAAAAATAGATTTTTATGCGTTAAATTAGAGATAATTTGTGTTTATAATCTAGTATTCATATTTTGAAAATTAACAAAGTATTTGGCTCGTTGTAAAAAAAGGTTGCTTATTCCTGCTCTAGAGATATTTTCCATACATCTTGGACACGTATGAAGATTTTTGTCACGTAATCATACTTGTCTTTATGCAGCTGTTCCCCCAGCGAAAAGTCGCTCGACGAGACATAATTGACGGCAGGTATACGTAGATTCGTTGTAACTCGGCGTGGCGCGAAATAAGCGATATCGATCGAAAAGCTACTTTCACCAAAGGTGAATGCCTTTCGACTTTATTCTTGCCTTTATTCGCCTTCCTGGCCTTTCGAGAAGATGAAAAGAGTGGCGCTTAGCGGCATTATGTAGAGCGCGGTAGCATCGCGGCTTACCGGCATCGGTGCCGACCGTCCGCAGCCGCCGTAACCACGACCTCTCTCTGTCTCCCTTTCTCCCTCGACTCTCTTCGAGTCTTCGAACGAAGCAAAACCTGTTGCTTCTTAATGGCTCCTCCACTCGGTGCTTTTCCAACGGCGGCTGATTTTTCTACACAATTAGAAAACCGTATCGACTTTAAAGCGGGACCGATTATCATTTTCCACGCTCGGACGGATGTGTCGTCTTTGGGATTCGGAAACGATATCCCCCCTCCTCTTGTTTATGACCTCGAATCGATATTTTGCAATAGCAATTATTTAAAAAACATGCCAAACAGGAAAAGCCTTGTCCTGCTCCGGGTCCATACCCACTACGCATCGTAACAAAGAGAGTGGGAGGGATATAAGGCTTGACCAGTCTTTAATCTGGCAGTTTAGTCAGTCTGCGAATCACCAAGTATGATATTCCGTAGACACTTCGAACGGTGGACCCCTACGGTCTCGAATTTTTACGAATCCTGTCATGCAGGCTGCGCGATGTGGCGACCTTTCGAAAATTCTCTCCAACTCGGAACAGACTTGGATTGGCCATTTCTTTTTATTATCTGGCATCGATCCTCGCAATTATCAGAAAACCTACCAAGATTATTAGGAGTTAGAGTGGAGTAAGTATATACATACTTTGTTCTCTGGGAATCGTCCAGCATCTTGCACAAAACCATTTTCATTGTTATCTAACCGTAAATATGATGTCAATACCGGACTTATCTTTTTTCTCTTAACATTTCTAAATCAACGGAGAAAACTAGTGTCTTGTCCTAATTCTTTAAAAGCTTCCATTTCAAACCACGAGTTCTTTCTCGATCCCGCCTAGTCCCTACCTCTTAATTGGCTGATCCTTACTACATCAAAAAATATTTAAAAACCGGAATATTATGAAATCCCACAGTTACGACATATCTAACATCCACGACGAAAATATGTCAATTTATATTACTAGGGGTCTATTTTTCTGTCCGACCGCATTTATGGGAGTTTTATTTTTCGATAAAAGATAAATACAGTAACATTTTTGACTACGATTACGTCATAAAACACGCCGACACAGCAGACTCGTGCGATTCATAGTCACAAGACCCACCCATAATGAAAGTGTTAAGCTACATCTGACCAATTGACGACTGACGGTAACCACAAACTACAATGACACTGACCTATGTTATTTTACTAAATCCTCATCATTCCTTCGCGAGTTTTCAACGTACAGTCAACGTGACAAATCCAAGGGTTCAAAAGTAAAACCACTTTAGTCCCTTTTTTTCGAAAATGCGATAGAGGTACCATCTCGTGGCTTACAGAGAGTACTAACCAGCACATTTTCTTTCAAATAAACAATTTTTTGATTGCTTCTTTGTACATTGACATGCCACAAAAAAATGTTTTTTCTCTCCATATCAATCATTGTAAAAGAAAGTAGTTTTACCTCAGGCCCCATTTAAATGTTATCTAATTAACAGGTTGAATGCCATGGGGGTCACCGGTGACCGGCACTCGATTTGTCTTATCGCATTTGAAATGTTTATTACTTTTGATTATCAATATTTATGAGAATATAACCATCGATCATCAAAAATATGAGGTTTAATATAAAATATATGATAGTAAATTCTTCTCTATGTTTATTTTGAAAAAAGTTATTAATAAAATTATATAGACAACCGATTTTATTCAAAATTTGATTGGCACTCAACCTGTTAAAAACAAAACCAGACTACTCGATGGTTAGTCACATTCTTCGCTAATATTTCTGCCATCAAAACCCCGTGTTATCGTCTTCTCGGTAATAAAAAGTAATTAGATCTTGGTGGGCTGGCTCATCTGGTGATTCGTTCAAGTAACGGATGCTTCTTACGAGCCGACCTTCGGAGTCATAGCCGGAAGCGATACAGCTATCCGAAAGAGTAGCCGGTATCCCGTATCCCGTTTTGTCTCGGAGGCTCCGTTTCGTTTTCCGACCTTCGCCTAGGTCGGCCCACGAGGAGCACACGCGCACGTGCCACGAATAGACGAATAAACGAAGAGACGATGAGGACGAGTGAACTCGCGTATGCTTCTTCTCGTTTCTCTCCTTTTGGATCCGATCTAAGCAATCTTTTACGATTCAGGATAGAATTTCTATTACGTTTCAAATCTTTCTAACGTGTTAATATCTTAGACGGTTCGACGATCTTTTGCTTATTCAAAAATACAAGAGAGGCGCCTGGCAAAGAGGGAATCACCTACGACTCGTGCTTCGTTTGCTTCGCTTCGTTGGGAGGAGAGTCCTTGACTTTTGGAATGCGGACCACTGAGAAAGTTCCAGGTACGTCCACGTAGCTCCAACGAACGAACGCATACGTGCACGCATCTCTTTCTCTCTCTCTCTCTTAACCGACCGACCGACCGACCGACCGACCGACCGACAAACCGACGATAAAATGACTCGGTGCTGTGGCCAATTCTTGCTGCACCTGTTCTCTCTCTCTCTCTTCTATTCTATCTTTTTTTATGTTATGTCACTTCATTTGTATTATTATTATTATTGTTTACAAATCTTTAATTTCATTATTTATGTTATTTTCACTTATGTCATTATGATTTTGATATAAATAAATAAATCATATCTATCTATCTCTCTTATATTGAACTTTCTTTTCTTCTTTTTATTTTTTTTTGTTATCATTATGTTATATTATTTTTTGTTATTTTCTTTTGCACTCTTTCTTCACTGTATTATAACATCTTGTAATCTGTACGGGCACTACTCCCCCTGATTTAATAAACGCTCTACTCACTGTATTTCTCTGTCGTTACAAAAAACAATCTTTGAATTTTTCCTCTACAATCAAACAAATTGCTAAATATTTCTAATTAGTTATTTACTTGAATACAGCTCGTTATACGTCTTTGACGAATTTTTCACTGGTAGTAAAAGGGAGAGATTCGATTATTCGATGGAGAAGATAGTCGGTGGCAAAATGGGAAGAGTTGCATCTCGTTTGCGTTGATTCTCTGACCATCGCTTTCCTTTCGTAGAAACGGTATGCGAATACCGTCGTGCGTTCGCAGCGACATTGACGAGATCTCAAGGTCCAACTTTTGTCCCGGCTAGCTACGGTCGACCGAGCGAATGAGCTTTAGCGAAAGAGAGAGAGAGATTGCCGACGAAATATCGAGGATTTTTTGTGAAGACCGCCTCGCGGCCACGTCATCGCTCGTTTCGTGCGCGCACACTCCAACACGCGGCGGGAAAGGGCGGCAGAGAGGGATGGCAAGAGTGAGAGAGAGAGAACGAGTGCACGAAGAGAGACGCGCAGGGCACACGCGACGAGCGACCTTGCGCTTGCTTTGCATATACATGATGTGGCTTTGGGCATGGTCGCACGGGATACAACCTTGGTAGAAGCATAAAACGAAGGAAGGCACCGTGAGAGAAGAAGAGTGAAGAGAGGGAGCATAAATGTGTGTATATGTGAGAAAGAGAGAGAGAAGGTATGGACTGACTGGATGGATGGGTACTTCGGAGAGAGAGACAAGAGTTCGTCACTGCACTTTCGGTTTTATCGGCGTATATCCGGTCGTGCACGGTGTGACGCGGCTCGATGCAATTTCTCGTCCTCCGCGCTCATCTTCGCGTACGCCGTTCTTCGTTACATTGCCTCTTTTATTTTCTCCTCTTTCCCTGACAGACATTATCCACAAGCTTCTCAAAGAGGATCGCTTGAATTCCTGTCGACATCCCTTTATCGTACTACCGAGAATCGTGTTACGCGGTAACGAATAGTATACAAATTCATTCATCTTTTGTCATGCTAGAAGGGTTTGACGATTTCGTTTCTATTTAAGAGAAAACACGTCTTATGTATTAGCGGAATGTGGGTAATACGAATCGTTTTATTATTTATATTACAAGCACGCGGAAGACTTTTTTCATAGAGTGCAAATCGGTTTGGTCCGAGGAATCGATATCCCTACGTACGCGCGCGTCGCTAACTTCGAGGTATGCGCATTTCTTGTTGCGGTTCATTAATGTCATCACCGATAACGATCAAAAGGATAGCCTGATTATCAATGCGAGCAGAAATCCTGTTCCTATCAACGTAAGCAGAGTTTGCAATAACGAGCCGCACAGATAGTCTTACCGTTCGTGTCGTTTCGTTTTATAGATCCGTGTAGACCGAAACAATGTCAATGTCTTTTTAGACGGCTTATTTTTTTATTAGTTTTTACTGTATTTTTTATTAACACGTTCCGTGGAGCGTATACCCCCCACACAGAACTTTCCATTTAGCCATCTACAATTTTCGTTGAGAAGGAAAAATTCAATAACTGAATAAAATCTATAGTAAATTTTAATCTCTACACCTTTTTTCTGGTAATCATGATTTTTGGATCACTATAAATATTGCAAGAAATATGTTGCAAGCAAAACTAAATCATAACGGAAAGTCTTCAAATTATCGGTCCAGCACGGAACGTGTTAAGGGATTCATCGAGATGACCATTTTCTTCATAGATTCTTCAGATAATTCTTTACAGAAGAACGATCAGCTGTCTTCGAAAAGAAGACGATTTTCTTCATAGATTCTTCAGATAATTCTTTACAGAAGAACGATCAGCTGTCTTCGAAAAGAAATCGTTCGTAATTGGTGAAAAAGGAGAACGACGAGCGAGAGGCGCAACGGGGCCCAAAACCGAGACCAAAAGTGAGAATTTTAGCGCCTGTCAAGGTTGCCGTAACGCAGCCTCTCGAACAAACACGCTCGATGCTCTTGCCATTGACATTCGAAGCGCGAGAGAGAGAAAGAGAGGGCGAATGGATGTATATCGATTGCTCGGCCTTGAACGAGAAAAAGCAACTAGCGATCCCTCTCTTTCAATATTACTTGCATCTTTTTCCAAAGCAGACGAAGAAGAAGAGAAAAAGAGAGAATGATTGGAAGATAGGCGAGAAGGTCCCGGTAGGAGATTCGGAGCTTGTTTTTCGGGCATCGGTGTTCGCGCCGCTGCAGATCGAGAATAAGCATCGTAAAGATCGAAATTTCTTCTCGGAACGTTCCACCGACTCGCCAGATGAATCTCTTAAAATATACTCGAAATTCCACGACCGTCCAATATTTGCGAGCTTTCGCGAAACTTACTTACGGACGGACGAACCGACGGCGGTCGAACGAACGGTCGGACAAACGGTTGCTTCCGATACCAGGTGGTGTATCCGACGATCTTAAACTCTTTTTTCTAAACTTTGTGTTTTTAAATGTTTTAGAATTTATTAAACTTGCTTTCCTTTATTGCACTCATTAACAAAAAGTGGAAATTGAAGGATCGAATAACCTTACCCGGTAGTTCGTGTTAGATTTTTCACCCGGTATTTGGAGGGTTAAATTCAGCATGTTTGAATTGATAGGAATAGAAGGAAGAGTCTGCGTAATGGAGAAGCTTTCTCGGAAGATGTGGAGACAAAAAACAGAAATTATTCACCGCTGTAGATGAAAACCTATTAGCAAAGTGTACTTACCTATAATACATCTCTCATAGGTATATATACCAAACTAGGGATAGATGTACAGTTTATATAGATGTAACATCAAATATGAAAACCCAAGTGCTGTACTCGTAGAACGAAAAAGTATAATCTCTTTTCGAAGGTGGCTAGAATGACAGCTTGTTTTAGTGGTGAAGAGTGCAAGAGGGAGCAAGAGAGAGAGAATGGAAAGGTCGATTAGGGCCGAGGAGGAGGATCGGAAAGCTAAAAATATTCGAGCCAGCGTCAAAGTTTCGCGTTCGGGCGTAAAACCAGGACAATGGGTGGTGCGAACGGGCGTTCGGTTTTTTTCCCACTTCTTTTTTAAATGCCGCACTTTATCGAGCGTACGGTTATGTCTCTCGAAAGAGATACTCTTTTGGAAAAAGGTGAATGTCCAAAAAAAAAACGAAAGGAACGTAAAGTTTAACTAAACTAGAGAAGAGATATCGAGGCACCGTATGTTTCGAAAAAATAGTTCTCGTAGAGTCTTCTTCCGGTTGCTTTTCCTCTCTTCCTTCGACCCACTTCCGAGAAAGAATTCTAATCCGTGTTAGCGGACAATTCTAGTGACAGCGTGGGAAAGTCGCGCGTGTCACGAGGACGCGACGAAGAAAAACCAGATGCTTCTCCCTTTTTACTTTTAAAGCCACTTTCGCCGACCGATGTCGATGATCCCCATAGCGATCGTGGTCTACTCTAGCATGCGACCTACTCTCAAGATGGTGTACAAAAAACGTTCGATACATTCCCTCTCCCTATCATTCTCTCCATGTCGAATCTCGTTATACCTACCTATAGTAGTATAGCTCATCTTTCGCATAATCTTTTTACTCTTCGCTCTATTTTTTATTTCTTACAACGTTCCACGAAAATTTTCTCCACAAACTCGTCTATCACTCATCGTCGTAGAGAAGCAAAACCGCTAGGTTTTCGCCAAGTCAAATAATTCGTCTTCCATCGTGATCGTACAAACGTACCTACCTTTCCTCGCCTTTCTCTCGTCGTTGGACGGACGAACAGCTATCGACGATGGTTTGCACGGGCGCGCATAAGACAGTGACGAAGAATTAATTGCGGCAAAGTCCTTGGCGTTCTTCACGGACGCGCGACTTGACGATCCTTTTCTTTGTTCGCCTCCTTCTTACCTTCGATCTTTCTCACGCGAGAGCAAAGGATAGAAGGATATATCGGCATGTAAGCTACGCACGAGTCGCGTGTGGGTGCATCGGGTGCAACGATGCACGCGCTTTGCGTGCTAGAGAGATCCGGTGTACGTTTCTTTGCCCTCGCTGTTTCGCGAAAAACTTGCTCTATTGCTTCTCTGTTAACGAGGGAATTTAAGGTATAGTTCTTAAAAATATATTTTACAAGTATTTTTCTTTATTCAAAGTTTAGGAGTTAAAAAGGCTTTTTTTAATATCTTGGAAATTAGGGAGCGTAAAATGATTCTTTTTTTTAATGGGATTTACACTTTAAACTAATTATTTCTCTACACTCTATAGTATTCAAGATATTTTATAAAACAAATTTGAACTTTTAAACTTCGAATAACAGAAATACGTGTGAAAATTTTCTTTTTTTAAGAACTATACCTTATATAAATTGAATATGTTCGCTTGTAAGATAACTCTGTTTCGTTCAATACTTTTATAAAGTCGTGAAAGTTTAAGTAATTCTATAAAAGATAGAAACTTAGCCGAGTTTCGTAAAAAGTCGTGGAAAGTTAAAATTTGTGGAAATCGAAAAGCGCCGGGTTAATTTCGCGCGGATGTTGACGCGAGCTCGTCACTCGCAAAGACGGTGTTCGCTCCGGCTAAAGCAGGACCGGGACGGTACTTTTGGCTCGGATCCACGAGACGTCGGGCTAAACGGCCGAGCCGAGCGGGCTAGCCGAGCGGGCTAGATCGATTCACACTGAAAACACACCCACCTTCTCTCGTGAATCTCCCTATATATATATATTTCTATCTGCTTTTCTTATCTGACTTACGCTTTTTTATGTTACCTGCTCCATCGGAAGTGGTGGTGGCGTGACGAGGTAAAGTCGAGGGACGGACTCTTTCCTTTCTCTTTCATCTCTTCTTTTTATACCGTATCATAGTCCTTGATTTCTATGCGACGAAAAAAAAAACTTTTATGACCCTATATCTTTTATGCTTCTTAAACTTAGAAAGATCCTCCATCGAATCGCGAACATAAAAATTTCAGTTTTAATGCCTCCATCCAGTCTTCTCTCTCTTGAAATTTCGTCTTTTCAACGAAATCGCGAATATATTTTTCTCGTAAACTCGAATCGCACTGACTAATTAACAGGGCGGTAGATTTGAGTGAAAAAGATTATGGTCGATCGATTGTACAGCCGGTTTCGCGAACGTCATCGACGGAATTTACAAGGCCAAATAGATCGTACTTTACGAGAACGATAATTACCCGCACATGGTTAAAGGATTCGGGAAGAACAGAGGCAAAAATGACCGATTCGCGTTCGACCTCGAGTTTATTTCTATCGATGAGTGCGTCGTACAAGTTTGGTCGAAAAGGAGGGACGCACTTCCGTGGAGAATCCATCTTCATTGATTCCTCTTGTCAGCTGAGAATTCTCTAGGTCTCGGGGTGTCGGATAGAATTCGCTCGGGAGAATCGTGCGCTTTTACGTTCGCAGCTTTTTAGCATCGCTCGAGACTATGCCTCGCCTACCGCGAAATGTGGGACGCGCGAGCTCGGCTCTCTCGCTCGAGTTATTCAGATTAATTGTCTTTTAACGTTGTTTATGCGCAAACCGTGGTGGACAGTACCGATGCCGTTTGAAATGGCCTTTATGCGACATTGTCACTCACGATTCCGAACGTTAACGACGAGCTAGAAAAACAAGACGACAAGACTCTCTCGTTCTCTATCCTTCTATTTCCTCGTTAATTTTCATTCCTCGAGAATGAACGTGTGGTATTGCGTAAGCCGCTTATTGAAAATACATTAACAATCGTTCCGCGAAACAGTTACGATGACTAGGTGTTTTTTTCTTTCGTTTTGTCTGCTCGAATCATCGTCCATAACGCGCTTATGCTGTTAGGCGTGTCATACACCTTCCCGTTGAACTGTTCAAACTCTCAGTTTGGCTTAAACTAACAAAATTCTCGAAGGTTGGTTCATTTTTGCTTGAATCAACTTAACGGGAAGTTTGTATATCGTAATTAACCCTACAAAGCTCCATTTTTTGTGGCTAAAATAAATATATGTGATGTAGTTAATGATTAGTCGTTGGGGAAAAATAATTTAAAAAATCAAAACCAAATCTTTTTCTATAAAATCAATTTTTTTTATTTAGTTCCAGATCTGGCAAACTGAGCTTTAACTACTTTTTTTTAAATTTAATCATTGTTTAAACACAAAAAACACTTAAAGACAACATGCTTTTCCAACGCACAATATGTTTCTCCGGGTCAAATGCTGCAGTAACTATTTTTTAAGTTCCACAAGACTTACAGTGCAAATTTAAAACTTTTTTGACACTAGTTGGGTCAGTAACGACATCTATACGCAATGCCTGTGTTGTAGGTACAGTTACTATATTTACAGAGTTTCTTTCTAAATTCAACAGATTTCTACCTAACAGTATTTTATCGAGTTGTAAAAACAATTGAAGTGTTTGTTCCACATGTGGCACTGAGTTCTTTGTAGGGTCAACGCACTACAATAGATACAAAAATTCGTTCTCTTTGATCCACAAACACGCGAGTTCGGTCTAACCGTCGGAACGAAACTAGCAATGACATAGTGCAGGGGTGGGCACGCACGAAGTCTATGAGAGCCGCATTCTGGTTTTTATATATTATAAAGACCTACACCATAATTAACCCTTAACCACTGACGTGTAATTTTGTTACGCTACACTGACGTATGAATAACATTCGTCTATGTCCAGTAGATGCTCTGTGAAATTCATGTACTGTGATTGTTATGTTTTGGATATATTTAAATATTATGAAATAAAATTCTTTTTATAAAATTATGAAAGAAAAATGTTAATGCGACGTATCACATACATGAGTCAGTGGTTAGGAGATAAATATTATACAAATTTTCTATTTCTTATGATGTAAATGTTCTGTCATAATAAAATAAATGGATTTAAATTTTCCAGCCATTGGCGTAGTGGATTCAATATTCGTCTTGTATTAACTTTTAAAAATCGAAAATTGGTACAGCTTACAGAATTAGTACATTGTATTTACAGTGTATATAGTAATATAGTGAGAGTAGTGAGTAGTAGAGTGAAAAAAATCAAGATCAAGACAAGATCTTGAAAGTCTTGTCGTCCATCACGAACAACAGAAGAGTTCGTTAGTCAATTCTTTAGTCAATTGTATCTGGATAGGAACGATCAAACATAACATCGTGTAACATCGTGACGAATGCATGGAACTTTACTGGCAATGGTGAAGAGTATCGTGAGAGGTGGAACGGGTCTACTAGTAACCAGGTTGGTGGTGGAGTAGCGGTAGAAGAAGGAGGACGTTAGCAGCAGTTATAAAGATTTGTAGGGACAGGTTTCCGGCTACCTACGAGTAGCCGTTGCATCCATGACACGGAGAAAAGAGAATCGACGAGGAGGGCTCGTCGCGACGATGCAACGGCACGACCTACGAAAGGATGATGCTACCTTAGATCTTCGCTTTCGTCCTCCTCGACGGTAACGGCGATGTACCGCTCTTGCTTGCTTCTCCTCGATCTTCTACACCTACTCTCTCCTTCTATCTTGTACCTTCCCACCAACCTACCTTCCTACGTGATCCTGCCCGGTTAACACACTGCCACACTAACGATCATCGCGGGTTCCGTTCTTACCTCCTAACGGTACATCGCTACGCTCCTATAGACATCTTTTGCCGATATCTATCTAGACGTAAGACGTAATTGGAAAGAGATGACTTTGATTGACCAGGATATCGTTTCACTTCGTATAGGTATAATAATCATTGACATATATCTTGTAATCCAATTTTAAAAACAACGAACGAGAAAGCAAGGAAGAAAATAAGAAGTGATTTAATTGGATGAAAAATCATATCTCCGGTGAGATCGTTGAAATTTTATCGTAGTTCCGTGTCAAGCATTGGACATTGGGTGTCGGGTTTGGGCGTCTCGCGTCGCCTGTCGTACGTCATAACGCGCGTCGCGAAACGCGAGTCGGTCTCAGGCCGTTGCTCCGTGCGGACTCGCGTGTATGCTGCGTGCGTGCGTGCGTGCATGCATGCGCGCGAAGAGTACTTTCACACGGAGGTGAACAACACGAGACGGTATCCAGGCCAGGGGTGGCCAACCACTCCCGTTTACCCGAAGATAGCGACGGCTCTCGAGCAAGATCTCTCTTCTCCCTCTCGCCAAACCGTCTAGATCGCTCCGGAAAGCTAGAGACATCGCAACCATCACGTTCGCTCGACGGATCTTTCTTTCTTTGTTGTTCTTGAGGTCTATACTTGTCTGAAAGATCTGGAGGAATCGTTAGATCGGGAAAAGATGCTTCGTTTTGAGAGCTTGTCGAGCCGTACATACAATCGGGAGCAAGTTTTATGGCAGTGGGACAGGTTATGCGCAGGAGTATCTGCTACTCCGTTCATGCGAAGAAAGAAGACACCAGACTAGGAGACTGTCATTGTTCGCTTTTTTTTCAAACAGCTTCTTTTCACATTTCTTTACAATTCTTCGTCGATAGATTCGAAACTCTGGATATACTAGAAATAATAAAGCACGAGTACTGCAGACGATGCTGCAACTTTGAAAGGGTTTTGGTTCGTTAAAGGTTGTTTATCTTTTACTTTTCATTATTACATAATAAGGCATAAGTCTCTTTATAAAAACCTTCTTCGTGATGTTTCATAAAATTTGGCATGTTATAACAATAATAATCTCACCAAATAACAGTCAAAAATTTTAGAAAAATAGCTAACAGAAATATATAGAGGTACTCATTAAGTAATCTTTCTTAACACTAGAACTACCGACGTTAAACCTATATTTATTTTCATCACGTGTAATGATTTGATAAATATTAAAAAAGTAACATTTTATATCCCATTTCTAATGAGTAAATATCAAATAAATAAAATAGACAATAAATTTCAACGAACATTGTTTTATTATTCGAAAAATGGTGAGATTAAAAAGCACGTAACCAGTCATTTTGACTGCTTCGGTAGTTCTAGTGTTAAAGTGCTAGTTTTGGAAAATGGAGTATTGAAAACCATAACTATCGATATTCAACTTTGGAAGGGATCGATCGCATCACGGTTTTTACGAGTTTTAAGTACAATTTTTTAGAGCAGCGTCCTAGCAAGTTTTATATCGGTCTTTCGACATTCTCTTCCTCAATCTCCATAATATATTAGACTCGTTAGGTTTCTGAAATGTCCTCTAATCACGAACGATCAAAAAGAGTAGGAAAAAGCATAAGGAAACATGCGATACGAGTTATCTTCCACCCTAGCCCCTTCTCTTTCTCTCTTTGAAGTGATGTACATTGCCCTCGGGAGAACTTGGATAGAATCGTCTACACCCACACTTCAACAGCGAAGGAACGCGATCTCGACCGATAAAGCGTCCCTTTCACCTTCACCCTTACAACCAAATCCTTTCCAGACGATCTAGATCATTTTTCCTCTTATCTCAATACTTCCCGATTTTCTACATTTTTCATGACGGAGTAAAGTACTTAACCCTCACAGTAAGACTCTTTTTTGGTCATGTAGCTAATTATTTTTTACCATGCTAAATCAACAATAATAGTAATAATATTTGAGAGAGAATAAAATTATTAGAGCGTAATTATTTATTATCAGAACTGGCGAGTCTCTCAAGCCTCGGGTATTACTGCGGGGGTTAAGTACCCCTAAATATAAAGAAAGAATAGAGAGAAGGATGTACGAGAGGGTGATCCATGTCCGAAAATTTTGACGGTGAGAGGTCGTTGCACCTAACGTGACGCGCCGGCTCGACCGATGAGCGAATTCGAGAGATCGAGGGGGTTCTCTCCCTCCCTCTCTCGTAGGAGTACGAGCAAGCGCGCGCACACACATACACAAGTTGAAGGAGGGTGATGGCTGGCAGGTAGAGCCAGGGGTTGATGCCCGGGTTTACTTCCTAGGCTGGTGGCCGCCTCTATCGACCGGATAGCGTCCCGACGCGCGCCTCTCTCCCTCTCCGTTCCTCTCTTTTACCTTCGTATCTTTCTACTTCGCGTGCTCGCATGTTCACGCGACTTTCCAACACAAAGTTCTTCTCCCACGTTGCGTTTCGTCTTTTCCTTAAACCCATGCGTATACATCGAATCTCCACCCTTCCAGGTTCCACATTAAAATAAGTTACAAACTGGTAGACCAATCTTTGGTAGTTTCTTCCAGCACGAATCATTTCGTTCGCCTCAATCTGCCAACTTTTTTTCTTCACCAAATCACAATGTCTTATCCCATTCGGTTGGGACTACTTTTGGTAAATTACCGTATTTGGTGCTAATGTTGCACGGTTGTTATTAAGAAACGAATGTTTTTCATCCGCCGGTTAAGCTACCACGTCTGAACGATTCTTCGACGACAAAGAAATAAAGCTTGGGAGAAAAATAAAGTTACAAACAACTTTTTTCTCGTCATCTATCTCTCACTCTGCTTCTTCTTCTTCTCTAGTTTTCCTCATCGTTGCACATAATCGTCCAGCCCCTTTGTCGTCCCGACATATTCTCCCTTTTGCTATCTACTCTCGATCTAGATTCAACCTACGTTATTCTATCAAATTCCTGAGTACATTCTCTTCTCCAGTTGACTCGTCCATCGTCGGACTAGATGTCACGAGGAACGAAGTTCGCCTCGCTCGCGATCTAACGACTAATTACGTAACGTTCGGTAAGTAAGCACGTACGCAACGCGTTCGAGTTTTCGAAAGACAACGACGGCACCGTTTTCCTTTAAAATGCACGCGCGTCTCATATTTACATACATTTACATGCTAAACGGTTGTACCACGTAAGTACGCGTGTACCACGCAAACGTACGGACTACAATCGCTCCAGAGCTTTTGGTCGAGAGAGAGAAAGAGAGGGATAAAGATCAAAAGGGGGAATAAGAAAAATAAAAATAAAATAGAAGAGGGATCGATGAATGAAAATGGAACAGAGTTCGTCAAGTAAGTTTCTGATTATTTTATTAACTGTTTAACCAAGCCAGGTTGGATTTCGATCCCGCCACACATTGGAACGAAACTATCTATTTCTTTGGACATCGGCTATATATATTTTATATTCAAAGAATTAAAAGTATTATCAAATTTGATAAGTTATACTTGTCGGATTGTTTTCAAAATTGAATCGTCAAGTAGCTTTCTGATTATTTTATTAACTGTTTAACCAAGCCAGGTTGGATTTCGATCCCGCCCCACATTGGAACGAAACTATCTATTTCTTTGGACATCGGCTATATATATTTTATATTCAAAGAATTAAAAGTATTATCAAATTTGATAAGTTATACTTGTTGGATTTCTTTCCAAATTAAATCAGTTATTCTTCTTTAAAATTTTTACAATAAAAGTCTTAGTAGTTTAGAAGTAATCACGATGTCCAGTTATTTACGTTAGTCGTTCAACCGTGCGTCCTAGATCGGTAATTCTTTGATAAAACAGAATATTCAAATCCACTGAATAAGAATTTCTCTACTTTGACTATTCGATAATGACGACTATTAAAATCACGTTTTACGGTAACGCCAATCGAGTTCGGTAACCTTTCCAACCCCTTTTCTTATTATCATCGAAACGGTGAATCGGAGAACAATCAGCGTCGAAAATTAACAGGGTGAATCGAGATTGGGATAGAGAGAGAGAGAGGGGAGGAGAGAGAGGGAGTTGAGAGCTGCTGCAGCAGCCAGGGTGGCGTCGAGCGGACGAGCGAGCGGATGAACGAGCGGACGAGCGAAGGAGAGGAGGAGGATAAGAAGGGGAAGAACAGGACGGAAGCTGGAGGGAGGTCCGGATGCGAGGGCAGAGAGAGAGACATAGCGCGAGAAAGAGTGAGGAAGGGTATGAGGGATGGTGGGTTCAGGTGTTGTGCGCGCGCGGGACGCGCACACGCGTCGAGGGCTCGAGAATGGCGGCGAAGAAAGGTCGATGAACTCTCGGGGTCGATAGCCGCTCGGCGGCGGGTCGCGGCGCGCCGTGTTGAGCCGAGCGGCTATTGGCGAGTCGTGCGAGTGCCCCTATACACCCTAGATTCCTCGCTTCCTCTCCTCTCTTCTTCACCGAGCTCTTCGATTAATTCCTAGCCTAGACGCGAGCCAGCCTAGACGAACGCTACGATTTTCCCTCCCTTCGACCGTCCTCCTCGACGTCCTTCGAGGAGGCTCGGATTGCCTCCGCGTGATTAGCGTCGAAAGGGAAAGGAACCCGTCGTTCGCTTTTAACAACGTACCGTTACGTGGCAGCTTCCTTCTACATTAGGGAGAGCATGTTCTCTTATCGTATAGAAATCTTTTCCTCTTCGGTCTACCTACCTAAGATAATATCGACTAATACGGTGCATTCTAGTTATTTGAGATTCATTGGAAGTAATACTTTGGTCTAATTAAGGCCATTATTATTATTATTATTATTTTATTAGGAGAATTATTATTACTTTGAACTAGAAGATTACTAGAACTTTCCATTCAGGCCATCTACATTTTTTTAAGAAGGGAAAATTCAATAACTGAATGACATTATAGTACATTTTAATCTCTACATCATGATTTTTTGGACTACTATAAATATTGCAAAATAGAAATTACAAGCAAAACTAAATCATAACGGAAAGTCAAAATCGGTGTGGCACGGAACCTGTTCATTCAAATTACATACATACAACATTCAATTATGCAAAGTATACTTATTTTTTCAATTAGGTTCTGTTCTCTGACCTTTGTTTTAAATAAATGGGTACCTTGTTTAACTGGTATGGCTTAAATACGGAAACAGAATCCTTTTATCGACATTAGAGTAGAAGCTGAATAGTTGGATGTTCGCTAGTCCGACGAGCTCGGTAGTTCCATATTTTAAAGACCACAGTGGAAACTCTAAGTCTGTTCTGTAATTCAATAGTTTTTATAAATCATCTCATCTATAACTGATCCGTTCGTTTACTACTACGTTAACTGCCACGCTAATCGTCCATGATCACCATTTATTTTTGCAGACTGTGGTGGTCGTTGAATACACTATTCATAAGGATATAACTGTATCTAGTCGTTATTACACATAACTTGTGATTATATATTTATAATAATGCAAAAAATAACAATTATAAAACAGAATATTTAACATCGTTTCATATAATAGGTATACTAATTCGACATTAGCCTAGTTTTATGCCGTTAAATTACGGAGCTCTTCCTCCCAACTTCATGTTTATTTATATTTTGGAAACGTTACTTGTTATTACAGATGTAATTTATTACTGTACAACCTTAATTATCCGAACATCGGTTAATCGCAGCATCAGAAATAATCATCAGATTGTATGAAGCACAACAAAAAAGTATTCCCGCGGTATTATCAATATTAAAAAAAAGATGCAATCTAGCAGGACAGAAAGATTGGGAGAACAAAGATGTATTAAACGGGTAATATGTAAAAAAATCCAATTGTCACGAACACGTACTAGCGTCAGCTGTTCTTTCATTTTCTTTGGAAAGATTCCGTAATCACGCACGCGTGCACGGTCTCGTCGAATTAATTGATATCCAGAAAACGTTTATAAATTTTTATTTCCTCGATAACCGACTAGTCCGAGTAGTAGGTACTCGTAAGAGTGTCGCGAGTAGACCACCGTTTATTGACCGCCGATATAACGAGACGCGTTATCCGTGTACCGGTTTATCTCTTCTAAACATATTATAGGAGGCAGTGGCGCGGAGAAGTCCGGGGTCTTTGAACTCTCTCGACGACTCTCCGCTGTCTCCTATCTATCTTCTCGTCTGCTCGACTTTGAGAAGTCGGCAATCGGCTGAGCACGCATGCGTATTAGCATCATCATTATCCTCTTCTATCGCTCATTTTCTCCTTGATTCCTCTTCCTCGTTGCTCCTTTAACCCGCAAAAAAAAATACACACATTTCTCTCTTCGAACAAACGACCCTCGAAGTAACGAATCAAGATCGATCCTTGTTGACCGAGGTACGAAAAGGGCGGAAAAGCGGATGCTCGTGAAAGCGCATCGAGGTAAGGGAGAAGAGAAGCCCTTTCGAACCCTTCTTTAGTTGTTAACGGGTGGAGAAAGAACGAACTTGGGAAAGAAACAGGGGCGAATGATCGATCGATTCTTCGAGCGGAAGGAAAGGGAGCGGAAAGAAAAGCTGCCATTGGTGGACATCGCACGATCCTAGCCGCGTTCCTGCCTCTATTCCTTCGAACGACCGAGAGTTAAACGTTGCGAGAGAGAATCGGATGTGTACTGACCAGTTAAAATGTGGGCCAGTGCTGCGGCTAACGTTCGTCCTTGGTATGCTCGAACAACGTCCGCCCGAGTGCGCTTTCGATGCGTTCGGAAAAACAAAGTCCATTTTACTTTTTTTCATTTTTTTTAACACATTTTTTTCGATACACTTTCGACGACTCGGTTTATATAAAAAGTTTCACAGAGGTTATTGCACTTGAACGTAATTTACACGACGAGCGACAATGAGTCATTCGCGCATAACTCTCCTCGATAGCCGTTCCTCCTTGTTGGCGGTATTGCGAGCGTGCGCGTACGCTGGACGACGAAAGATTGGGAAACCGCGTTAAATATCGTATTTCCGTCTTTTAACGATGCACCGGCACAAAGTACGAGCTACGTTCTACTATGATCGTCTTGTCTCGATGTGAAAAGTAAGGAGAGTAAAGTAGGATTATTTTATCGATTAGTACCGGTTTGTATCTTTAATTTACACATTTTTCTTTCGTTAATGTCGATTTTTCCTGAGTTTCGTCACGTCAAAACGAAATTCGTCCTCGTCGTGACTGCCGCCATCGAGTTTGCTCGTATATCGCACCAAGAGATTTCCACATAAGGATGTCAAGGCCACGACCTAATGGGAGGTCGTTGCCACCACCTTGTCTTTGCGTCTCTCGCTCTCGCGCCACGTCGATGTAGTTTTCGATATCCAGACTAAGCGAACCGAGTTTTTAAAGTTTAACGAATACCGTGCGATGCCTGCAAGGTGAATAACCGTTAGGTTGGATAGAAAAGATTCGAGTAAACAGAGTCAAACTCGATCGTAAATAAAGAAGGAATGTGTAGCCAAGAAGATTAGACTATGAGTCTCGCGTGCATCCAACCTGTTAATCGCGCGTCTAACGCTGATTTTGTCGAGAACATCGATGGAAAAGAGACTAAGAACTAAACGAAAGAAATGCCAAGTTTCTTATATAAAAGTTCGGTAGAAACTTTAATATCTAGACTTGGCTTGTCACGTGTTAATTATACGCGATTACGAGCTGTTTTAGTTGATTGTCTCGATTATTTTAATATCTCGAGACTCTCATATTTTTTAACCATAGTCATGGTTACGGTCTATGTATAACTTTAGCTTAAATTACAATAAGTACTGTTATTTTCGTGAGAAAACTTTCTCAACATTGTTGCTTATTTTGTCTATTCTCCTTCTAGTCATAGTCGATATAAAAAAGATCAAAGTCTTTCTCAACTTATCGTTACCAAATAATCGAAATATATCGATCCTGAAGAACAAAACTGAGGAAGGACGCTCTTCTCGAAGACCCGAACGGTACTCGTTGGAATCTCAAGATCCGTTTCTGCGCGAACAACCCGTTTGCGTACGGGTCGAACCAAGAGATTCATAATGCACCGTTGCAAAATAGATTATTGCACTCTGTATGATCCTCAAGAGTTCGAGTTACACGTATACGTACGTGCGTGTAAAGTGAAAGTAACATTCTAGACACGTGATGCGGTGTCACGGCGCGCGCGCTACTGAAAAAAGCTGCGCATGCGTGCAGCCTACCTCTCTCCCTCTTTTTCTTACCAACATCTGTCGCGAGTAGAAGCGAGAGATATCACACACTACCTATTCTTTCGTCTATTTCTTAAGATGAAACCAAAAAATCAAGACAAATTTTTAGTTTTTTGCAAGATCCTCGCAGATATTTTCCCGTTAGATATTGGCGTTAAGGATCGAAAGGGTGCGTAGGTACGAAGAGTACCAGCTCGATTCTACTAACGAAGAAGAGGGACCGAGATGATGGGGAGGAACGTCAACGATGACGTCGACGAGAAGGAGGAGAAGAGACAACGTTGGAGAGGAGGGTGGAGGCGGCGGTGGAGGCGACGGCGAGGTCGATGCACCCGTAATCTCGCTGAAATGCACTTGGGTGCAACCGCTACGAAGCGCTGCTATCGCCGTTATGCGAGCCCTACCGCGCCAGAAATAGGGTTGCACGCATAAATATCGACAACGAATGCGCAACGGTCCTCCGTCTTTCCTCTATATATTTCTTCTTACTTCGGAGTACGTCCGTTTCCTCGATCATTCTTGCGAAGAAAATATGCTTGGCTTGATCGATCGATTCTTAACCTTTGGGTACTGACGTGGGTGGCTCACAGACGGTGGGTGAACAAATTTCAATCTTATTTTGTCAGCTTTAAAGATTAGAAATGTTTTCTTAGTACATAATTAATAGTTGGAATATCATTTAAATAACTAATGTTGTTATTAGTGCATAATAAATAACCTGGTTAAATCACGTCAGTATTCAAAGGTTAAGCTTTAAATCGAGATTTAATTCACGAGAGAGTATGGAAGTCGTGCGTAAGTAGGGATGAAACGATACCATTAAAGTATCGATATTTTTACTCGTTACCGACTTTTTAACTGACTTTTTAATCGATTTTAAAAAAGGAGGCGATTCTTAATTCGAAATGTATGTACTTTTTTTAATGTATGTATATCTGAAACTCCGAGATGGTTAACCCAATTTGAATGACTTTTTTTATCATATTTGGGATAAAGTCAGAGCAGTCTCATGTAAATTTCATCAGAATTGGTTTAGAACTTTTTCAGAAACTAAAAACAGGACAATAATTAACTTTTTAACAAAAATACTTACCTACTTCGAAAGAGAAAAAAAAAAGAATCTAAGAGGTAAAAATTAATTAAGTATAATATTAGCGATGTTAATCAATTATTATTCGTCAAAGACACCAATATTAGTGCTAATAGTTAGACTACTATTTGATTTCAGTACAAAGCCAAAAGAGTAAACTTGAAATTAAAATAATAACTTTGATTCTTTACCTGTTTTCTTATCATTTCCGTATTCTGTAAAACTTTCTCGATCGTAAAGTATCGATGCCAAAAGTACTTGGTAACGAAAAAGAAGTAAGTATCGAGTAATTACTGGTATCGTTTCATCCTTATCCATAAGAAGGAGCACTTCCTGGTCTTCGCGCTTTTTCTCGTCCCTCGAATGTCGTTCGAAGGTGGTCTCAACCAGGAACGATCTACTTTCGTTCGAGTTAACTGTACGCAAAGATTTCAGTGATAAAAAATCGGTATACAATAAACGACACGTTTTGTATCACGGAGGTGACTCGAAGTTTGCTGAAAAGACATGTATTCATCGAAGGAGGTATCCAGGCTGCAACGACGCCCACGCCGAGAGGTGAGGCAATGCATGACGCGACGGGGCAAAGCGAGGCAAGGCGAAGCGAACACTTTCTGGGCCGAAAAATTGTCGGAAAGAGAAGGAGCCGTTCACTTCCGCATGACCTGCAGCAGCACAGGCGGTGTAGCGGTAGCAGCACCGTTGCCAGCCACCAACCTACCTACCAACCTACCTACCTACCTACCTACTACTATCTACCGTCTACCATCTACCCATGTATCTCTAGCGCGACTTGGAAAGAACAGCCTGCTCGGCCCCCAGCCTTCCGGCTAGCTTTTTCGCCCTGAAAACGTCGCGATCGTCGAGCTCCGCGCGGTCCGTGACCGGTTCTCCATTTTCTCTCTCTCTCTTGCCTCTTTTTCCCCTCGAAATGTCGAACGGTTCCAGTCTCGATGCGTGAGAGTAGACGCTCCGATATCGAGTGGATGCTTCCATGACATTTTTCGTTAGATATTAAAACGTTCGAACGAAAATCGATCTAATCCTGCGACACGCCAATTCCTTTTTACTTTGTTTAATATTGGACTACCCAAGCTGATAAAATGATTGATTTCTCGTTTAACAATTTTTAGAATTAGAAAATTATTTTTTACAATCGTTTGTTTTATTTATTGGGTACTAGCTGACCCGAAAGATGTTGTCCTGTCTAAATTTCAATCAGAATTTTGTTGAATTTTCCAATTTTCCGGGCAACTTTTCCAATTTTTCTTAGTTTAGAAACCTTATTCGAACAATTAAGAACATTAGAAAGAAAATTAGCCAAATTGGTCCAGCCGTTCTCAAGTGATGCGCTTACGAACGAGCAGCATTTAATTTTTATTTATATAGATTGTAGTACTTAGACATAGAAAAGTATTTTAAACATGTACATTATTTTACGTATCATCAATAGTTTTCGCAGCGTACGACAAATAATAACTTTTATAGGCAAATTTTGGATACCTTGGGTTACATTATTGCAATTTTCATAGAGATCTCTACTTTTTTTGAAAATAAAATACAGTCTATGTTACTCGCTGATAATGGAGCTTTCTATAGATAAAAGAATTTTTAAGATCCGTTAAGTAGCGAAATTATGACGTTTTTCTCGAAATTTTCTCCAAGCTTAAAAGACTTTTATGGTAATGTCGCGCTCGTATACGCTTTCCCGCGTTTATCTGCTACTCTGACTGGGATTCGTCGTCGGCTACGTCGTAGAAACGCGTGACATCCGTGAATTCGTGATCAACTAGGCGCGGTTTCCGGGGAGTTGCCTTCGTTAGCGATTAATTGCATCTTTCGAGACAGGTGCATCGAAGGAAATACCTAGTGCTATCGTCGTACGGTCTTCTCGACGTCGAACTAAACGTCTCTGTAGTCCATACGATCCTTTGTCGATTGTAAATGAGAAAAAGAGAGAGGGAGGATGGAGAAAATCGTTTCTTTTTCATTTCTCGACATCTTGTTTAACGTTCTCGCGGAAATACGATTTCGGTCCTGGTTATCCTCGATATAACGTCTGAATCACCAAAGCCGTTTACCCACATACCATTCCTGCACGTTTTCTCGAGAATTCTCGAGAATCGACGAGAATCTCGCGAAGAAAGTCGGACCCGCGATATCGTCGCACGAGTCATGCGCTTTTTCTTCTATTACATCGAGCGGAGGAGATCGAAAGAGAGAGAAAGAGAGATCTCTCTTCGAAGAGACGACGAAAGCTCGTCGAAGATAGACTGCTTTCTACCGATTCTCTCTCTCTTTCTTTCATCCCTCGGACTGAGTCAATAAAATATTCATACCGCTTTCACATATTTTTCAGTCATATTTTTCTAATTATAATATGAACGTACCTATTTGTCATATCCTTATTTTCTCTCTTCTCGAATCTTTCTCAGCATTAGAACGCAAATTGTATGAAAATCGTTCCCCTTCCGCGAATGAAGATGAAGCGTTGACGTTAAAGGGGAGAAAGGAAAGCGGGGAGGGTGAAGAAAGAAAGAGAAGGGGGGGAGGATACGGGTTACACAGGATAGAAAGGAGTATAAAGTACAAGGCAAAGTACTGGATGCATCGGCACGAATCTCTCGCGGTTAAGCGGAGGAGAAATCGCGTCGGAAATTGGGCCAGTCGGTCGATCGGAGCAATGAATCCTCTCCTAACGTATCATTTTGAAAAAGTTTCGCGAGTGGCTGTCTCGGCACGATGTTTCTCGTTAAACCGTCAACCAAGCTGCGAGTTTCTCGCCGTCTTTCTATTTCACCCGCGTCGTTCACAGACCAATTCACATTCAAATAGAAAATAAAACTATATAGACACCTAGACATAAATAGAAACGATCAAAGATTGTAAAGTCTATTAAAGATTGCTTGAGGAGTATCGAGAAAAGTATGAAAATTTCCGTAAGAAAATATGCCGTGTTGCACATTTCGTTTGACCCCGATAACGCTGGAGAGTTCCATCGTATTTATATTCCTTTACACTTTCTTCGACGACTTGCCTCTTCCTGGCTCTGCCTTCTTGCCTCTCTTCGCATTTCTCTCTTGCATCTTTCTTTGCTCTTTTCTTTCGCAATAGCATCAATTGTTACAGTTTTTAAAGTAAATACTTTTATGAAGCAATCTTTTTAATTTCTTACGACGTTCACGAATTTTGTAATATTACAAAAAACATTCGTTGAATTTTCATAATGAAGCTCGTAAATACCTATTTATAAATGTATGCCAGGATGCTCGACGATCTGGAGAAGATCGTTCAAGATTCGGAGAAATGACCGTTCTCGTTAAATCTACGTCTCCCTATGGCGCCATCCATACTCTATTTCTCCTGTTCTCTCTCTTTTCTCTCTCTATCCCCACTTTTTCTTCGTATCTAGACACGAGCGCGCACGCACGGAATATACGGGGTGATTCTATTAAAGTGATCGATTATTTCAAAAACTAAAGTAGATTAAAAAAAACATTCATAAAACAAATGTTTTATACGAAGGCTGACTTCTTATATTATACATTTTGTAGTCGTAAATGGAGGTACCAAGGTCTGAGAAAGGTTAACAGTATTGTTTTAAATGGAAACCTGATTCGGGAGAGTAAAGCTTTTATTAAACTTTTTCAGAATAAATGTTTCAAATGTTGTCCTTGTACTAGCCTATTAAGGTCAACTCCTTTCGAGAAATCATCCATGGCTTTTACAAATAACATCCATTGAAATAGCATGCATTGCTTCCGTAATGCCATTTAAAAAAATAACTCTACTTTTACCTTACCTTGGCGTTAAAACTTACGACTACACAATGTTGTTATCACGTACCAAAAATTGTTACCTGGAAAGTTTTTTCTATTTCGTTTAGTTTTATAGATAATCTAGTCGGTCATTTTAAAAGAATCACCCTGTATATACCCGTTCTTTTTATCGGTTCTTCTATCCTGCCTTACACGCTCCACGCAATCACAGTCTGGTGATATAGCCTCTAAGAGTCCGTTTTCTCGATAGACACTACGAGAAAGTGACTCTCTGTTTATATATGCAAACACGCATATCGTTGCTAGCACTGAAACCTCACGTATCTCATTTTTTTCTCTTTTTGTTTTGAGTTTTATATGTCACTGATTTTGGAAATTCACGCTTTACGACGGAACTATTCACTTTTTTTGCTAGACAGAACTTGGGAGGCTGAAATCATCCAAATGATAACCGTATATAACAAGAAACCTATAGGAACGCCGTTCTTTCGTCTCTACTCTTATATAAATGAAAATGACGTATCCAAAGTTGCAATATTAGCAACGATAGACATACATATATATATATACATATATATATTATAAATAGAGAGAGTGGGAGAGAGAGAGAGAGAGAGAAAGAGATATACGAATGCATGTGTCAGTATCTACGCGTGTGTGTCTCCACGTATATATGTGTGCATATACGGCACGAGGTCAACGGCACGTTGAAAAACAAGCGAGCGACTCTCGACGTATACGACTTTACGATTCGCCCGAGTATACATGGCCGACGTTTAAAGTCTGATCAGCTACGAAAGGAGACGGTAAAATTGGTAACGCGTTAAAATTTGGTCCGCGTCCCAATATCAAACTATATGCTGCTATATGCATTCTACGTGCACACATATATATGCATGCAACCTGAATGCATATACATATTGTTAGGATATTGGTAATGAAATGTACTATTCTTTATATAAAATAACGTCTTTTTAATTTGATTTTTATAAGAACTTGAAATAGAAACGTGCTTAAGCTAAAGGAATGAAAGAACAATAAAGGACTGCAAGCAACGTCCAAACCCAAAGCTTAAGATAAACAAAGATTAGGAGACTCTCATTCGACTACGAAGTATACAGTCTTACGTATGCATTCTAAGATATGCTAGATTGAGTTTTGACCATAAAGAAAGCTATTTATGATATCTTAAGCGGCCAACGTTCAATTCAACACATATATTAACGCTAGGTTTACGGACGTTTCTTATATCACATAAAGAATTTCAAAATTGGAAGTCTTTAATGGATTTAGGGCATTAAATTGATAATAGTTAGTACAAGTGGTAGAAAAAAAATGTTAAAGTGTGAAGATGTTAAGTTTTTTTTTAGATTTTCGTAATTTTTTCTTAACGAAGAATGTGTCAAAATGACGCGTTCCGTAAATCTAGCCCTAAAGAAAGTAATACGGTCAAAAAAATAAAGATTGGTTGTTGATAAAAGAAAAATAACGAAAAAGAGTCGATCAGATCCAAATGTTAACCAAAAGTTAAAGAGAGTTCATTTTCGAGGTCGATCGTTTGTTCCCCTTTTCTCGTGGATCACAGGTGAATAGATAGATTCTACGAGGTGGGCACGACCAGCTCGTAAAATCGAAAAGGCGAAATGCTCCTGCCGATGGGAGCAAGGAGAGCGAGCTAAATATTCGTCTTTATCGGTCGACATCTAGAGGCGTATAGGAACGCGTGATAAAATACGAGCGAGGAAAGATCGATAAGGCGTCTCGTTGAGCGGAGCCGATCTAGTCTTTCCTCTCTTCTCTACAACGAAACGACGGAGCTTGCTCGCAATCAAGGATCTCGACCCTTTTCCCGAGGCTGCTTACGAGCGCATATAAATCAATTCATCGACCTAACGACGCGAGTTTCTCGCTTCGATTCTCGTTGCGAGTTCCCGAGCGAGTGGAACGCGGCCGCGTGACTCCTACGAGAAGAGAGATACGTCGAAGCTCGTCATCCTTGGAGACAACCGAGTGATTTCTGACCACTAAAACTCGACTCGTTCCCCCTTATAGCTTATGCCGAGACCCCTTCGCACCCGTCGCTATAAACCGTATCGCTTTTGCCGAACCCCACCCTGCCTCGAGCTACACCCACACCTTGGTTCTCTACCTCTATACTTATCTATATCTATCTCTATATAGGTACATGAGTTCTTTGTCTTTCTGAAGAGAAAGCGATGGCCGATCGAATGTTATAAAGTCGAAAAGTTATAGACTGGATCGAGTTCTCTCCATCATTTTTTTCATCTCGTTTCAACCGTTTGCAAATTTAAACGATTGACCTACACTTTTGGAATGGTTTTTTTGTCCACTTTTTAATGCCAAGCGTTCCATTGATGCTTAAGGGGGAGAAAATACATTTAGAACCTTCAATCAAGTTTTTTTTTTTTCATCAAATTTTAATATAACATCAATATGTCTGCGAAGTTTTAACATCAATTTTCCATGTAGTTAGACTTACTGCTACTAAGATTTGCATGGTTGTTTAATAATAAATGTATACAGCGTAAGCTGATCGTTGAATATTTCCTTATCCAACTACCTAGCTTAGTAATTTAACGGTGTCAAAGAAAGTTTCAAGTTACTTCTATGTTCAACAGTTTTCGTAGATTATTGTTTTTTAATTCGACAAGTTTATATTTCTTTTTGTATTTCGATGATTCTGTGATATGTCAAGTATTTATGTTGAAATTATTTCTTGCAGTTTCTACCTGTTTCGTTAACAAAATGTTTTACATTATTTCATAAAATTGTGTAGTAATCCAATAATTCGATATCTACTAGCCTAATTTTCATGAAATTATCGAGCTTGTACAATATAGATACCTATCTTTATCAATTTCCTTTACTTTTTGTAGAATTAACCCTTTGCACTCGAGTGTGCATATTTCCAACATTATATCATTTCATTTCAAGTGATATATCGCTAGCTACATTGAGAAAAAAAATATGTTCGAGGTTCTGGTAGGTGAATTGAAGACAAATCTACGAGTACAAAAAAAATTGAGCATCCATTCACACTCGACACCAAGTGCAAAGGGTTAATCGATATCAAAGATATAGATACTACCCATTTTCTACTAAATATTCCATTATTTTCTTCGTAAAGAGATCTGTACTTCTCCGAGACAGTATTTTAAATCCGGTGGACAAACTCTTTAGGTAAAATGCGACGATGTCTCGCGAGGGTGGGATCTTACCGTCGCTTCTCTTGGACGTTGAGCTACCCTATTAGATATACCTACATAGGAGTGTCTGCATGTGTGGCTGTGTCACGGGTCATCGGCCCTCGGATATTCTTGGCAATTCTCTCTCTCTCTCTCTCGCTGTCTCTGCACACTACTCTATCCCTCCTTTCGCACGCCTCTTCTCCTTTTTTCCTTCTCCTCCTTTTGCTGCTTTTCCTTCTCGGATGGCACACGAACCCTCGGACGAGCCATTCGTTCCCCTTCGAAGAGGGTTCAGCTTCCCCTTGCCTCGTACGTATTCGCTCTCTTCATTTTTCGATCGATTTTTCCACCAAACACGTGGGAACGACTCTTCTGATGGACCTAGACTCATTCTCATCATCCTTAGCGATAAATCCAATGTATCAATCTTCGAGTTTTCTTTTTAACACGTTCGCGGACGTGAATTCTATAACATTCATTTTCATTGTGATTCGTTATATTATAACGAATACTATAACATTCACGAAAAAAATACAATTATTTCATATAAGATTAAATGCATAATAACTGCTTTTAAATTTGAATGCTATACCATTCGTGTCATTCTGCATCACAATGAAAATGAATGTTATAGCATTCACATTTCTACCTTAGATTTGCATTTGGATATAAATTGTAATTAATAAAAAAATGGACTAAGGTCACTTTAAAAATAAACGGCTCATATATTACTATAAAAATGTGATATTCTGATTACTCTTAAAGAATGTGTCTAATCAAATTTCAGATATCGATATCTGTCTATTTTTGCAGTTCATTGAACTTTTTACTATCCGCGAACGAGTTAACGATTTCTTCACAAAAGGCATCAGATTTTTACCGATACTAAAATAAAGTTTTGTGCAAAAATAGAGAGGGATGCGTTACAAGTGCAACGCGTCGATTCTTCAATGTTTCTTCAACAATGCGTGCAGGAAGCCGACCCCACGGAGCACAGATACGCTTATCGTCTCTCGTCTTCTCCTCTACCTCACTCTTTCTTCAAAGTCCTCATTCGATCGAAATGGATAAGAAAGTAGAAGAGAATTCGAATTCGTTTTGCTCAAAAGCAACGTAGACACGTCGTGTGACCGTTTGGAGATATCTACTACGATACGGTTAAATCGACAGTAAAATAAAAGCCGATGGACCGTTTGACAAGTTTAGGGAAAACATTTGACGGAGTCTTTATTCTGCTTAGTCTTGCAATGATATCGAGAGTAGAAAGATCATACGTCGATTACGGTTCTAGGGTAAACCTCCCAGTAACTGGCCACTTTAGCACTCCGGCCAGTTCACGTTAGTGTTATGTTAAAATGGTTCACAATATTAATGTTTTTGTAATACCTATGTATAAAATAAATCCTCTTTTATAGATTTGAATTATTATTAAGTAAAACAAAACAATATTGGGTATATAAATGTTAATTGTTTGAAAAATAACAGTACTCTAGTAGTAACTGGCCACACAATTTAATTATTTACAGTCATTAAAATAGTAATTGGCCACGTTATACATGTATCATTTGGACACTAAGAAATCAAAGTAAATCACAAAAATTCATAGAAACTTAATCCAAGTGGCAGAAGTACCTAGTGGCTAGTTTCTGAACGTGGCCAGTTACACCTCGTTTTACCCTATCTTCTGCACCATTCTCGTTTTAAATTTTACTTTTCCCGCGTCTTACTGCATTCTACTTTATTCTCTTTTATCTCATCCTTTCTCTCTATCTCTCCATCTTCTTCCTTTCTCTCTCTTTCTTCTCTTTGCTCGGTCATCGGGACGCACGTGCGGAGAATGGCTCAAAGGCCGCGTTCGCGGAGATCCTCGGGGAAACCCGTTTCTTCCTTTCTTCCTCTTTTCCCTTCCACTCCTTTCCTTTCGTCTGGTGCCTCGAAAACGAGGTTATCTTGCCATACTCGAACAACGAAGAGTAACCCTGTAATTCCGATATTTCGTTCGATGTCGTGAAACGAATACATAAACGAATAAAATTCGTTTCGAAATTCCTTCTCGCGCGATTAAATCCCTCGTGAATCCAATCGAATTTAGTTTTATCTCTTCGAAAAAAAAGAACTTTTTGTTGCCGACCTAAAAGTTATTCTTCTAAGCTATATTCTAAACCAACGGTGGGCAAATACGGTTCCCAGAACCGCACGCGGTTCTTCATTGAGTTAAAGCAGTGCTCTAGTTTTAGAGGGTAAAAAAAGAAGGTGATATTCGGGAATTATATTCTATTAACTATAAAATAGTCTCTACAAAATATTTTCAGTTGCTTTTTTCAAGCAGTTCCACTTTTTTCGCCAATTAGAACGAAATTTTTCGAAGATTTCTCTACAACTATATGATTTCTCTATTATATTCCAATTAAAATTTTTATTTGTGTTGTTTAAATGTATAAGACAATATGTGTAAAAGTTTAGAAAAATTGATTATTACTTTCTCTTATTATTACTACTTTCTCTAAACTAGAACACTGTCTTAAGTACGCCTCATTTAAATCCATTTTTTTTAATTATTACTGAACATCTACATCCTAAAAGATAGAAAAAATTGTTAAATATAAAACTTGTATTATATTTAACTATAGCGTGGCTTTTTATAATATTTAAAAAACTGGAATGCGGCTCTGACAGATCTCATGCGTGCCCACCCCTGTTCTAAACTGTACAGGAGATACGAAAGGCGCGTCCGAGTTTAGCAGCGATTCATAGGAGCCCCCGCAAATCGCAATTCTCGACGGAGCGATGCCAGCAGAGGCGAGGCGAGGCAATTAAGTGTCGGTCTTTGCGCCGGCATGAAATAACTTTGACGAGACGTCACTCTTATTACGGATGCTGTTCTTCGAGGAGGGTTCGCCTTCTCTAAGCGATATAAGACCCACGTATCGGCCCCGTTTGTCGTTTGCCGGGGTCCCATCGATACTTGGACGCGACCACCGCCAACGTTCATTCGATTAGTCATTTTATTCATAATTCGAACCTCTCTATTTCTCTCTTATTTAACATTAGAACAATCAGATCAATAATAATAGTTATCGTGTTAAAGAAATTATTTTCAAATTTTGTTTACATATTAGAGTATAAATTGTGTGTATATTAAGTTAAGCGTGTAATGGTCTTCAATTAACGTAAATATTGTTTTTTTACTGGACGGAATCGTTACTAACGAGATGAGAGCCACGTTTGGCCGAGCGACCAAAACAGTCGCCTACTCGTCTATGTGTCTCTGGAGATGTATTACATGTCGGACGCAAATAACAATTTTCGTCATACAATCTTTCTCCGCTTGAAGCGCTATTATTGACTGCTACTGTGGAAGGTGAATGTACTTAAACAGCAGTTTCCCAATGAAGCCTAAAGAAATTTAAAAAAATTATACATGATCGTAGCATGACACAATTTAGACATGAGAAAATGAATTTAGTAAATGTGTTTTACTCAATATCATTATTTTCTTTGGATTCGATTCTCTGCCATTGTTCGTGACGTGCGCATACTGCATATACCTTGTTAAATACACCGATAAAGTATAAAAAAAAAGACTGAATTGTTGTCGAGGTAGAAGGACAAAAGCGAACGGCAACTATTTCTTTTTTTTCCAAATCGCGTTTCGCTTGTTCTAAGAGGCGTCTTTATCGGTCTCTTGTTCGGTCATCGTTCCGTCGGACATTCGCATCCTTGACAGTATAGTTTTAGCGCTGTTCCGATACAGTTGCCGACGCAACTAGAAGAAACTAATGAATCATCCAGTCCGTTATCGTTTCAGAGTGGAAAGCTCAGCCCTGCAGTTGGTCTGCCCGTTGGATTCTCGTCCGGTGCAGCTAATCTTTAGAGGACTGCAGGTGGTCAAGGAGAAACGAGCGCTTCTTCGAGACGTTTCGGGAGTTGTTAAGCCGGGCGAGCTCTTGGCCGTCATGGGTCCTTCAGGTATTTATCCTTCCTCCCTTATTATAGTTTCATTTCATTTTAATCCTTTGCACTCGAATGTCGACATATTTCTAATATTATATCATTTTACTTATTTACTGCATTATATAGAATATATGTTCGAGTTGCTAGCAGTTGTGAATTTCTTGAAAAAATCTTCAAATATAAGAAATAAAGCTACGTCGAGTGACACCAGAGATCCAAAATAAAATTTATTACTCAAACATATTTAATGATGATTTTAAATTATTTTTAATTTTGAGTAATAGAGATTTTTCTACGAAATTTAAATATAACTCTTATTTCTCTGGTGACACTTGACATCGAGTGCAAAGGATCGACATGCCTATTAATGCGATCGATCGGAAAGGTTTAACAATGGTGGGATCAATGAAGATAGATTATAATAAATAAGATGTATCCTCCTACGTAGCGTTTCGAGTATTAAAAAGTTCGATTCTTCCGCGTTTCACCTTTTTTTTCCTCGTATGAAACGTAATCCAATGGCATTATACGCGATGTCGCGTAATATTAAGTACGCCCGCGTGTACCCTACTATCTTTAGCCGGGCTTTTATATACAACTACATTGAAACATATCTGTGTATAACGAGCAGCCAGCAATTTCGTCTTGCTGCGGGGTTATTTATCGTTTCCTTTACAAATTTTCGCGCTTTCTCTCTTTCCCTCGTTTCCTTTAATTCCCGTAACATTTTGCGAATTCTCGTTATCGTTAAAGTACGTGCAATGACTCGGAAAAGTATTCCCACGCAATTTTTGAGACGTACGTTTAAAAGAAAATTAGAAACACAAGACGTCTCGTAGATGGAAAAAAATATTTCGGTAAGAAAAAAATGAAATTTTGTGCAAAGGATGTGGGAAAACGACGTTGTTGAACTGCCTCTCCGGAAGGGTCAGTCTGGACGGTGGGGAGATTTGGTTGAATCGCGAGAGACTCACAAAGAGATGGCGTCGTAGGATTTGTTACGTACAGCAGCAAGATGTTTTCTTTCCCGATCTCACCTTACGACAAACCTTAGAGGTAAGTCAGTCTTTACGTGTCTTTCAAGAACTTTTGTACTTTGTTTAAAAAAAAAAAAAAAGAAAGTGATGTCGTTCGAGAAACGAATTCTTCCATTTTCTCGACGATACTCTTTCTCATAGTCAAAATTTCGTATTCTAAGTCAACGAACGCGCTCTCTAACGGTAGTACCTCACGCTTGCGCTCGAGTCGTTCATGGAATCTTTAAATTTCAACGTGCCTATCACGCAACGTTTCGTCAGCTTGTATTTATCCTTAGCTGCAGCCAAATCGCGTTTTTCAATAAAGTTTAGTCTTTCGATTCGATTTATCGGTCTAGGGGACCTGCGAACGAAAGAATGAGTCGTTATCCGTTGACCTGTAAAGACGTCAACGTACGACGTTCCAAGATTCATATGCCTACATATCGACACCCCTGAGAAATAAAGCTTTAAGTCAAATGATAGTTTTTCACACACAAAAAATGCATATTTCTTTCATTATAAATCTAATCGAATTATCTTTCAAAACGAGCGTAACTCAAGTAGCAACTTTATTGATTACAGGATGTCGACATATTCTCTGAAAGAGATCGAGTGACAATTAGCGAGAAACGTAGGTGGGAAATTTGAATACTATGGGGGTTGAGGGAGGATGTTACAGTAAGACGTTATACTTCGATATCTTTTATAACGACTAATAAATGAGCTACTCATTCGTCTAATCGATTAACTCCAAGAAAGAATAAAAATTAAAGAAAATTGATAAGGTTCTACGCACTTATAATTTAACGGTCATAAAAATGATTGTCACTTAATGGTGTTAAGCCTAATTATTAAAGTTTGTTCTAAATACATAATATTAATATGAAATTTGAAAAAAGGAGTTAATCGTTTTAGCCTGTGAATAATTCAATAAAATTCAAATGGATCTCGTCTTTTTTTCTAACATTCAATTTCCAAGTAACGATTCCATCCGAACGAAATATTTCCGTGACTTTTGATAATACCAAAAGATAAATAGTTAAAAAAAATCGTGACCAATCCGATGACGTCAATCGAACGACTCACCCTTTCTCTCTCTTTCTGTGGGAGGAATCGGCAAAGACATCGACAATAGTCTGAATTAGGAAGAAAAAGACGAAGAAAAATAATAAAGAACTCGAGGACGATTTTCGATCGCGCGAACGTTCCGGCACGCACCAAGTGGTAATGGCCAAATATGGTCGGACTATACGGGTTCTATCGACGACGTGGATCGCGCGTGCGGTTCGAGGCGCGTTTCGCGAGCTATCGATAGTAAAATCGTTTTCTTCCTTTCCATGGAAACCAACCAACCGTTCGAGCAACTCCCGCCAAATTTATTGTACGCCTTTCACTCGGAATTTATCAAATCCCACGCTTTAAAGTGGGCGTAAATTAGGAGGACACCACGCTCGCACGTTGAGTAGATATTCTCTCGTCGGGCCAAAAGCCAATAGAACTCGGAAAGCTCTCTCTCTCTCTCTCGTATATGAAATTTAAGATATCCTCGTTGATTTGGTAATTGAACGTGCCGACGTATGTGCGAGAGAAATGAAATCTCTTTTAAAGATATCGACGATACGATAGATAATTTTCCCGTTTCTGGTAGATTACTTCTAAGGCAACATAAACATTAACGTTAAGGCAACGTAATCAGTCGTCTCGCGCCTCGTCGTCATAGCCTATCTCACGCAGTGAACGAGGCGCACTTTGAAACCGGTTTAACCGCGTCCAACGCGCGTGCTACGCCATTTTTTTTTTGACATTACGTACAAACTACCAAAAAGAAGGAAGATCTTCCCGAAGGACGAATTTCAAATTTCTTCAAATCTCACGATTCATATATCGTAAGAAAATATTTCTAACGAACAGCGTTGTATTTATGGCAAGAATGCTATTCGTGGGGTCTGGCGCCGGGTAGCCTAAACAATATAAAGTGGAAAAAGAAGGACCGGAGAGGAAATGCAGAGTAATCTACGAAGGATAGGTCCTGGGAGGAAAAAAACTAATACTTTTCTATCAGCTTTGAATATCATCTCTATCTCTACTATATATAAAAAGAATTCACTTTTTCCTTTGTAATACAGGATTTCCGAAACTATTCAACGGATTGATCCTAAATTTTCCTAAAAGTTCCCTGACACGATCTAAAGTGTCTCAAGCTATATCAATTATCAATTGTATTACAAATTCTATACACAATAATCACAGGATGCTAGTTATAAATAAAATATTACCAATAAAAAATAATCTACAATATTGATAAAATTGTAAGATCAGAAAGCTCGTAAAGCAATGAAAGAAAAAGCCGTTGACCCAAGAAAAAAATTCGGAATTTAACAAAGCTTTATTTCTAATAGAACGAATTAGAAATAGACATTAGCTATCGTGAACTGCCTCGGTATCGCAGGTAGCGTGAGCGCGCGCTTAGATGGTTCGACCGTTAGAAGTGCGCGTTGCGTGAGTGAGGAGGAGAAAGAGGAAGGGGGGGTGAGGGCGGGTCACGCGGTGACGTCATAACTCGGTCAGTGAACCGTTGGTTTCTCGACTCGACGCCGCGCCGCGCCGCACCACATCTTACGTGTTTCAAAAACAGTCGGCGCCGTCTAACGCGCATAATGCGAGCGTAGAGAAGTCTCGCCGCGCACGCTTGACGCAGCCTACGATCTCTACCGTCTAGAAGACCGCATAGTCTCCTCTCTCTCTCTCTCTCACTCTTACTATGTTCGAGACACGTGCTCCGAAATTGAATTACGATCGAAGGGACGGGAACCCGTTTGAAACTTTTCTTTCCCGATGGATGCATCAACGGATCCTTCGAGTATATCAAGAGATTCTTAGGGAACATGCAATTTTCCATACATTTAAAACGTAGAGGCTACTTGTCAAGCATCTTAACCATTCGTATCTTTACTCGTTTGTAAGGACGTAGACCTAACGATAGATACCTACGCTAGACGTTGCGGCACTTTCTCTCTCCGTGTAACGGCCTGGATACACCGTACATTCAGTGGTGCAATCGTTAGACGAATCTTCTTTCGGCGAGAAACTTTATCGTCAACGAGTAGGGTCAGTACTATTAGCTCGAAGAAAAGTAACTTTGAAGCAAATATTGAGAAAGCAACGATGGTTTACCGTTTACGTTAACGTTTAACGTCGCTCGTAACGTGTATTTAAACGAGGACACGGGTTTTAAAAGCAGCAGGCACACGGCAACTGTATTTATACGTTACCGTCCGTCGAATGAAATCGATCGTTTACGATTTTCAGTACCAGGCAAGACTGAGACTTCCGGACACGCTGACACACTCACAGAAGATGCAATGCGTCGACCATATCATCGAGGTTCTCGATCTCGCGGCCTGCCAAGATACCAGTGAGTAACGACAGGGATGGTTTACCGATCGAAAGTTAGCGCTACCGATTTTATTATCATCGGATGACAACCCACAGTTTTCTCATCCCCTTTTAAGATTTCGAAGATAGTCGGTAGTTTTAATTCCATACACATGTATCTTTCTTTCAAAGCGTTAACCGAATACCTTACTTCGTGCAGTTATCGGCGATTATACGAAGCGAGGACTCTCCGGCGGTGAAAAGAAGCGAACGAGCATAGCCTGCGAATTACTCACGAATCCGTCCTTGATGCTGCTCGACGTAAGTGCGTCCTCTTCTAGTCATTCGTGACTATTAACGTGAAATCGATCTTGCTACTTTTTAAATAACTTGGTTTATTTTATCCTTAATGAATTAGGATCAATTAGAACGCCAAGAAAATGATTTCTTTATGTTTTTTATTGTTGATGGCTAGTTTATTTTCATGCTAGTATTTTTGTCTTGAAAAAATTATTGTAACTTTTTCAAACATGCATTAGTTTCTTGAAAAAATACTGGCATGGAAATAAATAAACCAGTCGTCAAAAAAATATAAAATGGGTGGTTTTCTTTGGTTTCCTAATTGACCCTAACCCCTTAATCTTGAATCGGTTTCATTTGACCCTCCAAAATGCTCTCTTAAGAGTTTTTAGATTAAAAGTGAAGCTTATGGAATAGGAAAAATATATCTATATACCTATTTGGTGAATAAACTTCGGTTTCAACCTCCAAATGGCTATTATGTCCAAAACGAAGTTTATAAATCTTCCTTGGCTCCGAGCATTTCGTAGGGTCAAACCGAAGTTTAGTTCAATCATTAAACTTCGGTTTCCAAATGGCAGTTATATCCACTTTTGACCATTGGAGAGCAAAACCGAAGTTAAAATTTCCGACGTTATTTCAGAAAACTTGTCCATATCGTGTCTTCGTTTTTTTGTTAATCAACTAGTATATCGTTGATAAGAAATATATGAATCACTGGACGTAACATCCGTAAAATTATGCATCTATGTATGTTAGGAACCAACGAGCGGCTTGGATTCGCATTCGGCGCAGGCTCTGATCTCCCGATTAAAGAAGTACGCCGAACAAGAAGGCAAAAGCATCATCGTTACGGTGCATCAGCCAAGTTCACGGATGTTTCACAGCTTTAGTAAACTTCTCTTACTGAGTCGTGGACAAGTCGCCTATTACGGATCGACCGCGAACATAGGAAGATTCTTTTCGACGATCGGACTAACCCTTTTACCGCATTACAATCCCGCAGACTTTATACGTGAGTATTCGAGTTTTTTGTATCGAGTAAAATCCTGTTGGTGAACTAACGTATATTTTCTTTCGTTTTTCAGTCGAACAGATAAAGGGCCCGGAGGAGATACGAGAGCGCATAGTCGCTGCTGCACGAGCAGCGAGGCAGGGAGCCGACTGTCCGCCGGAACTTGCTCCGGACTATAATCCCAGCCAGCATCCGCTCTGTGACCATCTCATCCATTATCACGAGCATCACATCGGGCACAACGGTATTACGTAGTATGCACCCGCACCACCTCTACTCCCTTTTCCTCGTTGCCGACGAACGTGCTACTTTTGGGTTGTTATCCTTCGAAAAATCGAAATAACCGTAAATCTTCGATCGATTTTCCAATTACGCGTGGCAAAGCTATTCAATTTTTCACTTTACTTCGCTCGAAATAACGAGTATTCGCGCGTTACCAACGGTCGATCGTTAATGTGTCTCATTGTGTACTCGTCGGCTATCGGTAAGAATGCCTTTCTCTCGAGATACTCTTAATCTCTCCCTCGGTTCTCCTCGTCCCACCTCTCGCTCGATTACTTTCTCTCTCTCTCTCTCTTCCCGCCTCATCTAGCGAGCTATCGATCTACGACGCGGTTTATAAATGGCATTCGAACCGAGTTCACGGCATTTTTCCTCAACAGGAACTATGTCGTGCGAGGGATCTTTCTTTCGGTCTTTGATCTCCGCGACTTGGAATAATCAAAGGTCGCGTTCGTTTCGCGTTACATTCTATAGAGTGCAAGCTCGTTGGTGGGACGTTCGCTGGTCCCGGTAGTTCAACGTTTTTAACACCATAAGAGAAGTTTTAAGCTTGTTGTTTAGTTCAAAGGAAATGATTGCCTCTTTTGGATTGGTTGCGTTTTTATCTTGTTACATAGTTCTGTTACCCACAGTGGCGGATTACCGCATGAGCAGCAAGGTCTCATCCTCAATAATCAAAATTAGATTTTTATAAGTAATAAAGTAATCATTGTTGGCAAACTTTAATATCATCTAAAACTTATTTTTACAGTAGGTATTGGGTAATAATTATTGATGAGAATTAAAAAAAAAAACATGGTAAATTAAACAAAAAAGATAGCCCATTTGGTTCCAAATCGCCAAAACTTGCAACCCTGCTTGCATCTGATTACAGTGCACTGATTTTCTGCATCGTTCCTTTTAGCGAACCATCCCATTCTTAACGGAGTCAATAGGGGGCCTCCACAGATCAGGTTGCGCCTGGGGCCCCACAAAATCAAGATCCGCCACTGGTTACCCAACGGTTTTCTTTTCGATGTAGGATTAAAATTCAATTTCAATTAAAAATGGAAAAATTTTAGAGATTTGAAATAGTTTAATAAAAAAAAAGTTCCTTTTTTTATATAAGACTGAATTGTTTTGGTTCGCTGTACAGCTAATCCTCCTATAACATGGCAAATAGATATGAGACCCAAATATATCTAAGTATTTTCATTTTAATAACCTTAATTTAATAGGCATAATTTAGATCAGAGTTCCCCAAACTTTTTTGTGTCGTAGACCCCTTGCCATGTTTTTCCGTGTTGGGTAGACCCCCTACTTACCTGATATTGATTTCCTGTAAATTTCTAACTGTAGTGAAGTTTAGTGTTAAAAACTTAAAGTAAAAACACATGTTAAACACATGTTTTATCGACCCCTAGGGGTCGATATAGACCACTTTGGGAATCACTGATTTAGATTGTTAAATATACACATACGTTGCATAGTATAAGTAAACTGTTATACGAGGGATTCCGTAAATTTCTGATCGTGTTAGAGCGATACCGTGCTATAGGAGGCTTACCTGTACTTTGAGATATTCGAAAAGAAGTAATCTCGAGATAAGTGGAGAGAACTCTTTCAAGACTAGAAAGAAATGGGTAAAAAGCATTCGATGAACTATTTTCAATTCATTTCACGTAATCTCCGAAAATTCAATATTATTCCACTTCTCATTGTATCAAATTACCGAGCTTGCACGCTATCTTTTCCTAAAAGAAATCTCTTCGATATCGGAAAGTAACTAAAACTATCTACAGGAAAGGAAGACGAGGGTGGCACGTTATGGCTGGATACGCAGAGTCACGCAAGTAGCAGCGCCAATTCCGCGGACGACGACTATTCGTGGCAGTGGCCCACCAGCTTCTGGTCCCAATTCAAAGTGAGTGTACTCGTTTTTTTTACAAAATATCAATGCATAAATCGTAGATCGACAGGAAGAATCAAGGCTTAACGAATTATCGAAGGATAAAACGAAAAGCATGAACGAGTAACGTTGCACGAAAGAGAGCCGGGTCGAACAGAAAGCCGGGGAACTAGGTCGCGTTTACGCGATTCACCATATCCGGATAATTACCACGAACGGCATGCCCCTCGCTCTTCGTAACGGCGCTTCGAAATGGCGCTTCGTAGTGGCGCGCTTCGCACGCTTCTTAAACGCGCCCCTTCCTCTCACTTTTACCTATACCCTCTCGGATCGATTCCTTTTATTCTTCGGCTACACGGAAGACCGTTGAAGGTTCGATTATCTCCCCGTTTCCTTTTACGTAGAACGGCTTCTTTCTTCCGGGCGTCGAACGAAGGTGTCGATATTGAAATTCTTTACCGTGAAAGACGAGAGACGAAACACGAGACGTCCAATGATAGTATTGGTATTATTCTAACTAATATTATAAGTGCGAAAGTTCGTTTGTTACCTTTCCAGAGTTCAACCAATCGTGATAAAATTTGGCATGGAGATACAGTAATTCCTCGGTTACCGTGGGGGTTAGATTCCACGGTTGAGAAAGGTTTGTCTCAAATACGTGTTAAAAAGTATATGTGAGGGTATGCACTCACCAAAACGAAAAATTAAACCCTTAATTAATCAACAAAAGTTTATTATGTAGGTAAATACATATATGTATTATAAAATTATATCATTTCATGGAAAAAAATGTCAAGATCCAATGTATGTTTTTTTTTTACATATCTGTAAACTCTAATCGTGGATAAGGGAATCCGCGGTAGGCGAGGGATTACTGTAGTTTGAACCCTAGGGTAATACATAGGCTAATTTTTAGTTAGTTTCATCAAGTAGTTCCCGCGGGATAATTGTCTAACCGATATTATATGAGTTTTTAAAAAGAGTTTTCGCATATTCCATGCTAGTTGATCATATTTACCAGCTTCGTTAAATTTTATTTGTAGAATCGTACTTGAATAGTAGCTCCTTCGAGAGAGAGATTCGTCCCGTTTCGTCTGATCTTGTTCAAGTCTAGTCCCTTTCTCTAGTCTCGTCTCTTCTCTTCGATGACACGCACCTTCTCTGTTCTACGTCGATAGGTATTGTCGGAAAGAAATTTTCAAGAGGCACGACCACGGATGCTGTCTCGCTTAAATTGGCTACAAACGATAGCCCTAGGCTTGTTGGCCGGTCTTTTATGGCTGAGGCTCCCTAGAACCGAAGCTGCTCTTCACGATATCCAAGGATGGATGTTCTTCAGCACCACCTATTGGATGCTCTTCGCGCACTTTGGTGCACTCTCCAGTTGTAAGTTTTTTTTCATCCGTAACTTTACTGCTTTTCTTTTTATCTATAAAAAAAAAAAACAAGATCAATAAGACATAAATCATCGCGATCGACGCGAAAGATACGGGAGGCATTCGAAGGTTTGCTCGTGTCGCGGTTGTTGGTGTCAAATATGGTGTAAAATGTTCATTTCCCACCGTATTACCCCCTCTCTCGAATCTTATATATCGTATCTCCTATAGCATATACAGGGTGATAAAGGCAATGGTCCGTAACTCGAATGGCTTATAATATTCACCGCGAGGAGTAAAAAATGTCTGATAGACATGGGTCCTAAAATCAACCCTTTTGCTGTAAATTAACTTCTATTATTAATGAGTGTTCGAACCGTAAGTGATCGTTTTGCGTCTACGAAGTAATTTTTCTTGATTTTAGTAATAATTGTTGGTAATTTTCATAATAAACGTACATTGACAACCCTAAACTAGTGTATTTCTAAGCAAATTCTTCTGTTTACATTTAATATGTTTCCAAGAGACTCGATAACGAACACTCATTAATAATAAATGTTAATTTACAACGAAAGGGTTGATTTTAGGACCCAAGTTTATTTCACATTTTTTACTCCTCTCGGTGAGTACTATAAACTCTTCGAGTTAGGGAGCCTTTTTTTATTATTTTGTATATATAAAACGTACGAGCAAGCTCGTCGCGCAAAAGTTTTAAACATCTCCCATCAGGTAACTCTCGTAAGGTTGCGCAACGAGCTCGAGCCAAACGAAGCTGATTGGTTAATTTGGTCTCGACGTAATACGCTCAATCGGGCATTCAACGACACTCTTTTTTTTTACTACAAAGATATGCAAAGCACCACGGACGTTCAATAAAGAATCTCGCGAGTTATGTGGGCCGTACCGTGACCCACTAAAGCTGTCCCGGCCGCTTTAAATCCGAGGATACCATAGAATTTGTATGGGAACGATTCGGTACTCGTGAAAAAATGATCCCAAATTGGGTTTTTCTTAAAGCCTAGCCAACTTCTCATCATCATTTTCTCCAATTTCTTTTCTTTTCTCTTCCATTTTTAGTTCCTCCGGAACGCGAGGTTATCAACAAGGAGCGATTATCGGGATCGTATCGGTTGTCGGCCTATTACCTGGCAAAAATGGTCGGTGAACTGCCGTTAACGATAACTCTACCCGCCGTCTACCATATCATTAGTTATCCGATGTTGGGCTTCCAGAGCCCGGCGGTATTCGTTACGTTGCTGGCGTTTTTACTTCTCAACACCGTTGTCGCACAGGTTCGTACCGAAATTCGTTGAAATTTTACGAGTAGATACAGTGGATTCTGGTTATTTGAGATAAATAAGGACTAACGTCCTTTGGCTCGATTAATACGGTTATCTTAATTATAAGAAGTACCGTAGATCCTCGAGTATCGTAACTGATCAGGCGACATGAGTACGAATTTTAATTTAAATTTTTTACGACACAAAGTTAACAATAATAGTAATAATAATGTTTAAGGAAGAATTAAGTTATTATAACGCAATCAAAATTATTTATTATTATGCCTCAGGTGATACTGTAATGGTTAAGATGTTCGGATAATCGATATCTTACCATATCGCTATTCGTTCGATTAGGTTCCATTTTCCAGTGACTCTTATAAGCAGAATCCACTTTTTAAGCGAACGTTTTCATGCATATTACCGTTCTTATTTGACAGCTCCGTTTTTTATTTAGCTACTTTTGGTTTTCAGAGCGTCGGATTTTTCGTCGGTGCCTGTTGTCTGGATCTTCAAGTGAGTATCACTGCCAGTGCATTGTACACGCTCGCGACGCAGCTTCTAGGTGGCTACTTGGCGACAGCCGTGCCACCGTGGCTGGCTTGGGCTCGATACGCCAGTATGGTACACTACGCCTATCAAAATATGCAGATTCTCGAGTTCGGAGTTGGAGAACCGATCGCGTAAGATTCTTTTTATCTATTTACCATCTGCTGCTTCGTTTTTCTTATCGTGTCTCTTCTCTCTATAAATTTTCTTTTTTCTTAAAATTATTTCTTTTATCAAAACAATACATACTCAACCATCATATAACACGTTAACATAGAGCCAAATTCGTGTTATATCAAAACTATATTCTTTTAAAAATTCGTGATATACGAGGGTTATGCAAGTTTGTTATTGGAATATCATAGTCAGATCTGGGCAAGTTTTATTTTAAATGAAAATAAAAAATAATTATTTGAAATAATTGATTTTGCACCTTTATTTTTGATACTATTATTTGTAAAGAAAAATATTTATCGATTCATTTAAAATAATCGCAATTTAAAATAATTAATTATTTCGTTATTCTTTACATTTTAAATTTGACAACAAAATAGAATGCAGTAAACGAAAGAATATCAATATAAACTAGACTCAGACCAGTTAATCACAATTTCACAATTATTTCAAATAATTACAAAATTACAGGTCTGATCATACTACAAAAGAACTATAACAATTTTGACTCCGTGTTTTAAAAATACCGTGTTATGAGAGGGTTGAGTATACAAAGTCCATACAAAGACCAGTATTCCAACAAATACTATCGATTTTTACTAACCGTTCTTCCCCTCTCTTTCCCGAATTTTTCAGGTGTTCTCAGCCGAGTAAGTTTCTCGAATGCAGAAACGGTACAACGATACCCGTATCAGCGATACTGGAGAGCCAGGGAGGAGCGAGGGGTTCCGGTTTGCCACTCTGGGCGAACACAGCCGTGTTACTCGCCTTCCTCGTCGTTTTCCGTACTCTCGGATACCTCGTCCTACGTTACTATCGTGTACCAAAATGAGACGCCCCGACGGCGGCGCATCTACTCTAGGCAACGTTCTTTTCTACCTACTACTCCTCGACGAGACGCCGGCATTCGCGGTACTCGAATGCCGCGATTCGATCGCCGCCGCCGCCGCCGCCACCACCGCCATCGCCATCGCTCTTTCACCGAACGTCGCGAGGTATTAAATACCCGTCGTCGTACCATTTTCATCTCTCGATCCTCTCGTTACTCCGAGGAATGCTCCTTCCTTTTTTTTATCTTCAAGAGAGAAGGCCAGACTGTCTCTTTCTTCCTCTCAGCCCCTTCTTCCCTTTCTCTCACTCTCTTTCCTTCGCGATCATCCAATAACATTAGACTGTTTTGCCTATAGACACTCGCCAAGCGAACGCTTAACTACGAAACGGTTATTTTATCACGTTCATTTATGTATATATAAATCTTTATCGACAAATTTAAACGCGAGACGAAAAATAAAGGAGAGACCGCGGAGGCTAAGAGAAAGAAGAAGAAAAAGGAAGGAGTTTCTTTGAGACGAGAGGAAAGAGAGAGAGAGAAAGAGGGGGGAAGAGAGAGGAGAAAGGGGAAAAAATATAGTAATGAAAGCGTTAAGAGAGAAGGACGTTTCATTTTTTTTTTTCTTCTTCGTCTCTTGTTTCTTTTCCTTTTGTTTTTTATAGTGGCGAGTAAGGTATAGTAAGTAAGAAGAAAAGCGGCACACGCAAAGCCGTAAAAATCGACTGAAAACTGTATGGGCGATATGCAACTGCGCGTGGGTGAGTGTGTTCAGTGTTGTGCGTGCGTATGTAAGCGAATGTGTCGGTGAGTGAAAGCATGCACGCGCGTCGTTCCGTGCTGCAAAGCGTGCATATGCGTGACTGTCTTTGCGGTTGGTTCGTAAGAATCAGTTGTTAATATTTTATTATTTTTATTATTACCATCGTCACTATCATCATCGTCGTCCTCATTAACGAATATAGATTATTTTTACTTTTTATTACCGCAATAATACGTTAATTGTTTACCGCTCGTAAGATTATTTGCTCTAAATATTATTATTGTTATCATCGTCATCGTCGTCATCGTCGTCATCATAATCATCATCACCACCAACACCATCATCATTTTCATTGCTATTACTATCGTTCGCGCTATATCATTACCACTATAACCGCTATTATTATTATTGTATTATTATTATTATTATTATTATTATTATTATTATTATTATTATTATTAATATTATTATTATTAATGTTATCAATAATATATATGTATATGCGTGTGTATATATATGTATACACACACGCATATACATATATATGTACATACATAAATGCACGTCCTTCGTCCGCGCAAATGAATGAAAAGTCAACGTCGAGAGACTTTTGCGTTCGGGTGTTAGAAAAAAAACGTATTCAAAGTTGCGATTTTTTTTTGTTGTCGAAATTTGAAACAGCAAGGACCTCATTACCTTTTCCCTTACGCTTCATTTCGCAGCTCTTAACCCAATCCCCGGTCCTGGCTTTCTTCTTTTTCCACCGCAAATGACACGGACACGAGAGAAGCTAGTGTTTATCGTATATAATACAAATAGATAGATAACTGCAGCTATATTCGAGAGACGGGACTAGTGCGATTTATAAGAGAGAAAGAGGAAGAGCGTGCAAAGTGGAGAAAAGCGCGCGATCGATTAGCATGCGATTACCATGCAATTACCATGATAAATATCGTGAACTGGACGGATTCGTGGAAAAGCGACTGAGAAAGACCACGGCCCTTTGGAAAACCGACGATTAAAGTGATATTAGCTTTATGATGCAATCGTACGTGTACTCGCATACTCGTTCAGGAACTAATAAAGAGAGAGAGAGAGAAAGAGAGTGAGGATTAGAGTAAATACATATAGAAAATCAATGCATATCCACGCGCGAACGAGGAAATGGTGAGAGAACCGTTTTTTTGTTCGGTTTTAGACATTAAAGAAGGATCATTTGTGTCAGGGATTATGAAAGTGCGCTCGAGTTGCGAATTTTTTTTTTGAGATTATTTAAAAACATGTAAACGATTTATTCGTAACTTTCATAATCACTGCAAGATTTGTTACTCGTTCTCGCTCTCGATCGCGGCGTCACTTTCCAGAGTCGTACGACGTTAGTGAAATTTGAATATTTCTTCGTTTGTTTATCCGCGCTAACGATTGGTCGCTAGAAGCTTCGCGAGAAATCGTCCAGTACACGTTAATGCAATATCCACCACGTGTTCAATCGATTCTCTGCCGACGTATGTCCGTGCGAGCGTGTGCGTATTCGCGCGATTCGAGACATACGTGCGTTTGCAAGGAAAGAAATAATAATGCTCGTTCGCGCCAAGAATGGAGTGTTAAACGAAAGAGATGGAATATGAAAGAGAATGAGTGAATGTGTGAGTGTGCGAGCGAATGAGAGAAATTGAGAGAATCGACAAAGAGCTGCGAGATCTGTACTATTTGCAGTATAATTATCGACAAATTTAGGAAGAAAAAAATGTATGCATAAACAAAGATTTGGCTGTGCGTGGACCGTAGTGTTTACCGATTTCTATCGTTTTTGTAAAGCATTTAAGACGAGGATAACGAGTAAAAAGTTGAGAAAGAGAAAAGAAGCGCACATATTATTAGAAAATGGGAGGAAAGAAAGATGTTTCGATATTAAGACGTTTAGAGATATCTAAGGACCCACCTCGAGCGAGAGAGAGAGAGAGAGAGAGAAGTTTGAATGAGATGCACAAACAACATTGCTTCTTTTTTTTTTTACTTTCTACGTGTCGCTCCTAAAGGGAATCCTTTTTTTAAAGGGACAAACGTCTAGGTTGTAGCTCTTACGAGGCGGAGGTCGGAGGATTGCATCGAAGATGAGAGAGGTCTCGTCTTTTTCCTCCGCGTTCCACTTCGATGCATTCCAACCCAGACGGATAAAGTTTCGCGTACAGAATGCGCGACCTTTCACCGATATTTCGAATCACCTCGGTGTTTTTTCAAAATTTTGATATCGTATATATATTGTACCATATATACATATATATATATATAATCTATACGACGACATTTGTATACGTTTTACAATACAGCTTTTTGCAGTGGACTCGCGACGAACGATGAAACGTCGTTCTACTATGAAAAACTCGGTAGATTGCATAATATCTTTCGTTACTTAAAGACCTTAAGGTCCTCTCAGACCGACTCGATTATCATAGAAAATCTGCGACTCTAAGATCGGATGCACGCACGTAGAATTATTAAATTTACATCGAAACGCGCCGTACACGCGTCAGCTTTTCATTCTCTTCTCGATAACGCTCTATGCGTATGTATGTAACTACACGACGGATCTTTCGTCTAATCTATCAATAATATCGATTATATATCGATTATATCGTTTATCGCGGACCAGATTAAAATATCGACGATCGAGCTCGAATCGCGTTCGTGATCTTCAATCTTTTTTCTCCTTTTCTATCGAGGAACGAAATTTCAATGTAACTCGAATCATTCGTAACCCCCCCTCCCACCCCCCACCGTTCGTTGGAGTAGATATTTATCAACGTGTTTTATACGTCTTCGATAACGAGATACAAGTGGATAGGGTTTGTTAAAGGTAAAAGGCCTTTAAACGCTTTACATTATTTATTACGCGAATTACCTTCGATCGAAAGGAATCGTTTTTTATATACCGTCTGCTGTCTCAGTTATCACTATCGTCGTGAAAGAAAAAGAGAACAAAAAAAAAAAACATAGTATCCTTCATCTTCATTTTATGTCTATTTCCCTCCGTAATAGCAACGAGACAAATATTTTATTACAAAGAAACACACTCGTTTTTTAATGCTTCTGCACTGCATGAAATACGAAAGACTGACGTTTTTTACACAAGTATATTAAAAATAAAAAAGAGAGAAAAACGAAGAAAAAAGAGATAATTCGTGATACGAAGAGTTCCGCGGAGGAAAAATACAAAAGCATCTTCATTCTTCGATATATTTGCGCGCAGGAACCTCCGACGAGATGATTCTCTCTCATTCGACTCGCGTTTATCGATCGAACAACGGTAACGTAAAACCGAAGAAACGTGAATGGATGATGAAAGGACGTTTGGGAAAAAAGGAGATATGCTAACGTGCATATGCGAAACATAGGTATGCATCTGTATTATTGTATGCACATATGACTTCGCTCCCTCGGTCAGGCGTCTAGGATCTTACACGCGAAATGTGAATTTTTCCAAAGATTCGATCCACTTTGTGCGCACATTTTTTTACAAACACCACACGAAGAAAAAAAAAAAAAAAAAGGAATACATTGGTTTTTCGCAGATAAACAGGAAAATAGACAAAAAAAGAAAAGGAAAAGTCTATGGTGACGCGAACAAAACTATTCCGCTTTACTAAAATAGTGCCTTTTTTATCAAAGACTCTGTTGTTTGTGCCAATTCTCAGCGCAACGGGCGGCAAGCATCGTCGAGGTCCGTTAAAGCGAGATTAAGGAAAAGAGAAAGGGTAAGAGAGGAGAGAGAGAGAACGGAGATGAGAAACTTGTTTTTAACAACGGAAAGAACTTTCCGTGCTCAATCGTGGTACACGCGATATCTCGTACGAACACGCATTTTTACGCACGAATAAAGTGAGAAATATTAAAATGAAAATAAGCAAAAGGAAGAAAGAGAAAAAGAGAGAGAGAGACTCGCGAGTATACTCGTAGTATGGTACGATCGGAGAGAGCTACGGTGAGAAAAAAAAAACCGGCGTACGCTCGCACATCGCGACTTTCTTTAAAGAAACTCGCGATGTGCCGGTCGATAGAAGGGAAGAGGAAAAATGCCAAAATGTGTTCCATAGGACAAATGTCGTTGAAAATCTCCGAGCGATATCTACTAATTTTCTATCGGAGCAACGAATGTGGAAGGATATAGCGAAGAAATGCGGGAATAGTCGGTGCAACGTATTAACGAAATTAATCGTGCTGCTTTAAACGTAGTCGAGACTACGCTTATACATAATATATATACATATATAAGCATTTGTATGTACGTAATACGTTCTCGTTAAAAGTCGATGCATTGATATACACGATCTTGAGGCACCGATATTATTTAACATACTACCTACGTATGCACGCAGTACGTTCGTATATACGCTATATTACGTACCTATAATGAATTTCATTGCCTCGTTCACGCCCTTAAATAAAAGAGACGCGGAGAAACAGGGTGTATAATCATCATACAAACATGCACCACTACCACAACCGCGCGTTTTCTCGAAACTTTGTATATACATATACGCACAGGCATATTACATATATACATATATATAGATATATATATATATATATGTACATAACGATACCCCCTTTAGAGCACTAACAAACGAGCCCTGTTATTATAAATAATATTATAATTAAATGATAGTATTATTCCTGTTATCCAAATAGTGGATATACGGATTTTGCAGTACGGCTATCTAGGGAAAGAAAAAATGAAAAATTGTTATATAACGTTATCACTTGGATTTTTCGACTAGATCTTAATATCGACCATTGCTGTATAATGTTGGTAGAAATTATTATTATTATTATTATTATTATTATTATTATTATCATTATTATTATTATTATACCCGTTATTACTATCGTCCTTATCATTATCGTTATTATATTATTGTATTTTTATCGGCATCTCGATCGTATTTCATCCAGAGATTGAAATTATTTTGCACCCACTTTATTTTCGTCGAAAAAAGAGTTAGTTACGGTTAGGTAATGTTTTTAAATCGTTTGATAAAATGTTCGATTTACTCGAGAAAGGAAAATACGGCGTAGTAGAAAAAAAATATTCGGCTTCCATGCATTTCATATCTCATTTCCCCTGCCTTCGTCGTTAGATCGTCAACTTTGAAAAGTAATATCCTAATCTATCGTCCGAATCCTTCCTTTCTATCATCGTTCCTGATAACCATTCCCACTTCTATCATCACCTGCTTTCTCCTGCTAGCAATCTTTCCGATCGAATTTTATCCTCCAATTTTCCACTCTGGTCTTTAAACTTTTTGCGAAACGAACGTACTACACGTATGTACATGCGAGATAACGTGCTTCTAACAACAATACGAGCGGAAAAGATTGGAAAAAGGAAGAGAAAAAGAGAGAAACTAAGAAGAAGGATAAGGAAAGAGTCACGTGGAGCTCCTCGGTATCGGCTAAGAAAGTCAGAGAGAATCGTTCTATTATTAGAAACGAACTATTGTTAGCAAAATTGTTCCGTTCGATGAATCGAAAGTCGAATCGAGCCAATTCGATCCTCCCTCGTGAAATCGAATTCCGAAAGCGATCGACAGCGTTTATATCCTGTAAACGAAACGTTACGGATTAGGGGTTTGGTACAAATCGATATCTCGCGAGCTCTTTACGAGCTTCCGAGATTTGAAACGATTTATAAACGAGGGAGCTTCTTCACTTGTTGCGTACTTGGCCGTCGAAACGTACCGTTATACGTACAGATTTATGCGTACGTGCAAAAAAAAATATATATATGCAAACAAAAATATATATATATATATAATATATGATAGATGTAACTGTTACGAGCGAGTCACCTGTTGATTGGAAAGATTTATGTAACATAGTTCTTCCTCGATAGCTTAAAAAACTTCTAAGAGAAATGAAGATGGGAAATAATGGGAGAAGAAGAAAAAGGACGATGATAATTAATGACCTATCGACGCGATTCGTTGAGAATGAAACCAACCAGAGAGAGAGAAAGAAGAATTTGTAAATAATAAAATTCGGAGTCGCTGGCTGTGCTGTGTAATTGTTAATGGCAATGTGATATATATATTATATACACACACATATACAAACACACACATATAATATATATGTATATATATATATGAATCTACGATCGCAGCATGTTCGTTCGAAGCAAAAGCTTCGTTACAAAAGCTGCTAATGTAAAGATAAAAGACGAAAAGTTAAAAAGAAATATAAATCGTTTGGAATTTAATCGAAGGAATATATATATATGTGTATATGTATATATACACATGTTTAATTATCGTGTTTCTTATTAAATTTGATCACTCGAGGGTATCGAAGCGATGCTGTGCTTAGGAATAAATTTAACGAATTATACGCTCTCTTTGAATTACCTCGATCCGAGCGATTTTATCTCGTCGTCTAAAAGAGAAAAAATAATAGGCAAGGGGAAAAGAGGAGATGGGGTAAAAGGTATCTCGCGTAATTGCCAATAGTATCTACGTACACACATACAATAGCAGCTTTTGCGATAAACGCCACCTATCCGGAATCTCCGTTATAGCTACTAGAAATCCAAAAGAAAAGAGATCAGTGGAAATAGAGAAAGATAAGGGGAAGATTAAGGATGTAAATGCAGGATTTTATCGGAAAATCGAATCGCGATCTCTGAATAGCTTGTGTTCTAATTTACAATATACCATTTACATTTGACCAAACTCGTGTGACTTTAAAAGCGTATCGAAAGGAGAACGGTGAAATAATCCGTAAGATCTATCTTGTAAAGTTGTAAGAACGATAATGTCATGAATACGTACGTGATAAACGATAAGTTCTTCGCCGAAGAAGAAAAATCGATGGCGAATTTCCATCGAAGAGACTTCCAACGTTAGTGTTTTCGATCTACGATCGTTCTCTCGATTTCCTTTTTCTCTCGGATTAAAGGAAAAAGGATCGGTAAACGAGGCGAGATCGAAAGAAGTTGGTCGTCGCCAAGGTCGCTTCTAACCGGAATAACGAGAGGGAAACTAAACATAAGAAAACTTCGGGCCACTTGTATGTCGATATATCGAGCTTGATCTAGAAAAAAAATTGGATCGGTCGATCGGATCTAAAAGGCCAAAATCCGATGAATTCAAATCTCGCCGAGACGAGACAAAGACCGATCGATCGATATCCGCGAGATCGTTTCCGCTATACCACACTGCCATTATGTCGATAACATTTTTATAAAGCCGCAAGAGTCTCGGTGAGTTCAAGTTGGCGACGAGAGAGTTAAGAGAGAAATTCTTTTCGAAGACAAGATTCATCGCCTGGAAAAGATCGATTCGTCGATTTGACCGATGGGCCGGGGGGCGAGTGAGATGGAACGCGCACGAGACAAAAACAGATATAGGGGTAGATAGATAGATAGATAAATAGGGAGAGAGAAAGAGATAGATAGAGAGTGGGTGAATGCGTGAGCGAATGAGTAAGAGAGGAAGAGAGTGAAACATTTTCTACGGGGATGGAGCTCCAGTGTAAGGCTTTTTTCGGAAAAGAAAGTTGCTGGCAACTTCGACGAAGCGAAGCACTCAAGATTTATTATTCCTTTCTACTACTAGCTTCGCTTCGTCATATCTCGGATGTAATTCTCGAAGTGTAATTAAACTTAAGTTGCATCGTGTACGCACTGGAGCAAGGTTTAAAAAAAAACATTTCACCTTAATAGAACGCGCATCACCGTTGCCGTCAAAAAGCTTTTCACATATTGTGAGACCAAATATCATTAATGTTGTGGTCAATTCGATTCGTTTTACGGCCTTTCAAAAAGGTTTCGAAAAAAAGGTTTAAATCAGACTGTTATCGAATCACGGATCATGCGAGTAAGCCTCTATAAAAGATGCTTGATGATCACATTTTTGTTATTTTATTGAATTGACCCAGTTATTCTATTCTGGCGGAACGGAAAAACGAGAGAGAGAGAGAGAGAGAGAGTGCGTGTATGCGTGATATTTCAGACGATGAGTGCATCCTTCGACAACTACATATATGCAATATAAAATTGAATATACAGAACAAAGCTGCGAGAACCATTTGTCCTAGTCCTAGTATTCGAACTCATCACCATAATTTATAACCGACTCCGATTTAAATATAATAAAATGATGTTATAATATCAAGCTCGGCCTTCTTTACTAACGATTTTTCATATCATCGCACGTTTTAAATAAGTAACGTGTATAAATGGGTTTATTAGAAAGACTATAAAAGTAAAATGTTTTTATAAAAAAGGTAAAATAAGAAAGAGCACGCTTGAAGAAAAAAAGAAAAGAAAGAAAATAATGCAATAATTTTAGCGGCTGTTTTTATCTTTATCTTTATCATTGCATGAAACCTTTTCCCAAATTTTATTTCAGCGTTATCCTCATTCTTTGTAATTTGGTAACTTTGGAATATTAATAAGTTGACGAGGATGGAGAATGAAGAAGAGTGTAGGGTTCTACGTATACATATACATTTATATATGTATAGATATATATAAATATATAAATATGTATATATACATTTATTAAAATAATTTAATCGCAAAATTTGTCGAACATTAACATTCCAAACAAGATTAAATTAATGTTTTACATCGCAATCGTCCATATAATATACATGTCTACTTGTAAATAATTTTACCAAGCAGGTAAACGAAGAATAGAAAAAATACAATTGCTGCGTAAGACAATATATTATCGTACACTTTTTCGTTGCACTCGCTCGAGAAAATAGAAATATTAGCCTTTTCGTAGTTTTCGAGCAATTCGTGAGATTATCAGACATTTCTATTAAAAAAACTTTTTAAGTCATGTTAATTTCAATCATTACAGTTCGATGAAATAAATAAAACAGAGTATAATAAATGTGCAGATGATTAAGGAATTTTTTCGATGTAATGTTTTACATCTTCGGATTTGTGTATAATGATTAATGCTTAATAATCGCTATTTCTAAATTCGGGCCGGGAACTTGGTTTTTGCCATTACGCTAACGCATTGAGCGTAACAAGAGTACGTGTACGTAATTCTCGATGAGATTACATTTACAAAACACATATGCGTTTCTGCAATAACGAAATTGTTTGGTAATGTATAATATCTTTGAGAAAATACGGTTGAGATTATACGCAGGCGATACGACGATTGCACTAAAAATAGTAAACGGACAATTAACGAAGATCTTGAACGTATTATCAACAATGAATAAAGAAAGAAGGAAAGGAAAGAAAAAAAAAAAAGCTCGATGAAGTAGCACGATGATTACACCTATCAACGAGAACGATTATAGGAAGATTTTATACATACGAAGAGGACGAGAGGCGATGGCGAGCTCCAAATAGAAAATCGAAAGAATTTACGGGATTCTCTTCAAAATATTATCTCTTGACATCGATACCCATATCGATTTCTTTTCATAAAGGACTCTATCGATTGTTTCACAAACGATAACGATGTTGAAGCGCTCGAACACGTTCGTTACAGATATGATCTATCAAATTTGAGGCTTTTAATCATTCACTCGTTAAACAAAAAAATAAGTACTAAATATACAATTTAAAAAGAAATTCCTTTACGGGAAGTTCGTCGAGAGAGCAAACCCGTAACGAACGTGCGAAGCGTCGAATGCGCCGCCTTAGATAACAGAAAGCAAGTTAAAGAGTGATAAGATCTATTTTCACGCTCTTTCATAAGTACTAGGTCCCACAAGGATAAAAAGAAAAAAGAAATTTATACTATTTATCGGTATCAGCACATATAAGCTAATGGTCTCGGCATCATTCCGTCGCACGTCGTGTTCGCGTTTCCTAGAGAGATCGCGAGAGGGCGCATCAAATCTGCGAAATCCGCGATTCGAGTCCGTCTCGAGTTGGCGCACAAAAAAATCATATTTGCGCACTATCCGCCCGAAACATCGGCCAGGCGGAGAAGACGAGAGAAAAGAATGGAAAGCTGTGAGTGAGTGAGTGAGGGGCGGGGGGGGGGGAGGGGGCTATGCGCACGCGTTCTTTGAATTCCCGTTACGTTACGACGGTACATCATACGGGTTCGAGTAAAGCGCGCCCGAGAGACGTTGTTCGTTCTTTGGTCGTGGATTGGGTTCATTGGTAGCAGCATCGTCTTCGTTACTCAGTCCGATCGGTTTCACTCGTAGATCGTATTGCCGCACTTTCGCTGCCCATACTTCTCCATCGGCGAGTACTCTAAAAAAAAAGTTTAATTAAAATCTTCCATTTTAAAAAAAAAAGAAGTTGCAATTCTGTATTTTTGATTAACCTAAGGATATCACTTAAATGACTTGTATACTCTTTGTTTTATTAAAAAAAATGATTCATATAACATTATGTACTTTCTTTGATAGTATACATATCGTCACCATATTTTTTTTTAGTGAATCACCCTGTAGATTAATGTTAAATACGTACCTTCTTGTATTGTCACTAACAAGACTATCAGGTGCACCATAGACAGGTGGATTAGCGTACGGATCGTAACCGAGTACCGAGAGCATCGGTGCAATGTCCGGCATCTCTCTTACGACATCCTCGGGAATGTTACCGACCCATTTGGTTAGTGCTTCGAGATTTATTGGTTTTATAATTTGATCCGACGATCTTTCGACTCTGTATGAACGAAAAGAATGTATAGGCATGATTGCAAAAGAGTAGAGTAGAGTAGAGTGTAATTTTTTATGCAATTGGGCAAAGCCTCTATAGCATAAAAGTAAATAAAATATATAAAAGAAAAAGAACAAGAAACAAAAAATAATACAGAAAAAAATATTAACAGTAAATAAAAAAACTGTGAAGTAAAATAAAAATAATAGTAAAAATTTAAAGATAAGTATGACGTCAGCTATAAATGTATGAATGTGTATGTATATGTATAGAGTGAATTAGAAAGAATGAAAGAATGAATGAATATGCTTTTACATCTATGGACAATTGCCCGTGAAAACGAAAGTTACAATCAGATAATATGTACACGTATTTACAAAAAAAAAAAAAAATTAAAAAAAAATAATATAAAAAAACAATTTAACAATAAATTGAATAGGATATGAAGAAAATGAACGATAAGAGAAGTGAGGGTTAGAAGACGTAAGAGAGAGAATTAGTCTCACTAATGATACACACTTGCTCAGAAGCACACCGCCAGGCTTGTTGATATACTCTTCGTGATGCATCACCGATTCGTTCCAAGGCACATCTAAAAAGTTCAAGATCTTCTTCATCCAGTGCCTCGGATGTAACACCAGCTGTTCGTAAGGTACCATTAGACATCTCTCCGGTCCAATTTCACGACATTGACCGTACATCGCGGAGATCGCGTGATTCCACCTGATCAACGACTGACGATACGATGTCAAATTGAAGCCGGTAATGGTGACCTAAAATGAGACTCGATATAATCCAAGTTCTACCAAGAAGTAAAGAAATATCTTACCTTTCTAGAAATGATAGAATGAACGGTAGCCCGTCCGTCTCGTATCATAAAAATAAACTTGGCATTAGGGAAAAGTTCGAGCATATAGGAACCCATCTTCAAGATCAACGGATCTTTATTACACAATCTCGGAGCAGGTTCCGCGTGACGGGCTATTATTTCCAAGCAGAAAGCCGCTATAGCGCTGTCTATTACCTATAAAACGGTATTCTTAAATACCTTCTCTTACTTCTTTCTTTTTTATTGTTGTACACTCACATCTTTTGAAATTCCCGCTTCCGTTAGTCGAAGGTTTTCTTTTTCGGATTTGGACCAGTGCATCTTCATTTGTAAGATCCGTGGGATCACTCTGGTCTCTTGACCGCACCTAACGTTGCATAAAAATTCTATTATGAATACGGTGACCATACGTTCTTTATTTTACTAGCTTGTCTTTTAAATTTATTTTTTTGTCTGAAATGGCTATTTTGTACTTTATTTTTTGTGAATGATCCTAAATTTTTTAATCAAACTAATAAATCGAATGAAATTTTATGAATTTTTAAAAGAGACGTCAGATTTATTAAAACAAGTGCATTCATGTGAAAAATATCGAAATTCATTTTTGTTATCATAATAACATGATTATTAATAAAATGATATGTTATAAATAATTATATATTTATATTTTAAAATAAATGTATTTTTCTTTTATTTTTTCTTTGATCTACTCGAGATAGCTGGATTTAATCGCTACGGTAATGAAATTGAGCAAATTTTCGAAACATGAGGAAGAAAGTAACTCACCTGACGTCAGGATGTGCGTCGAGCATGGCACGCATCAAAGTCGTTCCCGATCTTGGCATGCCTCCGATGAAAATAAGCGGCATGTATCGATCATATGTGTAAGTTTTGTGATCGAATGGCCCGATTACATATTTCTGAAAAGAAAAAGTCGTGAAGATACGCGAAAAGAAATCGATTTGATGACGATCGTCGATTTCTCTCACCTCTTTCATGATCATCGTGATGGGGGATCCATTTTTGTCGGTACCACAAATGATACCCAGCTGATAAAGGGCAAAGAGGAAGAGTAGTGCTATAAGACAGAAAATTGGCCCTTTTCGGCCAGCACGGCTCGATAGAAACGACATGCCACCTTCTTCTACTTGGCACCCTCTTCCTCTTTTTTTTTTTTTTTTTTTAACGGGCAAGCCCCACTCTTCTACTCCTTGGCGCTGCCCTCCTGCTCCTCTCTACTTGACGGATAATTCTTAACTAGCTCATCGCACCTGTCAAGTCAGAAAAAAGCTTATTGAAAAACGACCATTAATCCAAGATAAAAAAAAACTACTATATTTAATATATTACTATATTTAAATAACTGTATATCAAATTAAAAAATTTTTTTTACAACAAAATGTTGCTATTTGCAACGTTGATATTTTCGCAAAACAAAAATTATTACTCAGTGCGGAATAGTTCAAAACAGTTGGAAAGTCATCTCATTCAATGATTTTTATTTTTATCGAATCTATGATCTGCTGCAATATCTTGAAAAAAACGGAAAAGGATATCGTCTCGTTATTACATCGATGGCTTCCGTCGATCATATCTTATTGATCTTCCGGTAAGATTGAATCAACTTGCCGGAAGAGAAATAATAAGGATCGTTGGTGAAAACTTTAAATAGCTCTGGGAGAAAAGAGAAAAGTAAGTAGGATGTAGGAGGAAAAGAAGGAGAGAGTTTGCTTGGATCGAATGACTCGTTCTTTAAAGAATGACCGATCGATACGAGAGAGGGGGGCAGGAGGTTTAACCAGTGGATTTGCCAGGTTAAACGCGAGACCTTTAATAACATCGACATCGGGATTCTCATTATCCAATTTGTCAGTTTCTTGTAGCTCCCTGCACGGAACAAGAACAATTTTCTTCAATCGTGAATTCGATTATACGACCCAACTTCTACCTACACGATTATTATAGACACTGACATGTATACAGGGTGGATGGTTTAGAAGTGTTATTTGTAATAAAGTTTGAAATAGATAACGTTATGTTTGAAGAGAGTCATCAAACTGATGCAACTTTTTTTTTTTATATCTTGTACTCATTTAAAACGTTTCTTGATTGAATCAATAAGTAACGAGTTATTTTAGTTAGTAATTCTTATTGACTCACCCTGTATCATCTGCGACGATGAATAAGTAACTCAATTGTCTTGACAACTGAAGTTAGCGAAACAAAGCAACGTACGATATTAATGTCGATAAAATTCTAAATATAATTTTGAGTTACATCGTAATAACTGCGATAAAAAATTTAAGCAGCTTCCGGCTACGTTGACCACTACCAAACACACAAGGGAATTTGTCACGGATTTGGTTCAATGTGTTTATTTTAAAAAATCGAAAAGTTTACTTTTTTAAGCTTCATGTATATAAAAAACACGTTAAGAAATTTTTTTTTAATTCGTATAATAAACGAAATTAGAGCTCCTTAGGTTAACCATAGCTCTATTACTTTGCAGCTGACCAGAAAGTGAAAGTATGGTTAAGATGTTATTTTATATCTTTCAAAAAAATTTCACTATTTCATTTATCCTCTTTTAACTGGAAAAGACGAGTTAACTCGTCATAACAACTGACAAAGTAATATACTTACAAAGCAGTTATTATTCATTTAATTTTAAAAGAAAATATTTTTTTTCTTTTCATAGATGCTACAGCATTCGTTATATACAGGGTGTCGAGCTTCAACTTACGCACTAGGAAACTACATGTGCACAAGTATGGACTTGAGTCGAAAAGTCTAATAAACTTTTACGAAATTCTTACTTTTTATTATAATAATATTACTTTTCTATTTCGATTAAATAACAGTGTAAGTATTTGGGTCAAAAAATTCCCCAGTTAAAATAATAATTACTCGAGCAAAAAAGAATGTTTTTAATTTATCAAATTTCTTAAGCTTACGTGCGAATGTACCCTTTTAACGCATGACGAATATCGGTCACGGTTAAATTCGCTGAAACAACTAACTAGTAAAATGCTCGACGTAGCTTCACAATCGTAACGTAACTTTTGAAACGAAGGCGTGGGAAATTCGTAACAGCAGAAATTTTCGACGAATTCATTGAGAACGGCTCGTGTAACGAATGTAACAGATCACGTAGTATACCGTTCTAGTACGCTAGGTGTATACAAGATCCATTAACGATGACGAACGCACGCAATGCGTACGCGCGACGTAGGATATGCTTCGTCGTATCTATAGAGTCTATCATATAACTGGAACATCTCAAATACATCACTTATTTATAATGAGAGCAATAAATAGCAAAGGAGAACATTATTTCTTTCAAAGAGACGAATATTACAATTTTTCTCAAGATTTCAAAACAGTCATTTCATATTTTAAATATGAAATAAAGTCATCGTTACATACTCATATCGTTATTAAAAGCTAATCTACGCGTAACTTTGTGTAAGAAAACGGAAACATTCACAAGTTGGTACGTATAATGCAATAACTGTGATAAAAAGATGCAAAAATAAGCGAGATATTTAAGACGCTCAAGTTAGTCGCTCGAAAGTAACGCCGTCTCTAGCAACATTGGCGCCCTGGGGCAACATTTTTATACACTTGCAAGGGAAAATCACTTTTTCTATTTTTTTTTTTATTCTATTATAAGTATATAACGATTTAAGAACATATATTTTTAATGGGATTATGATTTAAAATAGTCTAATAAAATTGTACTTCTCGGGTTTTTTGTCGGTAAATACTCTAATCAAGTCAGCGAAATCAAAATTTGCAACAATTTCATTTTTCGTAAATGTATATACCGTGGACTATAATTGAAATTAAAAGAATTTCAAATTGTTAATACTTTTTCTAAAAAAATTCATCAGACACGTTTCTAAATCGTCAATGGCGCCAGATGTCGGTTTTATATACATGTATATACAACAGTTGCACGTATCGACATATTCGTTCATTCGCAATCAACTCACATCGATCTGCCTCACGTTCCAACTGTCAAGCGTATTAACATGACAATAATGCGCTTCAAATTCGACTCGTCTTTTTCAGTTGCTTTCCACTTTCATATCGTACATCCACCTTTAATATTCGAATACGTCGTACGAATTGGGTCACTCACGTTTTCTAGGATGTCGGTTTATTTTGAAAGTGGAGCCAAACGACACTTTATACAAACGGAGATCTGTCTCCGATACGTTGCGGTATCTCGAAACCGCGAAATTTGTTCGACTTGCGTAAATAAAGTGCATGACTCGAGTGAATTGCACGATTTTTTTTCAACAACAAATCCAACTTTACATTTTACTTTCCTTATAAATTTGTTATAATTGAACCAAACGATTTGAATTTTTGTAAAAAGATAAGAAGATTAGTTTCCTATACATATATCATCAAATTAAATCATCAAGTTATAAATAAAGTATTCGCATACTTATGAGCGATAACTTTCATTCGCGCGTAACTTTTATCTAGTATTACTCGATGCATAATTTGATCATACATTTGTTCCCTAATATTTCCATTATTTTCTACTATAAGTATCGTGGCAGGAGATCGTATCGAAGATTATACCCAATAAGGGAAAACCGAAACCTTTAGGTTGGGTGGGGTCTCCATAGGACATCGTAAAAAAAGCAGGCTAATCGAATACCCGAGAAATTCTAGCATTGGTATCGTAATAGACATAACATCTGTAGCTTCTTTTTGCCTGTCTATTTTCTAAGTAACCTCGGTGCCGACTCATCTATTCGCAACGGTGTCTATGCTGTCAGGGGAAAGCTATGCGAGTGCGATCGGTATCAATTTAATGATGGAGAGAAAAAGAAGCTTGGTGAAGGATGAACAATGTTAAGGAAGAAAAAAAAATGAGTTATTGTTCAGAGGTCAATGCGACCGAATGCGATGGATCATGAATACGGGGAGAATTAGCGGTTGTTCGCGTTGCGTCAGGAATCGAGGTTAACGCGCACGCGACTCGCGTGTAGACGGACGGTGGCATGGTCGGTCATCGACGATGCATCAGGTGCCGGTCGTTTTCTTTCACCGGTCTGACTAAAGACGTAGTACCTAGTAAGAGAGGGAAGGACGCGCGCGCGTTCACGATGATAAAAGGGAGGGATAGAGAGCGTCGCGTCTCCAGGCGCCTATGTGCCGCCTTTGCACGCGTCTTGCCCTCTCTAAGGGGCAACGAACGAGTGGGGGCAAGAGGATTAAGAGAAGGAAGAGGAAAAGAAGGACAAGCGATAGGCGATCGACCGAACGACCGCTATCATAGCCAAACTTGGAAGAATCCGAGCAGTTCGCTCACCCGTTCAGCTTTTTTCGCGCGATCGAGTTGACTTTCCAAAGAAGAGGATGCTCCCTTCCTTTACGGTTCTCGTCTCGCCCTTTCCTTTCTCTCTAGTTTCTCGTCTTGCCGTTTCTTCGTACCTCCTCCTCGTTGTCGTCCTCGATCTTCTTTTCTTCTACCCCGTCCTACCTCTCTAATACACCACCACCATCCCACCCTCTCGTTACTATCGTCCTTTTTCTTCTACCGGGATTCGGAATCACTCACTGACGCACGGCTGCGCGCGCGTACACATACTAAAAAAGCTCGAAAGGAAATACCGAAATCGTGCCTTGCGCGTACCCGCGCTCCGTGGACACTAAAGATTCTTCACCTTCTATAGTTTAGACGAGGCGCGACGATCGAAACGAAGTGTCGTCCTGAGCGCGGTCACCGCGAACGACCAAACACCGCCACGGAGACGCGGACGCGAGCTGAACTGCGCTCCGCGATTTAAGCGGATCAGCTGCTCCATCTCGACGACAGCGCCACGCGGGCTACGAAGCTCTCGCTTGGGTTTGTGGATTTTTCCTTCTCTCTCTCTCTCTCTCTCTCTTTTTCTCTCTGCTTGGATCATTTAGAAGAATGTCCGTTCAATTTTCGTGACAGTAGCGCCATCTTATGGTATTCCATGCGCTAGTCAACTGTTTTAATTTGTTATCAAAGGTTTGTATCTGAGTTATTGTATCTGATCGAAGTTTTATGTGTATTTTGGTTATGGCAATTGGCATTCGGAGCATTACCTAGTAGTTATTTCGTATACTAAAAGAAATATATCTTGGTTAGACGCGTTCAAGAGTTTGTTATTGCTACTCTTGCCTACATATACTCGTCACGTTGATACTCTCGGTAGATATTTTCTTCGTTGCTACTTTTGTTATTCGTTGATATTTAATATTTATGTTCGTGTTGTAGAAATTTATAAGTTTACCTTTGTAGATAAAAGTATATGTTATTATTTTACACTTTTTACAGGTTTTGTGCTTATTATTGTTATAATCATGAGATTGACGGTGTGTTTATTAAAGAATCTAAAAGAATTACCTTATCGATTCAGAGGGTAAGTGTGGATTACTTTTGAAATAATTTGTTATATACTTTAAGATTATGTAAGGCAGAAACTATTTACTCCTTAATTATTTACCTTTTGCGTATTGCAGAAAATATCGTATCGTTAAGGATCCTAAATTTATTGACTTGGTAAGATTAAGGAACGATTTGGAAAGAGAGGAAACAAATATGTTAATTCTAAGACACCCGTATTTAACATGTGAACAATCTAGCGGGCACATGAAGGGTGTAAAAAAAGTAAATGTATGCCAATTGGACAGAGATTTAAAAAATGCAAAATTTTCCAAACGTATAACTCTCGAAGACAGATTAAATCATTTTAGGGTCACCGAATCATGGGAGTGAAATATGTAAATTAGCTTGTTGAAATAAATTTATTTATTGAAATATATAAGTCTTACTCTCGGTAGTTTCAAACTTTGTATACTCTTTTTCTACATCTACTATCCTCTACGATTCAGGCACTTTAATTATATTTGTATTATATTCATTTTATTTTATCTTTCTCTAAAATTGTGTCCAGCAAATATTTTAGGTTCTGTCCTTTGCTTATTCGACTCTGTAACCGATCGTAAACAGCACATTGTTCTATTAAGTATTCCAAATCTGGATACCGCTGTACAATATCTTCAGGTATATCGTGTAAAAACCCGTTAGGAATTAAAGCATCGCTAGTTTTTGGCGACAACAAAACCTATGAATAAATTATCAATAAACAAAGGACCGGCTATTACTTAATAGACTTCGCTTATAAACGTACCCAACAAATTGCATAATAATTATGATCGCTCAATTGATAATTACATATATCTATAGGAGAAAAGGAAAAGCAATTTAGACAATTATATTCGTGCATATTTTCTTGAATTTTATGCCATTTTGTAGACTCATCTAAAACATGTATAAAATTTAATCTGAATTAACTGTGGTAATAACATCACACTAAAATATAAAAACGCGTATTACCTCTGTTTATGCTATTTTTATCAACTACAATGACATTCTCTAAATCAATGAATTTTGCAACGCCATCCGAACTAATTGCTATGTTATCCGTAGAGACGTCAGTCAAGTAAAATCCAAAATCTTTATTCCTATACGTGAACATATGTGCTGCATTCAAAAGACTGGAAGTTATTTTTGCTCTATAAATCCATGGAGCATTATAGTAAGCTGCGATTGGTAATCCTACATATTCTTCAGCAATAATTCTTCCGCAAGAACCTAAGTATTTTGGAACTGGCCACTCTTCGTTTGCAGGTAATATCTAAAAACTATAGAGTGTTGCATATGTGGTATCCAATTTTTTTGGTAATAGGCCAAGTATTCTATATTACCTGAAGCAAAAGTGGTTCTGGATTTATCATAATCAATGTCCACAAATTAATATTGAAAATATTTGGCTCTAATTCTTTATTATTTACATATACATTATGGAAAAGAGTATCTATATTTCCAACGCTTGGGCAAAGTCTTAAGAGACTCCTGTCATCTTCCGTAAAATTAGATGCAATTATTTTTTTTATAAGTTCATAAAAGTCTACTTGAGAACTACGATTATTTTTCTTCAGATTATTTTCGCAAAGAAATTTTAAATCATTATTTTCGCAAAGTATACTATCGAACTTCTTTAACTCCGACGTATGAGCCAATTTTTTTAGTACAACATTGCTTTCGTGGTATGTTCCCATGAAGACATTTTTTATCCCAAATAAATAATTAATTAAAGAAGAAATATCCTTTGGCGTAATATCTACATTCCGAATGTAATTACATTCGGAAGTACCATAACATGCAGGACATTTATTCAACTCCAATAACCTATCAAGAGATATTCTGGCCGTTAAAATATTTATACTTATTTTTAAGCATAAAATAAAAAGCCCAATTATCAAAATAAGCCGACATTTTTTAAATTTAAGGAGATTATATAAATAAGATAAAATCATCAACGCATTATATGTATATAATCATCAATGTTTGAAACTACAAACAATTGCACTATTTGCACTGATTTGCACTATTTACATAAGCTTCGAAAATTGCATACTCTCCTTTACCTACACAACGGAGAAGCAACACCAGCTCATCCTAGTGGTAATGTTGAGCAACAAAGTCAGTTCTTTTGTATACATTCGCAACCTCCCATGTTTTTCGACAGTAGTGAAACCTGGTGAAACCAGTGAAGCAAAGTAAATCTTATTGAGGATTAGATCAGATTAGATTCGTTCGAATAGAATTGAATGGGCCCTAAGTGCTTAAACGCGTAATACCGTAAATAGCTTAAATATTTCCTAGTTTTTACGTACAATTCGTAAAGTCTTCTATTACTATTGAATGTTGATAAATGATTCATATAAAATACTAAATTATTTGTGGTGAAATAGGAATTATAATTTTTAAGATCGAGTTTGGGAGAAGCTTTGTATTCTAATTCAACAATAACATTTTGGAGAATGGAAGAAGAAGAAAAACGCGATTATTATCAAATACTGCATACCTTAACAGCGGACCAAACTCGTAAGAATATTGCACGTTGATTATGCTATAATGTAGTTGTAAAATGTAAATTTAAATATTTTTGTTTTATGTAGCAGAGATCAGCAATTTTGAAGATAAATTACAACAAATCTTGGATAAGACACTTCCTCTTTTATCGGAAGACGATAAAAGTATAATATTTGGTGCAAATAATAGTGCAGATGATAATGTAAATATAAGGTATGTTTCTATTACTTTTAATTTTTTTTTAATATGAAAATATGTATATATGACAGCATACATATACTTTATTAATATTGTAGGTATCGATATGTTAAGGTAATTACATATGTATTACAAAAAATCCAAGTATCTGATACAAATAGTTATGATGACTGTATTAGTGTCCAAAAATATCATACATTTAAAGTAGCAATAGAATTACTAGTATCTATAGGAATTATACCATGTCTATTACCTGGGGTCGGTATGGATATGAAACGATTATGTCCTAGAGCTTCAGAATTGGATGAAGAAAAAACATCTATTTTACAAGTAATAATAAATTTGTTCTTATTTATGAACGTGAAATAAACCTTGCTAATTATATTATTAATTTTAGAAATATGAGAGATTATGTTTAACAACTCGGTCCCTTATTGAATGTTATAATGGAAGCCTTTTACGACCAGCTGTTCTTTCTCAACTTGGGCCACTAATTGCTGCATTATTACAATTGTCGCATGCACCTTTAATGAAGCCCTGCGAAGAGTATGTAACTTTGAAACAAAGAAGACCAAATGACACCGAATTTGTGATGACATCTGAGTTATATACAAAACTACAAAATGACCGTATAGAATTTGTGTCTAAACTGCGAACTATATTAGACAACTGTCCACAATATATGGTCATTAAGGAGTTGATGTTAATACTTGGACTTAAAGGAGCATCCATGTGGATTCGCAGAGAAACTAGAAAATATTTAGTTGAAAAAATTCAGCAACCTCACGGAGTTATGTCACTGATTGGCAGTATGTGTAACGATACATTGGATTTTGGTACTGATTGGGACAAGCTTGATATACTTGCACGATTAATTGCAACATCACACGAACTTGATAGAAATAAATATTATGAAGCTATATGTCCACAGGTATGTTATTAGACAATATTTCGGTAAATTATTAGTCCACTAATATAAATCTTTATTTCAGCTTCTTGATCTTCTATCATCTAAAAAGATCAATCATGCTTCAATAATAGCTAACAGCTGTATAACAGCTCTTTACGAAAGCAACCCCGACGTTTGTGAAAAAAATATACTCAATGTTATAATGAAGCCTTTATTGGAAAACTTGGACCACACAGAAAAAGAAGTAATGGTACAGGAGCATGAATTGAATACTTGTATTGAAAATCTTTGGACTTGTTTCAACGTAACAGAAACACAATTTAAAACTCTGCCTTGCAAACTTATGTCACTTATAGCTATTCCATTATTTTGTATACATGTCAAAGTAAGGTCCAGTGCCTTTAGATTAAAAAACAAAGTAAGAGAGTTATTATTGAAGCTTCTGCACGATGAAACATTGCAAGATGATCTCTTTGCTGTATATCTTGGATATGATACAGTAACATGGAATTTTGGAAAATACATATCAACACAATTTGGATCTAATGGTGGTCTTGAAGTTATTGGGATTGAAAAGAATTTACCATATGAAGAATTAGCGGATAGTTTATTTGACCTAGTATCTCCTGATAAGGAACTAACTATCAATTTATTCTCTTGTTTAATGAAATTATTATCAGACTTTATGAAATGCTCTCACAATAATATGTTAGAATCACCTTTTGACACAATAGAACGTATTCAAAAGCAATTGGCTGCTATTAAACTTCTGTCACACTTAGCAAATAAGTCTGCTGTTCAAGAAGCACAACTTAAAAATCCAGAAGCATTATTAAATTTCATAAAAACCTTGTTCGTTGAGCACACTAGAAAAAATCATGATAAAAACGAAAATGACGACTACGAAATCGTCTACATCAGTTTAATGTTAATAAAAATGATCTTAAGTTCTGACAGTAAAATGTTAGATCAGACAAGTTTTGAGTCATTCGCAACATTTCTAAAAGAGCAAAGCGGTAACTCCATAATTCCATCACAACTAGTAGAACTAATGAAGGAAACAGTTTCGCTTATTGAGTGTAAACAGCAACAATCGAACAATAGGCATTACGAAGATTTATCCACAGATAATAGAAAAACGAGCAAATTCGAGGAAGCTATTCGAGATTTATCAGACCCGTTACTTCCCGTGCGTGCTCATGGACTCATCACGCTTACAAAACTAATCGAAGCGAAAGATCAGTTTACCGTCACCAGAAAATCAATTCTTCTACGTTTGTTTCAAGTTAGTTCACTGTCACTTATCTTCTTTATATTTTGCAATAATATATTTCTATATTCGAATTCTTGTTGTTTTCTAGGAAAATTTGAAGCACGATGATTCCTTCATTTATCTCGCAGCGATCAATGGTATGTGCGCTTTGGCCGTAACATATCCTATAACGGTAATAGAAACTCTAGTACAGGAGTATATCGATATGCCACAACGAATCGCGAGAGCAGAGCTTACCTCAGAAACTAGAGTAAAATTGGGTGAAATACTTGTACATACTACCAGAGGTTTAGGTAAATACACGTGTATACATATATTATACACACATCTTTGATATGACTTCATATTATATTATTACAAATATAATATTCCTAGGTGAAATGATCGTAGCACATAAGAACATACTTATAAATGGATTTTTATGTGCCACGCGTGATCCAGATCCACTAGTACGAGCGTCGAGTCTTTCTTGTCTTGGAGAACTTTGTAAAGTATTAGGTTTTCGCCTTGGTGATGTAGTTATAGAGGTAACGTCCCTGCATGGAACACTTTATTAGTATATTCTGCTTAGGATATAGAAAATATATCGAATAATTTGGAAAAATTTGTTTTAGGTGCTTTACTGCATTAATTGTATCATAGAAACTGACAAAGTACCAGAGTGCCGCCGTGCAGCCGTCTTGGTTATCACTCTTCTACTGCGTGGTCTTGGAAAAGATGTTTTGACTAATTTTAGTAGAGACTTGATCGTTCTGTACCGCAGTCTAAGACATTTGCGAAATAACGATAACGATCCAGTCTTACGTTTGCACGCTCAGTTAGCTCTCGAAGAAATCGACGAGGTCGTGCAGAGCTTCCTCTTTGTAAAACCGAAACTAGAAAAGACTGTATTTTTATTGGAACCATCAATGTAACATTAATACATTAATACAGTGGTCGGAATTGACGGCTCGCGATCTACGTGTGGCTCTTGTACTACTCGAACGCGGCTCTTCCATAAATATGATTATTATAAAGTATGATATCTAGTTTTATTCAGTGTATCTATTTTCAACCGACTTCCGGCTCTGAAAAGAAATCTAAATCGTTGTACTACTGATATTTCGCTCTTTTGATTAATGAGTTTGCCGACCGCTGTATTAATACATCCTCTCCGGGTTACATGAACGTCTTAGCATTTACACTAGGGCATATTACGAAATATGTATATACAATTTTATTTTTCATATCTTTTTGTTATCAAATCAACGAATTCAACAATAAAATCCTAACATACATTTTTATGTAACCATCGATGAATGTCTTTTAACATAATAAAAAACGTGATATTCGTTACACCTAACGGAATTATATAAAAATAATAAAAACATAGACTTTGCAGAATATATTACAAGAAATTCGTTATGTGTAACAACATGTTACGATATGTTTATCGTAATCTATAAATTGATACGATATTACCTTACTCTCTATAAAATCTTTTATAAAGAACTAAGGAAACGAAGAAGATACGAGACTATAAAAATACAGTGTCCTCTGAAAAAGAACCAGCGAGACGAATGGAACTTCCATCAAGGCACGCATACATCCTTTGTGGCTGTGGCGTGGAGGCCACCGAAGGTCGTGGCGTTATTGCCCGTAAAATAAATTTCTTGCACGATGGTTCTGGAAACGATTTGTATTTGTCATCGTTACCCGCATCCAATTCGTGACTGGTACCAGCGGATGTCATCATATCAGCGGCCTAAAACGTTCATTACGGATACTTTTGTTTAAATTGATCTAAGAAGATAGTAGAAAAAGGAAAGAAAAGAAATACTTTGTTGGCATCTCTAAACATCATCATTATACGTGCTCCGATGTTTCCTCGTGGTCCATCCGGTACAGAAACTTCCTTCTGTTTCATCAATTCCAACAAAAACGTAGTGACTTCTTCGGAACTATCGTCTCCGCCTAATTTCAATCGCAAGGAATTCATTTCGGTGACTAAATTTTCTGCGTTATCGATATAGTTTATCATTTCCTGAAAATCATTATAATTTTGTAATATAATACGAAAAACAATATTTTTCCCCAATAAATTGGCCTTACTTCGTACAATTGCAGGTTTTGATCGAGCGGTTTCGTAGCGTACTGTAATTTGGTTAATATAACTTGCACGAAGTCCGGCATACTTGGTAGAGTCTCTTGCGTCTTTAAGTTTAGAGTATAAAGAGCGGCGTGTGCCAACACTGGTAAAAGAAGTCTCGCGACTTGTTCGAGCCGTCTCGAGCCTAAGAAGTGAAGAACTTTTTCAGCTTCCTTGGTATCGTCGAACAAACGTTTTTGACGATGTGCCGGTACTGGTTGAGCCGATTCCCAAGTCGTCGACCATGCATTTTCAGTGATCAACATTCTTGGTGATAAGTGGCCTGAAATTATTATTCGTTATAATAAATATATTGAAATATTTTTCTTTCAAGAATTTAGCTTACCGTTCGGTTGACCCCACTCGTTGGTCCCTTCGTCTTCGATCCAATCTCGGGGAGAGTACCATCGAATGAAATCTTCCAATTCCGCGCCTGGATTTGCTGCCTATTTTCAAGACCTTATTTTAATATCTTTAAATATTCTTTACTATGCTTGAAAAACAAGAAAATCTAGTATAAATCGTTCATAAATACCGGTGTGGATTAACACCGACAATTTCTACGAACGCTCTTTTTTTCTATTTCCCTCGCACCTGGTATTCTCCACTCGCACCTGCTTCTCAAATATTTTTCATCAAGCTCGTACCTTAAAAGACGCCATGTCCGAGAGCAACGAGGCGCTCATCATACGAGCTCGCATTTGCGACGCATTTTTGTCGGTTCCCAGCTGCATTATTATTTGTGCGTCTTCTTCCAGTTGGTCTTCCGTTTTCGGAACAGGTTCTTGCGTTACCGGCAAGTAAAGGGGATCTCCCGTTTGTAAGAGCCTACAAAAAATTGCCTTTGAATCGAGCTATTTTCTCGAACGGGGGAAAAGAAAAAGGAAGTATACTTAAACGATACCAAGAGGAAGGTAAAAGGAATTTTAAGTTTCCTGACCTCAACGAAGGATGCTTCGATAGTCTTCCCGCGGGTTTGTTCCACAACAAGTGTTTCGCCTTTATCTGCGCGTTCGTAGCGGTATCATTATTGTCCGCTTGTACTTCGCTCGTACACTCGAAAAATTCTTCTTCCTCGGACTCTAAGAAACGCACAAATACATATTTCTCCTCTCGCGCTTGCGTACTTTAAGATTTATGCAGTCCCACCTGTTTCGAAATCCTCGTACTCGACGCTTTGAGATCTGCTCACGAATTCCTCTCGAGATTTCTTTCTTTCGATGCAGCAGTTTATCATCTGTAATTGTGCAATTTAATATCTTGTCGTTTAAATAATGCTGAAGATAATTTACAAATCTTCTTAGGTACCTGCAGTTTCTGATGCAGCAGACACGTTCGAACCGGGTCTGGGAAGCCTACTGCGACTCTGAACAACGTCAAAATTATTATTGTCTTTTTTTTAGGTAATTATAAAGCGATCAAATTGTAATACAAATGTGGGTCGTCGAATAAAGTCTCGGAAAATATTCTCAACGACAACCTGCCGGACCGTATGAAGACCGTATCCTCTTAATTTTTTTTATCCAAGTAGCCGAGACATCGAAGTCGATTCGAACGAGACAAAAGTTAACGGTGAAACTGGTTCTTTGCTCTTACGGGCTGTTCGTTTGTTAAAGAACCGATTTATAATGATCGAATGAATCTTCTCTCTTTCTCAATTTCTCTGCATTATGTTACGAGCAATAACGGATTGTGTAATTTATCATATCTAATACGATAATCACATTGTACCTGCTATGTTAATGATAATATCAATGGGAAAAACTTTACTGTAATTTTTCTCACTTTTCCTTATACGTGAAAATGGAATACACGTTCTCAGTATAGAAATGGTTACGAATTAAACTAATCAAGTATATGTTATTCATATGGGTTATTTTCACTCACCATATGCAAATAAGATGAGTCAACAAATATTACATAGTAATGTTAACAGAAGCGATTAATTTCACTTTCCGATCTTTTAGAGCCGACAAATTTGATTAATGCTTCGCTCTTTATATTTCAACATTTTCTCTAAATTTTGTTTTGTAAAGTTAATCGATTTAAAATATCATTTACATCCAAAACCTTAATTTTACATATAGTTGCATTGCTTCCTTTGATTAATTTTTGTCAAAACTTACAAATTCTCGTTTTACTCATGTGTGACTTTAACAATGGGTGTGGGGAAAAAAAGGAGTTCTAGAAAAGCAAGAAGAATCTTCTCCCTATCCATGATTGATCATATCGATTCGTATAATACACCCTTCTTCCAATTAAATACCGAAATTGAGGGATTTTCCAGAGAAAAGCAAAAGAATAGTTGTGATACTTTTCTAATTTTAACATGAATTCGCTCTTGAAAGTTCTAATTCAACGATGACGTGCTTACTGTATAAAAATTTAACCGATACCATCTCGTAGCTCATAGTTGAAATTTTCTCACGCGTCTTTGATCATTAAAATCAGCCAAGAAAAATTGGCGTTACCAAAAAAGTAATCTACCGATCGATGACTCCTTCCGTTTTCCTTACAATCGGTCGTGACTGGTATACGTGCGCAGGTTTACGTCGAGCCGTGGCGATTGAGCGAGATTCCCCGTTCGAAAGGCCGTACCCTAACCTGGCTACTCTCTAGGCTCTCTACCCTACTCCGGGCAGTTTCGTTGAGGCACGAGACAGGATTCTAGGGGGGGCCGGACAGAGTGCCTGAGGAGAACTTGTCGCAGTCGGGCACAAAACCTCGATGCCGATGCGAGTGTTGAGAGGAGAAGTTAACGGTGAGGGACCGGTCAGCCGATCCTTTCCGCTTTCGTATTCGTTTCTGTTTTCTTTTTTCACTGGTTTTCAATTATCTACATAAATTAAAGTAAGGGAAGACAAGTCAAAGAAAGAAGATAAACATTAGTGTCGAACGTGAATTAAAAAAAAAAAGGATAGATATTTTGTGAAAGAAATAGTTTGTGCGAAACAGGTGTGAACTATTCGAAATCGATTATTGGATCTCATTGGACACTTTTCGATATTCGATTTTTTTATCTTCTTCTACATCCTCATCAATGTGGATGCCGCTCACCGAAGGTCGAAGGTATCGCCGTGCTTGTTGCATGCGCGAGCCTTAGCCCTATCTTAGCCTTCTCCTTGAGAATATACGATCTTGTTCTCGTTCGATCGAACGCCATGGATCGAAGAAGCCACTCGTGAATAGAAGAGGACACGATTCCTGTTTATCCTTGAATTTGGAGACTTACACAGGACGATTGTACGATGAGTGAGTAAAATGAAAAAATATGAATGAAACGAAAGGGCCAACCTTCTTTTTTTACTTGTTAGCTTTACTTCTTCATACGATGTTCTCCAATTCGGAGGTCATAGAGTAAAATACGTTGACCTTGAAGTTTATCTCGCGTATTCCTCGGGATGCTGCATGTTTTAGTCAATGAAATATTATACAGTAATCGTTATAATTAGATCTATTATTAGATAGATTAGGTAGATATTAGATATTTTAAGATAATTAAAATATTGAAAAAGCAACTATTTGGAGGGAAAAACAACTTCGTTTTAGTTATAAGTTAAACGTATAAGACATTTATACTACTACTTGACAAGTAATACTTTTATTTTAATAGAAAAAAATTAACTTTTAATTGACAGTATAATTGTCGTTACGATCAATACAAAAAAATACGATTCGGCATATCGTTTATCAAATTTTTAAACGTATTTATCATGAATTCGATCCATGAATGCGTTATCGGTGTTTTAAGCTTATTAAATTTCTGATATATACGTTGACTTGTATAAATATCATAAGGTCTTTAATTGTATTTAAGTCAGAAGAATATGCTGACCGATCCATTAGCGCAATTTTATTTAGTGGAAACTACTCCCGAGTGTTTGCACTTTTATGAACACTGGCGTTATCTTTTCGGAAGACACGTATCTTCAAAAAGTTTTATGCTTAAAACTACGAAATTTGGGAGGGGTACCTTATAATTATATCGAGCACTGTAGTTACAGTGACTATGAAGAACATAGGTCTTTCGCCTTACCGTGAACTTCGAAAGGGTTAATGCACCCACGCATGTATCTCGTGGCTATCGTCTTCGGTCTATACCGTCCGGCCTTGAACCATGCTACGGGACAGTACCAACGTTCTACGGTCTACACGATGTTTCCTTCCGAACAATACCAACCGAAGAATCCTTTCTTCCTTTTGTCAATTGAAACCCAACGAGATTTCATAAACAATGGATATAATCGTGAAATGAATTTTGAAAGGTTGACCTAATCAATTTCCATCTACTACCAAGTACTTCATTATATTCTTTTCAAAGCTAAGATGTAACGAGATAACGCGCTACAACATTTTAATGAGATAAGATAAAAACATTATTTATGTTGATTTTTAATTAGCTACTTTTACGATGCGTGTTCGAGGAAAATAATTCATAAGCAATAAAGGATAAGGATATAAGATGATCGAAGAGAAATCTCATAGATTTTCGCGTGAAACGTTCAGCGAGCATGGCGATAAGTGGTCCGTTTGCACGGATATCTGTACGATCAGCGTAGCGTACAATTCTTCTGCTTCGATTCTTACATTAATATTATTACCGTTTCTTACGCCTCTGATTCTGGTATAAATAAAGTTATTGCGATATTGAATCGCATACGATATTGGAATCACATAAATATGTAAAAATCTATTACATTATATCGATTTTTATCCTCGCAAACGGTGAGTATTAGATGCTGCTCACAATTTTTTGAAATTTGTAGCCAAAAGTCCAAACATAAAAATAACCACTAATGCTTGATATCGTGGCATATGACAAATTCAGGAGCAAATAGAGAAAGTTTACGAAACGACGTAAATTTACGTCAGGGATAATCAGAAATAGTTTCACGAAATGACATAAATGCGAATGCGTTAAAATGTAATTTTTTTTTATTATTAAATATAAAATTTGGTGTAATTCATTATATCTTCGCTTCTCGGTCTTGTAGTAAATTCCATTCTAGTAAAATATCCCCAAAAAAATCAATTCTTTTCTACGAGCCCATTCCTCGACTGGTTTTAAAGGACCCACCTTGTGGTATCCGAAATAAAAAGAACTCAAAAGACGCTAAGCCACGTGTTCGATTTAACGCAGGTACGAAGGAGGAACCAAGTCGAGATCAAAGTCGGTGGTACAGTGCGAAGGGTTAAACGGTAACCGGTCGTGTCAGTGAAAGTTTCTCGCGTCATTGGCTCGAAAACACCTGTGCGCGCGTACGCTCTCTTAATTTACTTCGTATGACAATGCAACTGGTGGATGTACTTCCAGGACGATTTCACGTAATACTTCGTTACACGGGCAATTCGTCACATAAGTATGTAATAATAATGAAAAGTTGAAATACGAAGAGTTTCAATCGAAATTGGTGTTGGTAAAATTGTGTTATGATTTTCACGTAAAAAATACTTTATAATCTACATTATTTGGTTATCTTAAATTTCTATATGATAATAATAAAGGAACAAAATTAAAAAAAAAATAGATTTCACGGTATTTTGTATTTTTTTATAAATTGGTACCACCAAAACTAAAATTTAAGAATTTCGTTACAACTAACGATACTATGTCTTGTAAAATTACAGTTACACAGAATTAAAGTGATAAAGAAACGAAGAAAAACAAGGTATTCTTTTACACTCGTTATTTTCCACTTTGGAAACGACAAAAACACGTTTCCAATGATCTGCAGAAAAGTTATTTCACCGCAAGGGACAGTTGTTTGTTCCGGTCGGTCACCGAACGCGTGCGTTTTCTTCGCGGTGTAATCGTAGCCTTCGTGGCTCGCTCTCTCACCACGTTAGCATCTTTCTTCCTCTCGAATTCCTTCCTCTCGAATTTCCTCTCGAATCCCTTCCGAGTCGATTGAAAGAAAGGAAATTTCTTGGATCGCGTTTAGAAAGGCGTTGTACGCGCCCTCTCGGCCAGGGTTGCGCTTTGCGGTCGCGTTTCTCGCATATTATGACCGATCGGCCGCAGAAGTGAACGTGGAAAAGTTAACAATCGATTTTTCCGAATTATCCATAACTACGGTGCAAGAAAAAACTAGAGAAAGTAAACGTTCGATCAATTATGATCACTTTCAAAACTAAAAAGTACAAGGTACAATTGATTACATATAATTTTAAATCTTTGTATAAAACCAGTAAATTTTAACCTAATATTTATTTAAAATAAAACAAAGAAATATGTATTTACAATAGCTATACCTTTTCCCTTTTGTTTAATAAATTCCACACTCTCGCTTTCCTTTATTGCGTACCTACGCATTTCATGACAGAAGCAATAATAAAACTTTCTTCTCCTCCGTATCATCAAATAGCTTATTACGCGTAGGAAAAATATTCAATTTATAATAAATGTGTATATTATCCATCCATCCATCGAGCGATATCCAAAGAAATCACCGGTGCCGTAGGAATTGTGCGTATCCGTAATGATCGATCGATCGCTATCGTTTATCGTTTTCTATCATTCGCGAACTCTTTGAATTTCACATAAAAAAAAAAAAAACAATTACATGGAAAGTGAAACATTTCCGTAGGAAATATTTTCGATAGGAAGTTCAGTGATGCGTCAGATGGTAAACGTCGATCGTCTTTGCATTCTTTCTGAATTTTTTTTTTCTCTCTCCCTTATTTCATGGGTTTCCTCTAACCGATGTCATGCCGAAGAATCGCTCGAACCGGGCTATGGTCCCGGTGAGCTAACCCACATCCCAGTGAGACCGAGGGAAACTGAGTTAGGTGCGAACGACGGAGCTCTCATTTCCGGAGCCGCTTCTCAACTTCCGTTGCGAGACTACCGTAGTAGTAATTGCGGGTACCGATGGGCGAGCGGGTCGGCCGTGGATTGAATAATTAAATTGGCAAAAGGACAGCCCAATCGATCGTAAGGAATAAGAAATCTTAGGAAAGAAATTAAAAAAAGAGAAATTGAATTAGACTCCTCACCGATCGATCGATCTTTATTTTACGAATGTAACAGGTGCATCTCTTTTATTACATAATCGTAAGTTATACAATTGGAAGTGAAAGAGATTTAATCGGTCTTCCTGAGTGAGAACGAGCTTTTCCACGCTTGATTGTCTCGAGGTTCCGTCCAAATAACAAAAGCAATGTTTATTTATATATACAGGGTATTTCATTTGAGAATTTTATCTTTATTTAATTTTGCTTGAATCATTTTACTATATAACATAGAATCTACAAGTTATTTATGTAGCACACTTGCGTGAATCATCTTGCGTAGGAGGAAAAAGCATTTATATATGGAAACAAACACCATCGCGTTCATCAATGAGGTATTTAACAGTTCCGGTTCTCAAACAAGAAGAAATCTTATGTCAGTGTGACAGATTTTTTAAAGCTATAATTAGCACCTACCATTTGATTTCTTCTTTCGAGTTGGCCTCTCTCTTCTTGCGCCAACATAGTCGACTGTCTTCGTATTTTTCCTATTGTGTGACGATTCTCAGGCGAGTCAACGATAGTAACGCGTAATTAGTCTTTTCGCGAGTTTCACAAAATGAGTGAAAGAAGGAAGAAAGGAAGGAAAAAGATACTCCCAACGTTTACTCATCGAATTTCCTGATCGTATCGACGTTGTAAAAGTTTTGAACTCTTACGTCGAGTTTGGTTCTTATGTTTGAAATTTTGATCTTTACAAATATATATATCTAGCAAAATAAAAGAGAGTATCTCTTTTAATGTATAGTTCTCTTAATAAAATAAAGAAAAGAAGGAACCCAAAGAACAAAAATTTTAATGAGATTCCATTAAATGAAAGACATGACTTTCTATGCCATTGAGCAAAACGTATACTATGTAGCATGTTCGCGGCAACACCCATTCGGGTTAGGAAGTACGACCCGACACAGATTTCTCACACGGATGACTAAAGAAAGAGATATGTGGAACGAAATGAATGACGACGTTACGGGGGAATGATATTTTGTCCTGCCTCGCAATATCCTCTCTCTCCTCACAAGCTGCTTTTGCGTTTCAAGGAAATGGATTAGTTTTTTTCAAAAGTTTTTAATTCTTTTTTTTTAAGTGTAATATCGCGTGAAAAACCGGTTACGTTCCGTCCATTGACGAGGAACGTATAAAACGTGTCTAATAGCTACTTTCGATAGCAATGTAGCTATGTGCTGCCCTGTTAGAAATAAAATAAATAACATGTTGTCTCGAGGCGAGAGAAAGTTATCTTCATTATAACGACACTTCGATAGATCTTTTATTATTATACAGATCGAAGAACAAGCTTTTGCACTAGGGGTAATGGTCATTGACGTTTTTCTTCTGCCGAAATGAAGAAACTACTTAAAAGGGAACGAGTCTTGAGTAATAATTATTCGAAGAAGTCGATTAAATAAGTAGCACTCGTTAGCTTTTAACGGGCAAATCTAATCGAGCCGATCGTGCAACCTTAAAGAAAAAAAGCACTTTGTCACGAAGAAACGAACGCATCGTTCTTAGTATGTCGTTCACGTGTCATTTCTTTTATATTACAGCTCGTGTAACACTCGTTCGCATACCTGCGGTTCAGCATTGTGCAATTAATGCCTAAGGTGGGCTTGAGAAATACAAAATGAACGTCATCTTCGTCGCGAAGGCAATTCACGGGGAAGCCTTACGAAATGTCTGAATCTTGCCAGGATACACAAAGAGACGCGTCGTACTTTCTATGCAAATCGAGTCCCTGAACTCGTTACCTATTATATTTTATCAAATTATTTTGCATTTTCCTTCTTCTTTTTGTAATGTCAACAAGGACGACGGTTAAGATATTTTTGTGAGAAAACGATGGACTATTTGAAATAATGGAGAAACGCATTATTCGAAAGAGCTAACAGATACCCAGAATTATTTAACGTTTTCTACGGTCAATTCACCATACCGCTTTCCAATCCGTTTCGTTCGAGCATTCCGTCCGAGATAGCGGGTGCAAGTGCGCCGGACTTCTGCGAGTGTGATGTAAGTGTGGAAAGAGAAAAAAAAAAGAAAAACGAAGTCGAGGAAAGGAGGAATAAGGAGAAGTAGAGAGGTGCACTTGTGTAAGAATCGTATTTTTACTCGCGGCCTTTCGTACTTTATAAGGCTAGGATCTAATGTTTACTCCGTTTTAAAAGGTATTTCATATTTTAAGTAAATTTCGTACTACAAAATTATTTGTTTAATTTAGAAACATTAACAATTTTTACGAGAATTACACGACACCGACTCCTGATCTGACAATTTTACTTTGAATGTAGTTATCGTTTGATCTATAAATGAGTAACTACGAAATTTTTTATCGGAATCGCAGCTGTTTGAAAATTAACCTTCAATTTTCAAACAAAATTAAACTTTAATTGTCAAACAGTTGCGATTCCAATAAAAAACTTCGTACATACTGATTTATAGATCAAACGATAACTGCATTCATATAGATTTCAAACAAAATTTGCTCTTCACCGGATTGGACCAGCGTTCCACGTCACAACTTGTGTAACACCGCATAACTTGTATAGATTTTAAAAAAGTATTTTATAAAAATTTGTGTTACTAGTTGAAATATGTCTTAATATGTGGCAAAAATCCCTGTACTGTAAGTTTGATAATTTTCACAAAATTAATTCCTAAAAATTATGTAAAAAACAAACTTCTAGACGGTAATACCCCCCTTAAGTATAAATACGGATTCATGTAAAAACAATTCGGCATTTAACGTGTTAATAATGAAGTGCTTTAGTTTTTATCCTAATGAAACGATGCTTAACAACGTTCGAGATACGAGTGACAAATAAGAACGATTTTATCGATCGTTTTTCGTTTGTGTGGCGATCTCGGTCTACTTAACCGGACGAAGAACCGTAGGAAAGAGTGACAATCGATTCTCATCGATACAGAAAACGTCGTTCGGTGGCACGAAGAGAAGCAACGTCGCGCATCGTTGAATTCGATGGCGGCGGCGCGGCGCCGTGAAAACAGGACGGTCGAATTTGTCAGAGAACTCGGAACTCGAGTTCGATATCTCGCCTTGCCGGACATTCTCGAGAGAAAAGCGAACGTCGACGGAGCGCGACCGGCCGGAACAACGATCTATATTATTATCGGTTCTAGCAAGTGAGTCGATCGATCGATACCACGACGCTCCTTTTTAAACCAATTAAATTGACATTTTTGCAGTTGACTTCAGTTACTTATTAATTGACAAGTAGGTAAAGGTTATATATTGTGCTTTGGATAACCCATTTAACCACCGTGATCTATATTTGGGAATTTCTTGCAGGTACCATCATTTAGCAAAATTTCCCATTGATTTCCATAGAGTCTATTCCTAATAATTTTTTTATTAGACCAGTGTTTCCCAATATTTTGGTTTACATTTACTTTGATAATAATCAAAATATATTTATTTTTTCCTTTTTTAGTACATAAACAAAATAATAAAAAACATAAACAAAAAATTTAAGTAAAAATTTCAAATGTGACTCCAAGTCACATAGTGGTAAATACCTATGTATATCTATATGTATTTATCAAAAAAGAAATTAAACAAAAGTAGAAATACAAATTTGGTAGTTAAAGAGCAAATAATAAATCGTTCAAGGATATGCGTATGTGACGTAGAAAAGAGGACTTCGCGATTAATTAACATGCTCCGCGTACTCTCTTCATGGGCCACTTTGTTGCATCCGCGCTACATTTTACGATTATTTAAATACATATGTTGAATTGTTTGGGCGTAGAAAATTTACGAGTATGTAAATCGCGCGATGCCTCGTGCCCCAATTATGGCCGAGGACTTGAATTGTTGGTTATTAACAATGAGAAAGGCGTTTAGGTAAACTCCTGTTAAAAAAATTTGCCGTTTTAACGGTCATTACGAGTTTTCTATGAAATTAGTCACCTTATCTACGACTTTTCATTTTCTCTTCTCGAGAGCACAGTAAATACGATATTTACAATAATTTTAGGATATGTAAATAACTCTCCCCAATCGTTGTTGAAATTACTTATGCACTTTGGATAGAGTCGATTTCTCTCATCCTTACGCGATTGCGAATATTTCCTCATTTTCTTACGGCTTGCAAAACTATCGTACATACGTACGTAAAAATTCACCCATCGATATTCTTCGAATCGACCTACGAAAGAAGAGTTCCTTGTTTGCTGGCACGTTCCTCGCACGTATGCGTTTTGCGAGATGGAGCAGGTAACAGTACTTAGATAGTCGGTTAGCATACTGTGCCGACTGGTAGCTGGGACCGTTACGAACATATGGAAAGTTTGGTAGGTCGACTGAGAAGACCAACGTTTACGTTGTATTATACACGGTTGCTTGAATCGATACTTAGAATCACAAATCTTTCAAACAAAATTCTATATAAAATAATGGGAACGAATTTCCATTATCATTTGATGAATTTGTTTTGATAAAATCAATGTAAAGTTATCGGTGTAATCACAGACCCATCGCCTACTTTTTCAAATTCAAGAACACGTTGATCGCAACGCAAGATAGTTTCTTTAATTATTAGAAAAAAAGTATCTCACGCAGTATCCAAGAATTTGCGTTAGATTTCTACTTGAAAACTCGTGACGCGTATGCGATTAAAAAGAGTCGCTCCTTCGTTCGGACACGAAGGCAACGAAGAACGACCTATGCACGCGACTAGAAATCCATGCCTGGTCTCCGCGGGCATGAAATTCCACGCGCATTAATTTATTCCATTAGTTTGCGCGGATTGCATGCGAGATGAAAAGAACGGCACGGGAAGTAAGTAAGTCGTATAATGCCGTTCGATGAGCATCCGCTTTTGAAAAGGACTGACTCTCCGGGTCAAGAATCTTCTTAATTCTTTACTCTTTATTCCTCCTTTTTTTCATTTTATTTGACTCTTTTGTCGTTAAATCTCTCTATTTTTCTTTTAAAAACTCGTATCGTACGCAGACACGTAACGGCATGAAATTCACGAGCCAGTCATACGGATAAATAAAACGAGTTTGCTTTTTTTTTTTTTACCTCTACGATGCAAAAGAATTTCTCCATTGTTTCCTTTCCACGTATAGGAACGATCGCGGACGTTGTTGGCGCGCAGAAGAAAAACCAACGAGTACGCTTACGATCACGACGTGAAATTAGAACGTATTTTATACAATCCAAGGTTTAATTTACGTCTTATTTATATAATTTAACTCCTTAAAAATGGAAAAAAGGAAAAGGATGATATTAAAAAAATCTAATGAAAAAGAACTGCGTTTATCTTCGCGAAAGTTAAGAATAGCTACTACAAAAGCCCGGAACGTATTCATGTTATTATTTAAACAGCACGTAATTATTTAGAACGTACAATTTCTGTTTTAAAATTCAAGAGATCAAACTCGAAAGATCAGCAACGCGCGACGTCCGCGTTCCATCCACTTTCACGCGAACGTTCAAGATGAATGGTACACGTAAGAGAATTTACGCAACTAAGATTCACCGACGCCTCGGCATACCCAACACCCACATTGATTCTTGCATATTTCAAAACACCCTATCGTCATCGAATTCTCGAAATATTATTGAAATGATTAGTCAAAAAAATACTGTTACAAAAAGGTAACAGGAACCGCGGTGATTGGATCGGAAATACTTTCTTGAAATAGGACAATAAATTACATATACGGCATTAGCGTGATAATTGTACGTGCCGGGTCCCTTCGGAAAAATATAACATTACCGTGAGAACCTAGGAAAAGGTGATTGTATGTTAAAGATAAATACTGCCGGCCCGGGGTTAATCGGACCACTGTATCAACATTCTAATACCCCATGTATCTCGCATAAATCTTTATCGTGTACTTCGATCTTGTGGTAAGAGAAAGAAAAGGGAAAGACAGAGAGAGAGGGAGAGAGAAGAGTCAAAAGGGAACGAAAGTGAAAGGCTTGGATTCCTTAGCGAGTAGTTACACCCCGTGCATGTGTACCATACGCGCATTTATACCTATACATAATATGTGCATGCATATCTCCAAAGTAGAGGAAACACGATAGGAAACCTTGAGTCGGACAATACGAATCTAAAAACGTTCCTAATCGCTGGATTAGAAATCGCTCAAGAACGATTTCTCATTTTTTTCTATTACAACCATGCTCGTGTTGTTTTTGATGATGATTAGAAGAACTGAAATGCAGATTCACATTTGATATTCCTAACGTTTTATTCAGTCATAAAAAGATAATTCCAGTCACGATAAAGTATTTAATAAAAGGTGGATCCAAATGTTAAGGACGAGTCCTTGAAGGATCGCTGTAAGCGTTAAAGGCAGAACGATTTCACTGATAATGAATGGCATTCCTAAGTGAAAGGTTAACCAGAGATGAGAGTACTTGTTTAGATGAACTTGATATTTCGTGATGCAAACGTCCCGAAGAAGAATGTCGGCCTCGTCGTCGTAACGACTAAGATCGATCGACTTCCCTCGATTTCTTTTTTTTTTCTCTTACTTTCAAACAACACGATCGTTTTACTATAACGAGCAATTAAACATTTATCATTCCTTTCGTTTTAATTACTTCACCGATCGTCAAGGTCAATGACGAGATTAAAAAAAAAAGTTACCGTAGAAGGAACCTTGCTTTGTTTCAGTCTAATACCCTTTTTTACGGTGGCTGGACGCGACTAATGGTTACCGGTGGTTATTATACATAATACTTCCTTTCGATAGGTATACAGAGTTCAATAACACCGTACGTATATACGTAACACGATCATCTTACTTTACGGCTATGATCGACGTCGCTTTTAACGATCTCGTGCGGAAAATGATGTAACACTTCGAAGAGCCCGGAATAGGAAAAAAAAAAGAAAGAACCTGTCGGATAGATATGATCGGTTGGACTAATTTCGTCGTCCCTGACTTTTAATCTAAACGATAACAGAATTAACTGACTGGTGAGTACATGGAACGATTGTGTCTCGATCGATTCTTAGGGGATACTCGTGTATCTCCGCGAGTACTGACAGTAACAAGCTAGAAAGCTCGAACCGGTCATACTCTGATAATGTTAACACGCGAATCGCCGATCGTACCGCGTCTATCCAAGGTTCGCCGTTAACGAGCGTGACAGACGAGAATCTGGATAGTTAATTTAGCAATGAAATCCGGCTTCGATAGGAACACAACCCTCCTGTACATAAAATTTTTTCCAATTGATCTAGACATTATTTGATTAGATATTATACAGGATTGAAGCTTTGAAATTAGATTCTAGTAAGATATCGATAACGGTAATGATCAAAGACTCATATACCATATGCAATCCATAATAGTCGATTATAATAACGCACGGTCATTTAGTTGGTTACTCCTTTGCTCTCGTTAACAAGTGTTCCAAGATCCGTGTTGAAACGGTGCTTGATTTAATTAATTAGCTTTGTCGGCCGTTCTCTCTCTCTCGCTTTTACGTAGACCCGAATTGATAAAGAGCTACTTTAAAAATTCTTACTTCCGGAAAATGTTAATAGGTATATAAAATCATGCTTTGTATGTAAGTAATGAACACACATGCGATGAATTCAACTTTGTGTGATCTCTTTGAGTACCTAATCCCGAAATAAAAAAATATTTACCTAGAATAAAGTAATGGATCGAATGAATCCTATAAACTAAAAAGAGGGATTTTTAAAGAAACTAACAGACCTCGCGTGTCAGGTGGAACACCCTGTATACCTCCAGCTGGTCCACCTTGAATTCCTAAAAGGCACGGCCCACCAAGTGTGCTTAAAATCCTTTACGTAATACCTTGAAGAATTTCTGTCGTTCTCATCGAGCAGCAGTCTACCGTTAAACGCTATAAACGTATCTAACCGTCCATCTATCCACGTATGCGTACATGCATATGTATCTATATTAAAAGAGGATGATTCCGGCAACTGGGACGAATTGTCGCTCTTCTTCCGTAAGAGAGGAAGAAGCACGAGTGAAAGGTTTCGAATAGCTCTTTCATTGTGCACGGATGCAAGGAATGTGCACACGCTCGAGCTTAATGTAGGTGACTTACTGTCTGGAATAGTTCTAGCCGAAAGCGGGTTACAAGTTATCGGCAAGTCCATCGCGCCAGAAACGGGAAGCATAAAAGTTATTCACACGTCCGGCACTTTTCCATACAAGTTCTGGTCTATACCGGGATTTCTTTGTGACTTCGTGATGTTTCTCCTTAGAATCTGACTTTTTTATTTATACTTTCAGTAAATTCTAGAAGATTGATCAACACAGAGATCTATTTACTTATTTCATTGGGTTTAATCCGGAAAATGAAAAAAATCGACTAAATTGTTTACAACTTTTGGGATTTAAACACTGCACAAGGATTCGTACGCGTACTTGTACGAATTTGTTACGGCAGGGAAATAGGGCAAAGGAAACGTCAAGCGGTTATAAAAATACGACTAGATCGCCAGAGTGCGTAAACCAGAACCACGGCGTATTACGAGCGATCCTTACACGCTGCAATGATTTTTAACGGCGATGAAACGTTCTGTTTCTCTCCATATACGTGGATACCACAAGTGCGAAACTGTTGCGTCGCGTGATAGCGCAATAACGAACTCGAAAAGAAATATAAAAAAAATAGCGCCAAAAGAAGCATCGTGTCTTTTTCCAGCTCAGTGGCGAAGACGTGAGAATGGTTAAGCTGTGAAGTGACTGTCTTGTGAAAATCTTCAACCGTTCTTTAATTGGTATACTTGTGTGTGTGAGTGTTACATGATCTAAACGATCGCGTGCTAAAAGATCAAACTGGATTACTTTCACTCGTTATATTAGGATTAGACAGGATTGAGAAAAAAAGTCAATGTTTACGCTTTCGCAAGAAGCCTCCTTGCCATTTACGAAGATCAGACTCATTCACTCGTGCTAAATGCTGAAACCGATGCAAAGTAGGAAAATCATGGAAAACGAATACGTGTAATAGTCTATCGTTAAAATGATCTTACTCTTTTGATATTTCATCGCGTGCGAGATGCACGATCGCGTGATCGTTCTAATTATCAAGAGATTCTAATTTATAATTATACTTGAGATACGCTTGCTAACGAGTTTATTATAATGAAATCATGACATGAGTTTATTGACGTCTTTTTTCTTCAATGCGATCCCGAATCGCAGGAAAGAAGGATAGAGAGATCGTTTTGGTGACACCGAAAGAATTTGGCGCGCGTTTGTGCCATCGATAGGAAGATCGAACCGAGGACACGCATACACCCCGGGCATTGACTCGTAACGGGTTCGGTCTATGCCCTATGGACTCTGCTTCGTTACGAGCCTTCCAAGACTGCAGGCGACTAGTTTTCATCAACGCCATGATTTTCCAACACTAGTCTCAACCTTGAGATAATCCGACACGATTTTTTATCCATTCTGATATTATACTCAATTCGTAGTGTATTCATAAATAATATAAAACTTTGGTACTAATGATTTAGTAATAAAACTTGGTTGGCTTATTCACAATCTTAGAAAAATAAAATTAATCAAATTCTTTGTTTATGTAATTTTGTCTCCGTTTCTTTTTTAGATTCACTCACGGTCAAGACGTTGCTACTATTAGCAGGCACGATATGTGTCGTGACCGCTACCTCAGCCTGTCCCTGGGCTCAAAGTGTCGCCGAGCTCGAGAATTCCTGCATCTGTGACTATAATCTTGCGAGAGAGCTATCGGTGCAATGCGACATCGTCGATTACAGTCAGCTGCTCACAGCGATGAGGCGATACGCCTCGAAAATTACCGTTGATCTCTTCTACATTAACAACAGTACGATCGGTGTACTGAAGAATAGATCTCTTTCCGCGTTGAGAATCAACAACATGCAATTATCTGGCTGTCGGATTTCGCTCGTCGAACCTGAGGCTTTCAAAGGTCAAGAAAATACACTTAAAAGTCTTAATTTAAAAGATAACGAGCTTACCGAGATACCAATCGAGACACTGAAGTCTCTAAAGAATCTTACAGTGTTGGATCTTTCGATGAATAAAATCACAAAGGTTCCCGATGATGCCTTCGCCGGACTTAAACTGGTGACCCTAAAATTGTCGGACAATGAAGTGACTCTTTCACCGGGTGCTTTTCGTGGACTGGAAAGGACCTTAAAGAATCTCAATCTTAAAGGTACGAGGCAGAAGGAAGTGCCGGAAGCTCTGGGAGGTTTGAAAGCTTTAGCCTTTCTGGACCTGTCTCAAAATAGTATACACGAGCTGCCTGGTCCAGCCGGTACCAAAGCTTTCGATGGTTTGGACTCATTGACTGGTCTCAATCTTGAAAGGAATTTTATTCAGAGTATCGGACCAGATGCTTTTTATGGCGTTAGGAATACTTTGAGCTCGTTGAGTTTGCTGAATAACGTTATTGCCGATTTTCCCACTGCTGCGATCAACAGCATTCACGATCTCAGGGTATGTTTTGAATAAATTATTTAAGTTAACATAGGTACGAGAAATCTAAATGATTATTTTTTACAGGTATTAGATATTGGATTCAATCTAATAAAAGAGTTACCAGTGAACGCTTTTCAAGGTAATCCATCGTTAACTCTCTTGGCTATCGATGGAAACTCTTTGTCAACGGTACCGGAACAAGCATTGGCTCGACTTAATGGCACTCTAAGAGGATTGAGCTTGGGAGGAAGATTTCTCGTTTGCGACTGTAAATTACGTTGGATCGTCAATTGGATAAAGACTAGGGATTTACAGGTGACCAGTCGTGAACGTAAACCAGCTTTTTGTGGCAGCCCGCAGAGATTGCAGGATAAGAACTTTTACAACATCGATCCAAATGGTACGATTCCAAATTAGACCTTGTTAATGATCCTTAAGACCATTTTCTGTTTATTAATAATTTCGATAATTCTTTCAGACATGACATGCGATAGAACACCTGAGATAATCGGGATTGGAACCGTCGAAAGTGTAGATACGAGAGAACCAACTGGACCAAGTGACAATCTGGGTGTTGCCAGTCATCACTCAACAATGCGACCACAAATTCCAACGCAAACAACGAGCACGAGTACGACTACACCTTCCACAACGACGATATTCTCGACCACAGAATATAGACGACCCACAGAACCACATCCAACATCTACGGCATTCCCTTCTACGAGCAATAGACCAACTGCAGCTAGAACGGGTAACGTTGTTATAATGAGGACCACGCTAACACCACCCAAACACGTTCAAGACCAGCCACAACAGCATCAACCGAGACCTCCACTGGTTTTGGGTTCTCCACTGTACAAAGCTAAGTCGAGTGACAGGGACATCATAGTGAAGGATGTGCTGAGACAGGATAATTCAGTGGTTATCTATTGGGACACGAAAGCACCGAAAAGTTTGGGATTCCGTGTCATCTATCGATTATTTGGCGATGACAGTTTCGAGCAGGCACCACCTCTTGATGCCAGCGAACGCGAGTTTAAAATAAAGAACGTTCCTTATCAGGTACGAAATATTTTAGACGCGATAAAAACTATCTAAGACATAATAACAAGAGTCATATTTTCTTTTTTTTAATCCTAGGAATGCATCATCGTGTGCGTTGTATCGCTAGAAGAAACCAATCTCACGCCAGCAAATGTTCCCTATCATCAGTGCAGAGAAGTTAGAACAGAAAATTCACCTACTTCCAATATGGATAAAATCACCATAGCTGCTAGTGCGGCTATTTGCGCTACCATAGTCGTAGCCGTGATAATCTTCGTAGTTGCTAATAGACGAAGAGCACGAAAGCTTCACACGCTTCATAGCATCGATCAAACTAACATGGGTGGCCCGATAGCAGGCTTGCCTGTTAATTGTTGCTCGAATAGTGGCCCAACACCGAGTCCAGGTGGACCACTGTCTTCTATGGCTACCTTGAGTGCTTACAATGCTCAGAAAGAATGGGACCAAGTGTCAGCGTATAGTAATAGAAGTATACCAAGACCTAGAATCTTTCCTGTCGATCGACAAGGTACGACAAATCTTAGCATGCGTAATATTAACGTCACACGAACAAAAATTATCGTTTATACAAAATCGTAGGTTCGATCACGAGGGCTTCTTGCATAGACGACGTCCGTTCTCAAACTGGTCACTACGGTGGAAAAGTATCGACGCGTTCAGTTGCCGATGGACAATCGCAGCACAGCTTTTCCAACAACTCTACGCGATACTTTGCTAACACAACTTTAGGATCTAATCTTGTTAATACGAGACCTGGTATGTTTATGTCCAACAATCGTGATATAAAGAGACAATATTTGAAATTGATGAATGAATTTTTCTTTTATTAGAACTACGTCAATCACGTCAGTCATTAGCGGCAGCCTCGGACAGGATGTCGCGAAGCAATTACACGAATACTCACATGGCACCACACGCTTCGTCGAGAAGACAACGTCCTCGATCACGTAATCGTACCCTGGAGCAAAATCCACCTAGGCCTGGCAGCCGTTACAGCCTGGCCGATTCCACGCACACGTTGAACAATTACGATGAAAATAATTGGACCGATCACGACATGGACATATACATGACTCGCAATCCGACGACGAGAAGCGGTCTGGTGCCGATGTGATTGTCAATTATCTCAAATGTGTGTTCAGTCGATCCGTTTGTTCTAGGTCGCGGACATACGTGAATCGTACAACGTATTAGAAATTAAGTTAGCAAGTAAGCTAGGTCAAATCGTACGATAGCTATCGTTTGGACCATCGATCGCTCAGATCACCGATCATTTTTCTAACGAGAATTAAAGTATGATTTTGGTACCGGAAGTATAACTTTGGTACCAGAGAAGTAAAACGCATGTTCTTGGCTTGTTCGAGATATGATAATGTTTCGGAAAACTTCTAATGTATGTATTTACATATATATCCAAAGAGACTGCGTTTGACAGAATGTTCTGTCCCAAACAAATGTTCAATATTTTTAGATATAACTTTCGACGTGTACATGTACTTACCTAGGGTGCGTTTACGCGTACACAGGGTATCCAATTTAAAATGAAACTCCTAAATATCTAGTAGCTTGTTTTGAGTAGTACGAAAAATATTGCATGACAATTATTTTTTAAGTCATGAACAATTGATTTTCTATCGCTACAGTCAATGCAAGCTACTAGATATTTGAATGTTCGCTTTTTTAATGGGATATCCTGTATATGTTAAGTGCATTATCGTCAATTAATTAGACGCATCGCGCGCGCGTTTTTTATTAATATGCATATTTTTTTTAAATATCCCGACGAATCAATAAAATAACTCACCCTGGTATTAGGATATCCGTTTCTCTTCGAAATCTGATCTCCTGTACAAATTCATGCCACAGCTGAGCCAATGCCGCTTCACCCCCAAGATTGTGCGTGCAATGTGCGGCTACGACTGCTAGACGCCATACTAAACTATCGATGACGCAGGTCTTCACACCTTTCCACTTTTCTTCCTCGTAATAGGTGCTCATGTCGTTGTAAGGTGCTTTCTGAAGGAAATCGTACAGTACGGTTATTTATTCAGCAATAAATAAACGAAAGAATAAATTCTGTACTTACAGGATTATCTTCAGTATCGGGGAATAGAAAATAAAGTATAGACATGAGTATTTCTTCCGAAATTGGACCTTCCACCTTTTTTCGCTTCTGTGGGCCTTCTTTACCAATAACCGAAGAAATCGTAGGTATTTTAGGTTTGGTTAATATATTAAACGCAGAGCTCAAACCATGATCATTGTCACCAAAAAGCATAGCATTATTACCCAGAAAATCAAATGTATTTTTCGGATTGGAGCAAATGAGTAAGAAATCTGTTAAGTAGTTTGTAAGCAAACCACAACAGGGGAACATCGTTACTTGAACCGACCATTCTGGTGCTAATTGTGGCTCGAAATCGGTAAATCCTTCGCTATCTACTACGATGTTTTCCGACATTTGTGGCCACGTCGTAAACAGTTGTAGCTGTCTAAATATATATAATGAGTTAGACGAAATTGAAATATCACTTATGAATTTAACATTTATATGTATACATAAATCTCCTACCCAACAGGATCAAAAGTTGTTCCAAATGGAAGTTTCCCCAGTTCGACTACTCCAAGTGTCTCTCCTTGCAGGAAATCAAAATCTGGAGGTTCCTGTGTCCAATTGGTTGATGCCCAATCGCTTAATAAATAAGAAAATCTTACTGAAACTAATACCGGATCCAATCTAACCCCACATCCTTCTGTAATTTTCTGCTTAAATACAGCGAGTAAACCTACAAATGATTTTTATCTGCTAAGGTTCTGGATTTAGTCCAAACTAGTTAAATATATGTAAAATCTACCTACCAGTAAGATATTTACAATGAGGCGGTACTTTTTTTAGATGTACCATCTCAAAGTTGACGCAACTACCTCTGCCAACGCATGTACCTAAATACATGTTTTGCCACAATTCCTGAACTTGTACAAAAATAGGTACTTCGCTGAAACATGCAAATGAATCGATAGAAAACAATCAGAATATATTTTTCCAATGGTTACTTACCTATTTGTGTTATTTACGGCAATAGTTATAGAACTCAATAATATCTTTGTACGTGTTTCATCTATTATATCAAATTTTTTTCCAGGTACTAAAACAAGAAACTCCCTGATTCCAAAATAAAGTGCTACTTCTAGATGTTCTTTGAACAGGTCAGCAAAGTCATTTGAAGGATTGCATATATCTTTTTGACATTCTGTTTTTTCATCATCTTCATCTTCTAATGGCTTCGTAGCATTCTCATCCTTCTCTAATTTAAGCCTGAAGTGCTTGAATGAAAATTCAACATCTGAAATGTGATGTACGATTAAGAAATTAATGTGCATACAAAAGCGTATGATAAAATATACACTTTTAAAAAAAGGAACACAATAATACAAAATATACCCGCAAAATGAATTTTTTCCGCTTTCGTTTCCCACTCGGAATTGACAAAATCACCAAATTTCAAAGGAGGACCGTTCCTTTTATCAGACACTTTCCACTCGTGCATAATTTCTTCCAAGCGTGCAATAAAAACTTCCCATTCTGTGGCGGTCGTAAAGTCATGATGATAAATGTCTTCAATTTCGACGTTGTTCATTTTCGTTGACAAAAATTAGGCTTCGAAGTAATGTTTATACTCGTGCCATCCGAGCAACAATGTTTAGTTAGGTTATATAAAGTGACGTTTCTGAATCAGCTGATGTGCACAAAGATATTAGGTTTAGACACAAAGCGGCAGATGACACCACTATTTATTTTCCCCTTAAAGTAGATTTTTTTAATTCGCTTTATACGTAAGCGTATTTATTTTTTTTTACCTGTCTTATATTAATACAGACAAGATATGAAATATCTTCAGTATTATTTCTACTTTAAAATGAGCCATCAAACATTAAAACGCGTTACTCTTTTGTGCTCGCGCGTATTGCGTTGATACAAAATGGGGCATGAGGGGATTTCGCGACAGATCTTTTTCTATCGACATATTGATATTATCGACTTCGATTATTCCCTTGAATATCGTTCCTAAACTCGCCGCTCCATATCGTAGAGGGCGTAAGAAAACGTCTGTTTTTTCGCACGATCGGTATTTCAGTACATGTGACGCGAAGTCTCATTGTATGTCCGGTCTATCCTTATATCTCGTCTGTGATTGAACTATCTAACGACATTCTATCGCTGACAAAATTGTATCTGTGTATTTCTGATAATATGGAGAATATGATTCATTATTTACGCTAGATTAAAAGTAAAAGCTCGCATTCAAACTACATTTGTACATTATAGATGCCAGCTGTCTATTTGACAGGCAGTGCATATAGACAGAGCAGGTTATCGGAGTAGGGTATAGGATAGACACTTGGATTTGGTCCTCGGTCCACGAATTTGGCATTTATGATGCACATAAATGATTTGAGTCGAAAAGTTTAATACAATTTTTCGAAATTCGGCCTCGTTAACAAGTTATTAACTAACAAAGATCGGCCAATCACGGGCGAGCAGAAGTCGAACAGAATGCTGGACGTGCGACGAAGCGATAGGAGGATTATGCTACGAAAATCAAATACCGCGGCTAGACCTGCGTTATCGTCACGAAGTTTCGCGCTATGAGGCACTATACGCCAACCAATGTGCTCCATAGCGCGAAGCTTCGTGGCGATAACGCAGGATAACGTTTTTTTTTCGAGGAAATAAGTCATGTAGATATTTCAATTGACTATGTGACTATGTTTATCATGTGTACTGGCCACGTGACTATGACTTCAACTTAACAAATGATAGTACTTCTTATTTACATATTGCTTTTAACATTTTAAGAAAGTTACCTCGTTTATGAAAAATGTATAGAACGACACGAATACATTATTTACAAGTGTTTATAACGTGTTTTCATATCTAACTCTTTCGATACATATAATTTATTAGATTCAATATAGTTATCGAGCCATAGAATCGTTGATGAATGCGATGTCGCAAGTAACACACGCAGCAGCGGAGAACTTCCACGTTCTAAAAATTCCCACGTTTCTTGCAATCGCAATGCTATAAATTGGATCGTTCATCTACTTCGTTCTTGAATCGTTTAGTACTAAATTTTCCGTATGTGCGAACGTCATTTTATCTTCGCTGTAGAAAAAAAACTTTATAAATAAAATATTAACTTTACTATTGTCTGCAACATAGTGAGTATTTAACAAATACAGGTAGCCTATTCATTCTAACGATTCATTTTCAAAATCTATTTTTATTCCACACCCGATTCTATTAGAAGATCGGCTAGTATTTCAGTCAAAGCTTAAAGCTAACTTTAGACTAACTGAATCATTTAAACGTAGCTTTTGAGAAGCAATTTATACTTGCATTGTCCCGATCACTGTATCTAGAAAGAATGTTAATTAAATATCTTCTTTACATGTTGAGAAGTAACAAGTTCACTACCTTACGATCAAAGTAATGCCAAGTTTCGACTTTCGCACACTATAAATCGTATGGCAGATATTTACGAGCGAAGATGAGCACGTTTCTAAACGCATTAAATTTGCAAACACGTGATTTTCTATCGTCGACAGCCAACGAGACTCGTATATCGCATTACGAATTATTAAAATTATAATGACGACAACACTTCTCTGTAAAGCGAGACTCGTGAATCTTCCTAGCATGCAAAACATCTTACTCTTATACTTCATTATCTCCGAGGTATCATTATTACAATTTTTGCAAGCTCCAACCAGACACGCAAAACTTTAAACTATTGCCAGAAAACATTATCGTTATTATTGCAATGTGGTAAATTCCCAATTTCTCTAAAATACTTTATGACACGCAATAAGTGACGAATATTATCTCGTTAGCCGCGCGACATCAATTTTTTATATTAAAAAAAGAAAAACACTTCTAAACATATTCCTACGGTCACGAAAAAATAAAAGGGGGAGAAACGAGTAACGGAAGCTTCCAATGCAGTGGTTTGCAACTAACTAGTCGATCCTATCGCACTTTGACTGGAACAAATAAAACATTACGCATGTATATAACAATTTAGACGTGAAACAATCATTATAATGAAAAATCCTATAATGTTTATCTTTCATTAGTATCCAATATAAAAACTAATAAAACACATACGAATAAACGATTACGCAGAAAGAACGAATTTTATTAACAAATCAAACATCGATCGCTTGAGTTACGTTAGTCAATAAAAAAAAATTGAAACGACCAAGTTTAATTACTTAATAGCGAGTTCGATGAACGGCAGGAAGGCGAAAGGTTGCGCGTCACTGGCACTCGCGGTAGCCGGTATCGTGTCATAGGCGTAGGACACAACATTCGAAAAACATCCGTCGATTCGTCGATCAGCTGATCATTGTACTAAACGTCTACGCTAATGTCACCAATGGGTGTCCCCAAGAAGACTCCGTGGCTGAACCGCGCTGCCACGCAGTATTTCTAATCCCGCCAACGTATGTGCTTCACGCGAGCCCGACGATGATCGGGCCCGTCGAGAAATTCGAGTAATTTTAAAACTCGGGGAAAGCACCGAAGAACATCAGGATGGGTTTTTTACCGACAATCTTTGACATTTCTTACGTCATCAAGGAAATCGACTTGACATCTTAAAAATTAATCGTGTGATCGTGATTAATGCTTGAAAATTTTGTTTACGACAATGACCCGTTTTACACGTAAAACGATTTTTTGTTTATCTCGATAAACAAAAAATGTCAATCATTTAGGAGTGATACCGTGCGACGGAATACTTCGTGAAGTATAAATAAAAGTGGGGCTGCGTGCGATTGAAGGATCGATGTGTTCTCACCGGAAGTGGTACTAACGGCATAGTAATTTATTGCTTCGTACATTTGAAACGCTAACAATTTACTTACGCAAAATATTCAAATTGGAAGCTATGATACTCATCAACGTTCGTCAGCCAAAGTTACAATCCGAAAGAAATGATTTGTTCGTTAATCGTAGTTTTATTATTTCAGTATTACTCGATACAAGTTTCATTGGCTCGAACGAAATTTTTGACATCGCTCGAGCAGCATTGCTAAAAAGTACGGAAGGCCCGACAAAATCGATAAGGTGAATGGACGTTGTTGCATTATCTATATGTATACCGCACTGCAGCGGGAAGAGACTTTATCTTGAAGACGCTACGAGTACCGAACGATTTAGCAGCGTTCGCACGCCTATTCACTAAATATACAATTTAATATAAAATGAGTCAACGTTTACAATTCCAAGGCTAACGTTCGCGTACTCTTTTCCTTATCATAGCGAGATAATCCTATTTTAATCAAGGGTCAGCATTTGACTATGAACTGAAAAAGAAAAAGAAAAATAATTTTTTACCAAATTATACGTTCCCGATAAACGTAACGATTGATCGATGACAGTTGAAATTTCCTTATCGATATATGTATTTCGCAAATTACAAAGGAAAAAAATAAGAACCAAGTGACAAGACTAAAAATAATTCTCCTATTTAATATTTCCTAACGTTCGATAGTTGTTGAAACATCAACATAGATATCTATGATTGAGATTGGACTATGTTCGACGAAGGAAACTATCATAGTTCACTAAACCGCAAGAAAAGGTTGCGAATGGCACACATATCCTGAAAGGAAGCGGAAACGCAACTGGAACGTTTGTGTGTGGGTGAAGGAGAGTTGGAAACGACGAGGTCTACCGAAGAAAGCCGAGTATCGACGAAAGAAGCCGAGAAGCGCAAAGCGCGCGTACTTTGGCTTGGCCGAGGAGAAACGAAACGAGCCGAACGTCGCGGCGCCCCCCAATTATATGTAACTCCCCTCTTTCCCGGCAAGGGTTCACGCTGTTGTCCCCACCATAGACCCGTCAAAGCCGCACGTGCGAGCAACATACGCTCGTCTCGGTTCTGTGTATTTCGGAGAGGTATGCTCACACGAATTCGAACCTTTCAGTGGGTCGTTACAAAACGGCAGTGTCGAAAAAGTCGGTCGTGTCCGTAGCTTCATTTTTCTTTCTCTTTTAATTTAATCACACAAAAATGCCGGACAAAGTAGCACCGGTTGAAAGGCAAGTGATCCTGCTTCGCGCTCCAAAAAAGAACGTTGCGTCAGAAGGAAATGACAAAAATGATGGTGCGGTACAATTGAAGAAAGAATTGGGATTACTCGATGGCGTTGCGATTATCGTCGGTATCATCGTTGGTGCTGGAATTTTTGTCTCTCCAAAAGGTGTTCTCACGAACAGTGGGAGCGTTGGGCAAGCTCTCATCGTTTGGGTCTTTTCTGGTGTGCTTTCTCTAATCGGTGCCCTCTGTTATGCGGAATTAGGTAAGTCTACTGGCTTCTTTGTTGATTTTTTTATCTTATTCATTAAAAATTTCACGATTTCCATCGTGGTTACGTGCATATTGTATACTTCGAGGTCTACACGTGGCCGCACCATGCCGCGCGCAGACTGTACTGCAGATCATTGACGAAGCGCGTTACTACGATAGGCCGCGCCGCAAACCTGTCTGCTGCAACGAATCTTCTTATATGGAACGTCTTTACACGTTCTCTATACATATATTATTAAAAATTGTCACTTCTATACGACGCGAGAACGATTCTTACATTATCACGATGAATTTGGAAATTTTTTTTCTTTCTTTTTTCACTAAAAGTTCATACGAAAATAGACATTTTATTACATGATATAACAGTTATTAAGTGAGATAATAATGTCACGAGAAAGGCCGCACATTCGGAACATTTGTATTCCATCAGCAAAGAGCCAACCTTGCTTTCTTATTTACATAATCACGGCTCATCGTTTGTGTGCGATAAATATTGACAAGAAATAAAGAAAAAAAAAAAAAGAAACAATTAAAGATAACATTGCAAATGTACGATTTGGAATCACACTATTCACTTGCTTTCACGACAGTACCATGGTAAAGGCAGGTGGATAAATGATAGGTAATACTGGACTCTTGCATCATCTCATTCTAGGTGAACGACTGGTTATATGGTTCGTTCGAAAGTAACGGGTTTTCTTGGGTCATTGTCTTTTCTTTTGTTAAAAAATACTCGAGTAAAACTTTGTAATAAATCGTCGATAATATTTGGAACGAATACCTTGTCGAATGATTTCTAAGTGAATCGTATTATTTTTCTCATCGATGCAGGTCGAATATATCGTATCTCGACTATGTAACCTGAGATAAGATATTGTAAGAATTCTTTCTGAACTATATACATAATGTAGAGCATGTAATGCTCTAACGCTCTACATGTGGCAAGCTTTGTATAACACTAATTACATGTACAACTTTAATTGATTATAATTCCATATAGAATATAAAAAGAAAAAAGATTGAAAGAATAATCGATCGGATATATGTAGAAAGATAAAAACGAACGACCCATCAGAAAAGTGTAATATAAATCTTTTTTTTATGTCCACTTACGTGCCTCTAACACGAATAACCCGATAGCTCGTAATTGGTAGTGCAAAATCAAACAACCTCAACACGTAAGAAAATTCTATAGAAGAACTAGAAGACACGCTAGTTTCGTGCGTACTTTAATAAAGAAATGACCGTTCGCATAATTCATGCAATTACGTGCTATCGTTTCAAGTGTTTCGGCAAATACGATAATTACGCTCGTCGCGCTTTCATATACGAGATGTCTAGAAGCGTACACTCCCGTAGGAAATGTGTCGCGCTATATCACGCACGTGGAAATGTGTTCTTCTTTTTTTCCTTGTTACAGGTACGATGATACCAAAATCCGGTGGCGACTACGCTTACATTAGTGACGCATTTGGGCCATTGCCAGCATTTCTTTACCTTTGGGTAGCATTGTTTATTCTCGTTCCAACCGGAAATGCAATCACCGCGCTTACATTCGCACAATACATTCTGCAACCTGCCTGGCCAGGTTGCAAACCACCCTACGTAGCTGTACGATTATTAGCAGCCGTTGTTACCTGTAAGATATATTAGAAAATTTGTCTAATTAGAACGAATCCGAAAAGGATTCGGGTCTCGTTGGAATGAAATTGATGTTTTCGATAATTCGTAGGCCTCTTGACCGCGATAAATTGCTACAATGTTAAATGGGCGACAAGGGTGCAGGATATTTTTACCGCGACAAAGATTTTCGCCCTCCTCATCATCATGGTAGCCGGTTTCTGGTGGCTCTGTACCGGTCACACCGAGAACTTTCAACAATCGATGGCGGGAACGAACACCCAACCTGGCTATATCGCACTCGCTATTTATTCGGGATTATTTTCTTACTCCGGTTGGAATTATCTTAATTTCGTAACGGAGGAGTTGAAAGAGCCCTACAAGTAATTATATAATTTAATTTATGATAATCGATTCACCGAAAATTTAATAAAGTTAATTATAATATCCATACATGAATATATTTAATAGTTCAAAAGACGTCACGTTTGAGACTGTCGTAATGAAACTTTTAGGATAAATACAAGCATCAATTTGTATCACGTCACATATCAAACACGCACTGATTCCACCTGTGAATTAACGTCAAACGAAAACTTCGTGCCAACACTTGCGAATACTAGTCTTACGCGTGTTTGCTTTGCGTTTAATTCAAGCCTCATATATGTACATAACGTTACTCTAATAATAACATTATTACAGAAATCTTCCGAAAGCGATATGCATATCTTTACCATTGGTGACAGTGATTTATGTTCTCGCAAACGTCGCTTACTTTGTTGTCTTGACGCAAGATGAGATACTTGCATCGAACGCAGTCGCCGTGGTAAGTTGTTCATCTTTAAGTATAAATAATACATATATAAGATTGACTTGTCATGATTTTAACAAATTTTTTATTTACTTTATCGATGAGTTGGGAGTCGTTCGAATCAGTTTTTGATTTAATCAATTATTATTTGAGAAAGACAAATTTTCTTTTTTTTTTTTCTTTCATTTGATTATTTCTTTCTCAGACCTTTGGTGATAAATTATTAGGCGTAATGTCGTGGATCATGCCATTTTTCGTCGCATGCTCGACGTTTGGTGCATTGAACGGCGCGATATTCGCTTCCTCGAGATTGTTCTTCGTTGGTGCACGTAATGGTCATTTACCCACTGCCATAGCACTGATCAATGTACAAAATTTGACGCCAATGCCCTCTCTCATATTCCTGGTGAGTATTCAACAAACTTCGATATTTTAGCAAATGTTAGACGGAAAAAACCAATGCGTGTTATTATGCAACACGATTGATACGGATTGTCGATTTTTGTATTTATTTTAAGATAACAATAACACTAAAAAGTAGTAGGCAATGCTAATAACATTCTAGTAAAAACGATAGTACTGACAAGATAAGAAGAAAAAGAATGCTTATGCGAACTAAAAAAAATACACTTATCTCCAGATTTACACGGTACTTTTTAGTCACGCAGGGAGTTCCCTGGAGGAATTTAAAAAAAAAAGGTTAGATATTTTCCTTTTAGTTTACATCGAAATAGATGACTGAGTTATGCAAATTTTAGCATTCTACGATTTACAGTTCTTCAAAAAAGCACGATATCGATTTACTCGATTTTCTTACGAACCGATCTTCCATGTAAAATTGTGGGATAAGTGTATAGCAAATTTGACAACACGCTTTCGTTATTAATTCATTCAACAAAAATGTTTTCACGCTTTACCGAAACGAATTTTTAATTGCCTAAAAAATGAGAGGGGGGGAGAAAATTAGAAAAGAACGATTATTAAAAATTCCTTCTTCTTCTTCCTCGGTCTTATCGTTCCTTAACGTCAAGAGGTACTCATCATTATCAGAGTTAACGTACGAGATACTTGAGATTTGAACTACCGTCTTGTTTTGCGACCCGCTAATTGAGAGCAATAAATTGGATCTTTCATGTCGCTGACCGGCTCTTTGATGATAGACACAGGAAGTCTCCCTTTCGTCTTTGTTCCTTCGTTTGTGAGAACGTTATTTAACCCGAATGATCTAGAGGTCAACTCGACGTTTTAATGCTGCAACTGATACACGCGATGCGAGTCAAACTTGATGGCAATGCTTACGTTTATTCAATTTGATAACGACCCGCGTATCGTTACGATCTTTGAGATTGTTTCTAATTCTATTAAATTTTTATCTCTCGCGTAATGCATTTATAATGTATTTTTGCTAATAAAATATGTAACGTTGGTGTAAATCAGCATGTGCCATATATATTCGTGTAGCTACACCTTTGTGTACGTGTAATTATGATGATTAACATTGATGTTACTTATTATCAATATATGATAAGAACATTGTTGGACACCTGTAGACACGAGAGAGAACAATTTTTCTGCTCTTGAGCGCGAACTCCAATTCAAGCGCTAAACTGTAATTTCCGTTTCTAGTGCATTATCACCCTGGCACTTCTGATCATAGAGGATGTCTATGTGCTGATCAATTATGTTAGCTTCGTTGAAGCACTGTTCACCACGCTCTCAGTATCTGGCCTCTTGTGGTTACGTTACAAAAGGCCCGATCTTCATCGGCCGATAAAGGTATGCCATTTGTTAATTAACTTTTTCAAATCTTAATTAGTCCATCGAGGACAAGAATGTAGTCAAGATTATAATAATTGAATTGCCTTTTTAATTCGAGGTACTTTAGATGAGTCGTTCGATAGTTGTAACGTAAAATATCTCTCTTAATTTTAAAGATCTAACGGTCGTTAACTAATTAAATTTGTGCTTACAAGTCGTTCAATTAAAATGACATTTTACTCAGTACCTGATTCACTCAATATGAACATTAATACTCGATTGGTATTAAAACGCTATCGGTAATTTAATGATAATAATTTTCTCTTACTTATTACATTTTAGGTATCTCTAGCGTTGCCCATCATTTTCTTCATAATTTGTACATTTTTGGTCATCCTTCCGTGCTACGTTACACCGTGGGAAGTTGGTGTAGGGATAATTATTATTTTATCCGGGATTCCTGTGTATTGGATCTTTATATACTGGGAGAATAAACCAATGTGGCTTGTTTCGGCGTCCCGTAAGTACTTCATATTTACATTTAACTACCTACAAGCAGAACGACATACTCATTTACATGATATTAAATTTTTATTGTAGAGAAATAATCGAATCCATTTAAATGTACTTGATATTGAAGTTTTCATTAAGTTAACAACGTATTAATATTAATATTTAACTTTCAGACGATTTTAACATGTTCTGCGCGAAACTTTTCGTGTGCGTACAAGAAGAGAAGAACGATTGAACGTGAGATAGTGCCCTTATGCTGTTCTAAAAATGCAAATACATATATTTATACACGACAAAGCGGCCTAAAGAAGCAATATTCGTTTTTTTGTACGTAATTAATAACTATGGAACTTCCTCTTGGTCGTAACAGCAAACGGCGTATGAATGAATGGTTACGCGTGCCTGAAGTTGAAGTGTGAAAATGAGATATATATATATATATATATATATAAAAAGTATAGGTATATATATATATATATATATATATATATATATATATATATATACCTATACTTTTTCAATAATAGACTCGTTGATACAATTGTCAAAACGTTACTTCGAAGTGTGAACTTTTATGTACATACGTAGAATAATCGATGGTTCAAAATACTGCCAAGTTCGTGAAATTTACAAAGCATTTCGACACATTAGATTTTCAAGTTGAAGTTGAACAAGCAAGTAAAAGACGAAAGTAAACCATTAAAGTAAAATAATATTCCATTAGCGTAAACGCGATAACCCTTATTATAAAATATATTTTTACTGTAATGCAAGAAATGTGCTATAACTTGTATGAAATTAAAAATAAGTAACGAGGATAGTCGTAAAGTAACACTTTCGTGCATTACTTAATATAACTTGCAAATACAACATAGATACTTTACACATTTAACGTGTTTAAATATAGCATTGACTTATTTAATGTTAATACGTTAAGGGTACAATCGACAACTTTGGCATAATAGTAGTATCTAATTGTACATACATACTGCAGTCAATGTAAAGATGTAACCTATAGTTTCGCTATACGACATAATTAAAATTAAGACTTTTTACAAAATAATTATTGTAAATAATACATGCATCAGCCTTGAAGTCAATTATGTCTCTATTTACTATATTTAATGTACTCGGTATGAAATATTATATGATATATATATATTTATATTTATATTCTGATAAAACAAGTGACGAGTGGTATATAAATAGTAAAATAAATGCGTAAGCCTGATTTTCAAATATCTCTTGTGTATTTGCTTATTTAATATAATTGTACTTCAATATACACAATCGATCGAATCTAGATAATAACTTTCTCAACCCTTTCGATCTATGCCGCTTATACGATCGATTGCAAAGACCAAAAACTAAGTTTCTATATGTACTAATGGAATGTAAGATTTCCAACATCATTTTGTTTTATAAATTCACGCGTATCCGTCTATCGATGAAGACAAACTTGTATAAAATGTGTTCTTCTCTATATATTACATTAAAATTCATTGAATAAGTTTTAAAATGTTTTGCGCTAAAATTTATTTGGCATTCTTGATTCGTTACACATTTCTGTCTAATTTCGCGTTTATAATATTACAAATGTTATGATAATTGTATATTTCCAAAAATGTTGAACTTTCGATCAGACGAAACCTTTTGTTTGGCACGTATACAGTAATTACGATCGCTTCGTGATCAGCCAATTCTTGCTTTGAAAAATTGGTACCAATGATATAATGGTGCAAATTCTAAATTCTCTATCGTAACAACGAAGTTTGAAAAATTTGTTAAAAAATTTATATAACAAAATCTTGTAAAATCTGTGCAATATCTCAACAACGAAATCTACAAATACACATTATTGCGTATCGTATCCTATAACATTCTCTTTTTCTTCTATTGGAAGATAAAGAAGAAGAAGAGTTCAATAAAGAGTTAAAACTGCTTATTCAAAACATAATAAACCTACTCTCGTGACAATACAGAGGTAAAACAACAGTTTCACGAGAGATATCATTAAATTACATATTCATACGTAAACACCTAGCGTTTTACATTTACACGATCACCATCTATCGCAACAATATAAATTGAAAAATCCCAAAACTATGTAATAATTTGACTTTTATAGACAACACGCATCACGTATAAGGTTCTCTTTTACGTATTTACAATAGATGCACACTTTTAACAAAGTTACCGAGAATGTTCAGGCAAGGTGCATCGTTGTCTTCGATCTTGATATTTAGATTTCAAAAAGAAAAATGCGATTTTCTATACTCCTTAAACTTCATACATCACTCAACGGACATTCAACGAAACTATCTCCGAAGTTTAAGAGTAGATAAACCGTGATCAATGGCGATTTTCAAAGTATAAATTATAATAAATTCAACGGTGGAACGTTGACAAGGTCGACAAAATGATTTATGACATCATTACTCGATCGGTCATTACGATCAGCCTTCCGCGAGAGGAGGTGTTACCCATCCATATTTCTCGTGTGTCTTAACGAGGTTTCTGAAGGATTCTTCAGCTGATCGCCGATTGAACTCTTTATTCGTCTTTGGCTTTCTCGCAACTCGTCCCTAGAAAATCAAATTGATCTATGAATTGAAAGTGTCACCCTTTAGAGTCTTACAACCTTTAGAAGTTTAGCGTCTAAAGTAAAGAAAATAAAGAACTCCATGCGGACGCACCTAAAAAACATGCGTAAAATAAAAAGTAAATGATATTACGACGCGTTTCTTATCGGGAGTATCACAAACTTATGTCTATCAAATACGTGGATTATTTTCTCACCTGTCCCTTGACGATACTAGCCGCGAACTGCGTGATAACAGCTTCGATGGTATAAGCGCTGGCCCATCCTCTGGGCGTTAAAAGTTCCATGCAAATAGCTCCACCCTCCATGACGAATCCTTTCTCGATTCTTGGCGAGATAACTCTCATGAACGGTGGAGCGAACGGGAAGTTTTCTGGAAAGACTACGTGCAAAAGTATGTAGGGTATCTCGAGCTCTCTCATGTCGGCAGCAAGCTCGCTCTCCGTATCGATTTTGTGGAGTCTCACGTGCCACTCGAAGAGATTGTCATTTACGAGCTCCGCGGTAAAGGTCGAATCTCGACGGTGTTGGGTTCTTTGTATCTCGCTGAGCTCCTTCATTAAACGACGTAATCTCACTCCTTTCTCCGGGATGCCTAAGTTACCCTAAAGAATAATAAATTACACTTTTCATGATAATACTCGCGTTTATTCAAAGATTTCTACGCGATTAAAAGAGACGAGAACTACCTGAGAGGAAGCACTGGAAGATTTTTTCGCCTTAAAGAAGCAACTGCCGTGTCCGGTATGACTAGTGCCTGGATTTTCAGGCATCGAACCGTCGGACGGTGTAACCGCGTCAGGCCGATGGTGATGACGGCCAAGTAGCCGTCGCGAAGGTGAGTTCGTCGAGCTATCGGCTCCAGGTTCCTGTTCAGCAAGCTTCTCCGACGATCGGAATAATTTCCGAAAAGCGGCAACGACTTTCTCCTTCGATCTTGTAGACATGACTCGTATACGCCACGGTAAATATTTATATCGTCGATTTAAAAACGTATCTCATCCAATAACGGCTCCTGCGTCGGGTGATCTACGCAGTCACACAATGTATCTACAAAGTAGGAGAAAACGTGAGAGTCGTACGATAAGATGTATAATATCTATGGACCGTATGTAGATCGACGTTTTACACGGAACACTTTGGTATGTGTACATGGTAAACATTTTTTTAAAAATAATGTAAGAGCGATAGAACATAGATACCTCAAACAGGGGCAAACTAAGATAACGAAGTGCGTGAATGTGTGCAAGAACGTAGGTGTTTATCGAAATTCCCTGTACTCGACGAACGAATGAATCTGTCATAAGTCGACTGCGGATATTTATACAAATGCATATTTTTCTTATTGCGTATGTTTTTCAAATTTTACATATAAGGCAAATCATTGAATACGTTATATATATCCTTTATATTTTACATATTTTTATTCAGTTTTTCAGCTCTACTTGCGATATTTGATGAATCATGAATTATAATTCATAAGCATTTGCATAAATATCCGAAGTCTAGTCATAAGGCATGAGAAAAAAAAAAAGACAATATCGTTAGAACGGAAAATAAAAAAGAAAAGAAGAAATAGACTGCAATGAAACTTACTCAAAAGGCGAGTCCAAGTGTATGAAAAACTATCGCTCCGATGTCCGATGTTGTTACGTCTTCGCGATACACGATGCATAACGATTCACATGTTTTCTCTTTGTCATTCGCCATCCATTTTCCCGCAATTCGTCGTTTGAACTCGCGACAACATGAGTCTCCTTCTTGGTAACGTCAGAATCACTCACTTATTCTCCCTACGCGCGCGTTCGAGGGAAAGATTGAAAGAGAGAGAAGGAGAAAGAGAGATAGAGATAAAGAGAGAGAAAGGAAAAGAGAAAGAGAGGAGAAAGAGAAAGACAGAGAAACGATTATGCGGAGCGGTAAATAACGCAACGTAAGAGTTATACCGACTAGGAGCAAACTAGTGGACTTGTACGATACAGCGCAGTCTCCACCCTCATTGAACAGAGTAGGACGCCTTGTCGAGATACGGATGAATGCTTCGAAGGGTTGACATGGTCGGTAATGCTGCTCCGTGTCAAAAGACACAATTCCGATATCGATCCATTCAAAGTGAGACTGTTTCTCTGTTTGAAGAGAAAAACAAATGAAACAAAGTTGCATTCGGTTTCGCTTGATTCTTTTTATTATCGCTCAGTCTCTTCTATATTTGATGTTTCTTACCTTCTATTCAAATATGTACCGCAGATGTATGTAGATATAAAAATAGTTATAAAATGTGTAAAAAGCTATCTTACTTTATAATCTAATGTCGATAATAAATAGAATTTTAACGATGATATCGAATTCGTACGAAGCTTATTAATAATCGTTTTGAATATACATATATCGATTCTGAGATGGTATCGCACATCTCGTTCGTGGCGCTATATTTGAAATTTTCAAAAGCAAGAATAACGAGTGAATGTGTTTGGCGCAATTTTTATTTAGTTTTCCATGGCACTACTACGTAAGAATTTAAATATCGGCCTGAGAATAGGAATTTTAGAATAGAATTAGTTAAATAAATAAATACAAGGAAGCACGATATATATTGTATCCATGCCCATTTTAACTCTTCCCATAAACTAGGTTGATAGTGAATTAAATAATCTGTGTAATGTAATTCTCCCTGGATTATGATTATTTCCTCTTTGGAAAACCCTGTTTGCGCGATTAACTGGGTGTTAGTAATTTGGGCTGAAACTATGAATAATGTTACAGTGATAAACATTTCTTTTAAATTTTATAACCTTCGATTGAAAGTAATATGTAATGCTTACATTTTTTATTAACGTTCTGCGATATCAACTGCAGCAACGTCCAGTCTTTTAACTCTATGCTGTGATTATATATTTCATAGAAATGATCACTATGGAGAAGACCACTCTGCTTTAGTTCCAAGTCGGCAACAAAATTAATTTTTTGTTCCTCTTGATGTGAAATATAATCGAATATTGCTAATGATTGAATAGATCCTTCGAGCAACTGCTGTTTATAACATTTGATATCATACTAATGTCATAAAAATTGCGTACACGACTCAAATGAATGCCTTACCTTCAGTTTAAACTCAAAAAATAAAAAGAGTTTTACATTCTTAATTGGTACATCTGTATAAAAATGAGCTTCAAATTTTAATATATCTTTTTTCCCATCATTGTTTTTATCTATCTCTTGTACCTTAAAATATGTATAATTTTATAATCCAAATCAATGTTAACTTGTAAAAATATATGTAAATAAAGAAACCTTTATAATCGAGCAATCATCAGAAATAATATTTTCTCTGTAAGTTAGGAAAGTGGAACAAACTATCGGCGTTGCTTCTATATCCTTTTCCACTAACAATAAATATTTGTATTGAAATAATACATCTGGTGTTTCTGCATAAACTTTTGTTCTTATCCAAAATCCTAAAAACACACTATAAACTTATAAATTACCTTTTAATATATTTTTTTAATATTATTTTATGATGAATAATATACTGCACAGTAGTAAACAATACTGTCAAGTATTTTATTATATATATATATACCTTCTACATTAAACAATAAAAAGAATGGAGTGATCAACGATAATGTAACCAATAACAAAACGACCACAAAGCTTGAAGAACATATTCTAGTCTTATATTTATAATTAATTGGGCTTGAAAAAATTTCTATAGCAGTCATATCGTGACAATCGGCGTTCTTTTGACAATGTTTATTCGCCTCGTCGCTCTAGTAACAGCCATCGATAAAACTTCAGGGACTAAAGTCGACAAACGTCATCATATAATATGATAAATACCTTGAATAAAGTTCATATTCCTACTATTAGGTGGAAGCACACATCAATTTAACTACGTAAATCTATATACGATATTTAATAATTAGTATACCAAATAATTGTGTCAACTTGACTCGTTTCCTAGGAATGATTTTTGCATAAAATTCAATTACTTATTTTATTCTCGCCATTTATATACACTTAGGTGTTTTATTTTGGATTGTTCAACGAACTTATTAGATCTTTTTAGATTATACAATTTTGGTGACTAATTTTCGATTAAAGACGATTTTTAAATATTTTTACTCTGTTTTAATAATTTTGATATAAAAACGTACCGTGAGCGGACAAGGATTGGCGGCAAATTTGAAACGCATTATTCCAACAGAAAATTTTTAGATCGTAAGAGTGCATGACGTGTCATGGCACCGTTCGAGGTCTGATGTTCATTGCGATACGACGTTTCATATACTTTACTAACGCGTGTAAACCAGTCACGGGACGAGAAATATTATGAAGTGTTGCGACTGATGTTCTGATGTAGTATTCAATATACATTTTTAGTAGACAATAGATTCTCCACACGTAAATTGTGCAATAATGGCGAGAATATTAACGATATGGCTGTTGTATACGCTTTGCGTAGTTAACGAGATATCGGCATTTTACTTGCCCGGTTTAGCACCAGTGAATTTCTGTAAAGCCGAAGATGTTTCAGAATCTTGTAAGGTACATTATCTTTTGATTTTGATATATTCTCACCTCATACAATTAATTATAAAAATATTAAGCATGTTTCTACGTGCATTTGGTTAAGGTCACCTATTCGTGTTTTACGTCGATGCTTTGTTCTATCAAAGATATTTCTGATATCTTTATCTCTTAGGTTCGGGAAACTAATGTGTGATTTTCATGTTCGTAATATTTATATAGCGATAGATGTTCATTTACCATTATGTTCATAATATTAAAATTATTTAGCAGAGAACCGAATCTAAACAATGTCTTGTGAAATCATTTCCCAATTACTACTAGTATATACTAGTAAAGTTGTAATAACATTTACTAATAAAACAACAAATCAATGGTACTGTATAGTCCTGTCTAATAAATTGAATGTGAAATACTGTTTAAATAATTTATGACATATAATTAATCTCCTTTCTGCTTTTTTAGTCTGAAATCAAATTGTACGTAAATCGCTTGAATACCGAGAAGTATGTTATACCTTACGAATATGATAGGTAAGTAGAGTTATTATTCTTATTTGATTTTAAAGTACTACATACTATGTTAATGAGATACATGGTATATTTCTTTTGTTTTTACCACCCCTTATAATTTTGGAATTTTCTCCATTAGTTTTGACTTCTGTACCCCAAAAGAAGGACAGTCTCCTGTTGAAAACTTAGGACAAGTAGTTTTTGGAGAACGTATACGTCCATCTCCTTACAAGGTAAATGTTAAACAGTGTAGAAAATGAAGACAACTTCAATACTATGCCGTCCAGTAGCACCACAATGGTACCCTACGAAAATTATCGAATAAATGCTGGTGACACCACATTGGTTCATTGCGCAAAGCTATTGAACAAATGCCAAACAAAAGAATCCAGACTATGCATGCGGATGGTATAGTGTTAATATTATAAGCTATAAGTAATAAAATGTTTTTTTTCTATAGTTGGAATTCTTAAAACCACTTACATGTGGTGTCGCTTGTACTAAAACTTATAAAGGAGGAGATGAGGCTTCAGTCGAAAAGTTGCGATTCCTTAAAAAGGGAATTGCACTTAACTATCAACATCATTGGATCGTTGGTAAGATATAAACATAAAGTTGTGGTTTGTCTATAGTATTACTTGCATTAAACTATTATTTTACCTCTTCAAATTTTTAGATAATATGCCAGTTACATGGTGTTATCAAATACAAGATGAAAAGCAATATTGCAGTACTGGTTTCCCAATGGGATGTTTCACAAAAGAACCTCGTACTCAACAAGACACCTCATGCAGCATTAACGTAAATATAAATAACTGCAATTGCATTCAAAAAAGAAATTTAATAATGTGTAATATTTCTGCAGTATGTTATGATTAACCATATTTTGATGTTCATGTTACTAGGGTGCCTATAACAAGCCAAAAACATATTATTTATTCAATCATGTAGATCTTAACATAACATATCACAGCGGAGCAAGAGAAGAATGGGGTACAGGCTTTAGAGCAAATGGAGGGCGTATTATTTGTAAGCATTTGCAATAATTATCCTTATATAATGTAGTACTATATTGGTTATAATAGAAAAACTATTATGAACTTTTTACATTAAATAACTCCAGAAATTTTGTCCTTTACAGCTGTAAAAGTTATACCTCGAAGCATCAAGTACAATACTGAAGCACATTGTGAAGGTAAAGTACCTATGGAAATACCATATGACGATCTTCCTCCTGGTCAACTATTCGACATAACATACACATACTCAGTTATATTCTCTGTGAGTCTTCTTTAAGTAAAAGTCATGACACTTAAATTTCTCATTAAGGAAATACTATTACTAATACTTTTTTACAAAATATTGCATTTGTAGCAAAATGATATGATCAAATGGTCATCCAGATGGGATTATATATTGGAATCAATGCCGCATACAAATATACAATGGTTCAGTATTCTGAATTCATTGATTATTGTTTTATTTTTATCTGGAATGGTTGCAATGATAATGCTTCGCACATTGCATAAGGATATCGCAAGATATAACCAGGTATACTGGAACAATTTTTCTAGGATTCTGATATCCTAATATTTAGAATGTTTACGTAATTATTATAAAGCACATTCCTGTTATACCGTCACTTCCGTTTATAATCTTTTTTAATTAATTATGTTTATTATTTTTATTAAACAAATGATGATTATTCAGAAGTGAAAGGTTCAAAGAATGTATTATTTTGTGTGTTATTTATATTGTGTGTTTGTGTTGCGATAACGCAGACCTACTTCCAGATAGAGTCAGGTGAAGATGCACAAGAAGAATTTGGATGGAAGCTAGTACATGGCGATGTTTTCCGACCTCCACGTAAAGGAATGTTACTTTCTGTTTTACTTGGATCGGGCATTCAAGTCTTTTTCATGACTCTCGTTACATTAGGTAAGACATTAAGCTAAAATAATTTTTTAGTTTTCAAATTAATCTTCTGTATATTCTTAAATTTTTTTATAGCATTTGCATGTTTGGGTTTCCTGTCTCCTGCAAATAGAGGAGCATTAATGACATGTGCAATGGTATTATATGTATGTCTTGGAACGACAGCTGGTTATACAGCTGCTCGAATTTACAAAAGCTTTGGAGGAGAAAAATGGAAATCGAATGTACTACTTACATCCATGCTAAGTCCTGGGTATAACTTATTTTATATAAAAATATAATATTTTCTATAAGTATTTTAAGACTATATTTGATTGTAATTTTATTATTTCAGGATTGTCTTCAGTTTATTTTTTATAATGAACTTAATTTTTTGGGTAAAAGGAAGTTCAGCCGCAGTACCATTCAGTACTCTCATTGCACTTTTAGCATTATGGTTTGGTGTTTCCGTTCCATTAACCTTCATTGGGGCTTACTTTGGCTTTAAGAAAAGGGTAAAACAAATACATTGCATTCTATACGATCGTAAAATTTGAAATAAAAGCAATTACACATGTATATTATTCTTACATCTTCTTATAGCCATTGGAACATCCGGTAAGAACCAATCAAATACCAAGGCAAATACCGGAACAAAGCTTTTATACGCAGCCGATACCGGGTGTAATAATGGGTGGTGTTTTACCTTTTGGATGTATATTTATCCAGTTGTTTTTCATTCTCAATTCACTTTGGTAATTAAAATTTTTACAACAATTTTATCATGTGTTAACCGAAAGTAATTGTTTCTGAAATATCTATTTTGTTATACTTTTAGGTCTAGCCAAGTATATTACATGTTTGGATTCCTTTTCCTAGTATTTCTAATACTTGTGATTACATGTTCTGAAACTACCATCTTGCTCTGTTATTTCCATCTTTGCGCAGAGGTAATGCATTTTGTAATCTATAATTTAGCGTATTTGGTATACTATAGTAATTTTTATATTTACAGGATTACCACTGGTGGTGGCGTAGCTTTTTAACATCAGGGTTTACAGCCTTTTATTTGTTGATTTATTGCATACATTTCTTCATAACAAAATTAGATATAGAAGATGCCACATCCACGTTTCTCTATTTTGGATATACTATCATTATGGTCTACCTATTCTTCCTTCTAACAGGTAAATATACATAATTTTATATAATGTCGATAAAATTGTTTAATTAAACTGTTACTCACCATAGGTTCAATTGGCTTCTTTGCTTGCTTCTGGTTTGTGCGAAAAATCTACAGTGTGGTAAAAGTTGATTAATTGACTGTTAGTAAGCAAAAGTATAAATATAAAATGACTGTGGTACAAGATGAAATGAATGATAGCAAGAATGTCCGATAGTACAATGATCATTTCTTATTCGCATATAATTTACTTTGAAATTACACAAATTCGTTTATTTCAAATATCATTGCATACAATAACACTCATTTTGCAATCATATTTGACCAAGATTTCATTAATGAATTCATAAACTAATGTACAGTAGAACCTCGATTATTCGAGCTATTGTGGACCGACTCTGCCTCGGATAATCGAAAAGCTCGGATAATACGAACTCTTACACGTATGAACTCTGTTAATACGGGTCATTTGATCAGATCAAGACCGAACCTCGGAAAATCGCGAATTCGGTTTGAGCGGGTTCGGTTAATCCGAGTTCTACTGTAGTTACAAAAGGGGAAAAAAAGATTGACTATCGACCATTCTTGAATTTTATACAAGAAATTGAAATGCGAGCAAGGTTGCACGCACATTGCGCTCCGTATGAGTGTATTATAATATTACGATATTGCATTTGAAAACTTTAGCCATGTACCAATTAATTTATCAAAATATGTATCTGGTAAAGAAGACTTTACCTACGTCATTTGGCCTACAAAACTAAAGAACAAAAGAAAGATAAAAGGCAGGTACCACCGTTACTTTTTGCAATTCATTGTCCTATTAAAATTAGAATGATTTTGTTTAAGTTTTTAAATATCAAAAGAATGAAAATATTGTCAAAGTGCTTTGATGAAATGAAGAGTAAGTACTTGTTTCTATATTTAATTTAAAACTTTTAACATTTAATTGAAAGAGCCATTCTGGTAAAAACATTTATATAAGTCTATCGACGAACGAAAAAAGTGTAAAGCGATTAACCGACATAAATCGTCACACATTAAAACTTATTTCGTTTCTAATTAACAGTATTTATGATTGTGAAATATTTTATTAGTAATCGATATGCACACTATTACAACAATTTTGTAAATTAAAGCCATTAAAACATTAGTACTAATGATGTTATTGATATGAATAAAGATATCAAATAAGTTTATGTACATATTCCGTTAAAACCGGACAAACAAATTAAGTTTTGACGTAATAGTAAAAGCGTATAAATACGTATGTATGTTTAAATCTAAGCGATGACTGGAATCAATCATTAGTCAGAAGTATTACTTTCTGAACACATATATATTTTGTAAAGTGTTATTCATCTCTTATCTCGACTACAGGTAAATAACAAATTTCCGAATTGGTATACTGTAAAAAGTAAGCGGTAAACGTACTTCATGTCCTATCGTGTTTTACATTTATTGATAATTTTACATGTCACATTATGGAATATTGAATGTTATTATATACAATGTGTTTGCCTGCACGACTATTGAGCAGGTACAACACTAGTATTTCAAAATTCTACCACCACGTTTTGCGGTAGGGTCATAATGCGTTAACTTTGAGTTAAGTTAAGGCAAACAAGAAAGTGGATTACAAAAACAATTGCTTTTTTTCTTTTTTATCCACGTTTGTAATCAATCGACAATTGCAATTTCCATGTCGTATTATTGCTATTCATATCGATTCGAATAACTGACTAAAGTTCTTTTCATAAAAACGAAAGGAAACGAATAATTCAATTCAACGTTACGTTTCACAAATATAATTTCCTTCCATTATTCGACCAATAGTTTATTTTTTTTTTTTCTCTATTTGCCCTCACGATTCCCACGCTGTGCATACTCGTGATGTGCAGCATTACGAGCATATAGTTTATTGCATCGTACCGCGATGCATTGCAGAAAATGATGCAGCGCGTCCTGTACAGATGATCAAAACACAGTGCCACTATCGAATCTGTTCTATTGTTACCGCCACTCTGTCGAATAGTAAATGTTGTTGACCTGTAAGAAGTAAGGTTTAATGCTCAAAGCCGAGGTCTGGGAGCAAGGAAATGGAGCGTCATCATGCAAGGAAAAATGTTTTACCGTCTTGAAGCAAATTGAAATTTGAAATTACTCTCGACAATACGCAAAAACGAAAGCAATATAATGATGTCGATTATCTTGCGACTCGCATAGAAAAGAATGAAGTTTAGCAAAATATGGAAACACTAGAGCGTCATGTACTTTTCAAACAAATTAAATAGAAAGAAATTTGATAAAACAGGTAACAGAATAAGACGTCAATTCAATTAAAAAGGGAACTGTGCATTGTGTGTTCTTGTAACCGGAGTAACAGTCAAAAGTAGCATTCGTCAAAGTCTGTTTTCGTTTATGTCAGGAAAGAAAGGTACGTTTATCGGAAGTGGCGATGCAAATTTTCTATTTTCTTGGACTACGACGGCGACGGCTGTCTCTGCTTCTTTCAGCACGTCTCATCTCTTCTAATCTGCGTGCGTGTTCCGCCATGTGCTGTCTTCGCATTTCTTCCTTTACTACTATCTGCGCTCATGGAAGATGTACATATGACATTATAACATTGAACAGCAAAATTTACACCATGATTAGTTTAAGGTTTTTCCGTAATTAATCCTTTACGAGTATCATCCTTATGATTAAACGTTACTTAAGTTTCTTACTTTCGAATCGTAAAGTTTTGTATCGGAAGAACCTTACAACTTGTTTTACAAGTTTTAATCAATGCGACAATCACAATTCATACGCAGAGCGTATCAATTCATAAACTTACCTGTTCGTTTGTAAGTGGTAACCAATATATGCACGGTGTTGCTTTTGTTTTCCTGAAAAGATCATCTAAAAGTTTAGCCGGTGGTGGATCGTCTTCCTTCTTTTTGAATTTTCGCGCAGGAGCTGGAAGATGCGCTTCCAATGCTGGACTCCGACTCCTCTGCCTCCTCTTCTTATCTTGCTCCTTTTTGTCACGTTCTTTCTCTTTGACATGTTGTTGTCCATCTTCCTTACCCAAATCCCATTCTCGAACAACAACCACCTAGATTGATAATAGAATAATATCAATGTTGTTTTTATTATCTATATTATCAGGATAATGTCTCGAAATATGTACAACTAATAAATGATACTAATAATTCTTACCTTCGCCGAGTTTGTCCTTTCTTCACGTCCCCAATCTTGTTGCCATGAATCAGTAGTTAACAGTGGCTCTGTTTTACGTGAAACTGGCTGATCTTTAGACAGTTCTCTTGCCATTTCCATGTCGTCCTTTGTTGCATACTCTACGTGAAGTCTTTTTGGATTTGACACAGGCCATGATATACCATGTAATGCTTGTCTTGTTTCGAATGCTTGATCTTCATTAGCATACTGAAAATCAAGAATTACATTTTAAAAAAACTGTAATATGAATGTTAACTGATGAAGGATAAAGATTGTTTACCTCTACAATGCACTTAGATTTAATTCTATCCATCCAAAATCCATTTTCTACAATTGTACCCGTACGAGATAAAAGTTCTTTGATTTGATTCAATGTAAATGGACGAACTAAATTTTTTATCAAAAGGATATTCGTGGGTTTTGTTGCTGGTGGGCTCGGTGACTTTACGTGTGGAGGTTCTTTGACGATAGAAATCTTCCGCCTTGCTGCTACTAAATTTATACATACGATCGTAAATTAAGATAAAAAATAATAAAACTTATTCATAAGAATACATTTTTACTCATACTTATATGATTGTCAATTTTTCCATCTCCTTTCTTTGCAGCACCATTTTTCTGTGCAAGAACATCTTTTGGCTTTTGTTCATTACTATCATCACCAAGCCATTTATCGCTATCCTTGTGATCCCTTTCATCGTCATCGTCTTTTGACAAACGTACTTCGTTAATTGATAGTGGTTTTGCACCTGGCACTAGGGCCTGTGGAATAATGACAATAGGATTAAGAATAAATATATTATACGAAGAAAATTCCATAAATATAGAAGTGATAATACCTTCAGAGAGTCTGTCGAGATCGAAAAAGAAGGTGCACTATCCGTAGATAAAGCAGTACCCCATCTACGTTTTCTTGGTACAGCTTTGAACTCGTTATCTTCGGTATTATGATTTTCCTACAATAAACACATTTTTATTATTTAAATGTAAATTTGATCAAGTAAAATGTATGTGATAGTAAAGTGATATTGTACCTTATTTTGATTGTTTGATTCACCGTTGGCATTTGGATCGGTGTCTTCTTTTTTTGTGTCATTTTTATCAGCCAACATTCGCGCTGAACTGAAAAACCATATCAATATGCATGTTAAATCAATGATCCTTTAATTTTTTAAGGCATATAGTATATTAAAGTAATATTTACAATGATCTTTTCAAATTAACTTTTGCAGGTTTTTGTGTTGATGTCTGAACATCAGTCGACGGAACAGTATCCTGCTTCTCATTTTCTATTTCTGCTTTTGGCTTTATATTTTCGGAATGTTCAACTTCAGTATTGATATTATTTAATAGAGGATTAGACCTTGGTTCTGGAGATCTTGATCTTTCCTTTTGTTCTTTGCACATATCCATTGCATTTGATTTTTCTTTGCGAGTAAAAGATTCTTCTATCTTCCTTTCAACAGGCTGTTCATCTTCGGAATCAGGCGTTTCAGAATTGGAGGAATCTCTATATTTATTTCTATGCTTTCTGCGACTAGCACGCGATGCTGTTCTGTTGCTGCTACAATCAATTTTAGCGTGTTTCTCGTCATTTGATTCAGATGATGAATCTGACTTATGAGTTTTTCGTTTATCTTCTTCTTCATCATCATCTGTACTAGCTTCTTTACAGACATTTTCAACACTGGTTTCTTTATCAAATACTTCTGTTGGTTTTTCATTTTTGGGTTCCTCAGATTGGGTTTCCTTAGAAATATCAGCGGTTCTTTCCTCAGTCACATGATCACCATTTGAATTAGGAGCTGGAGCGGTTGTACTAGTTGGCTTACTGGGCTCACTATGAAGGTTTTGGTTGGAACAACTAGCCTCATTTGAATCACCTTGCTGATCTATGTTTGGTTTATCGTCAGACAAGTTGGCTGAAGTGGTTTCAGGCAGGATCTCCTTGCTATCACTTACCTCTTCGTTGGAGTCCTGACCTGGGTATGAAGAGGAGGGATCATACGGCTGTTCATTGCCACTGGACATTCTTGTACAAGATACCAGCTGCTCATCTGCCGAGTCAACCTCCTCTGCAACTCCCTCACCACTTTCTTGCCACTTGTTCGACTTTTTCCTACTTAAAGAGGTATCCGATGATGCTTCTGATGTATTGCGTTGTCTACACAACTTCAATTTTTGTATTTCACCGGGGGATGCATCGGCTCTTGCCACTTTCCAGACAGAATCACCGTTATTGTCCTCCTCGTCCTCTGGTGACTGTGCCTTGATTTCTCCTTCAGTGGATGAAACTTTCTCTTCATGGCTATCTGATACCTGCTCTAATTCCTTATTCTGAAGACGTGTCTGTACCTGAGACGTTTCAGTTTCTTTTGTACAAGTAGCACTCACTGTAGTTGCTTCAACAGTATCCTGCTCTGGAGATGTAGATGGTGAACGCTTTCCACGCCTGCGTGTTGATTTTCTTGTTGGTTTTTCAACTTTCTTCTCTGGAGTTGCTTTTGCTTTATTTCTTTCGCTCTTACGCCTCATGCCTAAAATATACGAACATCCATGCATTAGTACACATATACCGCAAATATATAGTATTAATATTAAGTAATATTACTTTATATCAAACAAATATTTATTTACAACTACAAATCGTGAACTATATGAGCTAAAACAAGGTATACCACTTCTATCGCATCAATCAATTTCCATATAACAATCAACTTTTTTATATTTCTTTATGAGTTACATATATTTCACATGAACGCTAATCAAAGTTATACTTTGTTCAATATTATGAAAATACAACAAAAAGATAGAAGAAGTATGGTCTGCAATAATGTTCTGTACATAAAATAAACTAAGGAATAAGATTTTATTACATTATCTTATTGAACTGATAACAAAATCGTAGTACTCTGTGATATATCTTTGCGTGTGCGAATACTGTTAATTTTTAACATAACTCGGATTATTTTTATCATACCGCACGTAATTATGATCCCTGGCATAATATCGCCAGGATTAATCGACGATGGTCGTATCAGATATTAGACGGTTTGCATTTAAATGATTAGCGTTGCAAGCGGCAGTTTGTGGTTACCCGAGAAATCGCGGGAGCATTTTTAGATATTAGCCGATAGCCAAAACTTACTCAAAAATATGTCTCGTCCGCGGATAATGCTTCTGCCACAATCTAACGTCTCTTCCAAGTGCTTCACTGATTATAAATAATACGCTTCGACAGAAACAACGATTCCAACGACGCTATTAACAATCGGCCGAGTTACCGTACTCGCTCGATCGAGCATGAAGTTTCTGTACTATATAAGATAGGAATTTCATATATAGCTTCTCATGTATACTGCATAACGATCCTACTGTAGAATGTTGGAACTACTTTCTATGATGTGCCACAAAAAGGCTAGTTCTCAACTTTCAAAAAGTTAGCGCCTTATTGGAGTATATTTCAATTTCTCTTTTATGCAATCGATTGTTCATCAATTGACGATTTGTAGTAAGTTAAACAAATTTGGCTCAAATTTTTTAATTTTTTGGAAACCCCATTTTTTTATTACATATCTTGCCTTTACATTTCAAAATAAGAAACTTTTGTCTACAATATTTTCTTCAAATCAGGCATCTATGGAAGTTATAAGTTCAAAGTTGCTATGCATAGTTTCTAGCGACTGAGTCGTAGCGTTTGAGCGTCGCGATCCTTGCTCGAAAAAAACATGCGAAATGTGGTTTGCCTTTCTAATACAATAGGAACGTCACGGAAACGTCATGGCCACCAGGGTGTGGACACTCCTTACCCCCACCACCTTGGCAATTTAACGTAGTCCCCGCCGTTCACGCATGCGCATTGTGGAAAATAATCAACTGGAGGGCAGCACTAACGAACGCAAAGCTGCCAACCGTGTTTATTGCTTCTGTTCGTATAGTAACTAGCCTGCCGAGGTCGAGATCCCCGAGTAGAAGTGTAGTCCCCGAGTAGGACTGCAATACCCGCTAGCCCCTTAAACCTGTTGACCCGTTAGCCTTCTAAGCCCGCGATCCGGCTAATTGGAAGGGGCACATAAGATACATACATGTTTGAAAAGCCGTCTGTTTAATAAATAGTGAGATAGATTCATTCTTCGAAATTGTTTATCGTCGTTTAACAATACTTGAAGGAATATGCAAGTCGCGTTTCGATAGTAAGACCAGTTCGGAAGTTACAACAGTTTAAATCTTAAGATTCATCTCAGCATAAAGTGCAATATAATAATATGTTATTATTTATTTTATGTGTATTTGAATAATATTTAAGTATCGTATTTATTTACAATATAAATTATTATACATTATAACAAAAGTGCGTCCGATGTATTAAAAGTTATAATTATTCTATGATTTATATTACTTTCCAACTATTTGTAAAAATGTACATATATAAAATTGATATAAATAAACAAAAATAAGATACATTGCAAAAAATACTGGAATTTTTAATTGAAACCATGAATTAACCATCCAATTCTCTTATTTGTTCAACTTCTCGAGTTATTGCCTTTTGACGAAAACTCCATCAATGGAGAAAGTATCAGGAGAACATGAGCTACAAGGAGGAATTCGGATTTCAAGACCCACCTCTTCAAATAGTATGCTTTCCTGGTAGAAATCCCAGTTTACGGGGAATTTGCCGAATCGCTGAGAATCGAGAAAGTAACATGAGAATGTGAGCAGTAAGGAGAAATTCGGATTTCACGTGCCACTTCTTCAAATAGTATGCTTTCCTGGTAGAAATCCCAGTTTACGGGAAATTTGCCGAATCGCTGAGAACCGAGAAAGTATCATGAGAACGTGAGCAGCAACGAAGTATTCGGATTTCACGTGCCACCTCTTCACATATTATGGTATCCTGTTAGAAATCCCAGTTTACGGGAAAATGTTCCGAAAGCGTTCGTGAGGACATTGGCAGCGCCATCTAGCGGTGGAGAGAAGAGGCGAAATTTCATGCGTTTGCAAGGTGTCCCTTTAAAACACTCTCCTGGTCGCAACAATTAACCGATTCTTATGAACGATACCTTGTTGGAAAGCTAAAAGAACGGCCTACGAAATGGCTATTATAGAATTTTTTTAATAGCTCAGTTTCAGTCTCTAAATCGCACTTAAACTTTTCAAATGTAATTTTTATGTTGACGCTAACGTGTATAAAAGAATCTATTATAGCTATCTTATAGCTTATTCTTTTACCTTTCCAACGGGCTATTGATCGTAGAAATCGATCAAGAATTGTGATCAGAATTAATTCTTAAAGTAAATCTCTCGAATGTCGATAAAACAGGGTCTCAATTGCACGCTGGCGCCATCTAGCGGTGGAGACAAGAGGCAAAATTTGATGATTTTTCAGGGAGGTCTTTAACAAATTCTCCTGGTCGCTATAATAAACCGATTCTTATGAACGATACCTTGTTGGAAAGCTAAAAGAACGGGCTACAAAATAGCTATTACAGAATTTTTATAATACCTCACTTTCAGTCTCTAAATCGCACATAAACTTTTCAAATGTAATTTCTATGATGATGCTAACGTTAATAATAAAATTTGTTATAGCTATCTTATAGCTTGTTCTTTTACCTTCCCGACGAGCTATTGATCATAAAAATCCATCAAGAATTGTGATCAGAATTAATTTTTAAAGTTAATTTCTCGAAAGTCGATAAAATAGGGTCTTAATTGCACGCTGGCGCCATCTACCGGTGGTGAGAAGAGGCAAAATATCATGCATTTGCAAGGGGTTTCTTTAAAACACTTTTCTGGTCGTAATAATTAACCGATTCTTATGAACAATACATTGTTGGAAAGCTAAAAGAACAAGCTATAAGATAGCTATAATAAATTTCTTTAGTAACGTTAGCGTCAACATAAAAATTACATTTGAAAAGTTTAAGTTCGATTTAGAGACTGAAAGTGAGGTATTATAAAAATTCTGTAATAGCTATTTTGTAGCCCGTTCTTTTAGCTTTCCAACAAGGTATCGTTCATAAGAATCGGTTAATTATAGCAACCAGGAGAATTTGTTAAAGACCCCCCTGAAAAATCATCAAATTTTGCCTCTTGTCTCCACCGCTAGATGGCGCCAACGTGCAATTGAGACCCTGTTTTATCGACATTCGAGAGATTTACTTTAAGAATTAATTCTGATCACAATTCTTGATCGATTTCTACGATCAATAGCTCGTCGGAAAGCTAAAAGAACAAGCTATAAGATAGCTATAACAAATTTTATTATTAACGTTAGCATCATCATAGAAATTACATTTGAAAAGTTTAAGTGCGATTTAGAGACTGAAAGTGAGGTATTATAAAAATTCTATTATGGCCATTTTGTAGGCCGTTCTTTTAGCTTTCCAACAAGGTATCGTTCATAAGAATCGGTTAATTGTTGCGACCAGGAGAGTGTTTTAAAGGAACACCTTGCCAACGCATGAAATGTCGCCTCTTCTCTCCACCGCTAGATGGCGCTGCCAATGTTCTCGCGAACGCTTTCGGAACATTTTCCCGTAAACTGGGATTTCTAACAGGATACCATAATATGTGAAGAGGTGGCACGTGAAATCCGAATACCTCGTTGCTGCTCACGTTCTCATGATACTTTCTCGATTCTCAGCGATTCGGCAAATTCCCCGTAAACTGGGATTTCTACCAGGAAAGTATACTATTTGAAGAGGTGGGTCTTGAAATCCGAATTCCTCCTTGTAGCTCATGTTCTCCTGATACTTTCTCCATTGATGGAGTTTTCGTCAAAAGGCAATAACTCGAGAAGTTGAACAAATAAGAGAATTGGATGGTTAATTCATGGTTTCAATTAAAAATTCCAGTATTTTTTGCAATGTATCTTATTTTTGTTTATTTATATCAATTTTATATATGTACATTTTTACAAATAGTTGGAAAGTAATATAAATCATAGAATAATTATAACTTTTAATACATCGGACGCACTTTTGTTATAATGTATAATAATTCTTATTGTAAATAAATACGATACTTAAATATTATTCAAATACACATAAAATAAATAATAACATATTATATTGCACTTTATGCTGAGATGAATCTTAAGATTTAAACTGTTGTAACTTCCGAACTGGTCTTACTATCGAAACGCGACTTGCATATTCCTTCAAGTATTGTTAAACGACGATAAACAATTTCGAAGAATGAATCTATCTCACTATTTATTAAACAGACGGCTTTTCAAACATGTATGTATCTTATGTGCCCCTTCCAATTAGCCGGATCGCGGGCTTAGAAGGCTAACGGGTCAACAGGTTTAAGGGGCTAGCGGGTATTGCAGTCCTACTCGGGGACTACACTTGTACTCTGGGATCTAGACCTCGGCGGGCTAGTTACTATACGAACAGAAGCAATAAACACGGTTGGCAGCTTTGCGTTCGTTAGTGCTGCCCTCCAGTTGATTATTTTCCACAATGAGCATGCGTGACCGGCGGGGACTACGTTAAATAAGGCTCCTATGCTTATGCATTGAGTGTCCATACTCTGATGGCCACTAATGGCCACTAACGAGGAAATTAGATTTTTTTACTTCATACGGTCAAAATATTATATAAAGATATTTGTCGCTTTTATTTTGCACGGTAGACGTTGGAATAAATAAAAAAATATTATTCTTTTTAACGAATGAATATGCAAACAATATTATAGTATTAATAACAATAAAATATCTTTAGTAATATGCATTACATTTTGTATTATAAATTTATGCTTATTCTTACATTAACTTCGTATGGTCGGAATCTTTCCGCAACTTTAAAGTTGCAATTTTTGTAAATCTGAGAAGTACTTTGGTCAGCACTTACGTATAATCTACATCAGTGTTTCTTAAATCTTTCCATTTATTAATTAACGTCATGATTTTAAATATTACAGACTGCAAGCAATAATATATTTAATTAAAAATATGTAACAAATATTTTGATCCGTAAAATACTGCTGTTTCTTGGAATATTATTTGAGAAACACTGATCCGTATTATTATATTATATCGCTTGTCAATATTACGTAAATATGTTTCGCTAAATCTATATTTACAAATATTTATAGAGTGTAACAAAAAACAAAACAAGCAAGAGCTTCGTGTATGTGTTTGTACAGAAGCATGAAGTTGCAGCTGCACGAGCATCATCTTTCCTTTCATTAGGTTGTGAAAGACAAACATTCTCGCATTCCTCATCCTCGCATATATCACAAAGCGTTGCAACTCTAGGTTCATAGAAGACTCGTGCTCTTCTTGCTAATTCATGAAAAAAAATGAATATTATTATATCAACGACATACGTAATCGATGCATACACTTGAAAACTTACACGAATCGTAGTAGTCATATATAGATACAGGCACTGGTTTTTGCATAGCTACTTTGTGTGTTCTATATGCAGACACGGTAGGACAGTACTCGTGAACAACCATCTGCAATTATATTATATTTTATGAAGAAATTAAAAACATATTTTCTCATATATTTAACTATATACAAACCTTGTCAAAGTACAACACAACCATGGTATCACCATTTTTAGTTTCCACCCGTTTAACATTTTGTGATACTTCAAGACTGGGTAGAGAATCTCTATCAACTGTAAAACCTGATGGCAAACTAATTTCCATAACAGCCATGTTACTTTCGTTAGCTTCCTTTGTTGGTACAAAACTGAGAACATAAAATGTTTCTATTATTCGCTACAACTTTATAAATAATTAATTAATTTCGTTAACTTACTCGTAATATGTAAATATTTACATACCCAGAACATATAGATAGTTGCAAGTGATTAACATTAGAGTTTCGATCAACCTGAGGATCCAAAGTAAACAATGGCCATGCACCAGTTACATTCAAATTATATTGGTATGAGACTTGAACTATAGCAAAACCATTACCACTAGCAGTGACATTAATAAAACGAGTTTTCTTTGGAAGCTGCAAAGTAGTGTTATAATTTATAATATTATTGTATTTTCCTTTATCTACATTGTACTATATAGACTAAAACTTACAATTTGTTTTTGAAGTATCATAGTATTGCTAGGATTAATACTCATCTGGTTTTGCCCTCCTTCATACATAAATTTCATGGAGATTGAATTTTCTTTTACTATTAATTTTTCACCTAATTTTGCCAATGCATATATACCAATTACAGTATCCTGAAATTTATATAAATCTTCTGTTGCAGATTGAATTTCTACAAGTTCTTATGTATAAAAATAATATAGGCAAACTTACTTGTGTCGATGCAAAACCACCTTCAGAATTCCTTTGTTTGACCAACCATTTCATTATAGGAATAGCATCAGCAACTAAATTTCGCCGGATATATGTAAGTAATGTGTAAGACGTCATTTCTACATCTACAGATCGTGGTAAAGAATACCATGGATTTTTGTCATCTTCTTTAATTGGTTTACTCCACCATCTAAGATCATCTTGTGCCAAAGCTTTGGATTGCAATGCATTAAATGCATTTGTCTCATATGGATGTTTTGCCAAATTTAAGACATATGTACATATACTTAAAGCATATGGGTCATCTAGACCTTCTATATTTCTAACAATATAGTCAACACCCCTATTGATATTGTTTCTATATTTTTCAATTGCATCCTAAAATAAAAATAAAAATACACTGAATTGAATACTTTTTGATGAAAAACAATATTATGCTTTATATAAATAATACTTACTGGATTTTCAAGGAACGCAAGTAGTGTGAATGCTGTTAATGCAAGACCTTTTGCTGCTCCACCTTGCATATCGCGGTGACTAACTCGTCCTACTTCAGGAAAACTGCCATTTTCAGCTTGATTATTGGACAGCCATTGTAAAGCATTATCTATTACTACATTGTCGATAGTTATATACTCTGTTGCTTGTTTGAATGATTTAGCTACGAATGCAGTAAGCCTAAACAAAAATAAAAATAAAAATCTGCCTTAGTATGGCAAACAATTCAAAATAATTATGTATTGTCTGTGTACCATGTACTTCCATTAGGGTCTGACATGCCAAATGCACTAAACGATCCATCATTATGTTTGTATGTAAGTTCTTGTTGATACCCAATTTCTAAGTATTTTAATGCTTTAGCTTGTATTGCTTGTTTCAATTGATTAGTGTTCTATAAATAAATCATTACCATTTTTACATTTATGCAAGTTTTGATAAAAACAAACATATGTATAATTCTATTACCTTAAGATAATTCAGTATAACAATATTAGGCACAAAGTTCAGCATATTTTGTTCACCACATCCATATGGCATTTTAATTAAATTTGCCAAATTAGGTATACTAGGCCCCAAGATATCACCTAGAAAATTAATACATTTAAATCAACATAAAAATGTTATTTACCTTTGTATATTAGATGACAAATAATCTGAAAAGATATAAAGATATCATTATTATTACCTACTGCAGATATTACAATATGTTCTGAGTCTGGTACTATATTTTTAGGCATTTCAATGGTAAGATTTGTGTGCACATCTCTTGCACTTCTTAAATCTAGAAATACTGCCCTATTTATATATTGTGTTTCACCTTCTGCCTATAAAAGTAAATAATGTATTATGACATCTATATCTATTCCAAAATCAGATTATTTATTTATCAACTAGAAATATTACCTTCACAAGTAATTTGTGCTCAACACTGTCTCCTGCTAATATACTCTGTGCTGTGGCTTTGATTGTTATGTAACCAAGTTCTCGTGGAATAATCATAAATGATACACTTTCACCAGAATTAGCTTTGATTTCCAATTTCTTTTTACGATACAGCTCTAATTCTGCAAAAATACAATATATTTTACATTGTATTGTTTAAATAATTAAGGGACAATACAACAAGTTTATGGAACTTACTTGGTGTGTCATGAACTTCATTGGAAATCTCTGCAAATTCAAACTGTCCAGTATTCTCTAGTAGTACATCAGATACAACATCTTTATTCATATAATTAAATACTACGATCTGTATAGCGACGATTTCTCCTCTTATTACAGAATAAGGCAAATTCATAGAAATAAAGAAGGGTCTAAAAACTTTTAGCTGAAATAACATTCACCACATGATTTATAGCAAACTATTTGACATGTATGTCATTACATTATTGCAGAATACATAATATGTATAGAATTACCTTTCTTGGTTCTTTAATGAGACCTAATCCATGTACATCACTTACAGAAAATGCTGTAAGTACCCAAGATGTTATAGAATCTGGTACAGTTCGTCGAAACTCAGTCTCTCCCTTAAATCTAGAAAAAAGAAAGTGAGCTTATTTCTTTTCTCATAACAATTAAATATCAAAAATATCTATTGCTTATATGTAATGAAGGAATTGAAATGTCGTATATCATATATTGTGTTCAAGTATATAATATGTGACAAGTGTTAAAAAGAAAGTTCTGTTATGTGTTTTCAATAAGAGTGTAAAGAGTATAGAATAATGCATCACTGTAAATCTAATTATACTGACAGTGCCAAATCTACAAATAAAACAAAGCAGCTTCAGATCCTTTCTTCCTGCACTCTTTGTACAAAAAGACACTTATTGTGTGACATGATAGAATAATGTTATTTACAGAAAAATATATGTTTGTTTGTACTTATATATCAATGAAGTATACATAAGCATGCACATACAAGGAAGTATACAAGATACAAATAAATACCCTGAAGAGAAATTTGTGAAAAGCCAGGTGTTTAAGATGTCATGCATAAGGAATACACGGGGCTTATTCCAAACAGGAGTTGGGATGCGAGAGAAGGCATAAGGACCTGCCAATGGTGGCCTTGTTGCTAATCTGAGCGTTACGGGTGGACCAAGGTCTGGTCGAAGCGTAGACGCTCCATGAGATGAGCCTTCTAGCCTACCTTCCCAATTTCCTGGGTGTCCTGTAATTTAACTATGTGTATTCAAGATGATTATGTTACTAATAATGTGAAATACAATTACATGTATAAAATAAATTCAGACATCAGCTATGGCAATATTTATGAATCCTACAAAAAAATTAAAATTTTTTTACTTTTACTAAAACATATTATGTTGTATTTATTACAAATAGTAAGTTTTCTTATATTGAGCAATTATACATGAATTAGATTTGTTTTAAATTATTCAATTTACTAGATATTACACATTTAATACAAAATGGATGCACGTAAAACATGTTATTGATGTTTGTTACACTAAAGAAAATAATTGCAAAGTCAATCACAATGCCATCATGTATAGTACTCCATGCCGCCAAATAAAATTAGTGATAAGCTCAAACAGCATAGACAGTTAATAACACCCAGTTAGGAAAAATAGTAATAGGAATGTGTTTTTAAGGAATTAGAAAGTATTATAATTTCACTGTTGCCGACCAATGATGTTTAAAATGAATAATGCCACCAATATTGTAATTATTAGAACAATGGGAGAGTGGTATTTTAGCATCTTAAAAGTGTAGTTTGTATACATTTTTATGAAGAAGAGAACTGAAGTGAAAATCTATGTTATAATTAATTAATTAAATGGAATTACCCAGCATCAAGCGCTTGCCAAAGCCAAGTTTCAGGGAAGTTCTTACGAACAGTGACCTTCGTGGTTGAAATGGCAGGTACACCTGCACTTTCAGCAGCATAAGGGGCAAAAGCTGCTTCCAACGCTACGCTATTTCTGTAGTATACTATGCACATACAAGCATTATTAAATAATAAGGATTGTGGAAAAAACAAGCCTAATAACAAATATTTAACTCATTACATTTACGAAGTAATACTAAACACTTGTTTTACATCAAATTAAAGACAAGTATAATACAATTGTACTACATTATATATCAATATTGTAAACAAATATGTTAAATAAAAATAAAGATTACTTTTAGCTTTATTATGTAAAAAAATAAATGTACTTACTGGGTGAGAAATATTCAAAAAGATATCCATTTGTTATAATCACAGCACCAGTGTTCTAGTTAATACATTTCATTATTAAGTTTACTTTTCAAAAAGATTTAAAACACACAAAGGATAATATAAAAGTGATATTGATATTTACCATGAATACATCTTCTGCTGTACCTGAACCAGGCCTCCAGAATGAACGATAAATGTCTAAGTCTGAGTATGGAGGTTCTTCTACTGAATCATACGACCTTAATTCCTTTTCTACTTGTTCCTATAAAATATATATTCATGTATTTATTTGCTTACTAAATTATTGTTTATTAGATACATTACATACATATGATATATCGTTCCCAGACTTCAATAAGAGCGAGCGTTGGTCAACACCTAGTATTCCTACATATGAATTTGGTTTTGAAGTGATTGTCAAAGTAACATCATTTCCTGGTTCGACTTCTCCTGGTGCTACTTTAATATCAACCTTAAAAAACACAATAAATTGTAATTATTATAGTGCCCACAAATTATTAATAATAAAGTATATATACATACAAAATTTTGTAATACTCCCTCAAGTTCTACGTCTAATGCATCTGCAATAACTTCCCCATCGTCTCGAATATAGTACACAATTATATGTGCTGTAGGTGCCATTACATATGTGGCTAAAAATCTACAATTTATTATTATTTTATTTACATTATTATTTTTATGAATTATGCATAAAGAAATAATACATGTTATAGTTTTACTTACTTAAATGTTATTGTATGTTTATCTTGTCCATATATAGAACCTGCATCTAAAATATCGCCACGACCAAGAACTTCATAACTCAAGTATTTAAGTGGAGTTGTGGAATTAACTTCAATTTCAACTTCGCGATTTACCATAGGATTTTCTGTTTTTAAGGCAGCTTGTATATATTCATTACTACGGGACATAGCTTGAGTTGCAGTAGAGAACCACTCATACAAGTTTAAATATTGTGCCTGATAAAATCATTCAAGTCCATTACTTACATATAATTACTATTAGCAGTTAATTCTACAAATTTTCTAGTATACATTTTTACTATCAATTTTTGTACCTCAATGTTAAATGGAATAGAGACATTATTCCTAAGATTTGGTGGATATATATCTAACTGTATCATGCCATGTTTATCAAGAAATCGTGTAAAATTAGTAAAATCTGATTGATTGTAAGTAAATCCATATGCTATCAAAACAGGATTTTTTGTATCTTGTACAGGAGTCCCATCATGGTAGGTTAATTTGATCTGAAAATTTTTTAATGTACATTATTTCTCAGTCAATATAGTATGCAAAAAGTTGTACTTACAAATGCTGTATATTTCAACCCTGGTTTATAATACTCGGATGTTTTTATTAATTCCATTGTATATTTATTTTTATGTAATGTCATTTCCGTTGATACATTCTGCCTTCTACCAGTTAATTCTTCTTCGACTGTTGCTTCAATTCTAATAGGTCTTTCATGCTCATCTGTAAGTCTACAACATGAATGATATTTTGTAATCACATTTATTTTAAATAGTTATTACGAATTTCTTTTTTTAAAATACCTGAGTTCTGAAAAAATATCAAAATCTACAACAACCTTCCCATCAATGGGTACAACTTTTCTGACAGGTTGCTGGAAAATTGGTTGAATAACTCCTGAGAAAATATTTGGATAAGCAGTTATAGTAGCTTCTCCCTTAACAGGTTTTCCATAAGTGTACCTAAGGAATATGTAAAATGGTATGTCACTTTTGTTGTTATGTATTTGAGTCACCATATACCATAATCAGGTACTTACTTGGCACGTACTGTAGCAGTAATTTTTGACTCTTTAAAGGTTGCATGTTTAGGTGCATCAATAATTACTTCAAACTTTGGAAGCACATACTCAGCAACTTCGAATTCTTTCTCAAATGTTTGATCACCAACATTTACTGTAATCTTCCAGGTCCCTAAAACTGGAGATGTAGATAATTCAAGTTCAGCACTAACAATGCCACGTACTATAGGTTGCTGATTCCATTGTTTAATACGATTGCCACGTCCATCCTACAAAAATAAGTAAATTTATGTTTATATGATATTTTGATTGGATTACTTTTATCTGTTGAAAATTTTACTTACTGTGATATAGACATCTACTTGTCTAAGAAGGCTTGGTCTTAATCTAGAATCTAATATGAGACAACGTATGAGAACTTTATTTCCAGGTTTATATATTGCTCGATCCGTTTGTATGAAAACAGAATAACTCTTGTGTACATATTCAATGTCCCTTGATTCAGAGAATTGCAAGCCAGTTATGCCACGTGTAATGAGTTTATAATGACCTGGACTAGTATCTCCGACCTGCCAATATATATAAAGTTTTAAAAAAGTGAAAATACGCTATGTGTAACTAATATTTGAATTTATAACTTTTCATCTTACATTCAATTTCACAATTTTTGTTACATATGGCTGCACATTAACAATTTGGGATACATTAAAATGATCCCTATTATCAAGATTTCCAGATAATTCAATATATACATCAGCTGTTGTTGAATAACCAACAGTGGTTACAGATACATGGTATTCAGAGTCAGGCCGCACTACCTTTGGTGCAATAATAGCATAGTACCTTTAAAAAACAAAAATGTTATTCAGGTATGCAAGATATCAGAATGAAGAAATGGGATGCAAGTATGTGTGCACAGGATACTATATAATATATATATATATATATATATATAATATAGTATATATGTTAAATAATATCCTGCTTTTATAGCAATTAAATTGTACATATTCACAATTCTATTTACTTACGCTCCTTCGTTTATTGTTATTCGAATAGCTCTTGAGTAAATAAAGATATTAAAAATCAAAAGTAATGAGATGATCACAGTGCATACATAAATCAATTGAGTAGAGTAAGCGAATACTTTGGTTGGTTTCGAATTTGATGTCAAATGCATGATTGTTAATATAACTACATATACTAGCAACAAAGTAATGAAAAATATGTTAATTCATATTGCTTATCTTCACAACCACGAAGTGTAATGCAGTATAAAAAAAAATTGTAAACAAAGTATCTACTACGTCGCGTGTAGCAGTGTAGTATGTTTTCATAATGGCGCCCAAAGGAGATTCCCACCGCTAATGACAGGGGAATCCCATCTTCAAACGTGTTTCTTATTTATGGATGAATGGAAATAAATGTATACGTCGCGGTAAAATTAAAAAATCAATGATTTTTAAACATTTCTGAGAATCTAGAAAAATATCGGTTTATTTAAAATAAACATTAGATTTTTTTAAATTTTTTAATGATATCATAGTAGCTTTATTACTATAATTTTTAGGTTATGTTACAATCTTTCGAATTATTAATATATGTATTAATTACTGTTTTGTTATTCATATGTATAAACTTAATCGAATAATTAATTAAAAAATTCAATCAATGAGGACATGCCAGGAATTTGCTCCCGCTTGGTGACGCTACTAGAAAAGGAAACCTGACACGTTTTATTGAGTGTGTTGTTTCATCGCATTTTTAGAATAAATTATAATTCCATGGCTTAAGGCCGAAAATAGAAGAAGAATAGAATATCGGTTGACAGGTCCCCATTGACTGCAGCGCCACACTTTGAACTACGCCAAACATCTCCCCATTTCTGATAACAACCACTAAAATATACTAAATATCAATCAAGTGCGAATGTAGAAAAAGACACATGCGTGTTACAAATCAAACAAGTTGCGTCTTTTTCTGCAGACAATACACTGAGGAGCTTTAAAACATCTCTGGCTTTGATGAGTAAAATACAAAATGTGACGATCGCTTTCAATTTTTCGGAATATTGCTAAATCCCTAAGAAATTCTCATTGATTTATCAATTTCACTGCGAAATATACATATACATATATATAGCTACGTACGGTTCAGTTTCTGCATTGGTAACTACTCCTAAAAGAAGACAAGTGAACACGCATAGCCAATCCATTATCCAAATATTTCATCTGAAAAATAACATTTGATAACTCTTAACAATATAAACGCACAAAACAATATATTTCTTACGTCACGTTCAAGATAATTAATCATAATAATGTGCTCATGTAATGTATGTACATACGTCATCACGGATATTCGTGCACCTAAATACAATAATATTTTCCAATCGTGGGTTTTTACATTTTTAAATTATCTACGATAATTATTAACGCGGATTTCCCAAGTACGATTACGTAATTTGAAAACGCAAAAATATGTCGTTATTAGCCTTAAGTCAATGGAATGTATGTACAAAGCTAATGTTTTTTCCAAATAGGTAGATTTACTGCAATGGTACTTAAAAAAAATGATTGTGCGAGTACCATAAAAGATAATGTTCGAAAAATCAATTATTTATTTAAAGATATCGCGCTTATTGTGAACGGACATCCTATGAAATAAGTCATGATAATCACTATCTACCTACATGCTGAACAACAATGAAACAGGAAGCTTTGAATGCATCTGTATTTTTTTATTCGTATCTCATTCTTATTATGATTAGATGTTAGATAAATTAGATATTGTATAAATGTATGTTACCGCATGTTCTTATTACGTAATTTTCTTTAAATAAAAAAAATTATAATTTGTTATTCGAGAACTTAAATCGATTATCGTTTCGTTAACAAAAAGTCAAAGCAATGATTTTCTCTAACGGAAAAAGAAAACTACTAGTGATCAAGTGAATTTTGTTCCGACGTACCATTACGTCCTTTTAAAGATAATAACGTAGTCTCGCGAATCCCACAATATTGAATGAACACAATAAAATAGAAACTGCTTACACCGTGTGACACTTTCGTTAGTGTTCGAGTGAGACACTTCGGAATATCCGCTTTCACGGTTTATGTACTGGAATAAGTTATAAAATACGGTTGCTACTTTTCTCGTCATATATCTGTAATCCTACCTTACTCCTTCTTCCTACTTTTATCTGTACATTTATAATACAACTTTCCCATACGCCCATATGTATTTAAAAATATAATTTTTTAATCAAAATAAATTTAAGTTATACCGTAAAATGCACACGCTGATATCATTAAATTTATAAACGAATAATCGATCTAAAAAAGATAGACAATAAATATCCAAATTTCCAAATTCTTACTCAAAAATTAAACGACATCTCTTGATTCTTAAATATTACGGGAACAAACAAGATCGATTAAATATAATTTTTCGTATAATTTCAAGGAGATGGCAAGATGTAGGCTTCAAGTTTAATCAGGTTGCGGCGACAGGATAGCTGCACGCTATACTTGCAAAGACCTAGATTTGTAGTTTAAACCATCGAGATAATTCCCGGCGCTGAACCATGAATCCTTTCGTAGAACAACGTCATTTCGCAAAATAAATAGAATGACTCACCAGCCGTTGATGCAGCGCGTCTCAAAACGCCACCTTTGGCAATGCCAAGACGCTTTCAGTCGGGTCTGGGTTTAAACGTGTACTTGAATTAGCTTAAACTTGAAAGATAAAGAAGACGAAGATCAGAGAGATCAGATCAAAGCTGCGGTACCGATCTTACTCAAGTCATTCAGTTCTCTTGCCGTCTCAAACGACGGCCGAATGTATACTAACGGACATTACTAACTGCTACCAATCATGGAGACAAGAAACCGGACGATCTGGCTTTCCCTTCCATCTCTCTCACGCTTTCATGTTTCGTTTTTCTCTCTTTCTTTCCCCTTCGCTCCTCTTTCAACAGCCACGTCTTTACCGTTAGAGGAATAACGCATCGATCCTCCACCACCACTTGCTTCTTACGTTTTCTCATCATATTACTTCGATGTTTATAAACATGCGTTATCGACGACTCTTTTTTGCTGCTAAATTACATCATCGATCATGAACTTCCGACACTTCTTTTTCGGAGAAGCTGAATGCTGCGTGTATGTTAAATCTACGATCAACTATCTCCTTTTCCGATTGACGCACGGATACTCCTTTTAACGTCAATGGGCTTCCCAAAGATTATTTTTTATCTTCACTTCTAGTATCTTTAGATATTGCTATTTTGATGCTTGATTTTGTTAATGTTGCTTTTTTCTTTTAATTACAACGAATGTGTTTGTTGTAAGAGTAATCTACGAGCTGAGAAAATTTAGTTAATTATTTATATATATATATATAAATATTATATATACTTTTTTTTGTATTTGTAGATCTTAATCAATCTTGCTTAAATCGTAAGATTAATTTTCTTTTTATTTCTTCAAGTCCTGATAATTCTCTTTTATATTACATGTATAAAAGAACATATTGTACCTGCATGGATTTTAAGTAATTGTGGAGACTTTAATGCATGTAATAACAATGTTATAATCGGAAGCTGTACATCCATATATCATCTCAAGAGCTGAGATGACATGTTTATATGAATATATACTTCCTTCTAAAAATAATAAAGAGGAAAGTAATTTATATGCGTTTCATTAATATTCATTTTAAATTGCAACGATAATACCGCTATTATTCGATACATGTTAAAGTATGGTAATTACAAAAGCTAAATGATAAGTATATGATTAATGCTTGTACCAAACAACTTCTCAATTGTAATTGTTAATAATTAAGCACATCGTCGTTTAAAAAATTCATTTTCCTTCAATTAACTTTATGCTTCGAATTATCAAGTGTTGTCATTATATATTTACATTACACATATATGTTTTTATATACTTTGTTTCACCTGTTAAAGGGAAACAATATTTCGAATCGAACTTTATGATGATCGAAGTGTTATCTGATAGTTGATTCTCAAGTTTCGTCGTTTACGGCAAATATATAATAACTATATTAAATTGTAAGAACGTTGCAAAATACTGGTTTGAAAGAAACGGGGAGATGTCTGGCGTAGTTCAAAGTGTGGCGCTGCAGTTAATGGAGACCTGTCAAACGATATTCTCTTCTTTTTCTATTTTTTTCAGTCTTCTTTTATTTTCGGTCTTAAGCCATGGAATTATAATTTATTCTGAAAATGCGATGAAACAATACACTCAATAAAACGTTTCAGGTCTCCATTTCTAATAGCGTCACCAAGCGGGAGCAAATTCCTGGTATGTCCCCATTTCTGTAAAATGTCGGTAATGCAGAAACATGCCATACCTTTTTGTTTAGATGTGGCTACACATATTAGTATTAAGGGGAATCCGACAGATTTTAGTAACTCCGATTTGATCGAAGCGCCTTCTACTGGCATTTTTCACAAAACTTTGCCTTGACGATAGTGGCTCCTACTGTTACTTTTCGGAAGTTTAGACGCCAGGGCCGTGCTAAAGTAATAACATATGTCGCGTGTCGCCCTGACCGATAAAAATATGTTGTAGATCATTTGAAATATGAATAAACCGCGAATGGAAGAGGATTATGGAACGAGTGTCGAGGCAACTAAGTTATTACGAAAACAGCATACCAAATTCTACAATAATGACGATAATTAAACGTTTTCTTTTTTCACTTTTTCAATATAAAATAGTTTGTAACATATCGATGAGATTGTTGTAATAAAATTGAGATCAAGCATAACGACTTTTGGACCACGTTTGTTTGTGAATATTTATCAAGCAACGCATTTCCTTTTGTTATCGTTTTAAATGAATTACAAAAAGTGATAGCTAAAAAAACAAAAAAGTATCTTCATTCATTGTCCATCTAACTTTAGTTATCCCTTTCGCGATGACCGACAAATAGATAAGGTATCCCTGATGTAGAAGCATAATCTACAGTTGAAGAAAAATGTACAGTCGCAGTTAACTTATACCCGACAGGTCGTATGCCGCGTGTGGAGCTTTCTCGCCATGCGTTCAATCGTATAATATAAAATTCGCACGAGATCCGTCGGGACTCGAACCACCGACGTTGGAAACAAAAAGCTATGACGCTACCATCTCAGCTACCCGTCCAATTGACGAACGATGTCTGCTTTACATATTACAGTGGCTTCAAATTTCTCGAAAGAACCCTTTACTTTTATGAAAATTTATTTTCCAAAAAAAATGTATTGTCATCAGAGTTATACATCTGTGCAAAGTTTCAAGTCAATTGAACGTACAAAAGTGGGTCGAATTTAGCTTACAAGATTTGTATTAGACATATGTATATGTAGGTAGATAAGTGAAGCTGAAATAAAAGCTTGTAAAATATGATGGCATGACAACGATCTTTATAGGTGTTAGAGAACTAACACGTTTCTAGAAGCACGCGGACGAGTAGGCCATTGTTTTTACGGCTCAGTAAAATTGTATTGTTGCTCTCGAAGCCTTCTTTATATGCGTAGCATGATTATCAGCTGATGAAATGTAATCTCTAGAGAACATGAAAGGGCTAATGATTGTTTAGAAGCCATCAATATTTTTAGCATTGATTAATAAAGGATTCAATTCGTGTTAATAACAACTCGTAAGAAGAAAAATTGTTCTTTTCAAGGCTACTATTAAATATATTTGAAGACATACTTTCACAATTAATTTGTACGTTTTAGACAGAATACTTCGTAACGTTGTGTGTAAATAAATAAATTAAATACATAGATTGATTCACAGTTGCATTAAAGTAATGCATATGTATTGTAAAATGCCTTGGCATTGTATAGAATGCCAGATTATACACTTTGCCGGTAACACATACATTTGCTATTTATTATGGTTATGGTTTGAATTGATTGTAGTATTTGCCGACAAATTAGTTATTTCTACATTTATAAAAAATTGTAAAATGACAGTGATTAGTTATTGCGTATGTCAAGTACAACCGATTTGGTTGTGTGCGTGTAAGCGCCGTGGAGGTAAAGTGGGAGACGACGGTAAGTGATAGTGGGGGTAGCGATTTGTCCTACGTCCCAAGATTCTGGCATCACTGGATTCGGGTATCTAAAAATTGTATGTACTTTCAACGACCCTTTGCAAACATTTCAAACATAAAATTTTTCTCGGAGCAGGTGTCGCTGCCAAGCGGCAACAGAGATCGGGACGAGGCGAGCATTTTGTATCCGTAAACCGCATTTCTGGCCGACAAAATGCAGCCTCAAAATGACAGAACATAATAGTATCAAGGCGTCAAATGAAAGATCTGATAATAATCTAGCGCGCTAAGGAGCCCGATTTTTGAAATCATCGTTACGAAAGTAGATAAAGGCATAAGAAAATCAGCTCTACATAACTTTAATATTCTAAACCCATTTTTTAATATTCTATTGATGATTTAAAAAATCAGGCACTATAGCAGAATATCTTTATATGGCATGTCAAATAAAAGATAATATGTCTACATTCGATTTAATCTAGATGCAACCCACGTCACGATAGAAAAATATTATATGAGAAATATTTCTATGAATATTTGGAAAGCTAAATTCAAACTAGTTGCTCAGATTCTTAGACCTGACAACATATTAAAAAATTATTGAATCAGTGAGATGTGCCATCATTTAATTAATTATCAAATAATAATGTAATCGTGAGAGATGATTTTCAATATAACATTGTTATAAATGTACATGCGTGATTAAATATATAATAACTTTAATAACACAGCCATTTTTAATAATTATTTCCATATTGTTATTTTTATTTAGTTGTCTTTATTTTACATTATAATCAGAGGTATCGGACAATGTTCTTATTTTTATTCTGTTATAGGTATAGTTCTGTTTCAATACCCGGGGCCCTGCATGGATCTCACATCTCCGCTGCACATTCCCGACAGCGACGCCAGCGGTAATCGATGGAAGCTCGAGGCGACGATTTCGTATCGCTGAGACGAGGATTCTGCCCCGACAAATTTAAGCTTCAATTTAACAGATTATAATGAATTCAAGGTGTCAAATGAAAGATCTGATCATAATCTAGCGCGCTAAGGAGCCGGATTTTTGAAATCATCAATAAAATATTAAAACATGTTTTTAGAGATTCAAAGTTTTCTTGGTGTGAGTAGACAAGCATGTGTGAGTTTGGTCAGCTGATTTTCTTATGCCTTTCATTATTTTCATAATGATGATTTAAAAAATCGGGCTTCTTAGCGCGCTAGATTATGATCAGATCTTTCATTTGACACCTTGAATTGATTATAATCTGTTAAACTGAAGCTTAAATTTGTCGGGGCAGAATACGGTTCACGGACACAAAATCCTAGGGTAAAACCGTTCACGATGGCCGCTTGGCGGCGCGTCGATACTTCCGTCGGATTCCCCTTAAGATTTTCTTGCTAGGTTCGCTAGTGTAAAAAATATTCACACTGAGCATCCCAGGGCCGTGTTTTTGGGGTCCTTGAATATAAAAACATACATTAAATATAATAAAATAACCAATTACTGTTTTTACATCATTATCTAGCTAATTATTTTTTATAAATTCAATAGCAATGAAAATACTCTTAAACTTTGATAAATTCAAGATTATATTATTAAAATTTACATTAATATTATTCGTGATTTGAATTGTGGAGCACTGTTTTGAACGTGAAACAATGTTTCTTAATTGTTTAATTGATTACATTTTTTAAAAATATACGTTTTTAATGATTTAAATATTCGTTTCAATGTCAAAAGGTGTGACGCTTAGTGACCGCCGATATTGAGGATCGCTCACAGTGCAGCACAGTGCAGTATCCGTTCGCTTCGATCACGCAATAGGTACGCTCACTCCACTAACGATATCAATCCGTCAAACTCAAAATGGCTGAGCTGATAGCGATACCGCTGAAAAAGCCGTCCGACGTAGATATTGTTAAACCGTTAACAAATGTTATTAAATCGACATACAGTGGTTCGAGTAATCAAAAAGATTATACTGAAGCGGTTCACGAATTAAGCGTTTTAAGGAACAACGCGTTATGGCGAGCTTTCGAGAAATACGAGAGTTCGTTGGAGGTTATTTACAAGTATGACTCATTCAAATCAATCATTACTTTCATTTTATCATCCGATGCAATGTTAATAAGCAGAATTAAGACATAATAATTAGTTACAGTGTGAAAGGATTTCTTACTTTTTCCGTATTATATCGTACATTTTCCGATCGTACGAGTTTAATGACACGTCATCTTCCATAAGTACTTGATAAAAATGACGTTTCTTCTTTGAATATATTTGTATAGATTAATTGGAATAAATGATGTCATCTAAAGATTTTAAATAATCCTGAAGATATGCTATTAATTTGTTTTTTCTTTAGCTATTACGACCAGCTGTGCGCTTTAGAAGGAAAGATACCTGCTCATGAATTACAAATACCATTCGTATGGAAAGATGCCTTTGACCGTACTATATTTGGCGGAAAATTAAGTTTAAGTAAGGCTAGTTACATTATGTTTCTTATGCTCTCTTATTGTGACTTATTATTTTTATGTAATACAGATATGATAACTTATAGATAAGATAACATACTTCAAATTTTTTTATAACTTGAATTTAATATTTTTGAGCTTAATAGGATTGATAAAGTCAAGAATAGTTTACTATTAAAAATATGATTGTTATTTGTAGCTATTAGCAACTTGGCATATGAAAAAGTTTGTGTACTCTTCAACATTGCTGCATTACAAAGTTCTGTGGCTGTGACTCAGTCTCTGGAGAGCGATGAAGGATTAAAATTGGCAGCAAAATTGTTTCAAGTTAGTATTATTTAAAGATTTACTTTGACAGTCATATTATTTGCATTGACTTAATTATTCAATAAACAATGATTTTAGCAATCTGCTGGTATCTTCAATTTCTTAAAAGGAAATGTTATGATGGCTATTCAACAAGAACCTACTCCTGACATCAGCCCAGAAACATTGGGTGCATTATCTGCTTTGATGTTAGCTCAAGCTCAAGAAATTTTTGTCCATAAAGCAATCCATGATTCTATGAAAGATGGTATTGTTGCTAGATTAGCATCACAAGCTGAAGAATTATATGCAGATACATTGAAGTTATTCCAGAAAGAAATTTTCCGTTCATTCTGGGACAAAGAATGGGTTCCATTAGTAGGTTTTTAATATATACTTTATCCAATCCTATTATCTTTATATATAATTAATATTGTATATCTCATATTTATGATTTTAGATTGCAGGCAAACAAGCTGGCTATCGGGCAATGGCTGAATTTTATCAATCACTAGTATGTAAAAGTAATAAGAGCATCGGGGAAGAAATTGCAAGATTAGAAGTAAGCATTATATAATTATTATATGTATTTTGATTTTGGACTTGGCAGATTTTTTAAATTATTTTTTAAACAGTAATTGTTCAAACAAAAAAATATATTTTTAGCGTGCCGTGGAATTGTTCAAAGCTGCTCAACAAAGATCCAACAAGTCTAATTTATTCCAAGATTATGCTAACAGAGCTCAAAGGAATTTAACTGAAGTTAAAAAAGATAATGATTTTATCTATCATGAGAGAATTCCAGACGTTAAAACTTTGGCACCAATTGGAAAAGCCAGTGTTGCAAAATTACTTCCACTGCCTGAAAGATTTAGTTCCAATTTTAAAGGTATATCCTTACTTTACTATTTATTGTACATTAACATATATTTTGATTAGCATGCTAAAAGTGTTATATTTATAGATCTCTTTGCGGATTTATTACCAATCGGTGTCCATCAAGCACTGTCATCTTTTGAAATTCGAAGAAGTGAACTTGTTAATTCAGAAATATCTAAACTACGAGAGATGACGCAAGTTCTTAATAGGTACAATTATTTGATTTTATTACGCATATCTATGACTACATTTACACGGCACCGCTATTCCGGTTTAGTAACCCCGATGTAGTGAAAATCGATGTTAAAGTCCGTGTAAACGATACTTTACATCCGGAATAGCTAAACCGGTTTAGTTATTTTACACTTTTTGATCAACAGGTGTGGAATAAGAAAACCGGAATAAGATAGGAATAAAGATTCGTGTAAACGGTATCGGTTTAACTACATCCGCCGCTGCAATGTCAAAAGTAAAAGAGTTCCTATAAAACTTACTAACGAGCGAGCACTTCAAGATCATGCCACTATTTTAAATGACACGAAACGAAAGAAAATAGCAATACCAGTGTTGTAGATTATTCCCGGTCGTGTAAACAGTCGCGTTTAAACTGGTTTCATTACACCCACTTTAACTAAACCGGAATAACGCTACCGTGTAAATGTAGTCTATGAAAATGATCATATTAAAAGATATTGTATAAAGTAATATTTTATTTATGTTACAGTGTTTTAGCAAGTTTGAATTTGCCAGCAGCTATTGAGTATACAAGTGGAACTGACTTACCACAGTCACTACGAGAAAAAGCGAAGTATGTACGAGAAGCAGGTGGAATATCAAGTTTGGAAGCAGCAATGAAAGAACTACCAGAATTGTTACAATGGAACAAAGAATTGCTAGATGAAGTAAATATAACGTATATGGTATAACCTATTTATAAGTTTAATTAAATTCTTATTAATTTTACTTTTTATCTTCATAGTGTGAACGAATGTATAAAGAAGAACGTGAATCTGATGATCAATTGAAAGAACAGTTTAAAGATCGTTGGACGAGAACGCCAAGTAGTCGATTAACGGAGCAGTTTGTCGTCAACGCGCGTAAATATCGTGAAATTATTAACAACGCTGTCTCTGCAGATAAGGTAGTAATACGTTTATAAATATGTACAATTAATTTATCTGTATATATATATGTGTATATATATATATATATATATATATATATACACACACACTTCCTTTTGATTTAAGCTTTATATATATTAATGTTTTCTACTGCTTAGGTCGTTCGTGAGAAATTTGAAACTCACCGTGAAGGTATGGAGATCCTTAGTTTGGAAGAAAGTCAATTGCTTCAAGCTATTCCTTCTGGCTCGGCAGTACAAGAAAGTAGTGTAGTCATGCAGCTTAGAAAGTTGATGGAAGATGTAAGTTTCTTTTTTGAAGATGTATTGTAATAATGTCATATGTTTACTAATTAGATTGATATGAATTACATTTATTTTTAGGTGGAAACATTGAAAGCAGAACGCGATGTAATTGAAAGTGAATTAAAATCAGCTACAACCGACATGAAAGCAACGTTTTTAAATGCTCTTGCAAAGGAGGGAGTAATAGACGAACCAAATATGTCTGTTGAAAGCATTGGACAATGTTATGGACCTTTGCAAAAGCAAGTACGGGAAAGTTTAGCTCGTCAAGAACAATTAATCGCAGATATTCAGGTATGATATCGTGTAATGAACTTATTATTGTGCAATTAAAAATATTTATCACTATTCGGAAAAACAACAAAAGAAATAATTAATTTTTGTATACACAGAGTTCTCATGCAAAGTTCACGAATGAACAGTCAGGTAGTGGTAGCGCAAAAGAAGCTATGCTTTGTAAACTGGCAGCTGCTCATGATGCATTCAAAGAGTTGAAGAGCAATTTGAGTGAAGGAATCAAATTTTACAATGACCTAGCGCAGTTATTAGTAGTTTTTCAAAATAAGATATCAGATTTTTGTTTTGCTCGTAAGACTGAAAAAGAGGAACTATTAAAGGATTTAACCACCAATTTAAGTCACACCGGTCCAGCTACTACGCCAAGTATTCCGTCTCATCACGAAGGTAAGATGACTCTGAAAACTTAATTTCGAAGTCATGATAAAGTTTATTAACGCATAATTAAACATTTTGTTTTGATTTATATTACAACAGGACAGAGTCAAAAACAGTCTAGTCCAGAAAATCCAGCAGCGCAAAATTTACCGTACCCCACGTATCCAGGGACTATGCCTGTACCATATGGTGCAAGCCCTGTAGCACCATACCCAACTTATATGCCTCCACCAATGCCCACAACATATAATCCATATGCTACAATGCCATATCCCACGCAAGGTATATTGAATTATAAAATATGAAATACAGTGTAAATCGGTTATAGCGAGCTTCAAGGGTCCATCGAAATACAGTTACTATACCCGATAGTTCTTGTAAATTCAGAAAAAAAAAAAAAACCTTTTCTAAAGTATATTCTCGTGCGTGATTTCATTCTTTCATATCGTGAAAATCGATATGTCGTTTAAAACGGTGCCTATGTAACCGATTTACAGTGTATTAAACGTTTATTTTTTATTACAATTATTCTTTTCAGCTGGATACAATCCAGCTTTACCACCTGGTGCTTATGGTGGCTATAGCGGTTCGGGAAACTATGCAACACTTCCTCGATACGGTGGTTCACACCCTCCGGGGCAGAATCCATGGTGAATTCGAAATCTGCTATAATAGATGCTGTGATTGGGATTAGTGTGCGCACTCTATATTGAAGGCAAATGCTGGAGAGGAGTGATACAATTTTTTTGTTCCCAATTAATTATATTATTGCTATATTAGATTAAGCGCTATATTTTATAATTAAGTTTTAAATAGATCAAATCTTTGTAATTAGACAATATTGTTAACATTGATACAGTTGTACTGAAAGTACTTCTTAATGTACGGAATGATGCCTTGATAATCGCTTCATGAAATATTAACTGCTTATTTGCAAATTAAAAATATATTTTCTAAAGTAACCTAATATAAAAGTTAATCTTTATATATAAATTTTTCTGTTACAATAATTTAGTACTTCTTTCTCTAACCCTGGGTCACATTAATCTAGTGTATCTATGTATTTATAATTACATGCATTGTTCAATCAATGGATAAGCGATGAAAGAGGTATGTAAAAATTGCCTTATAATAGTAACATAACTGTTTTAATTTTAAAAACACATGCATGCAATTATATGACTGGCTTCACTGTAGATATTTAGGTATAAAGTTAAGCACATGTATTGAACAACTAACAATGTTATATAAAAAAGTGAATAAACGTTGATAGTAGTAAGTTTTTTATTACATTACAGAAAGAAATTCACCTGCCTGTCTGCCAGAATAGACTTTATTACAATAGTAAAAACTGTATTTTTTAAATTACTGAGTGAATATTATAATGGGGATGCTCATGTACATATATATGTGTATATATAATATATATAATTATATATACCAAGAATGTAAAAAATCAAATATTTAGGTATAAATAATATGTAAGTATAATAAATTCACACTATAAGTATGATTTTTGTACAATATATCTCTAAATTAATTGTTTAGGTTTTAGATATTTATTGCTTGGCATATGTTACTTTCTGCTGCAAACTAAGATAATTGAATTATTTTATGAGATACATGATTTTTTATTCAAACACATGACAACTTTGAAAAGCATCCACATTACCTACACAAAAAACATGATTACTAGTACGAGTTTAAAATTATTATGATCGATATTGATAAATCAGTATATAATAGCTATATTAAAAACTAACACACATTTTTACAAGTTATTTAGAGCAATCATATTGTGAGGGCAAATAAAAATATTATTGTTATTACTTTTCTTTTATTACAGTTGTACCTTAATAAACGCAACAATTTTATTAAACCACGTTTATATTATTTAAAATCCACCTTTTCTTACTTGTAACAAAACTAAACATGAGTTTACATTTTTTTGTTTCTACAGTTAATTGAACAGGAAATATGCAAAATGAAAAAACATTCTCGTAGAACTTGTAAGCCCAATTTGACGTAAGATATTTTTAACCAATGAATGTATACATTAAAAAAGAATGACTGCTGCTGGTCCTTAGACTTGCCTTGTTACAGGAATGTAGAACAGCACATTTAGAATATTATATGAAAATGAAACTACATACTGTTTTGTTTAACATACATATGCATATTAATAAACTTGTCCATTTCTTATGATAGTCACTTTCACTTTAGAAAATATGAAAATCAAATTGCATGATATATTTTTGTAATTCCTTCAGTAGAGACCACCTGTTTGTTCTTGGTATACTTCGATAACATCATCATTTTCCATTTCCAACTGAAAACAATTATGGTCCTAAATTCTACTATATACCACTCAAAACTTTAATTTTCCTACAGTAATCATAAGATTTCTTATTTATTCTTACATACTAAATCACTTGAATTACCTGCTTTGGTGTTTCATCATCATTAATTCTTTTGCCATCAAAAAGAAACCTCAGCGATGTCATAGGTACTCCCTAATGAATATGGAATAAGAATAGATAGGAACATGTAATACGGATACTAGTATAGAGTATAAAAAATGTAAATATGTGACATATCATAGTAAACAGAACAATCTATGTGTTTCAATGTTAGATATTATTTAAAAAAATAAACATTATTTAAAAAAATAATTAAACTAGAAGTATAAAAGAAAAAAAGAAACACTAACCACACGATCACTGTAAGATTTCTTAAGCTTGCCCATTTGAGTGGTCATCTTTACCCTAAAGTGAATTTCGTTGCTGTCCTAAAAAAATTATTCACGTAACATTCAACGCGATATAAAAAGCAATCCGAATGCTAATAGAAAATACTACAATCACACAATTCTTACATTTCCAACGACTTTTAACTTGATGTATTCAGAATTCGCGTCTCCTGGGCCGGCTTCGGGTTTTTGTTCCTAATTCGCAAGGTTAGATCGGTCAAACTCGGATGATTAATTTAACAGTTCGATGTATCTCGGATGTTATGCTTATATAGGAGGAATAAGTTTTGTTTATCGAGACAACTTACCTGATTTTCGGACATGATAATTAATTAAGAGTACAATAATTCTTGACCACGCGCCAGAACAGTAACCAAACACAAGCACGCAATATGGCGCCGCGCTTTTGTCAGTTTCACAGCCTTCTACTTCAAAAATAAAAATTTTCAACGTTTGGTATCTTTACGTTCTAAAACGCATTTCATACTGTACCCAAATGTTATCAAATATTTACGGTTAATATTCACACCAAATATGAAGTTTTTTAAACTAACTTTATATCTTTATAGTTCTAATTTCACAAGTTTTTGTATCGAATATTCAAATTAACAGTAAGTAGAACAATATTAATGTAAATTACAAACAATGATCGCCTAGTAAGTACGGGAACCTTGTTTAGATCGCTAATCGAATGTGTTCAGAAAAGCTCGATGTACTCGTGTATTACAAATAATTTTTTGGACAAAATATAGTGAGCATGTTGAATTTTAGTTTCGTTGACCACCACCACATGACTTATGATTGTAACTTTTGGAATTAAGAAGGTCGACTATCTTCTTTGATATTTGATCTAAGACTGTTTGTTTCATAATTTTGGACAATAGAGCCGGTATTTAAAATTGGCACGATGTTTCGTAAGGTGAAAAATAATTGGCATATTATAAAAATAATCTTAAAATACAAATGATTTATTTAATATTAACTTATATATGTATATGTGTTGTAGGTTATGTCACGTGCGTATGTTCAATTTAGCTGTGTAAATAATTCACGTTTTGCCTCGCAAACGGCTGAAACAAGTAACATAGAAAAAAGTATACAGAATTTATATCATTGACTTATATAGATTAGATTTTCTTTGTACGTATGATCTTATGGTATTTTCATTAATATTGCAGCTATAAACCAAGTAACATTACTTGGTAGGGTGGGAGCAGATCCACAAGAACGTGGGACCATACAACACCCCGTAGTGATCTTCTCTTTAGCAACTCATTTAAACTATAAATATGAAAGTGGTATGTACATATTATACAGAGATGGACAACACTATTTGTACAGTAAGAATGTAAAAAGAAAAACAATTGCCTTTCATATTGTTTGAATTGGTAATTATACATTTGACCACGAGATACGCGGTGGTATAATTAATAAGGTATAAAATACAGTTGTTTTTTTACATTCTCACTATAAAAATACTTTTGTCCCTCAAAGAATATACATGTTTTTATCAATATTATCAGTTGGTTATTTAATATGCTATTTTTAAATTACAGGTGAATTTATGCAAAAGACAGATTGGCATAGGGTATGTGTCTTTAAGCCTAATCTTAGAAAAAGTGTACATAGTTATTTGAAGAAAGGACAGCGTGTACTAGTAAATGGAAGATTAAGTTATGGTGAATTCAAAGATGATGAGGGCAATTCTAGATTAACGACAGCAATTATAGCTGATGATGTCATATTTTTCCAGTAATAAAAAACACAATATCTGCTTTTATTTAAAATATCTTAATTTTTTTACGAAGACTTTTTTTTATAATTGTAATCAACAATAATTATCCTTTTAAGTTCCCAAAAACGCAATAAGGCTTTTCTCGTTTAATTTAGAACGATAATGTGAGATAACTAAATAAAAGAAAGGATTACAATATCATTTGTTAGCACTGTTTGAAATAAAACGGAAAAAGCGCGATCCTGCTTTTTGTAGCGCTTTACTAAATGCAGAAATACCATAGTATAAGAATAAACATGTATATATGTATATATATAAAGTTGGCGGGTGAGAAATGACGTGTAGAAAAACAAATGAAATATACATGAATACATAACAGGTGTACTTTCATATTTTATGGAACTATAAATATTTTATATTGAGTATGTAAGCGCAATGATTAAATCTACGTTTTTATAATTCAGTATCAAAGTATATCAATGAAATTATCTAGGTAAAGTTCAGACGATGTTGGTCAATCGACTTAAACTTTTCATACGGAATATCACACGTTGTCTGTAATGTTGCGACATATAGTTTGGTGTTGGAAAGTTCTTAAACAATATTTAAGCAATTGCAGTATTCATGGGATCAAGTATCTCGTTTCTGCGGATACTATATATATCGAGCGGTAATATTTCTCAATTTGTAGATCTCAAAATGAATAATTTTGCTAAAATAACGCTGTTTCATACTTCAAAGATTTTTCTGGCTTGTTTCCTGTGCACTAAGCTGGTGGGGCTGTACTTTAGTGATCAGAGATAGTATCTACGAATACTTGGAGTATCCCATAGACGTTTCCGCTGAAACATCGTATATAAATTGGGAAACGCCTTTTCCTTCTGTCGCAATTTGCATTAAGCTCTCTAGCGAATTAAAGAGCAAGTATAATTTCAAACAGTACGTACACAAAGAAGCAATCATTTGTTAATCTTTCATTTTTTGAAATTTCAATATTTTTAGATCACCGTCGACATTAGAATTTGTTGAATCTTCTGTGAACAAACAGCGTAATGTTACGGCCGAAGAATTATTGAAAGCATATCAAACAGTAACTACTTCATTACTTATTCCGTTTTATAGTTAAAATTCAAAGTGTATAGTAACCAATTAAGAAATAAGCGAACGTGAAACAATACCAAGTTTCTATGCAGTTGCAGATACCGTGTACGCATTTCTTTGCAAATTGCAGTTGGAACAATGTGGAATTTAATTGTTGTCAAGAATTCAAACCATTATATAAAACCGGTGTTGGCCATTGCTACGTGATTAATTCTAAGCATATAAAACCACATCGTGATTCGAATATCAAATTTTGGGTAAATCGAACTACCGAAGTTGGAAATCTCGTGATTGATTTTATCGCGAACCGGAGTACAAGCAGTTACATCCCCCGATTTTTCACCGTTCGTATTTCTATTTCTTACAATTAGACGCTTAGTCAAAATTCGAATCATAGATTTTTTCAAGGCGTACCTATTGGATAACTTACAATTACCTATTCTTTCTACCTCAACGGAACATACAATTTCAACGGTAAGAAAAGGTCACGTTACGCAGATAGAATTTACACTATTGCCTATTTACAACGAGAGAGGGGTACAAAATTTCCCAGTAAGGCTGAGGAATTGTCGATTTAGCCATGAAACTGATAAAGATAGCATATTCGAGCTTTATAGCGATGATTCTTGCACTATCGAGGTAATATGTTGTAAGATCTTCTTCGTGAACTTTTTATGATTCGCATTTGACTTTTTTTTTCTTATAGGGATTTATGCGTGAAATGATAAAATACTGTGGCTGCGTTAGCTTTTATTATCCGGCTCCCAAAGGTGTAAAAACGTGCAATTTGACTAGATTCCAATGTTTGTCCGAAAATAAGAAGAACATCATGGCGCAAGCTAGTAGTAAATTGAAATGTTATCCTTTGTGCGAGAAGAATGCTTTGTCCATGTAAGAAAAATATCTTTTACATACAAAATGTAATTATAACGAATCTTCACGAACTATTTTATCGTAGAAACCTAAACAAGCCTCTGCAGATGGAGAATATCAATGATGAAGTAATAAGATTGCATTTTATGTTACTCTCACGTCCGCCCGTACGATATCGGCGATATGTGGTGCATAGTCTTCTTGATGTCGTAGGCAAGTACTTTAAGTTATTACAAAATTATTCGATAAAGATCTACAGAATAATTAGGTGTAACGTATTAATTGACTTGCTTACACATCGCGTGCTACCTCGCCTGACGTTATTTGTTTTCTTTGACATAGATTATAACTCAGTTCACAAGATACAATGATTTATCGCGAATACGAGAAAACCTTATCAAGAATATTCCAAGATCTTACAGCACGTGTTCTTAAACATTCACCATAAATAATAATAAAAATTGTGTTCAGTTGCAGTAGGAAGTGCTCTTGGATTATTTATGGGCGCCAGTATTCTTAGCTTCTTCGAGATACCTTATTGGCTTTTTTTCCGGCGTGATCGAATCGCTTAAAAGATGATTTATTTCGAATTTAAATCACTCATGGAAGGAGTTGGCGCCATCGGCAAATAAACGGCGAACAAGTCAATAAGAATATTCACCATCTAAATAGTATCGTTGCACTGTGAACTTTAATAAATTATCGTTCAAAATTGCCACACCGAATATTACCTTCTACAGGATCCTAAGCTCCTTATCGCTTGTAATAAAAAAAGGAAATTGTCAATTTTAGAGTAACTCGAGGTGCACGTCACTCGTTAACATTTACTTGCAAACAAACAGAAATGTCGTAAATGTATCATATTTGCGAAGGCCGATAGTATGCTATATAAAGAGAAACGTAAAGAAAATGAAAGAAACCAAACGCTACGGGAACCCAGGTTTCTTCTCATCGTAGCACCATGTCAACCACGACCGATCAACGCGTTCAAATCCTGACAAATCCAAAAATCGAATTAAAAGAAACCTGTGTTTCCGACAAGAACGTGTTTGACAGCTTGCTAACAGTAAATATCGTGAGGGAAATAGTCCATCGTGTTTTAGACAGCAACGTCGAACTGATAGATTATTGTCTTCGGCCGTTCTCCGACGGGAAACTTGGTTTCCTTGGTTCGCATCAGCGACTCTGCGTTACACTGAGACACGGGAATCAAAAAGAAACTTTAAGTTTTTTTGCAAAAATCATACCTTATGATGTGCCTGACCAAGCGGACTATATCATAACGAGAGGCATCTTCAACAAAGAAGTGACTTTTTACAAAGACATAATACCTACACTTAGCCAGTTCTACAAAGGTGAACGATGGTGTGCGAATTGTTACAAAGTGGAAGATAATTACTTGATTTTCGAAGATTTACAAAAAGAAGGGTACTGCATGCAAAGCAAACTTTTTAACAGGGAACAAGTTACCGCAGCTTTGACGACGATCGCGCGAATGCACGCTGCTTCGCTTATAACGGAAAATCACCTTGGAAAGACTTTTAACAAATTGTATCCGCTAGCGTTTGAAGAGAAAGGTTTCAACTTGACAGGGAAAAGTGGAGAATGGTTTAACACAGGGGTGAACGCAGCCATTGAAATTGCTCGATACTTGGGCCTAGACCCGAGCTTGATACCAAGTGTCTCTTTGAAGATATTTGAAGCCGTGCAAATGTCTACGAAAAAATCGAACGTCGTTAGTCATGGTGATCTTTGGGCGAACAATTTAATGTTTAACAATGACAAACATCCCAAGTGTTTGTTAATTGATTTTCAATTGCTCAGATACTGTCCGCTAGCGCACGACGTCTCACAGTTACTTTACCTGTGTACTTCCCGCAGTTTTCGTCAAACGCAAGAGGAAGATATGTTGAAGCATTACTATGCTGCCCTTTGTGAGACTTTGAAAATTAATCAATTTAGGGGGCAGTGTCCTTCTTGGTCCGAATTAGTTCAAGGAATAGAAGAGCAGCGCTTGGGTTCTCTGATTACTGCTATGCTGTATTTTCCAACGGTCTTGATGGAAGAAAATCTTGGAGCCAAGATTATGAATGATTCTGCTAGTTACGCTGAATACGTTTTTCGTGATAGAACTGCTATTGTGGTCGCTACCATGAAGCAGGATCCGGAATACAATAGTAGAATTGCAGAAACAATTGAGGAGTTAACTGAGCTAGCATCGCGTTTAAACGAGCTACCTAAACCATGTTAAAGTTAATAAGCTTTAATTAATCTGTGATTCGAATATCGTAACCGCCTGTGTCTCCTAAAAGAATGTGTGATTTCTGTAAAGTAAATTGCGCGGTTCATATATTTATTATAATTTAATTAATGTACAAAATATTTATTACTGCTCAATATTTTCTTCATTTGGAAGTATAGTCGATAAAAACGACCAATTGTGATGAGTTAGCCGCATATCCGATTCATCGACATCCATATACGTTGTGATGGGTGATGGTTCACGCTTAATCGATTTTAGATCCATGTCCTCGTCTTCGTCTTCGTTAAATTCTTCATCGTTGAGATCGTCGTATCTAAAATATTATACATATGTATAAATTATTTATATAAATAGATTTTATAAATATTTCTTCTCTTTGTATTATGTTTATTATTGATTATAATAAAGTACAATACTTAATTGTTAAATTAAAAAGATTTTAACAGTAACCTTGAAAATTGATCATTCGAAGATTGATCCTTCAAAGCCGGTTGTGCTAGTAAAGCCATTATGAAGGTCCCGCAAAGCATTTTCATCGGTGGTAACGTATGGGCGGCTACATTGAAGAGCTAGAAATGAAAACATAAAAGAACAATAAGAGAACTTTATCGAGAAGGATTATGGTTTACGAAAATGCGTTACGAAGGATCTAGTAAAATTAATACGAATTGCAATAACGTCATTTATACGTTGACGTACGCAAATAACGTAAGAAGTCTCAAAGATATGACGTCAAGAAACACTGTATGATGGTACTGAAAACGTACTTCGCTGAGACCGTAATGGAGACAATTACGGTTCGTGTAAAGTACACGCACTAATTCTTACAATCGCTTTTCGTAATGACGCGTCCAGAAACGATGACCTCATTTATAACACAATGAACTTAACGCGAAAAAAGGTCGTTGTACACCTCCTAATTTATACATACATTTTGTCACTCCAAATAATGAATTTTATACTATTATAAAAGTAGCATTATTATGCGGTAAGTTCAATTTTTCACTTTGTTACAATAAATTAATAATTTATTTTGTTAGGCATATTGCAATAGCTTTTTGAACCCATGCCAATGAGATAAACTAGAAGTGTTTTATACGATAAATCCAGTAATTTTCTTTATAACAATTGTTTTGAACGTTCATAAAGCACGTAATTTCCGAATTGGAGTTAATGTACGACAACTGCAAGAATGTTCGTTGAATGACGCGTTTAAGAAGTTTCAGGAAAGTGGAGGTCCGGGTCATAAGCTCATGAGAAGGTGGGAGTAAAGCCAAGCAACTCCCATATTAAATCATGGCAAGACTACTTCTCAAAGCCAGTTACATGTCGAACGTTGCAAAGATATCATAAATTATAAATAACTCACGTTTCTAAATTATCGATAGATATCGTGCGAGATAGATTTAAATTCAAATTCCCGCGTGCAAACATTGAAGTACTTATAAGGAAGAATTGTTCTGTTTTTTCTGTGTGACTTCGAATTAAATAATTAAAACGAGCACTTAAGTTGTGCTGCATCGAAATTTTCTTGAAGATGAGGCTATTGGGAAAATACATCTTTTCCTTTTTCTGCATATGGACATTAATAACAGTTGTAACTGGAAGGGCGTATCTTACGACTGATATTGAAGCGGTAAGTGTTGTCGTGTAGCTATCGTTGTTATGGTATGTAAATGGGCTCTCTTTAGTAACCACTTATACAATCTGTTACAGGCAGTAGAAAACATGAGACAAATTCCTCAATGGCATTGCTTACGTTATAGAAAATTTAATCTCGTGCGCCGCTGTCGAAACTATCGTCTAGGGAGGAAGCAACATTGAGAAGTGTTGCATGAATTTCATATATGCACACATAATATATTAAATATAAGCACGAATTAACTTAAACGACCATGACGACATTTGCCTTTTATACTCACGATCTCTATATAATCATTATATTATAAATATTTATAACACATAATTTTGCAATAAAGTTATATGATCGCGTATAAATAAATGAAAAACATTACTTCTACTCTTACCTCTTCTGCTTTTCCTTTTTCTGAAATACTGAATGGCTCTTGTACGCTTGTAAGTTTTTCCTCCTTATTTAGTACAATTTTAGATGCCACAAAATTAGCGAATGGCGTCACAGGTACATTTTGACTTCTAGAGAAAATTTCTAAAGCATCTTCTACTTCAGATTCCGATTCTAAAGTTAAAAGTTCCTAAACATAAGTAATGCCATATAATTAGAAAAATCCTTCGAATACATGAAAATAGTAATTAATTTTACTCGTATAACATACTTGGTTAGAATCTATAAAATATAACTGCGACTTTTTCTGCCACAATTTGTAAGAAGAATTTCTCTTGGCTTGCAAACGCGGTACAAAGACAGCTCCTAGCACGGAACTGTCACGTTCAATAATAGATTTCTTTACATATACTGGTGATGAATTCTGAGGATCAAAAATGTACACTGAAACAAATTTTGTCGATTACTAAAATAATTCGTATTATAAAAAAATAAAGTACATTTAAAAATAGTAACAAAATTATTAATTACATGTGTTATCTGCCGTAAAAGCGGCCATATATAATGATTTTGGATCTGCCGTCAGTCTTGCTACATTCAAAGGAACACTCCATATAATTTTTAAAGACAAGATATTCCATACAGCAATATGCTCGTCCGAAGCAACAACGATAAGATTACAAGCCTCCTGTTTCCCAAATTCAATACGCCTAATAAAATGCAATGAATTCTTTTTTTAATCAATATTATATCAATAATTTAATATTACTTACATTATTGTGCGTGGATATTGACTATGCGTGAGGCTACATTTTAAAGTACATGTATCAGGTTCCCAAATGCTTAAAGTGGAGTCAAAGCCAATTCCTAATAAAGAACCATCTATAGAAAATGCAGCATCTGTAGCTGGCAAATCATGGTAATCCCCAGTACCATAACAATTCCAATGCTTCGTTTTTTCTAAAATGAATTAAGTTTTACTTATCCCATGAATTATTATTATTTTATTGTCTAATATCTATGTCATTCCTTACTATGAATTGAAGTTGCTTCTGCAAGATTCCATAATTTAAATTTCCTATCTTTCCCAGTGGACACTACTAAAAGATTATCATCTCCAAATAATGGATTTGGTTGAAATTGCAAAGCATTAACTCCCAACTCATGTGGAAGTTCAACTGATGTATTTAGAACGAATCTATAAGAATTTATAACTGCATTTATTTTAAAAATAGGAAATAGAAAAGAAATATTAACATTCATAAACATATATTTCCTTTAACTTACACTTGCTTTGTTAGATCAAATATCCAAAATTTTAATCTAACTTCTGGAGCTGAAATTTTATCATCGCGTTCTTCCACTGTAGCCATCCATGTACCATCATGATTCAAAGCTACTTTTGTTACTTCTGTATTCAAAATATTTACAGTACGTTCTTGTGTAATAAAATTTTGAGCTGTTATGTGAATCTACAAATGGAATATAGATTATATATCTTAAATATTCCACAAAGTATATTTTTACATATCATGTGAGACACTTACATTGTATAATAGACTTTTTGTATGCGTGCTATAGAACTGTACATGTCCTGTACGACTGTTCAAAACAAGGCTATTTGTACGTGGATCAACTACAAGGCCAGCAGGAAATAAATCTTTACAAGACAATGCAATGCCCCATGTAAAATTTTGTATCACAGACGTTAATTTCCTTTGTGGATTAACAACAACAATACCTATTAAATTTTCGAAATATTATGAATATACTTACCAAATATTGTCACATTTATTATAAAATTCTCTTATATACTTTACCATTATCTAAGGTGGATACAGCAACATATAAATTATCTGGTGCAATAGTTAAGTGTTTGATTGGTGCTGGTAAACGAGGTAAAAATGATTTGTCTTGTACATTCCCAAGAGTCCATTTAACTAATACACACTCTCCACCACCCGTGTACATATGAGCACCTAGCAAATATTGATATGAGTTAATTTTATTTGAATACATATAATTACTATATAGATCTTAGTTAACTAAAAAATGACCTAACCTGTTTTACTGAAAGCTATTTCTATTACTGGTAACGTATGCCAATGGTATACTGCTGTATATGGCCTGTTTTGAAATAAACTCCTCCATACCACTACACGCCCAGTTGAATCTCCTGTAGCTACACACTCTTCTTCGGGATGTCCAGCAATACATGTTGGTATTCTACCTGTTTTACCTGTTTTATGCCTGATTTCATCGAAATTCAACATTTAATATTATTTTAATAATTAATATGAATTCAACTTATTTAAATAGATATACTCACAATTTATCAACTAAATTACGTGCAGGATTTAATATGTGTAAATCTGTATCATGAAGAACTGCTACTAGATTATCTCCATGATTTCCAATTATATCAACGTAATATTTAGGATCTCGTGTACTGAAAAATATTTTAACATATAGAAGACAGATCTGCATATACAAAAAATAAATATTGACTGGTTAGACTTTAAAAAGGCGACTACTTACAAAATATGAGCAGTTTTGCAACATTTTCCATCTTGCAGGTCGAATAAAAGTATATATATTTTGGTATTACATTTTGTTATATAAGTAACTAGAACTTGTGATACTTCTGTACCAACTGCATTTTTATATTTTACAATATGGAAAGTTTGAAGTTTTGAATGATCCTTTGCAGTAAAATTTAAGTTCTGTAAGAAATCACAAAAATATATTTAAAATTTGTGACACGTCTTTAACCTAAAAACGTAAGACTAGAAAATATATTCGTACTAGTTTTTTGGTAATGATACCGGATTGACAACTCCAAAAATTAAGCTGCCCATTATCTGTACAACCTACAACTGTATGAAAACTGTCGGGATGTAAAATAATTCCACATATTCTATGATCTACTCCCTCGAATTCTTGTACAAAATCTCCAGTTTGTGTGCTATAAGCTCGCACAGTATGCTTCCATATAACGTATAATGTTCTGCCGAAACAAGAAAATTTATTTATAGGTTCAACAGATTTTGTAAATTTGTCGGAAAATATGCTGATATTTATAAATTCAACGAATCATTGAAAGTATTGTGTAAGTTACAAATATATAACCTATACTTACTCTCCATCATCGGAAAACAAGGGACGATGATCAATTATACTTCCACCACCTTTCCTTATTACCATTAAATTATCTACGTCTAAGGCATTATTCTTTATTGAATTAGATAATGTAATTGGTTTCATATGCATCGTTCCGCGTGTTACAAACTATTACAAACTACAAACAAAACCACATGTAAAGTTTCAAAATATATTGTAAACTACTGAAGACTAAAAACACTAGTATTGTACTCAGTCGTCCAGTGGATTTTTGACTCTAACGTTTTGAAGATTCTAATTGGAGAAATTATTGAACAAAGATCTAAGCCTTTGACAAATACTGGACACTCAATGCATAAGCATAGGAGGCTTATTTGCCCAGCATGCCCAGTGGTGAGACTTGAGCAATCGATATTATTTTTTAAATGGAATTTTTTTTTTTTTTTTTTTTCTTCTTTGATGTATGTCATGTCTGTCAAGTATATACATTTTTATTTATCTTACTTTTTCATAATAGATATTATTAAAATACATTTTTTTTTATCTGTAGAGATTCGAAATTTTTTTTTATAATCAATCTATTTTACAAGCTTTTATTTAGTTTTTTCTTCAACATGTAATTGGTGAAACAAATGAAGAATGCAGAAGTGTGAGAGATTTCTTAATTTATAATAATTTCTAAACAGTAAGTTATAAATATAAAAATAGCTATTTTACACTATACAATATACATATAAATTTTTAACATAAATATTACATCCATTTATAATATATTTATATGCAACAGATGTACTAAATACAAGAAAACTAACAATTTAGCCTATATAAGAAAATATCATTGTTAATTTCTTAGTGATTTTTGAATAAATGTTATGAGAAATGTACAAATGTATTTAGAATTATAAACAATGATTTCTTACTTTCATCCCCTCTTTTGTATGTGAATCAATAAATCTGAGATTGCAATATGGCTTTCGATAATAATGTACAAAATGTTGCATTAACTTTTTGACATAATGCATCTGCAGATTTATCGCCTAAAGCTGCTTGGGCAGAATTAACTCTACCTAGCTGTAACAGCAACCCTGTAGTATCCTCTGCGAGTGGTGGAAAAGCAAGACATATTCTTGTTAATGAAGGTAATACTGGCATAAACAGAGATACCCGATCTTTAGCAGGCAGTACTCCTAATAGAGTTATTAGAGTATTTATCGCCAATCGTGAGACACTTAAAGCTTTCGGAAGTGCATACTGTATGGCTAAATGAGAAGCTAAATCTACGGCGAATACTTGTTTTTCTGGTTCAGGTTGAGATAACAATTCAGGAATCCAATCAAGACAAATGTGCATAGATGGTATTCCAGAAACGGTAATAGGTAGTAACTCCCTTGGATAACCCTGGAAAGATAAAGTTAACTATAATACATTAGATATTTTGGAATGAATATATCACTCGTTAAAATATACCTGAAAATGGACTAATTTAGCCAAAGAGGGATCTGCTATAAATATTTGATGTAAGTATGAACAAATGACACTACGAATTTCTCTCAAGGACCACATTTGTCCAGGAATTCGTCTATCCTCTTTCGTTTCAAGGCATGCTTCCAATAAAATCTGTACTGCTGCACTTTCTTGTCCAGCTATTAAAGCTGTTTTCAAATCTTCTCTTTCTGTTTCACTTGATAATTGACCAACTTTTTCCGTCAATGGTCTATCTTGTGTATGTCTGGATAGCTGAGACCGTGATGCAGCTAATACAGCTTGCAAAATTCTAATATGATAATTTAATATCGTGTTATTATTTCATTACATTGATTTAATAACTTAGTAGTTTTTAGAACTTACCTCAGAATCACTGACAAAACTGGAGCACACCTAAATACTCTTGTGTCACATCTTAACACTTGTAATGGGTCTAATACAATGTTTTCTTGCGTGAGAAATATATTCTTGACTACCATATTTTCAACTAATAATGTATTTATAGACAATACCCATAAACATCTAGGTAGGACAGTGTTCAGCCTTAGCCATACTTGTTTATAAAGTTCTGAAAGTAATATTTTCAACATATTATATTTTAATTTTATTCTTTGTAAAAAATTCTTTTTAAGGGGTTACCAAATCTTAAAACAATGTACAGATGTAGTCATACCTTGTATATATCTTGGAACTTTATCATTGAGTATAGCTTTAAAATAATGTATTATTATTTCAGTGTGTGGCCAAATATCCGTTGGCTTCATTGCCATCAATTGTCTTAATAATCTTCCTGTTCTTGATGGACATGTATTAATATGACTGAATGCTTCAACAATTGCAATATCAGTAATCTTTGTACTTTCATAATTTACAGTAGGAGACTCTATGTTAATCACCTCATCATCAAGCCAATCATCTACCAAAGACAGGTGTGGAAAGTGAGTTGCTAGTAGTCTAAGAAGAGGTGAGAATAAACCAGCATAATTCACTTGATCTCTCTGTACCTGTTGAAGGAGATACTTTATCGGTAGTTCAGATAAAAATTCAGTCGAGTATGATTTCACCTTTCTACCTTGTGATATAAATGTATGCATATTGGAGAGTCTAACATCTTCATAGAGCAACAAGTAATATAACAACAATAGTTGAGAAGTCAATGAAGGTTTTAATGTATCAATGTCCATATTATGTATTTCTCCTTCCGCAATGTTCATTAAATTTTTTTTAAAATCAAAATTTGCACCAAAGACACTATTTTGAAATACCCTTCTTATCTCATCTTCAGTAATTGGTTTGTTGGTATGTTCTGATGTTTTATTATTTGTTACCAAAATAGAATTAACATATACTTCAACTAAAGCTGGCAAAACTGGATGTAAAGGTGGCACACTATCGCACAACTGTCGGTAGATCCAATTTTTGATCGGCACTCTATGCTTTGCAAATGCTCTTGATTTTAATAATTGATGTATACAATGTACTGGTAGAAATCCAGGAATGGTTGCATTTAAATTTGCAGTTACAGGTACTTTGACGGCGTGAGAAGTTACTACTTGCTCTGTAAAAATCTCTTGAGTAAAAATTTGTTTCATTCTTGTAAGATTATTTGGTCTAATTGGTATTTTCATTCCCAATGTAGCACATACCAATTCACAAATGGCTGATAATTGATTACTGTGAAAATGAATTGCCATTAAAAGAAGCATTTCTCCAAAACTCGCTGTTACACCACTAGCACTTTCAAAGTAAGCTTCTTCACGAACTAGCCATTGTACCCATTCAATACTGCGCTTTTCAAGACTATGATGTCCTATGAGAGAAGGACAAGCAATGAGCATACACAGTCCCAGAGACACGAATCTTACTCCAGCTGGTGATGGTGGAGGATGCGATGTTAACAGTTGAACTATCATAGAAACCTCATCATCTTGAAATTTAATTCCTCCGATACCTCTTAAAGCACAATATAGTCTTAATAATGCACTTGCTTGAACAACTTGGGATTCATCTAATTGACTGTCCGTACTTTGCAAAGTGATTGCTTGCAATCGTCTGAGAAGTTCTTCTCTCAATGATTGTAGCGCAGTATGAGACTCCCACTTTCGTTTTTGCCCATTTCTTATGAACATTGCTATCCATGTTCTAACTTGCTGATCACTACCAAGTAATAAACCAGATATAAATGCAACAATATCACTTTCAGGTTGTAAAGTATTTGCATGCTCATGTTCTAAGCTTAAAGTAATCGCCAATGCAGGCATTCTACAATATTCTACACATTTTGCTCTTATCGCAAATGCTTGACTTGGATTCATTTCGCATAACATTGTAAGTGTTAACGTTCTAATTCTGCCTAATGTAGATTCTTCTTGGCGTTCTCCATTTGCTATCAGATGTCCGCATACTTCTGAAAAACTATCTGGATTATTGGCAACTATCCAACAAATAATGTGTGGTCCATGCTTTACATGTAAAAGTGTTTCTGTTATATCCAATATGGATAAAAGAGTTGGTAACTCGGCGAGCGCAATACATATAACATAACTAATTTCTTCCATGTATACAGCATTATCGAATAAATCAGATTGTTTGATTTGAAAATCTTGATTCTTCCGAAATTCTTGAATTTGTGACGCTATGAATAAAATTTCACTTAAAACCAAACGTATCCTACGAGTAGACTCACTCCGCTCAAATTCCAATGCAAGACCACTCTGTAGAGATTGTGCCAATACGCTGTCTGCTTGCATACCTCCCAACTTTTGTCTTAAACAAAATATTGTACATGTTAGTTCAAAGAGACTATAGTAATTATAAATATAATGTGTTAAATTCAAAATATAAGCCAATAATTTGTCCCAACCTTAATTGTTGCTCTTTGCGTACATCAGTTTCCAAAGCATGAAAATCAATAGAAAGCAATGCAATTATAGAATTGACTGATTCAATCCCAGATAAAATAGATAGAACCTCTTTTCTTGCTTCTACACAATCTTTCGTTATATCTAATGGAGTGATGAGGCTCATCCTAACCAAACACGGTAAGATCGGACGAATTTCTTTATGAGAACATTTTGATAATTCCTTTATATTTACATTTTGTATTGCTGTAAATACGTGAGGAGATACACGAACGTTCACATGCATTTGATACGTTTGATTCTTTCCAAATTCCAACATATTCGCGAAACACGCCACAGTCAACATTCAACAACGCACTACACGTCTTCGCAAACCTTCCTTGCTCTTATAATTAAAAGCTTTGATAAGAATGCTATCTGGCGGACAAACGAGGAATCATTTTTCAAAGCGAATGGATTTCGCGGTAAACCTTTAGCGCATGCGCACAAAATCGAACGTACCACAATCGACTGCAATAATAATTAAAAGTAGTAATTTTTATTGATCTTGCGTTTTTTAATATAGTGTGAGGTGCGACTTAAAGAAAGAAGACAGTAAGATTTATTTGTAAAATTTCACCATAATGTTTCTTTTTTATTGAATTACTTTCAAATTAAAATATCTTCTCTGTTTACATTAGAATTAGTCATATTTAATTTGTCTAGCTAAGAACAACAACAGCAGACTATGAATGAATCACAATGTACGGTAATAATTGGTGTCTTTGATAGGTATAAAATTTCTGTTTATATTATCGTGGTAAATAAAATATTCAAAGTAAATACTCAATGTCTCAATGAATAAACATTTATGGCACAAATATAGATTCTGGTAATGCGTGATTGATTTAGAAAACTTAGTTTTGTTTTTCAACCACTTTGGAAGATATCCTTATGTTTTGTTTTATCTGCCATTATTATCCATATGAGAATTGAAGGTAATTATCAATTTTTTACAATAAACGTTAAAGTTTTATTGAAATAGGTGTCATCGTGCCTATCATCGAACTTACAACTGCCTTTAATATAATACAGTTCTTTATTTTCTCGATACATTGTATCGAACAATGAATTTCGAAAATTACAACATTGAAATATACTTTTACAAGTAATGTATTGTACTTAAAGCTCGACAGAATTAATTTTTAACACTTAGATGACGCAGATTGATTGTAGCAGAGTTCTGCGGAGCCTTAAGATCTTTAATCGCGAATAAAAAAGGATAGAGAGAAAAAGAGAAATCCAAACATCGAAGAGTAGAGCTACAAAACCTTACTTTTGTCCGGCAATAAAAATATATATTATAAACACTTATGGTCAATCGAACACGATTGGAGTTGTCTTATGGAAGAAAACACGCTTCCTCGCCGCGCGAATCACCGAAAAAGGAAACTAAAAAACAATACCTCCATTTTATATTACATCTTGATCCTTGCCTAGTATCAAACTACGTCTTTTTTACATAAGGAAAATATGCTTTCCTCAATTCTCGTGAAGTCTTGCCTTCTATTCATAAGATATAACCCAGGCCCCCACAATCCAACGCAATTATATCCAGTTTGGCGTGCTGACTCGAATCGAGCCGCCATTTTAACAATTACCATTTACAATTATTCCCTATTATCGTATATTATTTATCTCTTTTTTTTATTTTCCACTAGATTCCACTAATATATATCTTTATAGTCTTTGCACTTAACAATGAGCTTGCGCGACGCCGCCTTATCTAACGATATTGAAAGCCCGTGAGGAAACTCGACAATACCGAAGAAAAGGATAATCCCACGTGCAACGATGGATAAAGGAATTAAGTATCTAGATTTTAAGTAATCTTCATTTGCCCATGCCGACGAGAGCCTCGTCCATGAGCTCGTCGTCCGTAATGCAAGGCGAAGCGGAGTGTGGGGACGGTGGTATGATTCTGGGCGATGGTGCAGGACTTTTGACAATATGGACGCTCAAAGATGGACTCGGTGGGAACGTCGGTGGAGGTGGCGGTGGTGTATCCCTTCTTATCGGTGCTGCTTGCGTCATCGCGCGTTCCGATATCGACGTTAGGCTCAGATTCTTGCTTACTTCTTTGGGACTGGAAAAATCTAATAACATTTCGGCAGCCTCTTGAGAATTAGAGGTAACCAATTCTTGTGTCACCGTCCTTACTGGGACCATATTCGAGCCTACGTCGCTAGCGATAATACCACCGACCGTCGTCGAAGTGGACGATACGACCGATGGCGATGATTGCTGCTGCTGTTGTTGCTGTTGCTGCTGCTGTTGCGATTGCTGCTGTTGTTGTTGCGATGATTGTTGCTGTTGCGATGGTTGTTGCTGTTGCTGCTGTTGTTGTTGTTGTTGTTGTTGTTGTTGTTGCTGCTGCTGCTGCTGCTGTTGTTGCTGCTTCTTCTCCTCGACGGATTTGCTGTATTTACCTAGCACGGTCTCGGTCGGTTTCGTACTCAGATTCAGGCTCTCGGTGTTGCTGTTAGCGCAACTGGCACCATTTGAGGCGTTGCCAGAAGTATTGGAAGCTCCGCTCGCCATTGGCGGATACATCGATTTTGATATACACAGGGATTCCGAACCTTTAGGAAGAAGGGCCATGACGGCATTGCTGTTATTAGTATCATCCTTACTAGTGGCAGAACCGCTCAACGTGTTACTTAAAAATTGCGCGGCAGGTCTACCTACCGGTGTTTCCTGACAAGAGTCTCGAGAATCGTCAACAGATTGCATCGAAAGGTTGGTCGGAACATTAGAATCGTGGGAACTGACCGCAGCCGGTGGTTGCAGTAGAAGAGCACTTGTACTATCGGAGCCCACGTTTATCGGTACCGTCGTCGAACTCGGCATCGAAAGATTGTCGGGCTTCGTTTGTACGTGATCACGTCTGTTTTGCGTGCCCTGTGTCTGATCGTCCGTATTCGCTTTCGGGATCGACGATACGGGACTGGAGATTGCTTGAAGCTTTCCTTGATCAGCCATTTGCTTTACGGCAAGATTATCCAACGATTTACCGGAATCCGATAACTTCTTGTCCCCGGTGGTATCGACGTTCACGCGAGCCGACAACTTCGGTATTTGGAACTTGGTGTCGAGTTGCTTCATCAGGCCGTCGACGACGAGCTGTGGCGGCAAACTCGGTAAACTGGGCAAACTGGAAATAGAAGCGTGCGCGGCGAGTAACTTGAAAGCTCTCTCGCTTTCGCTCTCCTCGCGCAATGCGGAAGGGCTGGATTTTCTCGAGTCCGTGACGCTTTTCGATCCAAAGATACTTTTATCCGACGACTTTGTCATCCTTAATTTATCGCGACTACGACTGAGATCGGTGGCACTCGAGCTGCCAGTTTTCGGAGAGCCTAAAGATTTCGACGTGGAGCTCCCCTTACCCAACAATCCACTCCCACTACCACTGACACCGCCAACTACTCCCCCACCGTTACCACTGCTAGCGTTTGCCCCAGACATAGATTTCAACGTCGGCAATACCTTTTGACCTAACAAACCAGCTCTATTCCCACCGGTGCTACTGCACGCAGACGAACCAGGTAGTTTAGGTGAGGAGTGCGATTGAGGTTTCTTCGACGCTGGCCCAGAATTTACGCCGGGTTTCAAACCCGTGTGAACTTTCGATGAGCCGTTCCCTACAACGGAACCGGATGATACCGTCGCCGATTGTACCCCGGTTACCGATGTAACGGCATTCGAAGAAAGCTTTATGCTCGTGCTAGACTTTGAATCCTTCGTACGAGTCTTGTTGATCGTGATCTTCATACCATCGGAACTATGCTTAACCATATACTCCGCGGGATTTTTCGCGTCGATGGAAGAATTCTTAATAACGCATTTACCCTCGACGCTTTTACTCGAAGACCCACCGACGTTCCTTTCCTTTTGACCGCTCGTGCTACAGCTTCCACCGCTGCTCGCCTTTTGTCCGCCATTTCCACCCTCGTCCGTACAATGTTGAGCATTCTTCAGCTTGTCGATAACCGCACTGAGAGAACCCTTTCTATTCCTTGCTTGTTGCTGCTGCGCTATCGTAGATTTCGAAACGTCCGAGCTACCGGAAGGCGGTGTGTTCCCACCATTGTTGGATACCGTCGATTGAATTTCCGTGCCAGGTGCCAGATCCAATTGCTTCATCTTAGTTCCGGAAGATTTGGTTTTTGGACTCTGATGACCGCTCGTACCTCCAAAAGTCAATGACGTTTTCCTTTCCTTGTCACGACTAGAATCCTTACCGGAGGACGACGAGGAAGACTTGATTTTCGATGATATAGAATCGGTAGTTTTGCTGGAAGGAGAACTGGTTGCCGATTTTAGGGCAGACATACTCGGCTTGCCCGTGCTAGTTGAGCTACCGTGCTTCGGTGACGACGTCCCGTGCTTCGGACTTACGCTCGCAGGTACCGACATGTGCTTAGGACTACTACTATAGACAGGCGAATGTTTTGGACTCTGTACGGGTTTACTCGTCGACTGTTTCAACGTGGGACTGGACTTACCAACGAGGACGAGCGGGCTACCGTGTGTCGGGGACGGACTGAACTTTCTTATGGTAGTCGACGGAGACGGTGGACGAGAACCTACGCTTGGAGGGGATTCCGTAGGTTTTATGCTCACGGAAACGGGTTTGGATAAAGGATCTTGCTTCGAGGGTAACTTGTCCGGTGGTGGCCCCATTGGATTATCTTCTCTCTTGCGTTTACGTCTCTTCTCGAATTTCCCCTTATCTTCCGTCGACTTACTTTTCGAACTCTTTCTTTCTCTACGCTCTTCCGTCATAGCCTTTGTTGTTGTTGGTCCTGCTATCGGAGTTATAGTTATAGAACTAGGTAAGCTGGCTTGCGGCGACGACGCTATAGGTATAATCTCAATCCCAGGTCTCCTTTCCAAACCCATGCCCGTAAGTACAGAATTATAATTTGTGGTTTGACCCACGGTACTATTTGAAATTGGTGTGATACTTACTGACGGGGGTACAAGATTTTTGTTCTCTTCGAATATGTTCGGACTCTTTTTCTCTTCGCGTTTCTTTGATTTACGATCCCTCTTTATGAGATCGTCGACACCCTGAACTTCATGTACTTCTACGATTTCACTTTCATTGTCCAAATCGTAGTCCGAACTTTTGTCTGTACTTAGCATGTCGCTGGGATCGAGATTAGTGAAATCTATGCCACTCGTTAAGCTGGCGGCAGAGGTTGGAGTTGACGTTCTTGTTTCGTTTGCATTTTCCCTTCCACCGGTTGGCGTTCCAAGTGGCGTCGAGTCCGAGCTTGAACTCTCCAATAATATTTCATTAGCATCTTCACCTTTCCTTTTAGGACTGCGCCAGAATCCTTCTGCGTTTTTCCTTTTTCGGGTCTTTTTTGTCTTTTCACCCGAAGGATTTGCTAAAGAATTCTTTGCTTGACCCAATAATGCGCTCAGCTGCAGAGGATTTAGCATAGCAGCGGTTGCTGTATCGGACTGGCCGGAATATGACGGAAACCCGATACTATTCTCCGTTCCGGCATCTAAAAAAGACTGCTGTTGTGTTTGTTGTAAAGTTTGCTGTCGTCCAATAGATCCATTTCCATTACTTAAGTCAGATTCTTGCCTGATTTTTGTGTCTGCATTTGCGAAGTCAGGCATATTCGAGCCTGCCTGACCATTCTGATCTTTGCCAGGACCTATGTTTGTGTTGTAATTTCCGTTGCCACCGCTCATTGTATTCACTGGCAATGCGCTTCGGCCTTCCCAAGTCTTCATGAGTGTTCTCATAGTTAACGGTATACTGAGACACCTTTGTAAGACTTTTCCAGTTAAGTCTGAAATTTGTTCTGCATTTATCGTGCTTACGCCGTATAGCTTGCATTTTAATGCAGATATGTCCATTAGATTCAATTCTGCCGTTGCCATGGTTTCTTCGAATGGATGCTCCAGGCTTATAGATATGTGCTGCCATGATAAAGCGCTTACCTCGAATATAATCGTATGTTCGGGATCTATGCGAGCCATAGGTCTTACGCAACTCGAGATTAAAGAATTGAAAAGAGCTTGTTGGCGCAGGTACACGAGAATTTGCGGAACATGCGCTGGATGTGTAAAAGGAATACTGCCTACCAGAACTCCTTCCATATTCTTATTTTCTGTCATGAAATAGCAATGGTGTTGATCTGGCAAGGTCTGAAAAATATATTTTATGATTTACCAACACCGCTGACTTTTCATCAAATTTAATAACTTTTCTTTACGTACAACATAAAGTCCCCTATTATTTCGACCATCCAAAGATCCGTCGCTAGCGTGTTGTACTATTAAACTTAACAAAGATTGCGGAGAGGAAACGTCCGCGCACTCTAATTCTGTTACTTTTTGTATCCGCCGTACTAATTCCATACACATTGGCATTTTTTTGGTGAGTTTTAATACAAAACAGGCAGGTAACATCGATGAATTTGTGCCGGTTAAAGGAGCGTACGATGGAGTGCTATAAAATATTTATGAACATAAAGTGACTTTGATGTCAATTATATTAGGTTTACATACGAAAAAAAAAAAAAACCAAAAGATTATTAACCTTTTTCCTGTATTACTTCTATTTACAGTTATGATACTAGTTATAGGCAGCTTGTGAGCAGTCGAACCTTCCATACAAACGGTAACGGAATGACCAATTTTTCGTTTAATAACAGTCTCTGAATTTAAAACATCACAAGTACGATTTTCTTGATCTATCAAATCATAAGGAGATACAAAATATGTTAACTTCATAGGATGACCTCCTTTCCGCCTTTCTAGAATCCCTAAAAAAATGAAAACATGGTTTTGATAATCAAATTCCTTTGAATTTTAATGAAATAATAAAATAGATACCAACCAACTGGACTTTTATGAACAAGATTGAAAGGTTCTTTCATAAATGTCTGCAGTTGTGCCAAAACACCTAAATCAGCTTCCAAGGATTGCAAAGCACTGAATGCTTTGCATTTTACTTTTTTATCTGCATTCAACTGGTATATGGAAGCCAAACCCTCCAATTGTGTTGTAAAATCCACAAAATCACCACGGGATAAACAAGAGGCCAATACGTCGCAACTCTGTCATCATTAATTTTATGATATATAATATTTCATAAAATATTAAGTAATATAATAAAAATAAGTTATATTTACCTGCTGTTCATTTTTTCCTTCATGATGAATTTTTACATCCTTAACGACCCCTGTTGTCTCCAAAAGCACTTCTAAGAAAAACATGTCGGAGGAGATAAAAAGTTCTGTACCTGGTGGCCCTGACATCATAAATTTTAATCTAAAATAAAATATTGCTTATGTAGTCAAATAAAAATGTATATATAAGAACATTATAATGAAATGTAATAATAAAATAAAAATACCCTAATTGTCTCGTTAGACTCTCTAAACGTTCTACCATTGATTGTAAAGATGTTACTTTTATAGAATGCTGTAAAGTATCTAAGCATTTCTGTAGTTGATTTTTTTCTACACTATCGATAGCAAATCGTTTATCCTGCAATCATAGCACAAGTTATTATTAGTTAGTTATTATTGGTATACTTAGACTGCTTATATATGTAAGTTTTTATAACTTACCAACATTGCCATACGTAAATTCTTAGCAGTTTCGACCAAAGACTTGAATCCAGAAGCCTTTGATCGTAACTTCTCCATCATCAGCTCCATTTGCCATTCTTTACCCTTGTCCATTGCTGTACTGCTGGTATTAGCATAGGGTTGCCCATCTGTGAATAACTATCTATGTCAAACACATTCATGATTTTGCAATTATACTTTTAATCTTTTAAATAGAAATATAACATCATAATTAATGAAATAGATTTATTGATTAATCAGTTTGGCATACAATGAATAAAAAAAGGTAATTAGTCACTATCAAAGGATTGTCATTGTAAAAGAAAATATGTTCATTTCTTCTATGTGCTAAAAATTAAGTACATAATTTATTAGTATTCTATTTATATATGAATAAAATAAATAAACGTGAATAAGATTAAAATGCGACTTCTTATAGATAGAAAACTGCTCTCGCGATCGTAATCACGTGAACAATAATTGCCATACTACAATTTAAGAACTCTACTCACTGGAGGGCTTCTGTCCGTTCCCCGCATCCATATATCCGAGGAAACAGAACAGATGTCACAAATGCCTACTGCAATTGTAGTTGACGTCTTTGTTGTTTGTTGTCGTTCGATACCATGATATTATATTACGTTATGACGGCACTTTTATCAGAGATCATCTCTGCGTTTGTATAGTTTAACCATAAATCATGACTACGAATCAAGATACGCCCATAACATTATAACCATAGATTATGAAGACTTAGAGGAAAGAACAAATAAAAATCCGTCGTTTTTTCGTATGACGACATTCGCCATTTTGTCCGTTCAATTTTTTTTTTAAGTAGGTGGCGCTTTAATCGTTTGCATTTTGGTGACATTACGGTGACTTCAACTTCCTCGTAAAATTACGAGAGGAATAAATGCTAAAATCCCTAGTCGTTGACCACTTAAAAGCCACGTATGGACATTTACGGGACGACTAATTTTACGAAGAGTTTGGAACAACCCGAACTAAAGATCATAATCGGCGATAGCATGATAATAGATTGTCTAAACATAATTCACAAAAAGTATTGAATAAAAATTGTTAAATCGTTTACAATGATGGTAAAACAGATTTATTGTACTTTTCGCGGATAAAAAAATGTCGCTTTGCGCAGAAGAAAGAAGGGTATTCCCATGACTGGCGTCTTTCGATTTGTAACTTTTTGGTATTTTGTCCAATGCGATAGGTATACGTCATGCAACAGCTATCTAATTTCTCGACGATGATAAGGAATACTGATATTATTCAATAAAACCAATAAAAAATTAAATTAAACAAATCTGCTTGTTTACTTACTTTAAATGAAGATTTTGTGCATTGTCCATTTTCAATTATAGTAAACATTTCTTTTTTTACAAAGAAAGATATTTTTTATAATACTTCTTTTTGGTAATAAATAGTAATGTTGTAATAAATCAGACATGTAATTATCCAATCGCCTTGAAACTATGGCGAAACGTTGCTATTAGAAACCGGTTAAATATATGCAATATGGCGAACTGCGCATGACGTATACTAACCACATTTAAATTTCAATTTTCTTCTTATGAAATAAGTTTATCGTGTTATTACACACAAATAATGCACCAACATAAAATAATACAATACAAATGTATGACGTTGTATGACGAAATTGTAGCTGTAACATGTGATATCGTTGGCCTTCCTGACCTTAAAGTAGCTGTTTTGATAGGCACATTACGACATAAGCGTAAAAAAATCATATTTTGCGAAAATTATAAGGATAAATAACGATAGCATGGTATGACCTTTTCGTTGACATAACGTACTAGGGGATATGTTCTAAGACTGCTCAGTAGCGTCAAGACCAAGAAAATAAGAAGAAGAAGTATTAAGAGATCTATAGCAACGTGCTCGATTTACAGGAAATCAGTACAACGACGACCACCCGCGGATCACGTTTTTCCAGCAGAAGAATAGTGTCCAGTCTTTTCAATCTATTTGTATTAGATATTATACATTATGGCTATACTTAAATTTTATAAAATACCTGGGTTAAAGTCAGGACAACTAAGGAGTAAATTAAATGATATCAATAAAGTATCAAATATAGTGAGTGATGTTAAAACTGAAATGTGCTACTATATTGAAGTAAAAGATCAATTAAATGATAAAGAATTACAAGTACTTCAATGGTTATTGGATTCTCCTTTAGAAACAAATACATTGAACAATGTTAGTGCATTTAATGAACAGAATAGTACAAATACTATTATTGAAATTGGACCAAGGTGATTTACTTTTGTTATTAGTAACAATATAGATTACTTGATTTTATTGTCATGAAATTTTATATATTATTTATATATTATTACACTGATAAAAGGTAATAATGCTTTTTTTTACAGGTTGAATTTCTCTACTGCATTTTCAAGTAATGTAGTATCCATATTTAAGTCAATAGAATTGAGTAAAATAACAAGAGTGGAAAAATCAATCAGATATTGTATCATACATGATGGTACATTAGATAAAACGTTAGAATCTAAAGTATGTAAATATTGGTTGTTATTCCTAATTAGTAATAAAATAATAAATATTGAATAATATGCATATATATATATATTATAAATGTATTTATATTTACATAATGTAAATTATTTGTATGGTTATAGATTGTAAATGTTTTACATGATAAAATGACAGAGTGTAGATATCTAAAACCTATAGAAACTTTTGATCATGGATTTAAACCAGAAAAATGGTTTGAAGTAGATATACTAAAATATGGTAGGAAGGCTTTGGAAGATGTAAGCCAGAAATTGGGTAATTATATTATTTATTAGATTATTATTATTTTGATAAATATGTATTAATAATTATTGAAAAATGATTTTTTTGTAACTCAGGTTTGGCTTTTGATAGTTGGGATTTGGACTATTATACAGATTTGTTTAAGAACAAACTTAAACGCAATCCAACTAGTGTTGAGTGTTTTGATTTGGCACAGTCAAACAGTGAACATAGTCGACATTGGTTTTTCAAAGGAAAGATGATTATTGATGGAGAAGAAAAGGAACAATCTTTAATTGATATGATCATTGATACACAAAATTATTCTAATCCAAATAATGTAATCAAGTTCAGTGATAATAGTAGTGCTATAGAAGGATATAAAATAGATCTGTTACGGCCTACTGACACATCTCTATGTAGCAATTTCAATGTAGAAAAAGTAAAACAAGACCTAATATTTACTGCAGAAACACATAATTTTCCAACTGGTGTTGCTCCATTTAGGTAAAATTTAAAAAAATATATGAAGTTATTTTTAATTTTTATACATCTTCTATGATTAATTACTATGATTTATAGTGGTGCTACTACAGGAACAGGAGGACGTATAAGAGATATACAGGGTATTGGTAGAGGAGGCTATTATATTGCTGGTACAGCAGGATACAGTGTTGGAAATCTTCATATTCCAGGTTTGATTATAATAAAGAAATAAAAACTTTGAAAATTATATTTAATTATGTGATGATCATACGATTTATGTTAACTTTGTAAAGATTATAATTTACCTTGGGAAGAAAAAAATTGGCCTTATCCTAGTAACATGGCATCACCATTACAAATTATAATTGAAGCAAGTAATGGAGCTTCTAATTATGGAAATAAATTTGGAGAACCAATTATATCTGGTTTTGCACGTTCATTTGGGATACTAGATGAAGAAGGTGAGAGAAAGGAATGGATAAAGCCTATAATGTTTACTGGAGGTGTGGGTACAGTAGATGCAGATATGACAAAGAAAATTTCTCCAGAAAAAGGCAAGGAATTAATCTTGAAATACATAAGTTATGTAAACAGAACATTATATTAATAATTTTTTAATATTTTTGTTACAGATATGGAAGTTGTAAAAATTGGAGGACCTGTTTATAGAATTGGTGTAGGTGGTGGTGCAGCAAGTTCTGTTGAAGTATGTCTTTTGAAATATTTAAAGATTTTGTTAACATTGTCTCTTACATAAGTGCTCTAAGTTTAATAATTGCAGGTGCAAGGTGATAATGAAACTGATTTAGATTTTGGAGCAGTTCAAAGAGGTGATCCTGAAATGGAACAGAAACTAAACAGAGTTGTTCGTGCATGTGGAGAATTAGGTCATAAGAATCCTATTCTCAGCATTCATGATCAAGGTGCAGGAGGAAATGGTAAATATATTCAAATATTTAATAATTAAATGTAATTGAATACAAATCTTTACCCCATATATTTATATTTAGGCAATGTATTAAAGGAATTAGTTGAACCTGCTGGAGCTGTAATATTTACAAAGAAATTTGAGTTAGGTGACCCTAGTATTAGCACCCTAGAATTATGGGGTGCAGAATATCAAGAAAGTAATGCTATTCTATGCAAACCAGATGATGTTGACTTGCTTCAGCGAATAGGAGAACGTGAAAAATGTCCCATCAGTTTTGTTGGGAAAGTAACTGGTAATGGAAAGGTTATTCTTTCAGAAGAGGATGATTTTGATGTATCAAAATGTGAAAAAAGTAATGTCAGGTATCCAGTTGATCTAGAACTTGAGCTAGTGCTTGGGAAGATGCCACAAAAGGTAGACAATGGAGTTAGAGTATTTAAATGTATGAAGTATATGTAAATATTATAAAAGAAATTTAAAAGATGAAATATTTGTTGCATATAGACATATAATCTCTCAACAAGGAAGTTAAAATTATCGCCAATTTCTCTGCCTAATGATTTGACTGTGGATTCAGCTCTTAATAGAGTTCTACGTTTACCTGCAGTTGCTAGTAAACGTTACCTCACTAATAAAGTGGATCGCAGTGTTACAGGATTGATCGCACAACAACAATGTGTTGGTCCCTTACATACTCCTTTAGCTGATGTTGCTGTGACAGCTATTTCTGAGTATTCTACAGTAAGAATATGTACTTGATATACTATATATATTATTGCAATCACCTATAATCTTATATATTATTTCAGCATGGAATTGCAACATCGATTGGTGAACAACCAATAAAGGGACTTGTAAATGCAGCTGCAGGAGCACGTATGACAGTAGCAGAAGCCTTGAGCAATTTAGTATTTGCTGCTATTTCAGACATTAAGGTTAATATAAATAAGTTTATAGCATAATATTTATATAATATATAATTTTGTTGAATTTATAATAATTTTATTTTTAGGATGTTAAATGTAGTGGTAATTGGATGTGGGCTGCAAAATTACCAGGAGAAGGTGCAGCGTTATACGAAGCATGTTCTGCTATGTGTTCTGTTATGAAAGAATTTGGAATAGCCATTGATGGTGGTAAAGACTCCCTTAGCATGGCTGCACGTGTAGGGAAGGATGTTGTTAAAGCACCAGGAACACTTGTAATTTCTTGTTATGCACCATGCCCTGATATAAGACAAGTAAGTGAATAGACATATATATATATATATATATATATATATATATATGTGTAAATTATAAAACATGAAATTTCTAAATATAATAACGATTTTACTAGGTAGTAACACCTGATTTGAAAGCACCTTCAGTAGGACAAAAAGGTTATTTACTTTATGTTGATCTATCAAATGGGAAAAGTCGTATTGGAGGAACAGCTTTGGCACAAGTTTATAAGCAACTTGGTAATGATCCTCCTGATGTAGAGAAAGCAGCTTTCATAAAAAATGCATTTAATGCTACACAACATTTGATAAAAGGTAATACATTTTGTAGCTGTGAACATAAAAGTTTCATTTAAATAAATCTTTCTCTACATATGGACATGCATGATGTTTTTCATATTGCAGAAGGGAAAGTCTTAGCAGGTCATGATATAAGTGATGGAGGATTAATTACCTGTATATTAGAAATGGCTTTTGCTGGAATATCTGGAGTAGATATTAATATTTCTCATAAGTCTGGATCTCCTATTGAAATTTTATTCTGTGAAGAAGTTGGGTGGGTTTTAGAAATAGGAGAAAATAATTATGAATATGCAGTCAATGTATTCAAAAAATTTAATGCTCCAGTATATTTAATAGGAAAGTCCACTGATTTTGGATTTCAGTCCAAGGTAATCTTGATTTTAATCTTTTAAAATATTTATTAAACATTGGACTAAGCAATTATTTCGGTTAGGTAACTATTACAGTAAATGACAAGACTGTATTAGATACTACCATACAACCATTAATGTATATGTGGGAAGAAACAAGTTATCAGTTAGAGCTTAGACAAACTAATGTTAATTGCGCTCTGGAAGAATTTAATGGACTTAAAGAAAGAACTACTCCAGCATATAAATTGACATTTGATCCTGATCACAAACCTCATTCCATCGAAAAAGTGTTATCCTGTAAGTGTAATGTAAATTATTAGGAATACTTAAAATAATGTATTATAATGATATGCCATATACATATTATATATTGATTATATAACAGCTAATGTAAAAGTGGCTGTAATACGTGAGGAAGGTATAAATGGAGACAGAGAAATGGTAGTATCCTTGGAACAAGCAGGTTTTGAAGTCTGGGATGTGACTATGCAAGATTTGTTAAGTAATAATGTTACCCTTGATAGGTTCAAAGGTATTATCTTTCCTGGAGGATTTAGCTACGCAGGTAAAACATTATTTAAACAAATTATTAATAGGAATATTTTCGTAGTCTTTTACTAATAAAAAATATTCGCAGACGTTTTGGGTTCTGCAAAAGGATGGGCAGCAAGTTTAAAATTCCATCCAGCGGTACAAAAGCAATTAGAGATATTTGTTAATTCCAAAGAAACTTTTAGCTTAGGAATCTGTAATGGTTGTCAATTAATGAGTTTATTAGGATGGGTAGGCAAAGATAATGGTAAATATGCATTTTCATGTACAAATATAAACATTTTTTTAATTTTGTACAAAAATGTAAACATTACATATTTTATTATGACTATAGGTAATACAGATGAGCCAGGTATTTTCCTAGATCATAATATATCAGAAAGATTTGAATCTCGATGGAGTACCGTTAGGATTGAAAAATCGCCATCCATCATGCTGCAAGGTATGGAAGGTAGTGTACTTGGTGTGTGGATTGCACACGGCGAAGGAAGATTTACATTCCGCAATAACGAATTATTAAATACCTTAAAAAAATCAAATTGCCTTGCAATTAAATATACTGACGATTACGGCAATCCCACTGAAAAATATCCACTTAATCCTAATGGTAGCATAGGTGAGTACTTATAAGACGATAATACATGAATTCACTTGTATAGAATTATTACAAAAATTGTATTATTCTTATTAGAGGGTATAGCTGCTATATGTTCCACGGATGGCCGGCATTTGGCTATGATGCCGCATCCAGAAAGGTGCTCGCAAATGTGGCAATGGCCTTGGGCACCTGTAGGGTGGAAATACGAAAACTCTCCGTGGCAACGTATTTTTGATAATGCTTATACATGGTGCTTATCACAAAAAGATTGAGCATTATGTTATGCATCGCAAGCCGCAAAAACTGATCAATTTTGTAAATTTGTTTATACAATAAAATTGTGTTCAAATGCGAATGGAATAATTCAATCGCGTTATACGAAACGATAAGTTAATGTTTTAAAAAATTCTATGATAGATTTACGATAAATTTATAAAAATTTTTATTTGATATTTTAAAAGGCATGGTAACATTGCATGATCACATATTTATAATAAAATGATAAAAAAATGTAGTATTACATCACTGTTCATATTGATCTCGTCTAATTTTAAAGACTTGATTTAAAGGTGCATAAGGTGTATAATGACTTGAGGTATAGATGTCATCGAGTTGTAAATCACATCGTAGGATAACTACACCAGATGGATTTACTTTAACTTTTATTTTTGTGTGTGGCAATAACACACCATAGTCTACATCTTCGTACAAATCCTAAAATATTTTGATCATGAATAATTTGTTTCTAGACTAAGTGAATTATTAAATAATATCAACAACATACCTCTACTTTGTATCCTCCAGGATATTGTAAACCAAGTTCTTTCAATGTGACTGAGACGTCCGAAGGTGTACCGTCCGTCCTTCTATTCAAGAAGGCAATTGCATAAGAGTAATATGATTGGTATATTGGCGTTATAGGTCGCGCCCATATTTCGATACCTTTATGCTATAACAAAAAGATTCCATTATATCTTGAAATGTGCATAATATAAAATTTCAACGTGCATAACGTGATTACTAACTTTATATATACGACGACCTTGTATACCAAGTGGATCCTGGTCCACAGCAATTATTTTTTTGTTTTGTAGAATTGCTTTGTATTCTGGTCTAATTGTTCGCAGGTCAACAGACATTAATAAAGGTGCTGCTAGTATAGACCATAAAGCCATTTGTGTTTTACTTTGTTCATAACTTAAACCAAAGTTACCAATGATCAACATATCAGGATCATTCCAGTGACCAGGTCCAGCATTTGGTACAATTGCATCTTGATTATTTCCATAATAATCAATGATACTCTCTAAGCTATTCCAAGAATCTTGTATGTCATCAAAGTTTCTCCAGAGATTGCAATGTTCTATTATAGCAGAGAAGTTTGGCTAAAAAGTGAAAGCATTTATATGAATCTAATATCTCATTTGATTCAATCTGATATCTACTTCATATTAAATTCATAGTTGTTTTCATGTATGTCGGTGGAAAGAGAGTATGCTAGCCAATTAAATGAAAGAAAGTCTCTTTTACTCTTCCTGTCAACCAACAGGAAAAGTATAGGTGTTATTATACTCATATCATTCGTAAGGAATTTTTTTCTTTTCATACAAGTGAACACGCGTGTAGTAAACACCTCCGTTTCTTAAGTATACTCGGTCTGGAGATACCCATAACGTGCGGGACTCTCCCCACTACATCACTCTCACTCGCTGGCGATCTCGTGTTTATCAATCCGTAGCTTCTCTTCGCGGAGTAGTTAAGATTACGGTCGTCAGAGAGAGAGAGAGAGAGAGAGAGAGATAGAGAAAGAGGGGATTAGAGTGGGGTACACTCGTAACGGAGGACTAATAGCACGGTATGCCATTGTGTGGACAGAGCTGGTTTTATATTGCTTGTTAAGAAAAAGAAGAGACTAAACAGGAAAACGGGCAGCACTGTTATTGAGATGAAAGAAACTTTTACTTTAAGGAATATTTATTGAAGATTTAAAGGTTTTAAAATATAAACCAAATAATCTTATAAAATAAAATCGCGAAATCACTTGAGCGTCATAAAATTTGAATTTTATATTACTAACCTGCATACCAGCATAAATTTGATAAACTGGCCAACTGCATGAATATACCATAGCTTTGCCTGTTTGATTTAAATAAAATCCAAACTCCGGATATCCTGAAATATAAAGATTATAACAATAATTATTATATATATATATATATCAATAAATACAGAGGAAATAACAATTTATTATTATTATTTTTGTTTTTAAAGATGTATACCTCGATCCATTTCTGATGGATGTGCATAGCACCCATCAAGTTTTACATAGTCTACATCCCAAGATGCAAAGGTCTGTGCATCGTTTTCTAAGTATCCAATTACTCCAGGATATCCAGCACAAGTATAATTGCCAAAATCTTCATAAATTCCGAATTTAAGCCCCTTTGAATGAATCTACACAGTTATATTAAGAACATTATTATTTCATAATTTTAGAAGTCTATACTATGACTGATTATAATATAAAATATATTATTCCATTCCACTAGTGTTTTGTGCAACAAAATAAAAATATTTGCTTTTTGCCGTGCAAGCTTACATAATCAGCTAAATTTTTCATGCCATATGGGAAGCGTTTTCTATCTGGGACCAATTGACCATTGAAGTCTCGGTCCTTCTCTAACCAACAATCATCTATATTAATATATTCGTATCCTACTGCCGCATAACCATCCGCTACAACGATGTCTGCCATTGTTCGAAATAGTTGATCACTGAAATATGAAATACATAATATTGCTCCAAATAAGAAATTTCCATTGTATACCAAACTAGAAGCCAAAAACTATTTCTACACAGATCAATAATAATACTAAATATAAACGGCATAGATTCTGAATTAATTAATTTTTTACTATAAATTCCTACACATAGAAAGCAATAAAAAAACACCTACGTACAATTTATATCTACTACATTGTTAAAAATTTTAATTTTTCTCAACAATCATTGACGTTCAGTATAGAATTAAGATGAAATTAAGTAAGCGCAAAATGAAGCCGCAGCCAAATTTGAAAGACTAACAGTATAGAAATTTGTTAATTTTTTGAAAAAAAAGAAAGTAAAAGTATTTCTTACCTTATACAATTGTCAGGATCATTTTTGCAGTCTGTGTTGCACCTAAATCTCTCCCAAGCTAGCCAGCCCATAGGCGGTGTCCTTACCAATCCATTGTCTAATGCCAGCACCAAATTACTTACAGACACAAAGAAGCACCATATCCACGTAGTTAGCACCATTTCTGTAAGAACTATGTGTGCCTTGTTACTTTTCTTTTCCACTCTATTCGATTCAACGAAGAAAAAGTTAGTGATAAATACTACAACGCGATTCCGGTTGCATAATTTGGAGAGAAGAGAGCAGAAAATTTTTTTTCAAAGGAGCAACACTCGAAGACAACACTTGAAGACGCGATGGAATCTTGTCATTAGGACGAAGACAACAAGATCTCCAAACACATCCTATGCTGCTCCTGGCACACTGATCTGATATAAGACCTCCAAGCCAAGAGCACTTTCACCCAATGCCCCATTTCATTTTTATACACAATCACCGCCGTTTACAGACGTGTGTACAGGTCTCCTCTCACCTACGCTTACACATACAGCCATCACCGCGCCAATAGCGAGAGTCTTCGCCGGCGTATTTGCATAATTTTTTTTATCCCCCTCCCAAAAAACCTGGATGCAGCAAAACTTATTTTTCTGTAGAAATTTCTTCTTATTTTTATTTTAATATACTTTCATTTTCACGTTTCAGGTTATAAATGTGATCGTACGAGGAGCAAAAATTCCTGAGTGCGCGCGGGCGTGCCGGATAATTATAAATCGTTCTAATCGCAACAAATCAAACAATTTTAAATAATCACGGAGAAAAATAGTTCTACGAGCAATGATTCTCAAGCTTAATGCTATTCACCAATTATTATCAATGACAATCCTCTATTAAAAATGATGAGATATCGATAAAAATAAAATTGTTATTTCTTATAAGATATTCGTCCTAAAAGAATTAATACAAGCACGTAAAATCTTCGTTTTTGAGAGCTTTCTAATCATATGGCGCGTGTTCACGTTTTCGTGAATCTAACGCTACTCCCGAGAACTCCTTCTATATGTATATGTGTACATACGTAAGACGTGTGAAAGTGTAAATTTAATGAGCGAATATCGAAGTTAGTGATTTGTGTGCATTGCAAATAGTCGAGCATGTAATGTAACAAGTGTGGGTAGCATGTCTATGTATATGCATGGGAGAGCGTTGAGCGATAAGTCTAAGGGAATAATGTAATAAATACAATGACGACATAATATGAATGGCATTGGATTACCAAAGACAAGAACGATACATATTCATATATTCCTGCGTCAAGTACAAACCGTGAGAAAGTCGAGAAAATCTAGAGCCCGGAAATCGAAGTATTATCGAATGACGAACCGCAAGCGAGATATAAAACGAAAGGATCTTTACGTCTTGCGAAATCCGAGTGGCGATCGAAAAGCGAAGGTATCGAACAAAGGAAGTGCCACAGCGGCGAAATACATACAATGATCTATTCCATTTTGTAGACGATAAGCGTAATATAGATAGAGTCAAGACGGAAGATGTTAATTTGATCGTAATACAAAAGATTTATCGTTATAACGTTCCAAGAAAATAAATGAGCTGCGCGTTTATACCCACAAAAATGTTTACACAGGATTCCAATGGTTTAAAAACCTAGTATTTTACGAACGTATACGAATTATATTCGCAATTCTTTTTATTAATATATAAAATGACATCTGTAAGTTTGGAAATTGTATTTTATAAAAATCGAAAGAAAGTATTTAGAGGTAAAATTTTGTGAATTTAAAAAAAAAAGATTTTATGTATTAACAAAAATAGAGGCATATCTCGATCTATGACAATGTTCTGATATCTATATCACAAATTTATTTGCTACTTATGGACATCAGTGTAAAATTATTGCTTATTTATCAAAATTGATGTTATCTACAAGAACGACACAAATCACTGCAATCGTTTATAATATCGGTATATACGTAAGTGATAGTATCTAGTTTTAGACTTCAAATTTAATATCAATTAAAATCTCGATGAAAGTTTAGTATTTGGAGTGGAGATACTTTCATGATATATTATTTTTAAATCCAGATTATCGGAAAAAACAATTATGTCAATACAAAACAATTCATTTACACATTTTATTGGCCGAAATAAACTAGATTTTTTAGCTAATATCGAAAATTCATTTAACATCACGGTACTCACGTTTCGCTAATAAGTCCGTTTAATTCATCTACAGTTACACACCACTTCTTGTTGAAACCACAGGTACACGTTTATTGAGTCGTATCAGCAGGTGTAAATTCCGTTACTGATGAACGCGAAACATAAATATTAGTAACCTTTTATGACTGTTTATGACGGACGTAATAGGTGGTATGGTATCCGCATTATTTCCCGATGTGGATATCATTGACTGCTCAACAAGCTGTCAATGTAATAAAAATAGACGTTTCGCACTAACGGAAATTATTATCAGCATTTTATGATCCTTGTAATTTTATCTTAAAATAGGAAAACAAGATACGTAATTTTTTATGTAATTTAAAGCTATACAAAATGTTGGATGCCGGAGATTTAAAAATTGATCTCCAGAACTGGTCGAATTTCTGCATAAATATTTGTCTTCTATTGCATAAGTATGATCGTTGTTTTTTTTTTCCCTTGCTATGAATCCTAATTCTGTAATTATTTTCCTATCGCGTGTAATATCGCGAGAAAAATACCCATACCATCTATCGCGTTGAACTTTCTTCCCACGAAGCACTTTTAGAAATCAAAGAAAAATTATTTCAAGGTTAATGAACGTGATACTAAGCTTGCATATGGAACAAGGTTAACACACCAGCTATCTACAATAAAGTAATTATCTACGTGTATTATTGCGATCGCTCCATTTAACCCCATTCTTCGTGAATTTGCCATTATTTGCAATGACCTTGCTTTATTTTTATAGCTGTTACCAAGATATTACGTAGACGAATGTCAGAACGAACTTCCTACAATTTTTACATCTTCATGCAGGTATTGACGATAGATTTATAGAAATCAATTATGTAATTTTGGTATCACGTTAATAAGCGGATTGTAGAACACAAATTTAACAAAACATTTACTATATCGATATGTAATGTCGATTGTATGGATAATATATCTCGCGATATTCAGAACGATTGCAATGTTTTGATTAAAATAAATAAAGAAATATACAGATTTATATCTTACAATCGATATTTTATAATGTACAAAAATTGACTTACCATACAAAGGCAAATTATTTAATTATACAAATTACAAGATATATAGTGATACAGCTTACCTTTTATTATAATGCATTCGCTCATCAACGTGATTAAAACTATTGTCTTCATTCCTGTTCCTCTTATATATAGGCTCACATATACAAGGGGCCATCGTGTATACTTTGAGCAAACTATTGAGTAAGATGTTTAGACATTAGAACACTAATATTTTTTCATATTTTTTCAAAGACGTTAAATTTTATCTAATAGACAATGTGTTGTTTTTATCTCAAGATCGGTCACACAAGTTCGTCAACCTACGTATTATTTGACAAATATCGATAACAAACGTTTCGTTGAGGAATTTTGTTTAAGGAAGATAAGTATAGTTTGTGCTTTCGTCTAATACCGATTGCATATTATTCGGAGAACAATTGACCAAGTAAATAATTGTTAATAAAAGGTAGTCTATTAAAAAATATGGAATATATTTGTATGAAATTCTTATGCTACATAAACATAAATCTCTTATTTCTAAAACATGCAAGCAACGATATGCGACGTAATACGTTTGGTAAACAAACACGCTCCTAACGTGATAAAAGTTAATTCACATTTCGTTACTTGTATTTGTATGGACGGAAATCAATATGCTATTTTGCATTGAGTTACGAAGTAATACGACATAATATAAAAAAAGAATCATTAAAATCGGTTCACAATCGTCGAAGATATCGCGTAACACGCTCCAATAAAAATACAGTCGACTTGATAACTTCCTTCTTTTGGAAGTCGGTTAAAAAGCTATATATGCTGTGTATAAAAGAGATTCAATCGAATTAGATAATAATATATATATCTCGATTAATAGCCACTTTGCTTTAGCAATAAAGCTAATAAAAAAAATAATTTAAAAAATCGATATATCACATATATAAGATATTCGATGTTAGCTGCGTAGTTATCAGATCGTTGATGAATTCTATGTATTTACCTTCCATTGTAATATCGTAAATGCAGTATTATAGTCACGAGTTGAGGACTACCGTTATATCAATTGTTACAATTTTGTTAATAATCTACTATTTACACGGATACATATATTGCTCTAGTGATATAAGAACACTTCGGTTAATAAAGTTAGATATACAAAATCTTAATAATAACAACGAGATGGCATATAAATAGCATACAGATTTGTGAAGTGACGTGTGATCTTTGTAATAAGGCAATCGGAAATATCAAGGCACCTTGCAAATATTTCTAAATGTAAGTTGTTAACAAAATTCGCTGCTATATGACAGATTAGAGATTAAATAAAAAATGTAATCGTTTATTCGCGTTTTCTAGGAGTTGGCAAACATCTGTAATGCTGCCTATATACCTTCTCCATCTTACGTTCATCTTACGTTTAACGAATACCAATATAAAACTGTATCTCTCATTTCTATAAATACTTTTTCAGATCTTTTTGATAAACGTTATAGGCGTCCTTCGGCCTTTCTCGTAGGTTAAATTTAAATCCGTATATAAATTTGTCATAAAAACTATTAATGTTACCGGTTCAATTACATTACACGCAATTGAAAACCCATAGAAGTAATATTAAGCATATACCTAAACTAGCGTCTAGGATCTTATTTCCAGTGCTACTTCTGAAAGCAGCTGCATCACCCATTTGGAAGGTATGAGCAGGACTGGACATGTGTCCATCACCACCATTACTAAACGCAAGAACTCGCAGATGATAAGCTTTGCCAGGAGTTAAATTCGTGATATCGGCTTCAAGTTTGGAACCCCCAGGGACGATGGTATCGTTTGCGGTACTCATGTCCTGATCTACCTCCCATACACGTATCTTATAGCCTATTAACGGTTCCTCTTCTAAGCTGGGTTGCACGTAACGCCAGACGACTCTGACCGTCGATGGATTCACGCCAAAGATGTGGACCGAAGAAGGTGGCTTTTGTGGAGCTTTACGATAAGTTCTCTCGTAGTAGTAGTCACTTTCCTTCCCTTCTCCCGCAGAATTATAAGCCATAACTTTAACGTAATAGTAAGTATCAGGTTGTAATCCTACAACAAGCGACCACGGTTTCGTGCTACGGGACAGGTAATATACGGCTTCCTCCTCTTTATTACTTTCCCTCCAATACTTTATTCTGTGACCGATCAATTTTCCTCGGACAATTTTTCGACTTTGCTCGATCGGCGCCCAACTGACGTTGAAACTTGTACTGTTGAAAGCATGTGCAACAACACTTTGTGGCGCAACTTGAGGCTTATCTTCCGCACTGAAGATCGTATGTATGTCGGAGACTGGTCCCGAACCAATTGCGTTGAACGATTGAACTTTTACCTCGTACTCGGTATAATAGTAGTCGGGTTGTATTTGCACAACACATATGCCAACATTGCCTTGCTCGCGTAATAAGAGAGATTGGAATTCTGTCTCGTGACCTTTTCGGCGCCAGAAGACTTTGTAATGAACATCAGGACCATTTTGATCGGATGGTGGTAAAGGAGTCCATGTAATTGTAAGATCACCTATTTTTCCACCTCCTCCACCAATATTGCTTGGAGCTTTGTTGGGTCTAGCGGATGGTGTGCTGTATTGAGGAGATGGCATAGATGGTAATCCATAACCCAGTTCATTGTAAGCTGCTATACGAAATTCGTAAATCGTGTAAGGATTTAATACATTTTCTATGTATGCTTCTTTACGACCGTTGTATCTGTCAACTTCTATAGCTGTAATATCTGTAAAAGAGGAAATACATGGAAGGTTTAAAACTAAATATCACGGATAGTAATATAAATTGATGACTTATTGTTAGTTGGGAATTATACATACTCTCTGCAAGATTAAACCATGTATGGTTCCAATTTGTTCTTGCACTAACAGTGTATCTCGTTATAGGTCTACCATTGAGTGCACCGTCCGTCCAACGTAATCTTGCTGATGTTTTAACAATATTAACAACTTGAACGCCTCCTGGTGGGCCCGGTGGACCTTCTACGAATATCATTGTTTTAGTCGAGACTCGACTAACAGTACTCTTAACTGTGCATTCGTATTCTCCGGCTTCGCTTAGAGTTGCATTTATGATATTTAAAGTTCCTCTGTTCGTAACCAGTCTTGGATTGCTTTTTATATCTCTTTCTCTGATACGCATACCATTATGCATCCATATATATGCAACATCTAACATTTCGTCGTTCTCCGCCGAACAATATAATGTTTGATTTTGATTTACAGACATAACGATACGTTGGGGTAGTGATTCTATCAATCGTGGGCCACCTGTGGTATATTATAATAACATAGTTATGTTTGCAATTACATTATGAGGTAGTATAATTTTATAGCTTCAACTCACGTAATACAATGAGCCGTCCACGAGTTTCATCGCTTCCATATTCATTTGTAGCTGTGCAAATATAAGTTCCTTCATCGTCACGCGAAACGGGTTTAATTACAAGACTTCCTGTGTCCAAGATTTTGCGTCTACCTCCAGAACCAATTACGTTACCATCTTTTTTCCAAACGAATTTTGGTTTAGGTGCAGCCTCAGGATTACAAACAATTGTAACATTACCACCTTCTGCTCCATAGGTCTCAGACTCCATGGGTCTTTTTTTAAAAGATGGTTTTAATGCTGCAAGATTAATTTAGTATTGAGTTATAATTTATATATCAAAGAAGCAATAGATATCATTAAAAGAGATACTTACACAACACTCTAAGTTGAGCAGAGGAGTATTTTGTCCTGAGTTGATTTCTGGCACGGCACTGATACATAGCTTGATCTTTCTCGGCATTTAATCGTGTTATTTTCAAAACATTATCTCGTATTAAATAACGATCTCTATCCTCTGGAGGAAGTGTATCCATATCTAGTAATTCTCCATTTCTAAACCAATTATATGTTACATCTGGAATACCGAAAGCTTCACAAGTCCATATTAATTCTCCTCTGTTATCCATATGCTTATCCATTAATGGTATAGTGAAATTGGGAGCAGCTTGGATGGACAACCTTATAGAATTTTCTATAGAGTGCCTATCATTGTTAGCTCTGCAAACATACTCTCCTTGATCCTCTACACGTACATATGGTATTATCAGAACACGATTGTAGCTTGTTGTATATACACCTCTTGGTAAAGGAGCGCCTCTTCTTGTCCAATTATAAGAAGGAATTGGGCTAAAAAAAAGTTTCTTGTAGTAGACCAACAAATAATTTTTTTGGTAATTTAAATAATATAACTATACGCACTATCCAAAAGCTATACATTCTAATCTGACTTCTTCGCCAGCCACAGGTGCTTCTGGGAAAGCCTTTGGAAAGTTATTAGGAAACTTTAGTTGTTGAAATGAAGCTAAAAATAAAAAAAAGTTATAAAATTAAAGAAATTAATTTTCCTAGGAAACAAGGAACTCACTAGCCAGAAGACTGACTCATTGAAATAATAAAGCAATGAAAAAAAGATAATTACAATGAGGGTCAACCCTGAGTGGAAAAAATGGTCCATTGCGTCCAGTATTAGATGCTACGCTTTGAACGTTACAGGAATAGTTGCCTCTATCAATTGTTTCCAAAGCAGAAAAGTAAAGAGCACCATCATACGATACGAATACACGTTTATCCTCTTCCACAAAATTTGGGAAATATTCACGTGCCCAATTATATTTTACACCAGGAAAATGTTGGGGTGGATCACAATAAATAGCTTTACCCCAGTTTTGGTCACCACGTTCTTCCGAACGTTTTAAATTAAACTCCAAAATATACCCAAAAGTAAGTTCAACGCTCTCCGATATAATTGTACCAAATGTATTTGTTGCTTTGCAGTGGTATGCACCACGGTCTGCTGACTGTGGAGAAAATTGGTAGAAGATTAACTAAAGAATCAATTTCTTTCTTATTGATAAATTAAAAATTGAAAATATCTTACTTGTTCTGGTTCATAAATAATAAGTGTACCACCGCTTATAGTATATCTACTGTTTAATAGTGGATCTATTTTTTTTGCAACTAATCTATCATTTTCATATTCCTCTTTGAACCATTCATAAGTTGGTGTTGGATATCCATCCACAAGACAGGTCAAGAAAATCTCATTAACTGTTCTTCTATTTGACACATCAAATACTTTGCTAACAGGTTGCTTGACAAAATATGGTCCTCTTGGTACTTTTAAAGGATCAATAATGGCAACGCCGTACTCATAAGTACGGTCATCCTCAGCTAAATTGTGTAAATTAGAGATAGCTGCTTCGCAAATATACAAAAGTTTGTCTGTGCCTGTAACTCTTTCTAGACCCCAACGTTGTAGGTTATTGTGATAAGAGTACACTAAGAAATCTCTACCATAAATATTATCAGCAGGTTCAGGTAAAAATGCATTATCCATATTCGCTAATTGCGAATTGTCTACCTCGTTTAACCAAGCTCCACCTTGGTTCCTTACACCGGTATACCATTGACGATGCTGAGGATCCTGCCATAATAATTGATACAATATAAATCCATGTTCCTCTACAGAATTAATCGTGACAAGATCGCTTTGGTAAGCTTGGCAATTTTTCCTAGCCTCCTCTCGCGGTTTTATCGGACTTTTGATAAAACGATAACATGATTCTTGAAATTTGATCCAGTTCTGAGGACACTTATATTCATCCTCTCCATAATATATATCTTGTGATGATGCAATGTTCGTGCTTTCAAGGAAGCAGAAAAGGAACAAGAAAAGTAGTCGAACTCTCATTTTGTAGCCTAAAAAAACATTGTGTTTGAATTACATTTCTAGACAGAAATAGGAACACTTTATAGTAATGCACACAAGTGCAAGATGTGTAATCAATGATCGAGCATTTTACAAACAAACACCATAACCTTACTTGATCAAAATGACAGGAATTCAATGGTTAGCTTCGACGAAGCCAGGGTGTGGCTTCACGATGACTGTAATCTAGAAAACGTAATTGAGTTATTCAGCTGAATGTCGTTCTTAATCGCTAAAATGTTGTGAACAACTTACGATTGTCCTCGTTGCTGTCTTACGAACGTCCTTTATCCTTAACGACGTGCATTTCTCGTATGCAAGCCGTTTATCTACCGCACGTGAAGCGCGCAACCTATGCAACGCTTACAATGGCTCCAATCAAGGCGTACCGCGCGCAATGGACGTGAGTAACGTAAAAATATCGATGTTTAAAATATCGATATTTAACTCAGCTTTCGATATATTTCGATTATATCGATTTTAGTTTTAGTCACGACCATGAATGAATGAATGAATGAAGTTTATTTCATTCAAGCGATCACATGAAAGAAACTGTTTCCTTTATGTAAAATATTCTATGTAGTATATGAAAAATATATAAAATAATATTTCTATTATGCAGGATCACGTTTCATAATCAATTATCGTTTCGACATACGAGAAGAAGCTACCTACTGAAAGTGGGAAAATTCGAATTTGAATTTCTTGAGAAATAATTTTATGAGTGGAGGTAAGATTAAAGTTAAGACGCGGTAGTTTGAACGGATTTAAAAATCGTATTCCATGGGTACAATAGACCTACGAGTCTCGTTACTTTTTATAGAAATTATTACACTCCTAACGACTAACTTTATTTTACGGAAACATCTGCCAGTCATTTTCTTTTAATTCTTTGGAAAGAGGCTATTAAAAAGAAAGTATTTTCTTTTAAAATAGAGCTGCTCAAGGATACATCGAGAAATTCTACGAACGATCCTCGCGATTGTTATTTCAATCACAGAGCTGAAAAACTCTCGTTCTTGCTACGTAAGCGTTAGATTTGTATTTGAAACGAAGTCGGTGATCTCTAATGATAGACTGTACGCGATTACGGCTGACGTTTATTGCATAGCTTGCTATAGCTTGCTACGATCAAAGTATGCATTAGTCTTACTAAACTCCCGCGAAGGGGTATATGTATATGTGTGCGCGCGCGTGTGTCAAAAAGTCGATCAAAGGAGAAAAAGGATAAACGTTCGCGAAAACGATGAATATAAGGAAAAAAAAACTTACTAGACTTGACTTGAGCTAAAAGTCTGTTTGCCTTTTTAAAATACATCAAAATTTCAAATTTGATTTAAAAAAATGTCTACGATGCAGCTGTCGTACATACTATAAATAAGAAGCAAGCGGTTGCTAATAACCTCGAGGATAGGTCGGTGGGAGTTGGAAAATACGTAAGATGAAGAAAAAAAAAAAAAGATAAAAAGAAAAAGCCGACAGGATAATATTCGAATAAATCTAGCGGAATAAAGTGACGTAATTTGGTAGAAAAGGGAAAGAGGAAGGAAAGGAAAGATAAAGAAAGCAAGAAAGAAAGAAAGGGGATAGAGAGAGAGAGAGAGAGAGAGAGAGAGAAAGGGAGAGAAGGAAAGAAGATCGGAAATTCGAGCGAGTAGAGTCTGTCAGTGATGTGCAGCCGCGCACAAGTTTTCAGGGATGATTTCGTGCCGAAGTTGAAACAACAGTACGACGTAGAAAGTCGGAAGAGAAGGAAGCTTCGTATAGTAGCTTGGTGGTGTCGGTGATGTTAGAGAGAGAAAGAGAGAGAGAGTTAGATGGCGAGGAAGACGATGAGGAAGACGACGAAGATGACGACGAACGGGGACGACGAAGGAAGGACTTTCAGCGAACCGTGAAATCTTCTTCACAAGGCGCACTCCGTTCGACGGGCAATATTTCACGTGGCCATAATGCCCCTCCGGGTAATAATACCGCACAATTACCGCAGATCTCAAGTTCGCGAAAGAAGGGAAATAAAATCAGCATAAAGTGAGCCACCAAATGGCGCCAGCAGACCTTTAATGAAAGTGGTAGCGCGGCTAAAGAAAGCACGAGCCCTTAAATTAATTCACGACGAATTACGTGCGCGCCAGCTGTTCGAACAGTTGTGCTTATTTATGAAGCGTCTAAGATCTTCATAGTTTTTTAAAGGCGGATTTATCTTTATAATTTGTCCTGGTAATCGCCAGCGTATCCCCCGTCCTTGCACCAGATGCTGCCGTCCCTTAAACAAGCAGCTTTCTTTCCATCGGCTTGGATTCGCCGTAAAAATCATCTCGATGATCCTTGATCTAGTGCATACGTTTGCATATAATATACATACCTATATGTAATACATCGATACGTTGTCCTCTTTTCTAGAATAATTGGTAATAGCTCAGCTTTATTGTCCTTAGCGAGAAAAACGTGTGCGAGTCGTCTTACAAAGTTCTTCTTTTTACTTTAAGAAGAAAAAAAAAAAAGTAAAACAACTTGAATTGGTCGGATATTAAAAGAGATTTATAATATAAAGCAGCAAACTTGCGTCGGTGTAAAATTAGAGCAGGCGGATTATCAGTTTCAAAGTTATATGACACGTAGGAATTAGTGACGCTCGAGATGCGCAAACTTTTCTGTTTACCGAACACAAGGCAGCGTTCGGTTACAGATTGAACTTAGAATGGAGAATATTAACAGCGATTTCGTAAACCTCTTGGTTCATCAGCAAACTTCTTGATCCTTTTTTTTAGTTTTTCTTATGTTTTTTTTTTTTAGGTCTCTTTATTTAACACGAGGAAAAGGATTACGCTGATCCATAAAATCGTCGAATGAAGGTGAAATCGAATTTCTTGGCCAGTTTTTAACGATGCTACAAGTACAAGCGACGCTTAGAATGATAAGCACGTATTGTCAATGATACAGTCGTCGATAAATCGTTTCTTGCAATATATCGTATATATACCTAACACATAAATGGCCGTCGCTAAACTAACACGAACACTGCGCCCGCACAGTTTACCTAAACTTTAAGTTTACAAAAATTAGATCATTTCACGCATAACAACTTTTAGTACTATATCGTCGTTCCTATACGTCGAAGTATCTTTATGTTCGAACGTTAAAATATAGCCAAAAAATGTTGCGCGATATAAACAGTTCATCGAATCATTGTAAAATCGTAGAATACAAAAAGGACATAAATGCGTGAGAAAGCATCGTGATAATGACACGTAATGGACATGGTCTATAATATATGTATAGGTCAAATGGTCTTTTTTTTATTGGAAATTCAGGAATTTAACGAACGTGTGAAATAATAATTGAATTTGATTTTTCTTTCAAACCTCGTGCATTTCTTTTGTACAATCCTATCAACGTTAAAAAGAACAGCATTCGATCTTTCAAGCTAGATTTCTTTTTCTTTTTAAATCTACCAGTAACAATTCTGGTATATACGGTGACTCGCTTTAATATTCGGACACTACTAATTTCCGAATATGATCTTTGCATACACCTATTTATAATTGAGCTAAGGAATTTACGTTTTTTTTATCAAAAAGTTCACTTTTTCTAGTTTTTAGAAATGAAGGTATTATTTATTTAATTAATATAATTATCTATATAATATAACATAAACAAAATAATGCCTGATTCTAGTGTCGCAAATATATTCGGACACACTTCGTTTTTTTGTCATTTTCCTGTTCTAGGAATTTGGTTCAATCGCTCAACTCAATTTATGGTTATCATTCAGTTTAGATTGAAAGATCGCAGATTATACACGCATTAATAGTGAAAATGGGACGCAAAGGAAAAAATACATCGTTTGAAGTATGGCAACTTGTGATTTGTCATAAAGAAAAGGGGAAATCATATCGAGAAATTAGTAATTTATTTAAACGATATACCGTGGAAGATAGAATAGAATCTATTCCGCAAAAAGGGCGTCTGATATTAAAGCTACTTGATATTCGCTATAAATGTAAAATGACCAGGAAAATACAACAAAATCCTGCATTGAGCGCTCTTAAAATGACCGCAGAGTTATTTGAAGAAACAGGAAAAAAAGTTCATCCCAATACGGTTCGTAGAGCATTGAGGAATATGAATATAAAGGTAGAATTGCCCGTAAAAAGCCATTTATAAGCGAAAAGAATCGGAAGGTAAGGATTATGTTTGCCAAAGAGTAGGATATTTGTAAAGATAAGACATGGTGGAATGATGTGATATTTGATGATGAGAACAAATTCAATGTTTTTGGAAGCGATGGACGTAAAATAGTATGGCGCAAAGTCAATAAGGAATTAAAACTTAAAAATCTAAAACCAACCATAAAGCACGGTGGCGGTTCCGCGATGGTTTGGGGTTGTATATCAGCTGCAGGCGTGGGCGAATTAGTTTTCATTGAAGAGATTTTAGATAAATACAAATATTTTCATATTTTTTAAAATAATTTGATAAAAAGTGCAACACGACTGAACATTAGAATTAAGCATTATTTTGTTTATGTTATATTATATAGATAATTATGTTAATTAAATAAATAATACCTCCGTTTCTAAAAACTAAAAGAAGTGTACTTTTTGATAAAAAAAAAAAACGTGAATTCCTTAACTCAATTATAAATAGGTGTGTGCAACAATCATATTCGGAAATTAGTGGCGATCGAATATCCAACGGAGCCACTGTACCATGAAACTGAAATTACTTTAAAATAGTATATTGTTGTATTATCATGATGCATGGTATATAACTGTTTATGTGTATATATATATATGTTGCTTAAATATATATACATACACATATATACAGGTATACGTGATAAATCATAAGACATTGTTAATCAATCGGATATTAAGGTGAATATTATGCGAGGTATATAGACTGAATATCTTACAACAATGCGTACCGTATCTTTTCGATTTATATATCAAATCCTTCGATGCTCCTTTCGTCGTTTCTTTTTCGGACACAGAAGCAAAAGCTTTAAAGCACGTAGAACTTTTCACGACTTGACTTGGTTCGCGATAAATCTGTTACCTTTTCCACGTTGATATCCTATTATTTGATTTAATTTTTTTTCTGTCGTTCACATAATGCATATCGCTAATACGATCAATTGGAATCGCGACAAGCAATTTCGTATGGATAAATTAATAATAAAAAACCTGTTTCATAATTCGTGAAACCGGTGAGAACGGAAATTTATGTACATAAAAGGGATGTTAAACGATCACTCTCGCAGATACAAGCGTTCTTTGAAAATATGTATGTTTGCCGTTACAATCGCACATCGACAACGTTACGTATATTTTATGGTAATTATAAGTTCGGTACACGATTAATATTGATCGTCATAAACTTTTCAGACGTCGAACATAGTTACGTTTGGTGTAATGAACGGAGTTCATTAACGACAACGACGAGGAGGAATGCTTTCGGGGAAAAAGGTAAGCATCAAGAAAAGTACTTCCGTATTTCGTCTCTCGGTCGTCGTTTAAGTTATAATCAAACCAAAAGAAAAATAATAATTTCAATGAAATAAATATGAACATTGTAAGATGCCATGCATCGTACATATAGTATATACATATATACATACACGCGTATGACCCGATCGAGAAGTGAAATCAGCGAAGAGATATGTATGTGTTTCTTCTTTAACGAGATGTTTCCGCTACGCAGCTACTTCTTCTTCTTCAAAAAAAAGTGATTGATAAAAATCCGATTTCTCTAGTTACGTATCTAGAACGTATTTTTGGATAGAACTTAGAAGAGCGAACGTTAGAAACTACCTACACAAAACGACGCATTCGTTGGAAGTAGCTCGGAAGTACTAAAGTTATCCTAAAGTTACCCTGACGTTACGGCGTCCACTCGACGCGTTACTCACAGCCACCCTTTTCGTCCTTTACCGGCGCCGATTCCTCTTTTTTTTCCCTCTCTTCTTCTTTTCCTCTTCCACCCTACTACCAGTACAATTTTTTCTTATAAATGAAGCATAGTTAGCCGTTGAGTGTTTCGCGAGAAGCAAAACTAACCGAGTGTATAGATGAAAATTTTCCTCGTGAAAAACGCCGAGAGAAAAAACTGCGAGTTTAAATCAAGGTACGTGGAGTAGGTACTACGTGCGTTGTTCGATATTAAAAAATTGCAAATTCGAATTGTGTCTCTGTTACCGGCGGGCGCGTTACTCCTGAAAGTCTCGACCGTGTTGACGATGAAAAAAATGAATCGAAAGAGGAACATGAAAAACGTTTCGGAAAAAAAAAAGGTATCGTCGGCCGGTGAAAGTGTTTGGGAGTGACAATTAATAGATCTTCTTCTTCCTTCTCCTCTTCCTCCTCCTCTTCTTCAGTCTTTGATTACTCTTCCAGAGAAGCTATTCACCTTCTTGCTAAAACTCAGTATATAATTTCTCTCTCCTCCCTCTCTCTCTCTCTTTCTTTCTTTCTTGTCGAAACTTTCGATCTGGGCATTTGTTATTTGAGACAAAACGTTAAAGTAATCTTTCAATTATTTCGTCGTTTTTTTTTTTCTATCGTATACAAGCGACTAAAGAAAAGCGACGTTTAAAGCGAAATGACTTTTCGACGAAGTTAATCTTTAATAGAACGAGATAACAAATTGCTTGTTGCTCCTCGAAATAAATCGACCCGCACTTACCTGACAATGAAACGAACACAAATTGCGATCACATAAATTAAAATTTAATCGTATCTAATGCCCAGGTCTCATTTAAAACTAACAACACTATCGGGGACAATAACGTATTTATAAGATCGAACGTAACGTCGTTGAACAAAACACCAGGTGATTTCCGACGGTACCGATGTTCCCCGGGAATGCCACGCGACTCGATGCAACGCGATTTGATATATGATACAAGGCCTGCGCTCAAAGATGATGCGCTAGGGAATTTACATGGATTACAGGCGACGCGCTCTTCTCTCCCTTAATAATAGAATTTATACAAATATCAAGCTGTGTTTCTATGAGTAGGAAGATTCGAGGAGAGGTATCGAGATACAGGGAAGACGATACGTTTGTTAGCGCCTATTAAAAAAATCTTTACGATCAAAGAGAGCGCCAGCTCGTTAAAAAACGTTCACACAGTCGATCTCGCATTTTTCGAGTCTCTCGATCGTCATTATCATCGTCGTCGTCGTCATCATCACTGTGACCACCGAGCCGTACCGATCGAGAATAATAACAATAATAATAACAGTAAAGCGTGATGTCGCTTTGGTGGATCGGCACGCGAAGCCACGTTCACAGTCGGCCGATTTTTGCCTATCTTTACCGAAGTCGGTAATGGCGTCGCTAAGGTTGGAAGCCGTGCGTTCGAGCCGTGTAAGGAGTTCTCCACGTAAGCGGAATTGTTCTCCGTCTTATTCATCTTCGACTGACCGTAAGGGATCTTATTATCCTCCTCGTAGTAGGACGACCAAGTAGCCAACTCCGTCTTCGCCGGGCCTGGTATCTCTGTAATAAAATCGACGGAGAAAGGAGAGGAAAAAAAGCAAATTTCTCTGTGCGATTCGTCTTCGGTCGACGGTGTACTATATATATATATATATGTATATATATGTAGGTATACATGTATATATACATAGACATATGTATAGTTTTGCTTCCTTTGAAAATCGAAAGAAACGACGCGATTCTCGATACATCGTTCCTCCGTTATTCTTCCCTTTCGTTCCCATCCTTAAAAGAAGACGATAAGCTTTTTCACTTACCGTACAAACGAATCGTGCTGTCGACCTCGCCGAGAGAATTCTTTGCCGCGCAGTGATACGTTCCCACGTCGTGCTTCTGCAGATTCTTTATCGTCAGGATCATCCGCACCTCGAACTGCGATTTCTCGATCATGTCGACCGCGCGTTGGGTGCTGGATATTATCATCGTATCTTCGGAGGAAAGAAATCGAGGATGGTTTGGTTGCTCTCTTTCAGATACATACGTAAGATACAGACTATTTTCTGCGAGTTCTTAATTAAATGGTCATTGATCGACCTTGAGAGGGTCAACACGACCGAAAGATTCTTTCGATTAATAACTAGAGGTATCCGGAGAGTAACGCAATTTCCGTTTTTTCCTACGCTCGACGTTGAAAAAAAAAAGAGAGAAAAAATAGGAAATTTGTTCTCGCTTCTCCTTTTCTATGCTACATTTTTACAATATAGGTTATTCTCTCTGTTATCTATGACTTTTTTGAATGTTTAATTCAGTTTCCACACCTCACATGCCTGCTTAAAAATAAACCTTAGACGTTTAATTGAATTTATCGTACCGTTTTATTTTTAATTAATTCGATAAGTAAAGACGTATCAGTTCGAGGGAACAGCGTGTTTAAAAATTGATAAACCAATACCGTTCTATGAAAAATGAAAGTAGACGCGAGTACGCTCTTAGAAAATATCGAAAAAACTGCTTGCTTAGGACACAACTTTACCTTTCTCCTTTATCCAATAATTAATCGACATTGGAGACGCTTCGACGTAACATTCCAAGACTACGTCGGTCCCTAAGGGAGCCCCGACCAGTTGATTAGGTACATGAATCGCCGGAGGGACTGAAAAGGAGTATCAACATATCATAGCGATAATCGATCGAGTACGAGTACTCTGTTACTACTATTCACAATTAATAACCAATGGTCACCTTTGACTACTTACAATGAACATTTACGGAAATTCGTTTGCTAACCGCTGGAGGTACCCCGTTACTGGCGATACACAAATAAACACCCATTTCGGTCCTTGATATTTTCGTTAACGTTAACTCTTCACTGTGAAATTCCGTTACGGTAGTCACTGAAAAATAGATCGGTGAACGGTGAGGACTCGGGGAAAAAACAATATTTCTCGTACTTCCCGTACGATCGATCGTTCTGGTCCATCGTTAGAACTAGGATATTTGCCGGCCCTTTAATCGCGAAAACGTTAATCTTTATTTAAATTCTTGGTAAAGAGCGCGTGACTATTAAGTCACCGTAATGCTTTCCATTGTTCAGTAGTTCGAGTCACCGGAGAAGCGAGAGGGAGAAGAAATGTTGATAAGACGGTAACGTTAACGGGTAAAGCGTTAACCGCTAAACCGTGCTAGAGTTTCGTTGCGATCCGACGAGAGGATGTCGTCGCTAAGTATATGGCTCATTAAGGCGGGCGGTCGCGTTTGTGCGCACGCCACCAAGCGGTTTAGAATTGGACGTAATCTCAAGGAAGAGGACCGACGTCAGATTTTCAGCTAAATTGAGAAGATCCGCGAGTTGAAATCCGCGACAGCGGGGCAGATGTTCTACGTGAACGTTTTCAGGAGATCCTGCGTGAGAGGACCGTAAGGAGGAAAAAGAGCGAGGACGCGTGTCTCTTACGAAACGAGTCCAACACGCTGGTTGTACCGCGTGCTCGGAAAATTTCTTTCCCTCGAGAGGGCTAAAAGAATATTAGATGGTTGATCGCGAAGTTCCTCGTGATTCTTAACTTATTGAATTTTTCGATAAATAAAAATATGTAGATTTTTTAAATTATATAGCTGAATAAGATATCGATATATTATATATATGAAATATTCTTAAAATAATTTTCTTCTTCGAAGGAGAAAGAAAAAGTACCAAAGTGGAATTGTCGCGATCGACGCGTCGTGATACGAATAGCACGATTTTTCGTAGGTATAGCCGGAAGATGAATCGTGCGACCGTTAAAGAGTATTATTAATCAAAAGAGAAATATCGTCATTCCGTGGGGTCAATCGTAAAGATTTCGAAACGCAAACGCGTCTTGCATTGTAATGCCCGAAAAATCAGCGCTATCGTAGCGGTGGCCGATGCCAGACTATACCTACTGTCGTTGCGCGTATAAAAGTGCGCTTGCCATGTGTCGCAATGTCTCGAGTCATATACATTGCGCTACAACTGTGTCTGATAGTGCAACGGAATTTGCCCGCCATTAGTAACACCATGCCGTTGTGAATACTAAGTGCCTCGTTTACATCGGCTTCAAAACCGGAAGGAAAGAAGGAACGCGAGTCGTTCCCTACGGCATGACCGACCTTCTAAAGAAATTTTTATCGATCTAATAACGCCTAATAACTTTTTTTTAGTCTGGTATCTACTTCTATTAGTATAATTCAATTATGAAAAAATAATTTATTCATCTACACATAGGTACGTACTAGTATTTTCAGATAAAAAGCTGATTTAATTTCGATAGAAAAGTATAATATATATGTCATATTTTTATATAAATATTCGTAGAATCTTTGAAGTTAGTTGATAATTTTTCTTCTTTCGTTATCAATGGTACGTCAAAAAAGGAATAGAGTTTCGTAGATCGAAAACATTTATGTAAATTTATTTACACGCGCCGCAATGCGCCAAGCGCGTATATCAATGACACAAAAAAGAACGTACTTTGTCCGAATCGAGATACATATATATATATATATATATATACGGCTACAGATATACGCAGATATATCTCCTAAATAATTCACCATATTGTTGTACTACTCAAACGTTTCTACGAAAGGAAAATTAGGTAATATAAATCATTTTTTGGAACACCGTAAAATGGACAGAAGATGTTGCATTTTTAAGAAAGGCTCGGGTTAATAATCGATGTAATCCTGATTCACCGCTTTATGCATTTTTAAAGCGAAAACTTCCCATCCTACGCGAGTTATCGATCGTATTCTCCTACATAATGTAAGTCACGCGCACGTAAATCTCGTATTAATTGTTTCTAACATCGCGTTATCCCGTTTCCGCGTCATATTTCATACTGGAAAGGGAAAAAAAGAAGGAAGAAGTTCACGGTTAATTATCATCCTTCCGAAAGGTACACACGTACATACATATGTATACCTATGTAGGTAAAACGCTTAGAGGATAGCCGCGGTAGTACCTTCGCTAGTACGATAGGAATCCACGCGATTTGCCATTCATGAAATCGCTTATTAAGACTCAGTTAGGGTTAGTCGTTAAACTATCGCGCGAAAAATGACCATATCGGTTGTTTTCGAAAGTTAATTAAATTTTCTTAGTAATTATTCCATGCGGTACTTATAAACGAAAGAGAGAGAGAGGGAGCGAGAGCGAGAGAGAGAGAGAGAACATTTGAATATTCACGAGTGGCACGATTGCGTCTGAGGAGAGCACAATTATACGTACATTCTACTTTACATGGAGAAATGGTAGGATATATATTAAATCTTACCGTGAGACTTCTGGCTCAAAGCACTTCCTGGTGGCTCCCGAATTATAATACCCTTGCCGTCTTCTCTACGCCAGGATACGCGGGGTGGGGGAACGCCTCTTGCACGGCACGTTAACTTCACCTGTACGTGTTATGAAACCGGAATTATAAATAGAATAGACTTTATTATTGCGTTATGCTAATAGCCCTTGTATCCGGTCATATTCGTTACTGCTTCGAGCCGAACAATCGGAACGAGCGGGGTGATAAATAAGGGAAAAACGCGAATACGCTTTTCGCTTAAAAGCATGATGAGATGGTTAGAGGAGACCGACGAAATAGAACTAAACACATGCTTGGAAGATGGGAAGCAACGAGTCCGGTTATTACCTGGCCACCCTCGTTTATATTAACGTCGCTTGACGTGCCTTCCGGAATAAAGTCGGGAGGTACCACGATCGACAGCATGCCTGTCTGAAACACGTATACGAAAAGGCAAGCAATTAATAGAGATACGAGGAGTAATAAATATTTTGCCAAGTCGTCGTTAACGGCCAATTTGACGGATTTTCCAATTGCAAGGGTGGACGCAAGCTTACCTGGCTCTTCATTGGATCCGTGTTGATCTGACACATATATAGACCCTCGTCTTCCACCTGGACACCCTTTATATGCAGATTCCACATTGTATGATCACTGTGAGACACGGAAACTCGCTTATTGTGCGTTATGACGTGATCGTGAATGGCCTGTATCGCTTTTGTGTCGGCCTTCACCCAGCCTACCTGCCCAAAAATCAGCAGAACGCGAGATTAAAGTCGAAGCAGCGTAATGACGTGTTTCATTCGAAAGATCCTCGCGCGGACGCTCGAGATTTCGTTCGCGCGTGAAACGCGAACCACCCGCCGGTTTATTTCGAAAAATCCTTTTCATCCCACGCTTAAGCTTCCGCCTCGTCCTCTCGTTTCATCCCTCGATCGTGAGCGACTGAAATTTCTTCTCTACTTTTCGTACGGTTTCTCGTTTTTTTTTTCTCTTTCTTTCTTTCCCTTCTCTTTCTTACTTTCCTTCTGTCCTTCCTTCCTTTCCGTCTTTGTAGATTATCGTCTCGCAAGATTTTTCATCGCGATTATTATCTCGAAAGGAGCTTATCGCGCCGCGTAATCGCGTGAGTTATGCTTCTAATTATTACTTTGGATCACGACTCGAGATCCTGCGGTAAGTACCGGTACTATATTCGAAAATCCTGTTGCCGGCGAAAGACGAAAGAAAGCTGGGGTAAACGCTTTCTGGATAAGACCTACCAACGAGCCAGGAGATTTGTCTACGGGTAGGGAATGAAGTGGGAGGGGGTGGATGTGGCTGGTGGGTAGGGGGTAGGATAATCTTCGAGTTAAAGATCTTTTCATTCGTATAAGCGCGTCAATAACGAGAGCGCCAAAGAGCGTCCGGAGAAGAAAAAAAAATGGGTGGAAGAACCTTCTTGTCGTTCTACATAATTACGAAACTAACGTCAAATTAAATCGAAATATACGTACATGCATCGGGTACTCGGCAACTCGTTTACTTAATTAATGAGCTTTCCAAACTATCCTTTAGGTGCGTAGGTACATATAAAGAAAATATTTTTTAAATTTTCTACAGCTTCGTTCCCCGCATCTTCTTTGCCTAATGCTTTTATTTAAAGAATAAACGAATTTGCGGGGAAGTGGTGAGGAGGGGCCAACCAAGACGAGGTTTAAGGACCTTCCGTCTAACAACCGGAGGCGAAACTTCGGATGGTTTTGGGAAGATACTTGCAGTACGGTGTCCCCTTACTTGTTGTGTTTCAAACTGAGAGGCGAGCAATATGGCTCATAATGACAAAGTGGTAGGACCGAAATCACTTTGTCAACGATTCGAAAGTACGTTCTTTACGCGGGATAAACGAAAGAACGAGGCTTCTGTGAACTATCGTTAATTATCGGTAGTAATTACTATTTTATATCTGCGCCTTATGATTTTCTCTTTTAGTTACATCGATTTCGTGAAAGAAACTTACCCTGTATCCACCTAAATGTTTGACTAGGCACGTGAAGGTCGCGTCCCTTCCAAGTGGTATCGTTAAATTCGTAATAGGGCCCGAAAACTCCGGTTGATAAGCACCGCCTGAAGGGACACAACAAAATAAATACGATTTACGTAAAAAGTACATTGAGGGACGTTTATTCATGGAACTCGTATATACCACATTTATTCGCTTCGAATAGGCATATGTAGATACATATGTGTACGTGTGAATGTGCGAGAGTATGAGATATTTACGGGATATACACATCGTGCAAGATTTATTCGCTCAACTGTTAGGTGAATTCGATGGACCGAAGGAGAAGACTATCTTCTTGCTTTAAAAATTAATGCATCTTTCGTACGAAGTTTAATAAACAAAAAAAAAAGGCACAAATGTGTCTATATGAACTTTTGTAAAAAAATTGCTTATTTATAAATATTACGAAAATTTCTCTCATGGAAGATAATTTCCATTTCAATTTCGTGGATCGATAGGATCATATATTTCGCAAATACATGCATCATACTTTTCGCTAAACTACATTTCTGCCAAGTTATATCAAGATCGAAGGCGGACGCCTCCCAGACGTTCTTTGTGAAGCCAACAATCATACGGTAGCCCGTGTATCTATCGTGAGCTTTTAACACTCGCAATGAATTATGCGAGGACAGTGGAAATTGTTTATAATTTATAATGCAATTCTTTTCTGTTCTTCCGCGAGTCAAGATTATCTGACGTTCATTATTATCTTTCGTAACCTTTCTCTCTTTCTTTCTTTTGTATAATAGAAAATGAAATATTATATTAAAGACAAACAAATTTAAATCCTTTACATTCAGATGAATGAATCGCCACGAGTTGTAAAGTAATTTTAATTTATAAAGAATTATTATTATCGAGTTGTCGATTACATACAAAGTGCTTCCAGTTTATTTTATATCACCGCGTGAAGCGCGCTGATTTATTCGTTGCAACCAGCAAAGTTAGAAGATTCCTATCCCTCTCTCTCTCTCTTTCTTTCTCACGTTTTCTCGTCTCGCTTTTTCTTTCTTTTTCCGAAAAATATATCCTTCCTTCCTTTCCTTTCCTCCGTCCGACGGCCGAAAAAATCGAATTAAAAGCTTGTAAACAAGAATCAAAAGCGACCTTTCTTAATTAAACGGCTCACGCGGGAAAACAGTGACGCGTAATAAGAAATTCAGGAGAGGGTGAAGGGAAGAGAGTTTGACATAGGACGTGATACTTCGTCTGAGAGGAAGAGGCAAGCTTGACCTATTTACCTCATAGTACAGGGGTAATAGGATTGAAAAGTATTATGAGTGAAAGCGACAATAGCCGTGAGATCTTCAAGACTGTTGCCAAAAATAGGATAAACTTGAGAGTAAAACAAATTAAGGTAATTGACTCCGGCTAAGCTCGATTTACGTCATACGCAGGATGAAAGCTTATAAATGAGAGGAGACGAAAGAACAAGCAAAGGCAATTGAGAATAAAAAGGAGAGAGAAAGAGAGAAGTGTTTTCAAACCGAGCCGAATACAAATATGTAGATCAGCGTGTTTTCAACGTTATTTTCGTGTGACATTAATTTTTTTTTCTCGTTACCTATCACATTTCCTTCGTCTCTATATTTAACTTTGTCTATGGTAGAAAGAGTTAGTTATTTAAGCGTTTGAATTGCTTTTACCCATCAATTAAAACAATACTTCAAAGGTATTAAATATAAAGCTGTGATCGAACTTACCAAAAATATCGTTCGGATAGGCTAAAACAGCCAGTACCACCAATAGGAAGGTTTTTTGCGTATCTACCATTTTGCCACGATCATGGATTCAGCTGCAACAAAGCACAATTCGAGTTGTTTATATGACTTCCACTCGGAACTCTACAATTTCACGAGTAAACTTTAGGCAAATTATCGAGTTACCTTCCGTGATTGATTCGAATGAAACGAACAATGTACTACTGTAAGACCGTACGGTTCTGAAAACGGCAAAGGGAAAAAAAAAGAACAATGATGGGTACTCTCTATTCAAACCACTAGCTTTAGAAAACCTTTTGAACTTATGTCTTTACAGGTATCTTGCCTTTAAAAAACGGGAGCAATCGTGGTATGTAAGAGCAATCGATTTTGTCTGGAATCGAATATATTTTAAATTGTGCATCTGTCAATATATATAGCTTTTATCTCTCTGATGAAATTAGAACGGTTCGATCGGGAGTTTCTTTTCACTTTGTCCCTTTTATCGCTACCGTTGTTGCTGTCCGATTCCTCAAGACAAGAGACGGTCGCACTAACAAATTTTGTTCTCCTTTGAATGTCTCCTGAAGCGAAGCATATTCTTTCCCTTTCAACGGGCGCGTCCTCGAAGATCCATGTCATGAACTACTACTGAACGTACCCGAACGTACGACGGTAGCTTCCCAAAACTTATTTAATACGTATTCTGAAATACGTAATATCCTTTCCCTTCCTTCACGTTGGTACCACCTTTTTCCAACACTGCTTTCCATCTACACAACTGTGAAGACGATATCACTTTTCTAAACTTGGTCTGCATAGTTTGAAGAGAATATCATCGTTCCGGCGCGTATCCAATATTCAACGGTGTGGCCTGATGATACAAATCTCCATTACCGTTTTCATCAAGGGACCAATGAAGTTTTCCTTTTGCCTTTTGCCGTTTAATTGTGAACTTGTAGATAATGGTATTCGTCTTATATTTCGAATCAGCGTTAAAGCTGTTTCACCCGAATATCCGAGCACCGATAAATGATTGAACTAGTTATTTCAATAAAATATTCTTTCAACAAATTCTGAATAAGTCATATTCCTCATAAATTCTTTAGCAAAACTCATCCGTTCTCTTACCGTCGGCATATTGGTTAGTTATTTAAACCAGACTCTGGTAAATATTATTTGACGACTATTTTTGAGATTATTTTCTCTTAATACTTTTAAATTACTTATAGCCACGTTCGTGCAAAAACATGGAGATATCGATCATCAGGATCGGCCAAAAAATATAGTCTACAGAATTATTCTTGCGAACCCTTGAAATTCTGAATAAGTAAATCACGCTTACAAATTTTTTAACGTAAATGCTGCGTATGCCATCTCGTAAGTTACAGTTTTAGCTTTCTGACGAGTCATCAATCATTAATATCAGCCAAGAATTGCGTTTCAGGGAAGAATTCTAACGATTGATGGCCGAAAGTGATGACGTTCGCTAAGTTCCGACCCATCACAGATTTGCAGATTTTTTCATATTTCCGAAGTTTGGCCGCATTTATCCGCTGCACTGGCCGCTTTCGCGAAATTCTATTTTTATCATACTGTATCTCGATGTTTTAGCTTTCCAGAAAGATCGGTGGTCTTCGAAAAGAAGCAAACAGTCATCGGGAAGGTTCCACTTTGATACGTTGAAGGGTCATATGCTTGGAGAAAATCGAAAAGAAAACGACCTCATTTCATTGAAAATAGATAGACTTTCCATCACGGTGACACGCTCGTGAACTCTGCTCCGCTCTCGTGAGTTTGCATGCAAATAATCGACAAAATTTAGTATGAATGCGACGTCGCGTACGACTGTGATGCTTGCTCGCGCACACACATACACAAACGCAGAGTTCATTCGATCGCGTCATTTTTATTCCGAATTTAAAAAGAGAAAGACGTTATCAATTCAAATCTAATTACGGTGAACCTCGAGCGATATCTTGGACGAACGAGTGAACAAATGGTACTTGATACTTAAGAGAAAAGGAAGAAGGAAAAAAAAAAGAGCTTGAGGAAAAAAAAACAACAGAAACCCACCTAGCTTTCCCGAAAATGGTTTCTCCGTCGTTTCTTCTCCTCGATTCCTGTAATTTCGCGGGGGTGAAAACAAATTGTGCGAAGTGCAACTAACTGTACCACGGAGAGGCAGGGAGGGAAGGGTAGAGGGCCTCGGTCGTTGTCTTTGACGTTTTTAACTAATGATCTTGGTCTCCCCGTGTTCTCTCTCTCTCTGTTTCTCTCTTTCTCCAACGACTAACGCAAATATTCTGGAGTAACGACGTAAGCGGAAAATTAGGGAAATTCGAGCGATACGTCGAGCCACAATCCTACTTTCTTCTTACTATTATACGCATGTACCCCCGTGTATACGTGTATACCTGTGTTTTGGACACGCACGCGCGCATATTCGTATATTTTCCGTATAAGTAAGAGGTAGAAGGACAAAGAGAAAGAAGAGGAAAAGAAAAGAAAAAAAGAGAGAGAAAAGAAAATGCGAGAGAGACAGAGACCATGAAACGAAGGATAAAGGCCAGACATCGCAAAAACAAACGGAAGGGATTGTATTCTCGTTATGTGGAAAGAGGTCTTCCCTACCGCGGAAAGTTATGTCCGATCCTGAAAACTTTTGACGACTTTACGGCATCTTTCATTCTATCCCCTTTCCTCACCACACTTCCATAGTTGAGTCTCTCTTTCTCGCTTCTTCTCTCCCTTTTTCTCTTTACAATATTTTCATCCTTTTCTTCGGAGGCACGTGACAACAGCTCGGCTATGATACCGCACGAATTTCGATAAAACTCTACACAAATTACTTCTCACGTGGTAACGTATGTATGTACTTACTGCACTGCAAGAAAATAAAACTTACAAAAAAGGGGAGAAAGTGTTAAAGCGAGAGAGAGAGGGCAAAAAGAAGAAATATTTAAAAAATTCGCGGGAGGCAAGCGTCGTTGCGAACTAGTCGGCGCCGTGAAAATAAAAGTTTTTTCGTTACCTTGCCATACTCGACACGACGGAACTTGAGAATTACGCGCCCGTTTCGAATTTTATATTGGTATTTTTGCGCTTTGGCTTGAATCAAATGATGTAGAATAACGGGAAGTCGAATGAGCATTGGAGGAGAGAGTAGGGGTGGGAAGAATAGAGAGAAAGGAATGAGGGATGGCTGGGGGTGGAAAAAGAGAAGAAAAAAATGCAATGTATGCTGGAAAATGGTTGTACCTGTGCGTCAGAGAAAGAGAGAGAGAGAGTGAAACAGGTAGAGGGGTGAAAAAGGGAGACAGAGTGCGTTTATATCTCCATATAGTCGTGACTCGTCTATACGTTAGCCGAGCCTACCGTTCTAAAAACGCATTCGTATTTTTAACTTTTTCTATGAGCGCCGAGCGCGCTTTCATTTTTCTGGTAAACGGGAATTCATAAATGTCCCTCTGCGCGGGCGTAGGGCGGAGCGGAACAGTGTAATTAAACGGCATGATGTGGGAACGTACTAATGGGATTACTTAAAATAATGTGCTTCTCAATATGCTGTCTGGAATTATTGTAGCCGAAAATTCATTTCGCTCGCGCTCTCTGAAAGTATCGTTACGAATTAAATTTAACGAGAGGCATAAATCTATGGGAGGTCTAATCCAATTATAATGCATCGAATTATTCTTTCCCAGATCTCTTTTTCTCTTAGTCTCTCGCTGCTTTTTTTTTCTCTTTTTCAATCCAGGGCGATGAAAGAAAATTAAAATCATCACCCGAATAATCCGTCGTCTCAAGCTTTAAACGAGCGCACGCTTAAACTTCGCTTTATTATGCAATATGCATACGTGCGAGAAAAATGCGATTAAATAAAGAAGAGCGTGGACATGAGACTATTTGACACCAACCTACGTTTATATTCGTAGTTCATATTTATCCTTATTGTTAGTGATGTTAATTCGTACGTATAACTTACATATTATACGTGCACAATGATCTTTTTCCAACGAGAAAATAAGAAAAGGAGCACGTCAAGTCATAGTTCTTTTCTTTCTCGGAGCGTAGACGGTTGATGTTCTTCGAGGCGTGTAGCATAAAAAGCAAAGAGATGGGAAGTGTTACTCGCGGGAGAGATCGAGCCTCGCACAGTCCGAAAAATCTGTCCAATTTCTGGCCTTACCCTCCTACACACGCGCACACACCTAAGTATACATTTGTACATACATGCGTGTACACTTTGAAGACGCGTCGGAGGCGTGTTGCTGACTTTTGGAAATTGTAGGCGGCGCTCGGTTGTCGGTGTAAAATAAATCAGCGTGCCGAGTGAGAAACCTAGCCGGCGATATATATTCCGGAGCGTCAGGCTATATGCTCTTCCTTAAGTTCTCGTTGCTCCCCATCTCGACGACGACAACGGTGCGATGTCTGCGCTCAATGATGGCGGCGGTGGTCTTACGCGTCGCGTGCCTAAAGATTTCGTTCTCTTCGAAGTCGGAATATAGGCTACCGGCTTTCTCTCTCTTGTCTACTTCCCTCATCCTCATAAATCCCTGCAGGATCTTTCTCAACCCCCTCGCGAGACACGAGATACACAGGATACTCTTCGTACTCCCGTGGTTCCCTTACTCGCGGGGACGCGTGAAAAATCTTCGAAAACGATTTACTTCACGAGTTACTTCTTCTTTTTCTTGTTTCTTTTTCTCCCTTTATGCTTTCCTGTCGTCAGAGGATCCACGAGTAGTATCAAAAGTTGAGACACAGATACGTAGGTATAACTGTATCGTTGTAGATGAGAAGATTAGGTACGATAAGGTCTTGAAGCAGTATAAGGATGCATCGTAAGAATCGCAATTACGTTGTGCCATAAATTTGGTGAGTCCTCTAGACCTGGCATCCTATCGTGCTTCTCTTCTCTCTTTCTCTTTCTTCCCCTCTCTCTTTCTGTCACGCGCCTATGGATTTTTATCCATCGACGAAGAAATCGGACGAGCTCAGCGAACGCGCGCGTCTGTTCCATAAATATTTGAGGAAGAATTCCTTCCCTATGGTACAGTTACTCACGATCTCATATATGCTCGGATACGGATCGAAGTGAGAACGATAAATCAGTTTCCAGTGGTTACACAAGGAAATTTACCTTAAATCATGTTGATAGAAATGTATGTCGAGCGTTCGAGTTTTATTTTTCTTTTCAGATAAAAATAAGGAACGTCGTCCACCATTGGCTATCGCAATTATACAGGTGCAGGGATTTAATCGAGTATGATAAAAACACGTTGGTTACTTATGCCGGTAAGAAGTATACTTTCGAAAGAAAAGTTATAGCGTTCCATAGGATAAGTGTCACTTTTCCATCCCTTGAAACGGTTTTCCCTTATTCGTTTACAAATAACAAAAATATTCCAAGTATTTAAATTTCAATGCTACTGTCCAGTATTTATGAAAGACGTAGCATCGATCGAGAGAACCGTTTTAAACAATTCATATTAGTTCGCTCGAGCGAGAGAAGAGTTTCGTTCGAGTTCCGTTCTGTACGCCGGCATGATGATAGCGCGAAAAGGGATTAATAAATAATTTCTCTGCAAAAAAAGGATTCTCTTTTAAGAGGGTAGCCTGCGAGAGGGCTGGGAGAAGTACAGGAACTTCATCTTGGTACCGTTACGTTGTGGAAGATGCGAAGGAAACGGTACCTCGGGCTCCATTATTTTTCTTTTCCATTAACGAATTATCGTATTCACTAACATTAAGACAAAGAGAAAAAGATAGAGAAAGGGCACATATATGGGGTTTGGCCGCATGGGGCTCGTGTTGTTGGCGTCTTCCCTTTCTTATTTTGAGACGTGGTAATGCCGGTAGACCGACATGAGAAAGAATGGAATGAGAAGTATACGAGGTAGGGAAGAGAAGGAGAAAGAGAAGGGAAAAGGCAAAAAATCGTAAAATCCTTCTGGCGATAACTCGATTACACCGGGATCGAGAACGTAGCTCGTCTAACTGTGTACGACCGTATCTTCCGAGAAGCCATAAGGCATACGCCTTTAAAGGAGTGCCGGCGTTACATTGACTAAAAGTTACATGCCTGGTGGTGCCTAAAGTGTGGAGTGCATGGAGACGAGGACGAAAGAGAGAGAAAGAGAGAAGCGGCATGCCGTTACTGAAAGTAAAGTTTCTCAACAATTTTCGTACACACTCAACTACTTCTTCTTCGGTACTTGGACTCGGCCGATTCCCAGGCAGAACGACCGAGAGGGAAAGGGTGAGTGAGAAAGGGTAAGAAGAAGGAAGGAGAGAGAGAGGAGAGGTGGACCACCAGCTGCCGCGAAGAGGAAACTACGTTGGAGGTATGGAAAGACAGTGAGAGGAACGCCATCGGAAGCGTACTCCGAAGAGGATGATGGCGGGTACTGGGGGTAGGTACCCCAAGGGGTAACGACGGACCGTTTCTCCATTTCGAACACGATCTCGTAGGTAGGGCTAGGGGTGCTTCTGCAGGCGCCGATGGTACACCGCGGGTATCAGAACTTGGCCCCTGTACACAGGCAAAAGCGAAACGTGGCGAGACGAATAGAGTAGTAGCTAAAGGAAAGAGATAGATAGGTTGAACAAGTGTAAGGGAGAGAGAGGGATAGATAGATAGAGAGAGAGAGAGAAAAGGTCGCCTCGGCTCAACTCTCCGTCCTACGACATCGCGACGCCTACGGCCAGTGGATGGCACTGGAATCGGAGGAAATGTCTTGCTCCGTTGCGCCTGGGGAAATCGAAGCGCTTGTAGGACTCTCCTCTCTTGCCGTCTCTCTGTGCCGCGAACAGCTGTGACCGATCCCGTATCGATTACGCGCGTATCGTGGGAGCATCGATATACACCTATGCGCCTTTTACGGATTAGACTTGATCGGTATCCCCGCAAGATCTTTCAGTCTCTCTTGGAGTTGGTCCCATCAGTCAGTCCGTTCGGTGGTCTCCTCAGGTATCAAGATCGTGACTCTCTCTGACTCTTTGCGAGGTATCTTTCTTGATTTTCTTTTCCCGCTTCTGGACTCGATATCATATTCTAGTATAACAGTTTTGATTACATTTGAATGGTAAAGTTTCGAATCTAAAGTAAACAAAAAGTTTGATCTTTGTATGATAAAAATTTCAAATTCAATGTATTTTCGTTCACTTTGATAAGACACCAATGGGTAACAATGTATCAGAATACACCTACGGTAAGAGACATTGAAATTTGCTCGCGCGTATTCATAATTCATACGGCACCGCTCGTACGAGAATAACCTATGAAACGGCCGTTAATATTTAGAACGGATCTAAATAGTACAGTAACGGGTGCACGTTCGCCGTTAAGATGAATGTCGACGCATCATTCCAAAGATATTCGCAAAACATTCTACGATAGATGTAATACAAATCGTAATTTTAAAGGACCGTTAAGGAGTAGAATAGTATCTACTTGGAGAAAGACGCGGTACTTACGAATTAGCTAAGTCATAAATTATTCGAGACGAAGGCCGATATTCTTACCGTGACGGTTTTAGAGGAGATTCGGGAAGACGTACGTGCGAAGGACACGTGTCATCCATGTGTAATTTATAATAGGGGCTTCGGATTTCGTCCAGAATTCGTGAAGCTGGAGTACATGAACCGTGAAACGAGTGTCTTGGAACGAACCACATCAAAATGGCGTGGTATAATCGTCTAACCTCGACAAGCTAATCCTTCCAAATGTGATTATAAATGTGACAGTGATTGTTTTGTATCCATAAATACACGGAGTAGTTATTAAAAATAACAGAAATAGGACCAAAGAAAATTTATGACGTAAACGAAAGGAAATATCTTAATTTTACAAAATAAAACTATTTCACAACAGTAGAGAATTTTTGGAGAATAAACTTTTCCAAACACATCTGTTCTTCTAATTGAGATAAATCTCTAATTAAGATATTAATATAATAAACATCAGTAATTCGTCTATTCATTTTAAACTTTCGAATCGATTAAAATATTATAGAATGGACAAGAACTCTCTCATTAGTCTGAAACGCTAAAAAACGTTTGGTGTTTGCTAAGCAGTTCATAAAAAACGTTAACGTTGCCGTCATCCATCATGCGTCGCCATAAATCCGAGTAGAAAATCGAAGCGTGATTCGTCTCCTATCGACTTCGCGGATAAAGAAGAAACGTTCGTTCTCTTCGGGGAGTAAGTGTGTGAAAGATCGCTAAACTGTTCTCGATACTACGCGGCCCGCATACTGAACGTCCGAGTCTCCTACGCTATATGGTTTACTACTGGCAGTGGTACAGCCACTGTTACGCGCTCCCTCTCTCTCTTTCTATCTTGCCTCCACCTCTAGGAGAAACTCGAACGAGAAATGTTTACTGTTTCCTATTCTTGGTTACGCAATCTCTCTCCCTCTCTATCTCTTTTTCTTTCTGTCTTTTCTCCACTTGCCGATAAGACGTATTCCTCGCGTGTACTTGCCACAACGTGTGTCCTTTACGATCGAGGAAAAAAAGTTGTAGAATATGTAAAATATGCACACACAGGCCTTTTTGTTTAGATGTCCATACGGTCCATTTCTCTTACGGAGTTTAATCACGGATCGTCGAAGTGAACTGAAACTTGAGAAAATTTGGTATTTAATTATCGATGAAGCTGAAATTATGTTTCGATACTTTGACCGAGCGTAAGTACATAGGTCCCTACGTTGTCCTACGTGTCAGCGCGTTACTTTGTGCAATATTATATCGTAGAATTATATGCAGACGAGAGCTACGTTAGCGTGTAGCTTCGACAAAACAGGAATTGGAACGAGGTTCTCGACCCTCCTCGTTAAAAATACTCGTATCATCTAGAAAACGAGGACCGCGAGATACGCAGGTGAATTTATTGAGAGGAAAACAATTTTGGTTAGCCTTTTTTTTTCTCTCCCTCCGATTCTACTTTTCATAGCGATAGTCTCCGCGCGGCGTAGCAGTTCCGCCGTGAAATTAATGAATTTATTTGACGTTCTTCGAAACGTACACTCGAATTAACGTACCGACATAGAAATGCCTCTGATGAACACGCCTACCCTTAGAGCGGTGTGTGGAACAGCATACCGATTGCACCATTTACCGTGCCTGTCAAAGTAGCAAAGGGTCATCTGACCACACATTAAACGTGTGGTTGCTATTTGCCAGATTGCCACTCATCGCTCAACGAGACGAGTCTCATGAATCGTGTCGATGCGTGACAAACTCTGCTATATTACATGCAAATGCCGTCTATGATTCAAAGCATAAATAACCTAGATTGTACGATGAGCTTTATTGAAAATATTTCGGACAGTTGTTCAAAGAAGCTTTTGAAAATATATTACCGTTTCTCGCGTGCTAGCTATTTCATACTCATCGCTCGGAAAAAATAATAAAAAAGAAACAGAGAAAGAATCCGTCGATATAAACCCCGATTTTTTTCCTCCTGATAAAACGAATCGCTAAATTATTGTTACGAACAGTAGACGGCTCTTTCTCTCTCTTGCTCTATCGTTCACTCTCACTTTATTAATGCTTTATCGAATTCTTCATTAACGTTGCACGTTGTTACCCATTTTTCTCCTCTCTTCCGAGCAAATGACTGTTTATTAACTATACCATCCGATAGAAATACGACTATTTCCGATCGCAGTGCACAAACCGCGAATTAAAGATCGATTATGGTGAAAATATTTCTCCCTCGGAATATATAACTACGTGAAAGCTGATTTCAACCGATTTTGAGATACATCCAACAACGACAACGCGGTTGGCGATTAAAATAAGGGACTACATTATTACAGTTGAATATACAAATATATCTATAGAAATATACATATATCTGTATGTATATTACGTTAAGGAAATAAAGGACAAACAAATTGATCATTGTCTCCCAACGCATGCGATTCACATCGTCGGGAGAATCTGAATATTATTATTACGTTTCCACTGGGAATTCAATAGGTTCCTGGAATAATTGCTGAAAATAAGGACCACGTTATAGCTATTATATATGTATACATATATGTCGCGCGTTCATAGCGAGTCGCGCGTTAATTCCCACTGACCCCTTTTAAAGAGCGCTTTAATAGATATTACGGTGGAACGAATCGAGGAAGGCTCAGCCCGAAGGCGATGAGGGATAAACGAGGCGTATTTGAGATTAGAATTGGAAAATGAGCGTCGATCATCTTACTTGCCTTGCACTGCCAACGGGAGGAGGAGAAACCCGAGATAAGAATGGCGAGGATGATTACACTTTTTTCGGGATGTAATTTATCCGTTTTTACGTAAAAGAAGAAGGTAAGCGAGCTTTTTCGGGTGTAAGTTGGCGACGAGAAACGGCATGGCGGCGGCAGCAGCCTAAGCAACGACGGTCGCGCAAGAAAATTAGCAACGTTTGCTCCGCGTAAGAGTTATGAGGGCTTTGTAGCCGAACTACTCATGAACATTAAGGGTCATTACAATGGCGATAAATTATGGCCACTGTCTCGCGCAATATTTATGTTATCAATTCCGCGGAACGTAGAACCACCACCAGCGAAGATAGCAAAGAGGCCGTCTCCCGTTAGTCCTACCAGGCCCGAACCATAACGATTACACGCTTATTTTCTTGACGACAAAGCTCTCTCTCGCTCTCTTTCTATCTTATTAAGTCGCTTCGGTGCTTCGGGAATCGAGAGGGAAGAAGTTCCAAAAAAATGTGAGTTTAATAGCCCCCTCTCGCGAGAGAAAACACCGGGAAAACACTCTATGACGTTCCTTTCTCACGAATTTGCTTCCGAGTCGGCCATTTTTTATGGGCGACGTTACGGTCCTCTTAATTGAAAGTTATAAATTCGAGACTTAAAGAATTTCTCACTCGAAAGGGGGGGTGAGAGAAACAAAGAAGAGGATCGGAGATTGTTTATCATCGCACCATCAACGAACGTAAACATATTTCTTTACATATACTTATACAATAAAATTGTTTTCTTGTATATTGAAGAGATAATTTATATTCGATAATACAGGTGTTTCCAATCGGTGATATTTGAGCCGATTTCGAAATTACATTCGTTCCGTTTCATCGGAAGCGATTAGGTTTCTTTCTTAAACTCCCTATCATTTTCATTCTAAGGGTGGATACACACTCCGCCGGAATAAAATAGCAGTGAAATCCACCGTGAGATATTTCTTCCTTCCCCTTGAATTTCATCTACTTCTTCCGCTGCTTCTAACAATCCCCCGTTAACTGAAACTGAATTCGTACCATTATTCGGCCGAACTTTTTGCACCACTCCCACAACGAGCAAGAACCATTCGAACAGCCATTATACATGAATCCGTATTTGGAGTACGTGGGAGGCATCCACGTGCATCGACGAAACTGATTAAATATATAAACAGTAGATACGTAACTATACCGCGTTTGTTATCGATATCCAGGCTTCTTCCTAACCCATTCACGTTCATGATCCTTCCTTCCACTTTTCTTTCGCCTTCCTTCCGTCTTTCGCAAAATAAATCGGCTCGACAGCCATCCAGACGTCGATGAGTCGTCATTAAACAAGAAGATCGATTTATCACGAGCCGTGCGAGTTCCGTCAACGAGAATTCCATCGATAAACAAACTTTCGAAAGATTCGCCAACATTAATCTCGAGCTCCTCGCGAGAAACGCGCAAGCGTACCATCACACGAACGCACGCATACAAAAATATCCCGTACAATCGACATGTACCTAGCTAGCTATCGATGTGTGCCCGAACGTTTAATGAAAGATTTCGTTTCACCCGTTAGGTAAATTCAAGATCATTACGAAGTCAAAGAGGAATCTAAATATTGAAATAATCGATAAATCGAATATTCGTTTGCGAAAGATATCGAACAGCGTGATTTGCTTACTTTTCCCGAACGAAACCGTGGTAACTTTTTCTAAATGTTCCCGGAAATATTTCGCTCCATTTTATATTATCCATTTCACGCGCGGAAACGTCTGAGAACGTATAAAATATACGTTTCATAAAGATTCATTAATATACATAATTATGTTAAAAATTTTTATTAAAATACTCGCATCCCGAATACTTTTTTTCATGTTTTGTCGCCGAATGCGCCGTCGAAAAAATATGCATGAAAGAATAATAAAAATGATTTGACACACGCGTACCGGTGTTCGAAAAGGGATTTTATTTAATACCTTACACGATCGATAAAGTTTATGCAATTAAGATCTATATTCTCTTTAGCATAACGCACCGGATCACCGAGATACGATATTGTATATTGTTGTAATAAGGAGAGTCGTTCAACGAAAGAAATATCAACAATAAAAAGATTGAGGTACTTAATCCATTGAAAAAAACAACGTAAAGGAAAATCAGAAGATTTCTTCTTCGTGGGAAAAGAAGAAATTGTGCAAGAAACGGAGATAAAAATGATCCGAGGGATCGCCTTTTACGAAAGACCTTTCTTTACTTTTCCATCTCACTCTTTCCCTTTGAAAAGAGATACAAGACCGTTGCGCTACTGTCAAAGAATATAGAAATGGCGTGACAATCGCGAATATTTTCCTCACCGTCGCTTAGCATCGTGCAGGACAACGAGAGAGACTCGTTGTCGTGGATGCGTGTGTAAAATAAAATGGGTTTGGCAAAAATGTTGGTCAGCATGGTCTAGAATAGAGGGGGAAAGAGAGAGAGAGAGGGGGGGGGGGGAGAGAGTCACTTTTTTCGCGACTGCTATTTGAAAGTGTCACGACGACGGTGAAATTTGAAATTACCATGCGTGGCCAAAGGACGATGACGGTACCGGCTGTCGCGCATGTGATCGAGCACCTACATATGTACTAGTGGAACAACCTAGTGAGCCGAATTAGTGTGCATTAGCGACGTTACCCTACGGGATCGTGAATAGCTACTCGTATGCGCACGCATGCACAGAGGGTGTATGATTTTGAAAATAAAGAATTTTTTAGTTTTCTTTCCCCCCCTTTAAAATAGAAAAATGTTAGAAATCTCTTCTATCCACTTCCTATTTCTCTTTCTCTCTCGCACACACATACTCTTTCATTTCGTTTTCCCTAGAGACAAGGCAAGAATAAAAAAAAAAAACCGAGAACTCCGCGCACATTAGCCCCGAACTGTTTTGACAAGCTTAGGAAAAGTAGTCTCGTGGGTGTGCCCGGGGATTTAGTAGCGCGAGATTTATTCTGCCCGCGATTAAGATAATGCGAGAAAATTCGTTTAAATTCGGCCCGCCGCCCGTCGCCTACGTTGGAGTTCCCGACTCGGTAAGAACAACGGCGGGAGAGAGAGAAAGAGCGGGAAAGTTTAAAAATTTGTATCGTTCTTTCGAAGTGGATCGACGTGGAAGCAAAAAAAAAAGGAAAAGAGACGAGGGGAATGGGAAAAATCGCGATACGAAACGGAATTAGCGTTGACTTCGGAATTTAATTCACGGCGCCGTATTTAAATGAAACACGCGGCACTTTGTCAAAACGGTCGAGTCTCGTGAAATAACTTACGTTTAAATCTTCCGGGCGAGGTTAGGGGGGTGGTAGTGATTCGTAGGCGTGTGCGCGCGTTCGCGCACCCACGACACGGTAGAGCGTTTCCCTTCTTTCTTTCCGAGTCCTTTCTCACAGGGTCCTTCACCTGACATATCCGACCAATGATTTAGCAGGAACCGGGACGATTTTACTGGCTGAAAGATTAATAAATCCGATAAGGTGCCCACTCGAATAGACGTTCTTTCAAGATACAGCTTTCTACAGAAGTTATACGTGTGCGTGTGTAAATGTATGTACAGGGATGATACGATCCGCAAAGAGCGGCCATTATCCATTAGCCGATACCACGGAGGAAGCCAAAATTCTCGCGGAGTAGACGTGTAAAGTTACGAAACGAAAGGACCAGGCATTAGCCCATGCCTCGATACGGTCATGTGTGTATACGTATATGTGTATATATGTATATAAATATATATATAAACACACATACACATATATATATATAGGTGACTCTCCTCCTTCGTGCACTCCGACACGTAGATTCTCTAATTAGTAGACCGGGATAGTAGACATTAGTGGACGAAAGTTACCCCCTCGAATGGCTCGCTACGCCATCGGCTTTGTTACTCGACAAACATCATTTTGGATGTTCGAATACCGCCAGTAAAGAGAAAAAGTCACTCTTCTTGTTACCTATTCGGTCATCGATCGTGAGAAAAAAGGCGCGGGAAAAAACACGTGATGTATTTCGTCGGTTGTAGACTGGAGGTATATCGAGGTTGACATGGTTATTAAAATTTACGAACGAGTTCCAGCAAGTATTAGCCTATTCGAGTAAGTTCGAACGTGTACGTCGAGAGAAATGAAATAAATTAACTGCGTTGTCATTAGTCGTAAAGAAGAAGCACTATCAACGAACATCGACTGATCGTAACTGTTGGGTTTATAATTCTTGCATGTCGTGATTGTTAGGTTTGTCGTTTGAGTTTGACGAAAGAGGACAACGGAGGTTTCTGCAAATTTGAATTTATTTAGATTCACGTATTTTTACTTAAAAAATGACAGATATTTTTTAGGTAAGAATTTGAAGATACTCACCACGTATATTCGCAAACATCCAAGATTCACGGTATTCAGGTTAAAGGGGGTGAAAGGGGAAAGAAGGGATGGCTTGTACCCGACTCGTTTGTTCATAACTCCCTCTCTCTCTTTCTTTCCTCTCTCGCGGTTCACCCCCGATGGCTTGTTTTTCGCGAGGCAAAAGGTGCGGCGGGCAAAAGTCAAAGCCGCCGATATATTTGCAAAGTTGTGAGATCCAAAGTACTTCTATTGACGGGGAGAACCACTAATTTCTACTTGCCCTCCCCTTGTTGGCACTTCTAGCATCGAAAGTGCATAGACAGATACGACCGCGAACATTTCCGATAAAATATGCGCTCGAACAATCTTTTTTACGCGGGAGCTTTCGCGAACGACGAGTTCGACCTTGTTCTCGAAGATCCAAAACCAAAGAGAAGAAGAAAATGAGAAGATCCGAAAGAAAAGAGAGAAAAAATAAGGATCCATTTTCCGTCGACGTTTCCTTCCTTCCTTCGAGTCTTTATCAGAACGCCAGGCTGGCTCTTCTTGAATTACGCGCCTTGCACGTAACTCAAAGGCGTATGGCCGATGTACCTACCCCCCGGTGCAAGTTTCTAAATCTAAAGTATTTACGTCGCTCCAAGAAAAAACACGGACTTGTACTTCCTGACGGGGATGGTTCTCGGCCTTCGGGCCGCTATCTTACGAAGGCAGTTACTCTAAGTAAAGGTATCTGCTCGGAAATCGAAGGCAACGCGAGAGCTATACGCGTGCTAGCCTCATAAATCCAAATACTTTCTGACATTGAAAAAATCGTCGATATTTTCCTTACCTTCAGACACACCCCTTTTCTCAGGTTTTTCACCAGTACCAATAAAAACAAAAACAACCTTACATCGATCCAATCCCGAACGGAGTTCGATTAACACTTTGACTGCCATCGCGCCGGTCACCGGTGACCACCACCTATTTTTTCAGTGGTGATCACCATTGATAATCGTGGATAACTATCAGTGATATAAAGGCACTAGTGAAAAGAATATAGTCTTATTTAATCATATTACACATCATTTATTATTATATACTTTAAATAATGAAAATTTTATTATGATTACTTGGGGTAAAATTCTAACAAAATTCGGTGGCTGTCAAAGTGTTAAAAGAATTTTACGAAATAGCAGAGGTTGTTTATACCTTTCTATACACACGTACTGTCTGTAGGTATATATATACATATATATGTATATATATATTTGTATCGATACATTATATTGGTTGATACTTATTAACGGGAAATCGATCGTCGTAATATCAGCGCGAACGCCAATTAAAAGGGAAAAGATTTCTTTATCGCTTCGTATTGAAATCGCTACCTCGCCTGGCAAACAAGCAAATTCGTAGAATCTGAAATGCACGTACTACGTTGTAGAGATGAGTGCTTAAATTCGTATAATTGACGAGAGAATTACTGGCCCGATTATATGGACATATATGCATGCATATAAAAAAGGCACGCTGGATGCTGTAATACGCGTATCGCAGTTATCTATTAAACGATTTTCGGCGTGAAAAATAATAAACGAATAGCTGTGATGCCGTTTCATCGAGTCACGTGTCTCATACCTACCTGTCTCTATTATATTTTACATATAAATGTCGCGACTATATATAACTATGGTAAATGATACGACGAAGCCGCCTTTGGGCATTCGCGGAATGGAATTAAATGTGTGCGGTTAAAATATAAAGAATCAATACGAACTTGGTATCGATCGGTCGACGCGGTCAATCGTAAAAGTAAAAATATATCGTCAAATATCAAAGGAGTGTAACGTGATGTACATCGAAGGATTCCTTTCGATAAGATTTAGTTCGTGGAAACTTAAAATTTAGTCGGTATACTTCGTCCGCTTAATATGAGGGGATTAAATAAGGAGTGCGGATACTTTAGCAGTATGACAATAAATTCCTCTTAATCGTCTACGGAAGACTAATGACAGTAAAAGTCGTTCTTACTTACGCTAAACGCAATCAAAGTCCTCATGCGGCCTTTTAATATACACGTTTACGAGAGCCTGGATGATACATCCCGGGATTACTTATTTATTAATTGCCTTTTTCACGATCGAAGATCTTTCGTGGAGCTACGAGATACGATATTCTCTTTGCTGCTCTCTCGTGTGGCCGAACGAGGACGAATGTGTTAACCCTCTCTTTATCCTTTAAATGATCGGTATTACGTCGAAAGGACGTAAAAGGAGGGCTTTATACTCAAGCGGCATCTTTAATCTCAGAAATGAGAAAGGTTTTATTAAAGCTTATCTCGTTTTCTTGGTCATGTGAGACCTCTAGTCCTCTTTTCGTACATAAGACGACCAAAAACTTATCTCTAGAATGCACTTTTTATCGGGCGAAGAAAACGAACGAAATGAAATACTATTATGAAATTCACGATTTTCCATGTACGCCCGTACGTACAAAGTATGCATATACGTGTAGAAATATACGAACGTTGTACAGATTAAATATGGAAACAGTCATTTGTGACTTATCGTTATAATAAACTTCTAATAATTTTAATATAAAACATTTGCAATTACATAAATCTCTAGTAATTCGTTTGCTAAAGATTAAAATTGCGATAAATTGCTTTGACAAATGATATCACGGTATTAAAACAAACAGAAATGTTTAAAAGTGCTTCAATTACATGAAGCTATTCTTAATATGCAATAAAAAATTAAAGTGTCTCATAAAAAATATAAATACTACGAATATTGTTAGTTAATAACGCTTTTCTCCATTTCTGGCAAACAAACGCATGCCGTGTCTACAAGATAACGTTAAATAATCTAAAAGAATTATAATATACTCCTCCGGGCATCTTCTCTCAGCGAAGACTTTATATTGTCCGACTACTTCATAAGCAACATTGTGGTAGTCGATTGAATGTGACTGCGCGCGCGTGCGGGACGCTATCCTTTATAAGAACACATTCTAAAAGAATGTTTTCATGGGCTGAAGTGCTTGAGCTACGCAAGGCGCGCGTTCATATCTCACGGAAATGTATGTAACGCGAGTATGATAGTAACAGCGTGAGTCTAATGAATAAATCCTCAAGTTTTTTAGGTGACTCGAGGAAGTTTTGCGCGACGCGACACCCTCTCAACGCGCATCAAAATTATTATATCGTTTGTTACCAAAATTGAAAGTGATACTGGATTTTATTAAAAAAATTCGATACGTTCGTATTAATATTTTTTTAAATTGAAATTTGTTAAATATCAATATCAGAGATATTATAGTCTTTGAATGTTCATTAAGGTTTATTACATGCTTGTCGAGTGAACGCAAAGAAGAAATATCACCGAGGCGATCCTAAACATTCGTCGATTTATTTCGATTATCTCGCGACAACGGTGAAATGCGGAAAATAACGCATCTTCTTCCACCGAGAAAAATAACTCGAAAGCGGCCGGTAGACAGTCGAGCACGATCCCGAAGAATGCTTAGAGATCCATGATCGACGATCTCCATACACACGACGTATATTTCATAGTGAATATACGTTTGACGGTGGTTACTCGAATATAGTTGGCTGCGTTCCGGTAACTTTCATAAAATTTACATGAATATGATTAAATGTACATAGATGAAAGAAACAAATTAAACTAGCGCATTTAAAGCTCGATATAAACAACTAACACGCGATATCGCCGATAAAAAATGTATTAAAATCAAAACTGATATTTTACTCTCCCGTAATATAGACTAGCTCATACGGTCATAGTAAGCGAAAACGATGATGAGTGATACAGGGATCGTTTATTGGGCGATTCGTACAAAATTTAAAGTACTCATCGAAGGATCGTAATAAAATTGACATGTAGCACTCATCCAGAGCTTGTCGTGTGACGCATAAAAAGTATAAACAAGATCGAACCTTCTCGTTGCATTTTTTCGCGAAATGTCATAAACACGTTTGTTATAACACGATAAAAAGATAGACAAAAGTGGGGTGTGGGTGTTAGAAGGGTAGGAACAGTCGGAGAATTTTAATTTGAAGCTACTACGAGGTTAGCAACACGTAAAACATACGGATTAGCGATACTCGTTTCTCGAGCGAAAAACCTCTAAACCGCAACGCAATCTAACTTGGTTCGACACGCTGCTGCTACTACTGTTGGTGGGGACCATGCCCTCATCCAGACTGAAAAAGAAATTAACTGCTCATTACCGGTGAACCGAACGAAGAGCGTATACGGAAAAAGCTCGCCAAACTACATGTTAATAATAATGTGTTGTTTTCACCTATGTAAAAGAAAAGTTTCCTTTCTATCTTACGTTCGTACACGTAACAAATCTTTCGATGTTTCTTAATAAAAGATTCTGCCTTAAGTAACGAGATCACCGCTTGACGTTCCACTTTTATCCTATTTGCAAATGTGTTTAGTCGACGTTGGGTAAAATAGACGACCAATGAGAAGATGAATATCTATATTCGATATATCGATTTTTGATAAAACCGCTTATCTCATGGTATTCTCTCATTATACTTATTGTTAGTTTATTTTCATCTTGGATGGTATATCGAGTTATGATTGACACAGATCGCGAATGACTCGTTATTGAGACGTGATCGAATCGATAAAAATCAATGATCATCATTGCGATTATTTAATTGGGGCAAATTTCAGAGACGAGTGATCAACATTTTTCACAAATGTTTCGATTTATACTAAATAATATGACAAATTGAGATGATGCGTCTCATTGTTAGTGATTACTAATAGTTGATATGAAACGGGTGAAAAGAGAAAGTTTGAATAACTAGAGTAGTGTAACTAAAAACGAGTAATATCCTTTAACGATCCGTGGAAGTTCGTGATTTGTTTTCCTTTCCATCTTCTGCTGGATGGATGGATAACGTCTATAATAATTGATAACGATTTATTATAAATAGCTAAAATTGGAGAGTATTTCCAGATATAATTTTCCGCGAAGAGATGTGACGTTCTTAACGAATGATATAAAATTTAAGAGATCTAAACTCTCTCGGAAGGATATATACGTATATATATATAATATATATATATATACATGTGCATGCATAGATACACACGTTCAAATACACAAGCCCGTACGACGTTTCAAAAATCTCGAAAAGTAGCACGACGTACCGTATATTAAAAGTACGCTAAAGAAGATCGCATAATGCAACGGAGAAGTTAGCCAAGGAAAAGGAGGATGATCGACACTAGGAAATATAGGGTGCGATACATACCTAAATATAAAGTTCGAATGTAAAGCGGCCGATCGAATGCAGGGAAAAAATTCAACGTGGACCAACCAACCAACCAACCGAAGGGACGATGGTCAACGAAGAGAGCAGATTTACCTACATGTATTTTTGGAAGGATGATGACACTATTTCAAGATAGAGGAACTTCTTAATTCCGTCTCGTCCTGACGAGCCATCCATTAAAGATATCCGCAATCCGTATCACCGTTCAACGTAACAAATACGAAACGCCCGATTTAAGTACCGAAGTAGTACTTTAATGTGCATTCTCAGCGCATTTCTACGTCTCGAGGAGAAACATAGAAGGATTACATCGCTCCTGCGACGCGTCCTCTCGTATACGTGTGCTTGCGCGCGCGTGTGCAAACATTTCGAGCGATCTTACATACATGGTTTATGTATGTACCCATATACGTGTATTTGAATCTTAACAACAAAGAAGCGTAGATTCTATTTAGAGTAGGTAGTCCATGCATTTCTCGTGTAACATCACTCTATCCGTCTGTAACATCTTCTCTCCCTTGCTGTTTGTTTCTTTCATTTTCTCTAATTCTTCATTTTCTTTAGACAACTCGATGATCGTTCAAGTATAAAAGTAGTAAATTAAGATACGCACCGAGCACGAGTACCGGCTTTTACAAAAGCACGGGGACGCGTGTCTATGACGTATGAAATATGTGTATAGAAGAGATACGCGCATGATCCTGGCGCATGCAGAGCATTTAATTATTGTCTGTCAGATGGGAAAAGGATAAAGACGTCCCACTCGGCGGTATTATAAAATCGAGCCAACGATTTATCGAATGCCAGAGCTTATTGTTCTTCTTCTTCTTCTTCCTTTTCCTCCTCCCTTTACTAGTAAGACTGCGGTCAATAATATCGTTATCGGTGATCGGAACGAAAACGACGTTGGTACTCGTTCGTTAGTAATGATTTCTTATCTCTCCCCTTACCCCCGCTTTCTTTTTATTTTATTTTTGTATCGGATGAAACACAAAATAATAATAAGAAGGATATAAGAAATAAGATTATGATTTACGAATTAATTTGTCTTATCATTATAATTGGCAAACTGGCGCTAATAATAGTAAATAACATTTCGGATAAAGCGACGCGTTCCATATCGATCCCAATCGCGATTTCCGGCAATTATTTTCAGTATCGTCGTCAACGAATATTTTATTTATGTCGCGATAATAACGCGAGAAAAATGTGTTGCGCCTGTTTCACCGTTCCACGTAAAAAAAGGGGTTTTGGCAAAGCTTTTTTACGAATAAATGTTGTATTTACGTTATTATTTACGTTCTCGCATATCAACTTTGTCCAAGTCGCGCGAGGGGCACTTCCGAGGTACCGGTCGCGCGACGTTTAAAATTATGGCTTAACAATGAGCACGCATTACAAAGGAAACCGCCGCAGCGCGGGCGAAAGCGGGTTAATTCTATTTTTATATGTCTTTGACGCGTCTCACAGCTCGCATAATACGTAACGTTATAGAAAATGCACAAATGCAATAACGGCGAATCGCGCCGGATTATAATGACATCTCCGTCAGAATATTAAAGATACTCCCAAGCGCTTGTCCGGCCTAGCCAAGTTCAATCTCTCAAGAGACTGTAGAAATGTGATTTCGGTACCTTCATAAACAAAGGAAAGAAAAAAGAGGTGGAGAGAACGCAGAGAGAGAAAAAGAGAGAGAGAGAACAGGTCGTTGTAACGTTAATATGTTGAAATATAAAACAGCCGGTACGGTATGATACCGGTACGGAATATTGCCTTTTTACTTTTTTCCTTTCTACAGGCCAACAGTTGAATTTATGAACTCCCCATCTTTGACTACTTTGTCTGAATTAAAAGCATACGTATTCGACTGTTCATTTGGTCATTTAAATGCGAATTCTGACAGATCTTTACTTTTTCTTACGAGGCTTATAATTAGCTCAGGTTAAATGATTTCTAACAACTTTTGTAAATATTGACGGTGGGAAAAATATACGAGATTTCATAGTTTATTCGTTTCCTTTTCTCGGTCAACGTCGTCGCCATACGAATCAGGTAACTCTCCGAACTTACTAATGCTTCGTCTGTGTGTCTTAAGAAGAACGAACCCGTGTTTATTGCGCGGAGTCGAAACCGCATGGGGTCCAAAGTTTTTTTCGTTCGTCTGTCTCTCTCTTTTTCGCTTAATTTTCCCTCAATTTACGGGGGTAAGGTTTCCGTTTTTACATTAAAAAAAAAAGGAATAAAGAAGTCGACATTTTTTGTCACGATCCAAACTTGACCGCACCACGCTATTTCGAAAGTTTAATATCGTCGCGTCTAATGAAAAGCGCAATACTCTAGTCTGCAATAAGAAAAAAAGAGATAAAAAAGGGATGTTACTTCGCCCCTTGAATCTTACAAGTAGTCGAGTGTATACTCTCAAGCGTAATTATACGCGTAGCAGCAGCATCTATCGTTTCTCGATTTCGAAAACTTTTCGACGCTCACTCTCCTCAATCTCCAATTTATTTATTCCTCCCCATCAATTATGCTCCCCGCGGAACTTTTATGCGGCAAACGGGGAAGAATTTTATATTCTTACGAATATTATGCGCTTCCTTCGTATACGACTATCTAACGCATAATAACCTTCTTTCTTATTTTATTTTGTTGCTCCCTCTTGTTATTCCCAACGTATCCTAAATATAGCATATGGTAGGTATGCTTGAACGGAGTAACACAAATTTGTCTCTCCCGCCCGCGTAATTGAAACGACTGTCGATCAAAAAAGTGGAGACCGTTTCGAATATTAACGATTCGCGATTGCAAGTGTCTCGTTTCGGCCTTTTCTCGGCCCACGCCTGCAGGGTTCGAGGATTGTGGCGTTTGGGGCGGGGGGGGGGGGGGGATTGGAGCATCGCGAGAGAAAAAAATTTCATTGACGATATCCACAAGAAAAGAGATCTAACGGCACTTTTCTCGCTCAAAGATGACTTTGATTTCTCCATAATAAAATGCACAATAATTCTGAAAAGTATAAAGCATCGGCATTCTTCCTTCTCCTATGCTATTCACGATCGCATAGAAAATGCCAAGTACCTCTCTCTCTTTTTTTCTCTCGCTTTCTCCTTCTATCTCTCACGTTCACTCTTTATCTCTCTTTCCATCTACCCTCTCTATCTCTGGTTGGAATTGTAAAAATTCCCTTTTTACCATTTCTGGCCCACGTCGTAACGATCGTAATTATAATTTTTCATAACGTGCTGGTCGGGCGAGCGAGGGAAAAAAAAATAAAATTCTATTTCACTCTAAGATGCAAAAGAATGAGTAGGTCAATTATTTCATTTTTTAAACGGAAAAATGTCCATTTTGAAAGGTTGTATTAGAAAAAAAAAAGGAAACAATGTATAGTCGTGGTAACAAACCTCTGATGTTTTCCCATTGAAAAGTTGACATGTCGTGATGCGTATAGCGCTTAAAGACGTCGATGATTTTGATTAGCATCGAGCACATCGGTGAGCCGGCATTGAGACAAATTTTCTTCTCACGGTAAACGAACACACGTGATAGGAAGAACGCGGCACGCGTACCGGACGTGACCGTACAGACTGAGAGATGCCGGTAAACTGATCGGGATCCTGATGGTCCTCCTACTGCTCACCCTCCTCCTTCTCCTCCTCTTCTAGCTAGAGCTCCCTATCCTCCTCCTACTCTCGTTCTCCTCCTTCCACTCATCTTCCTTCTCTTCATCCTCTCTCTCTCATCCTCTTCCATGTCCTCCTCGTATTCCTTTTCCTCTTTCTTCCCTTTCCTCCTCCTTCTCTTTTTTCACCCTTTCCCTTACACCACCTCTCAACCCTCCTACTTCCTCCTACTCTTCCTGCCGCTCCATGGAGAAAACTGCACAGGACGAGACGCGCACGCTCGTCGAAACGGAGCGAGATAGAAATAGAGAGGAACGGAGAGGGAGAGAGAAACAGAGAATTAGAAAGCAAATCGAAAAGAGAGGCGAAAGAACGAAGGGAAGAAAGGAAAAAGAAGGAAGCGTGCGAGAGAGTGTGAGAAAGCGAGAGAGAGAAAGATAGGAAGAAAGAGTGAGTGAGTGAGAGAGAGATAAAAAGAGAAAGAGGAAAAAAAGAGTGAGAGAGAAGAGGAGATCAGGCCTGATTTAATCGCAAAGGCGGCAGGACACCACTACGACGTGCGACGCTGCCGCTGTCGCTGCTGCTGCTGCTGCTGCTGCTGCTGCTTCAAAGGATAAAAAGCTCCGGTAATTTGCACCGGTACAGGAGCAAGGACAAACGAAGAAAGCAATCTGTATAGCAGGAGAGTCAGGGGAGAATATGCGAAATACACGGGGAATGATTTTTTTTTTTTATTTCGACGATTCAAGTAGGTATATTACTTTGGAGAAGACACTCACGCGATTTCTAACGCATCCCAGTTGGAATTGGATTCGAACAACGTGATTTGTGGATACGGATATATGTTGGAATTTATATCCATTTTCTTTTTTAGGAAGCAAGGGGTGGCTTCTTTTCCAGATGTTCGACCTTCGAAATTCGAGCGTTTCATTAATTAAGCCATCATCGAGAGATCTTTACCCCTTTAACAGAAGGGTTCTAGCTAACACAGATATTTATGCGGGTTTTATGCGAGCTCGGTGCGGAACAAAGTGGCTGTTCCTTTTAGTCTCTCTATCTCTCTATCTCTTCACAACGTCGGTACACTTTAATAAATATCTATAAGATCTATGTCCGGGGTTAGACATTAAAATATACCGCATCAAAGTATTCGTCTTGTTCTATAATTGATTTACATTTTACATCGCGCGTAAAAGCAAGAGGGAAGAGATAAAAGCTTAACGTTAGGCGTCAACATCTACAACAAGAACAACAATCTACCGAACCTTTTATTCGTACTCGGTTCGCGGAAAATTCTGAAATTTTCCTACGTTACGCTTAGGATTGTTTTCGAACTTGGGTTATTATCTCCTGAGGCGTTATTTCTACAGCATGGCGTACAACCTTGGAATTTGGATTATCACGGAGTTTTTCATCGACCTCGCAATTTTCTTCCCTGCACCCCCCCCCCCAAAGATTTTATTTAATACAACTAATTTAATCGAAAATCCACTCATTTTCTCTCTCTGTCTCTCTCTCTCCTCTCCCGTAAAATCTTTTCGATTTCTTTTACTCTTCAGTTCCTTTTATTTACACAATCTACCGTTACATGTATTCGTGGAAGGTTCAGGGAAAATGACTGACAAAAGAACAACCAATCTTAACGATTGAAAAAAAGTAACGAGATCGTTGTAGGTAACTGATATAAGCTGGACAGTTTTATGAAGAAATTCGTCACAGAATAAAACGACGACGACGAAGAGGTGGAGCATGAGGAAAGAGCGGTACGCTATCGTTGTGAAAGTATGAGGCGGGACGAGTCCCGTAATAAAAATGCACGCATGATAGATTTTGTAGCTGGGATAAGTTTACAGAAAAAAAAAAAAAGACAAAAGGAAGAAACAAAAACTAAAAAAATGAGCAAATTTTTATGGACGATCGCGGACGTCGTTATGGGAAAATTTGGACGATATAATTCGACGTATTCGATGTGAAATAATGCGCTTCGTTCGTAACCTTGTACGCGTCGGACATAATAAGGCTAATACAAGAATGGCTCGTACTCTCCACTTCGCGTACAACTGCTGCGTCTGGCGCAGAACAAAATATATGTTCATGCACAGCAAGATATATTTCATTTTGCAGAATACCGTCCCACAACCGTGATCCTTCGACGAATATAGGATGACAATACGTTAAGACGACATAAAGATATAGGGGAGACTAGTATAAAATGATCCCTCTAAGGAAAAAGCAAGAATTTTAGAAAAATGTATGTAGTTTTATTTTTTCCATTAATATGCACTGAAACTATGGTCTTTCATCTACAATTATTAAATTAAAACATTCGTGTCGTGCTATTATTCAATATTTCATTTGTTTAATTGCGGAACGATACAAAAGGATCGTTTTACCCACACACTTGTTTAAAATGATCCCTCCTCATGGGGAAAAATGGTCTCTATATGCTACATGATATTTAATTCAAACAAGTATATTATTTTATGATGTTTTATTATAAAAAATATGATTACACGTCAATGTTGATATTGCACAAATCGCAGATGAAAAAGTCAACGTCATCTTCATCCACACCGGCACACTGATCGTGACTCCAACTTTTACCCTTTGCATTGTTTGTTTGTTTGTTTTATTGTTTGTTTGTTTGTTTGTTTGCGAATGTAGACACGTGGCATCTAGAACGATAAAACGATCCCGGGATCATTTTATACACATCACGAGTAATCGTTTTACCCCAAATGTTATTTATGCTAATCGAATCAAAATATAACCTCCCACGAAATGATACAAAAAAAAACAATATGAAATTGAATACCTAAACAACACCACTACACTAATATAATAAAACATATATATGAAAAACACATAAAGACAAATTATAGGAATGTGAAAACACACTTACCTTAGAAGCAAATAGCAAAATTGGATTTTTATTAAATATTTTTTTGTCGACGCGAGTGTGCGTTCCACCATTACTGCTTGTGCGATCTTCAGAACTTTTGGAAGTATTGCATATGTTATTTCATAGATAGCGTTGGTAGATTCATAAAAATTGAGAGGGATCATTTTACTCTGGGGGATCATTTTATACTGGTCTCCCCTATATATATATATATATTCATGAGTCTGTGTGTGTGAATATACACATACTATACATATGTACATAGGTAATAGTCATACACAAATACATTTTCATTTCTATACATATGCATTTCCTGTTCAAAACTGCGAGTCTCGTTCATTCGTTCCCCTATCAGTGCGTTCTACCGTGAGAAAACTAGAAATCAAATTCGTTACAATTAGACGGTATTTAGTAGCTCTCAAACCAGCGAGAGCTCGTTTAAACTCGTTACCGAATTCGGCAATTTCAATCTGTATACGAGTGACTAGGCAAATGTTTACTCAAAATATTTGTCCACTGAATAGATAGATACAGACACACATATATTCAGAAAGAGAGAGAGAACATCAAACTAGAAGAAGAGCCAACGTTACCTACATATGTATACCTATACTAAACATAGGTAGGAATATACATATGTAGAAACATGAGTATCAAAGTACCGAGAAAAACTACTGGGTCTATTATTACGGTTTCGAAAAAAAAAAAAAAATGAACGAAACTTCCACGTATCGTTATTTTTTTATAACATATAAATCAATAGAATAGTAAAAAGAAAGAAAAGAAGAAGCCATAATTGTCATCGTCGCTACTATCCTCCTCGTCCCTTAGATTTTTACAGAATGATGGTGGAGCACGATCACGTCAGTGTTAGTACTTCCGCGCCAATCACAGCACCTTTGTACGATTTATAGTGCTTTCGCGGCAGGTGTAACGACTCTATGCTTTCCCTGAGCACTTAGGTGTCCTAGTGACTTCGGTGCTTTCCAAGGCAACCCTCCGGAATGCTAGCAAGGAAAGACGAAGTGCTGCGAGATGACCAGCTGACCTTCGGAAACTCGACACTGTTACTACTACTACTACTACTACTACTATCGCTACTACTACTACCAATGCTACTTCTTACTCTTTTTTTAGACAACGAAAGAAAGTACAAACGAACGGGACGAAGAAAATAAACGGAATTCTACGAGAGCTCTTTGGAAGGTATTAGAAAACTGAACTGGACTGTATCTCGAACTCCAATTTCTCTTATTATACCAACAACATTAGATATCAATTAGTTCTATCCTTTGCAAAAATGATAAGCACGTTTTTGGTTGGTAAAGATTATTTTTAATCTCCTCGGTAGGGTTCGAGTGTCATAGGCTCTCGAACTAGATAGTTATCGCCGTTATCAGCATCATAGTGATTGATCGAGGCTAGGCTTTTATAATAATTACTCGATTATCCTCGTATTAGTAATTGCTCCGGTGCAATTTAGGGGATAAATAAGCAGGAACTACGCCGGCCGGCTCGTGTTTCAGCAAGGATGGTGCTCTTAATCAATATGATTGCTTTTAAGGATGGGATTGTACTAGGAAGGCCTCCTCATCCTCCTACCGCTATGTTACTAAGGCGTATTAGAGTAATTAGAAGAAAAATCATTTCCATCGATAGCATTGATCTTCGAAGATAAGCGTGACGATATTGGGTTATCGATGAAATGAGAAAGCGGTCGCTCCACCAGCGATGGGGAGTACATAAAAAGTGGATCTAGCGACAGCTTGCCTATCGATAAAACTACTAAGTGTTCGCCGAAGCCAACCTATCCGGACGCTATCACTAACTTTTAGGTTCTCCATCCACGAGCAAGACGAAACATGAATTTTTTTACGCGATTCGTTGCATAGCTTCAATTTATCGTATAGGTTTGGTGTAATGCTATACCGTTCCTAGTGACAATACGTGTGAAAGGACCAGGACGCATTATAGTGCGAAGCGTTTAAAACAAGCCGCTAATATCGTCGAAAAATGAAATACTTCGTGCTTATGACGTTCACGGTAATTGAGAGAGAGAGAGAGAAAATTAGAGTAGGTATAATCACTTCCTATTTCTCACGATTGCACGTAGCTGCATTTGAATGGGGCCCAACCAATGAGCCAAGCTCTGTGAACCTGCTCACCGTGTTAGTAGGCGGTACACGCCGGTGATTTATCGGTTCTGCTATTTGTGCAAAATTTGCTATGAATTTTCTACCCCCTCTCCCCCCCCCTCCTCCCCCACATGAAGCCACACCTATCAATCTGCGAATCTGTCTAATCGTCTTGAGCGTTAGGATGTGCATGTATATCGCATGGATCCACGATTAGCTTTTGTATCGATGCTACATCGTCGTGGAAGGTGTGCTTAAAAATGTGAAAATATCTGAAATCAATCTTACCAGAGAGCTTTTATCTCCTGTAAGAGAAACCTTTTGCTACATCTATAAACACACACACACAATTACATACGTAGGAATGATCTCGTGAGTTGCCAAAGAGAAAACATAATTTTTTGAAAAGCAAAGAAGGTAATTCTGTGGGTTCCGATAAAATAAGGGTGCTTCGTAGCTCGCGGACGCGAACCAGAAAGCGTTCGTAGGAAAGTGTTGGTAGAAAGAGAGAAAGAGAGGGGTAAGACGGCTGGTAGGAAATGGAGAAAGGGCTTCTGGTGAAAACTTAAAATTCGGCAAAATAATATTTTGATAATATGCCGAACGGCGTCACAGCTGCGACGAACGAAGAAAGGTTCTTCCCTGGCGTCGTACAAGATTGTTAAAGCTCTGTTCGCGACTGCCGGCGGCGTGGCGAGGGGTAACTCGGAGGGGTGGCACGGAGGAGGCCGAAGGGTAGAGAGAGGGTGACGGTGGGTGAGAGCAAGCGCGGCTAGTAGTGAAACAGCTGGCACATACTGGCGACAGCCCGCCCATCACTAACTCAACCTAGATGCACACGCGCCATGTGCTCCATATACAAACTTCATTGATGTTAGGTGAGAAATGCGAGTGAGACTTCCAACGTTGACCCTAGGCATCGTTCCCTCTCTTACTAGCCTCTTCCTTCTCTCTCTCTCTCTCTCTTTTTCTCTCTCATTCTCTCTGATGGTCAAAGAAATACTTCGATTTTCTACTCATCTTTCTGTTGATCGTTCTTCAAATATTTATTCCGCATAACACGGACCCTATGTAAATATAACCGGTATGCCGAGAGATTGCTAACATACGTAGATAAGTGTGTGCTTCTGGTTTCAATCGAGAGAATTATTTTTTCTTATCTTCCTCTTCCTATCTCATTATCATCAAACGCTCGTAACATATTCAGTCGCTACAATAGTTCCATATTCGCTACATATCCGCGTAATCTTAGATTTGCGTAAATTTTTCAGAGGCCTCGATCGTACTCGCAGTTGGAGATTTAACGATTAAAATTTAAGAACTACTTCAAAGTTAATAGCAATCAGACGAGGCCGCTCGGTGACATTCTATTCAGAGATTAATTGTTACGGCGTTATGGCTTCAACCATCTAGCAGCTTCTTACGGATTTCAATGAGTTAAATTGAGCGTCACTAATATTCGGATCCACGAATCTTCCGTGTCCCAGATTCATATCTTAACGGTCTTTTTTCGAAGCCCCATTCAACCTTCGAAATCATCAATTATGGAAGCATTTTCGAAATGGTTAAATTTGTTGGGGCGTGACGCAATTGTAAAAATAGGGAAAAATTATTGTTTTCGAGCATTGAGCCGGAGAAAAAATGAACCGAACGTCGACGAAAATGGCGTCGTAATGGAATAAAATAAAATCTTATTAATATCCGTCGGAGTTCCAAACTTCTATCAAAAATAATACCTCCGAGGAAGTAGAGAGAGAGGGCGAGAGAGTGAGAGAAAGTGAGAGAGAAAATGCCGCTCGGAGTAAGAAAATTAAGAATTCAATCAAGACATCGGTGCTATGGCACTTCAATTCAAACTAAAGCTTCGCAATTTTCGAGGACGCTGCTATCCGGAATACCCAGTTATTTAATGATTCACTGTGATAGTTCGTCCGAATAACTCGGAACATATGATCTCGTATTATTAAGTACCTATCTACTGAAATCCTTGATACCTTATATTCTGCTAAATTGTCAAATCACCAAAATATATGTATAAAAATTTATTAAACTCGGATCTCTTACGAGAATTTTTAGTGTAGCTAGAATTTGAAAGTTAGTTTCTTTTTCTAAATTCATTAATTCGAAGAATTTCATAAAAATTCCCAATCTAAATGCGATGCTTGCATGCTGATATCCAGTCAATCGAATTTTTAATCTTTCAATAAAAAACGTGTTTCGCCGTCAATTCTTATTTTCCATTCGGCGTCACCGCGATGATGCCGCGTAATATTAGATAAGTTCGATTTATGTAGAAGACACCAGTCTTCCCACATCAATGGATTAATCTGCCTTCTAATTGAGTTGTGCTGTTTAGTAAACCACAGTTCCAAGCGGCGGCGTCTCCATCTTTAACCATGACGCGTTGTCCAAATTTCGAATATATCTACGCATATAACGTGCGTAGATATTGCATCTAGGAAAACGTGAATCAATTTCAATTACTTTCGTGTCCTTCGCTCTTCTTATCCGTCGTCACGATCGCCGACGGAGCAATAGAGAAAATGTTTAAATGAAAAACGCGACGTTGCGAATCTTCGGCCCGGACCGAGATGTTCTTAACGAAAAAAAGAGTCGGAAAAATGTTAAAGGAGGTATACTTTTCGTCAGACGCCAATAGGAAATTCCTGGAAAGTAAGGTACCGCCTACCAGAAACGCAAAATATTTAGCCATCCGAGAGTTTATTTTTATTTAATCCGAGCGAAGCGAAGCAATGAGAAAATCGCCGGTTACAAGTTTTCCTTTTTGTGTAATATTTTAATCGTTATTTCAACGGATTCCAAAGCTTCTTCGGCAAAGTCCGCGAGATCGTTGCGGCGTTGTATCAAGCAACTTCTCCAACTTTTATTTAAGGTAGCAATTTCATTACATAGTTTCTTCTTTCCCAGGGCCGGCCACGAGTTTGCTATCGTTTGTTGGATTTCAAGCGCGCAGGAGCACCGGACAATCTATTAAACCTAATTGTTTTTCGTTGGCTTTCGAATTGCGTACGATTCCTAAGGTACAAGGATATACACAGGATATATGTTTCTAAACGTAATAATATCGATCGAACAGTTGGATCTCTTCGTATTGACCGATAACCCATCAGTCCAACCAGCGACACAGACCAATACAAATTCCCGTTTAATATTGACTTATTAGAATTTAATATGTGCTAGCCGAAGATATCAATCATGTCCGATAATTAACCGAAGATGGAACAATGAAGCTCAGAGCACAATGGCACTTGGAGCGCACCAACCACCGGACTTACGATTAATTCTTGCTTTTCTCCTTTTGTTTTTTCACTTTAAAGGATTTAACGCCGCTCACTTGAAATATCCAAAAAAAAAAAAAAAAGAATGATCACCCCCTCCTCCCTGGCTCGTCTCAGGAAAAAAAGGGAGATTCGTTCTCTCTTCGGTATAGGCGTTATAAAAGGGATCACAAAAGAAAGAGAGAGAGAAAGAGTGGAAAAAGTGAGAATTCGGTAAAGATCGACGCGCTGTTCCGCCATTTCCCAGATCTCGTCGCACGACAAAAATTTTGTGTCCTCGCGAGAGCAATCGGCTTTCCGCGGTAACGCCGGGGGATTCGGGAGGAGCCAACGATTCGTAACATTTTATCTTCCGAGCCGTTTATCGCGTTCATTATGCGCCACAAAGCAGAAAAGCTTATTACCACGTAATTATAAGGCAGTAATTATCCTGAAGTTGGCAGGAGGAATATCCGCACGCGTTCGCCTCGTCCGCATCCCCGTTTACCTAGGTATGCGCATACGTACCTACGTAACCTACGTACGTATCTAAAGTACATACGTATACCCGCACGCGCGCGCGCGCACACACACACGTATATATATATATATATATATTATATACATATTATATATTATACACACGTGTACACAAGTGTTAGCTTCTGCACGTGCATCATACATCTATAAATGTAAGTACATACGCTTGTAAGTATGAGTCGTAAAAGGAAGAGAATAAAGAGAAGGAAAGCGCAGAAGAGGAGAATGACGGGGGAAGGGAGCGTGTAGACGCGAAGAGAAGGAGAAATTTTTGTAGGCCGGATACTAGGTTCCATTAGAGCGGATACTTTTAATACTGCCATTGAGATTTGTTTGCCAATGACAATGCGAACTGCGCAGTAAGTGAGGAAGCGGGGACGGGAAGAGGGGGTTGAACGGCGACGGCGGTAGTGGCGGGTAGTTGCGGTGGTGGTGGCGGGTACACGGTTGAAGAGGAAAGATGACAGTGGCGGTGGTGACCGAGGAGAAGGAGGGGGAAGGGGATGAAAGGGTGGAGGTAGAAGGGGGTGTGCAGAAACTGGCAGAGAGATGCGCGCCGACACAATGGGGGGAAAATTAATCGCTGAAATCTGGGTACAATGTAAAAGAGTCGCGTGGTTGGGGTTTGACTGTGGGTTTATGAAAAAAGGTATGACTCCCCGGCGAAGCCATAAGTCAGCGATTTCCTCGTGGTACATTGAGCCGGCGCCCACCAGCATCCACCGGCAACTGCCAACCACCACCAGTCAGCAGCCAACACCAGCAGCTAGCTAGCAGCAGCCGGTAACTCGAAGAAGAGAACGAAGATTCTTCCTGGTGCCCTATGCTAGAAAGACCAACTAAAATCGGCCAAACAGACTGGCGAAACTATCTTACGATTTCTTATATGCCGTCTGCTCTTCCCATTTCTTTCTCTCTTTCGCTTTCTATAACAGCCAGTACCGCGTGCTATGTCATTCCCGAACGACGGCGATGGTACCATTATCTTTAAACCTTTCTTCTTCTGAGTAAGGGTGCAACCCTCTCTTTCTTTCTTTCTACTTTTCTCTCTTTCTCATCCCTGCTCCTTCGTCTCGGGCCTTCAAAAAATTAGGAGAAACGTTACCCTTTATCTCGCGCTTCTGCTCCACTCAAGAGGAAAGACCCGATCCTTTCCCGTTACTTTGCGCTACCACTGCGGATTCTCTCCTTCGCCTCACAAATATATCCTTTACTATCCCTTACTTTTTTTCGTAAGGAGTGCGAAAAGGGGCTCTCTTTTAATCGATGCTCGATCGTACGACTCCAACATACTAGAAAGATCTACCAAATTGTCGTACAACATATCTTTATAAGTAACATTTTTGTTATAAATCAATTGTACATTTAACAAATTTCTTGATTTAACCTGCCTGTAAAAATATTGCTTTTCAAATTCCCGTATAAATCGCTATGAATTTGATAGAAAAGGTTCGTATGATCGATGAAAATCCAGCCAAGATTTCGTAGGTAGGTATATACATGAGTACATACCGACATATGTAAGATTATCCGAATGGTTCGTTCGACAGCACATTTCTGCCATCGGGGGCCATTACATCGGTAATATCTTTCAGCGAGTATTTTCGTTATGGCCGTGTCACTTGTTGACTCCTCACTCGACACTGGTAACAATATCACAAAGTAAATTCTCAGCAAGAAAGATCGGGCCGTTAGCGAACACGACAACAGGTGTCCTTCGAAGTAAAAACAATGTTCTCTCCTACTCGTGGGTATATCAAAAAGCCATCATGGATATATTATAACGAATTAATAAAAGCCATGTTCGAATATGATAAAAGCTATTTTAATATTTCATTACTTTTTACTTCTTATCGTTTCGTTTCTACGTCGCAAAACAAGAACGCCAAAATTAGGAAAATCTCCAAGTTGAGCTATCGAACGTAAGGTTAAATCGAAAATCTCCGATCACGTCATAAATCGATCCACTCGACGTGCAAAACTGTAACGCGTTCTATGCTCTAGATTTCTTTCTTTCAAATCTACCAAGGATCTATAAAAAAAAAGTAGAAAAACAAGAAAAAAGAAATAAAATAGAGAGCAGGGGAGAAACAAAGTGGTAGGAGAAAAACAACGCAAAGATTGAGAGGATATGGAAAGGTGAACTGTAGTAAAGGGAGGGTGTAAGAGTGAAGAGGAGTAAAGAAGAAAAAAAGAGATAGAGAATTAGAGTGGAAAAGAAGGGCGCATTAAGACTGAGTCAGCTAGACTATAAAAGAAAGAGAGGGCACAAGGAAATGGGATGATAGGGTAAAAAGGAAAGAGAGAGAGAGAAAGAGAGGGAAAGAGAGAGCAAAGGGGGAGTGAAAGAGAAAGAGGTTCAAGGAAACCTTGTAAAGGTATTAGGAGGTGGGTTCGGGTAAGCACGGAAACCCCATCAGCTTGCCGCTCGTAAATTTCGACGGAGTTGTCGAAACTGCACTCGGTAGGCCTACACAAGGATATACTACGGCATGGCCGTCTTCAATCTGCAAGTATTCCTCTTGTAACGAACACACGATCGCCCCAACGCATCCAGATACTACATATGTACAAGGTGTTCTATTAATGCGCTGTGAAAATGTTTAAACGTGTTCTGTTAATTGTAAAGATCAGAAAGCGCCCTTTCCCAAACTCGACCACGATGTACAAATGCTTCCCTCTACCGAGTTTCACGTTTACAGACTATAATGTATTGGATTTCTCTATTTTGGTACATAATCCTACCGAAACCGTCTCTTCGTCGATTGCAACTTACTAATTTACGAATAGACGATTGTCGCCTGATTCGAAATTTGCTTAATATTTTGAAGTGTATAATCTTATCTCTCAATATTTTATAATTATTTATTTTATATAATTTAAATCAAGAAAAGTAGCATTCGCTAGCCCATATTTACATTTTCTAATCTTTGATACATTCAAAGGACACCCTGTATGCTACGGTATAGTTATACCCTTGTTCGATCAGGGCTTTCGGTCGTTATAGTCGTTCTCGTCGTTATGGTCACTGACTCGAATTCCCATCCGATAGTATAGTCATTTCTAGGTAACGATTTATGAATATGATCCCGAGTTTAAGCAATGATCATTTATTATTCATGAGTAGTATATAATTTTCCTGGGATTTTGATCGCGTGTTTTTTTCAAACTTTTCATCAAATTATAGATAATTCTATTAACCTGCCAAAGAGGAGGCAGAGGGAGAGAGAGATAGAGAGCTCGAATTTTCAAAGTCGAAGTTTGAATTAGGAATGACGAGCGTACGAGCGAAGCTGGCTGTCCCTCCGTTCGTTTCTTAATCCAAGCCCTGGCAATTATTCCAACTTCTTATTCTATATCGATCTGTAATCCCGTATTCAATCTCGGTGACAAAACTCTGCATTCAATTTCTTCGCCGCAAGGTATTCTGAATCCTATCGGGCTTATCGCTTATCTCGAAAATCTACGTTTTGCTTTATATTATTTGAAATATTCAGGAAGATAGTCCTCGAAGAGGATAAGTACGTGTGAAGAAGCATAAATCAATGAGGAAGTTATAGTCATTCTCCCCTTTTAATTCCATATACATACGCTTTAAGACTTTTTTTAATTTTATTTTCTTATACCCACCAAAAAAAGTAATTTATCCTTCTTGACAAACGCAATTTCTTTCGAACATCTTTAATGATCGTCGTATATACGGTGAGGCCTCGCGGGAAAAATAACGAGCCCTTTATCACCCTTCTCACTCGTTTTCGTTTACTATGACCGCGTTGAGCGATTCCAGAAATGGACCGGAGGTGATGGTTAATAATAGCCAAGTGTGTTTACCAAGAAAAACGTTTGTGTAGTCTGAAAACGCAATATTCCCACGCTTCGGAGTGGAATAAAAAATTGTTTCTTACCTTTCTAAATCTGGGAGTAAATAAATCATAGCTTTAGAAATTAATTATAAAAATCTGTAAAAATAGAAATTGAAGGTTGAAACGGAAAAATAAAGAAATTTTGCGAGATAAAAAGTACTACGATACTGTGGATACCGCTATCGCATTCAACAAGATCGCCAGGTAGTAAATTAGACACGAAATGAATATGGGTATCCTTTTTTTTTTTCTCAGAGTTTTCTACGTGCTCGTTGCCTAGGTCTCGGGCTCGTCGTCGTCGAAGGCGACGAAAACCGGGAGAATTCTCAGACATTGCGCTTTAATGAGATGAGACGTCGAGTACAACCGGAACAAAGTATTATTCGAAAGGAGATTTAAAGTTTAACCAAATGTTTTCGGACTTGTCGTCCGACGACGGAAGAAGTCGTACCTAAATAAATGCTAATCCTCGATGTCCTTTCTCTTAAATTCTATCTGTTCGGAAGGTTCTTTCTTCTTTTGTTCCTCCATTCAAGCCTCGTTTCCCTCTCTTTCTCTCGCTTTTCGTCCTGAGCGAACTGCTGTCTCCTTTCTAATCTCACGAAAGGCTAATGCATGGTGTTCGCGACGGACGCAAGAAATTCCCTATCGATTACGGATCACTGTTTCGTCTTACCCTTTTTCTTGCTTTTTCTTATGCATGTTTATTGCATTTTCTGTAAACATTTTTTCCAAACACTATTTAGGAAGAATTCGTACAAGCGTCGTCTCGTTGACTTTAGGTTTCCTTTTCCTCTTATTTCTTTTAATTAATTATATCAGCGAGTAATTAATAGTCTAGAAATATAAGGAAATTTTCCTATTGCTGAGAAAGGCATTCGTTTATGCGCGATGCTCGTTCTTTCTTCGATAACAAAGGAGTAACAAGATATATTCGGCAATGATTCGGAGTAATTAACTTTATCGTGTTTGCGGATACACCTATCGGACCGCTAGTCATCTGGAGTAGACACTGCTTCAACTTTCTTTCAATCGATATCCGCGATTCTGCTCGAAGATAACAAGGATAAATTACTTTCCCTGCGAGTGAAAAAATTCAATTAAAAATAGGGGAAACTGGCGGCGACAGATGCATTCAAAGGATCGAGCTCGCGTCCGCGTAGGAGGACACGAGTTAAATGTCGCTAATGTGCATATATCCTCGTGAAAATCTGCCAGGGTAAAAAAGAGAGAGAGAGAAAATGTCTTTCACCGGGTTCGTCTAATCACATAGTGACCCCTTAACGGCAATTTTTGCCAGACTACATCCGATAATAATCTAAAATCAGTTGTGAAATTTAGAAAATGATCGGGTCAAAAATACTTAATTTATACGATACGGTGACGTATTGTCAATATTGTAAATATTGATCGGTGTGCACTTTCCCGAAGGATCGGTACTAAAAAGTTTTGCAAAAACAGGTAGAGAATAGCTTTCAAATTGGAAACTCCGTCCATAAGAGCTGCCACTTGACAGAGACACACTACCCTCTGTAGCTATGATTCATTATCACGGTGCTTATAAAGGATCATTAATATTATCCAGCAGACTAGGTAACACGCTTTACCACTAACCACTATATGAAGCGTTTGTATAATAGGATCAACCTGCCAAAATAATATGTAACGTACTTTTACACGATCCTTCGCCCATCGCAACGACCGAAGAAGTAGAAAAATATGTGAAAGGAGACACAAATCTTACTTTTATATAATATTTTGCACGAAACGATCGGCGTACCTACCTTTAAATCGAATCGTTCCTCCCATTTCTTGCTTTTTATTTTTTCCTTGCTGTCTTATTACGAAGCATCCGGAATATAGATTCTTCTCGAGCGATATTAAGAGCATTAGTAAAAAATACTCAAAAGAACTTATTATTTAGAGGAAAGTGGAAAATAATTTATCACGGCGATCGTTGCAAGAATATTACTTTTGCGGGTAAAATATTGCCAGGCGGGCGATAGTACGGTAATCCTTACGGACGCATCCTTCGCTGTAATAAAAAATGTTAGAAGCTAGAATAATTGCTGAAGAGCGGGCAGGCATCTTAATGTACCAAGGAAGATCCGGACTTTCCTTGTTGTCACCTGTCACAGATAAACTTTTTCGCGATGAAAATAGTAAAGGTAAGCCGGTGGCAGCGGGGAGAAAGAGAGAGAAAGAGAAAGAGAGATTTTCCCCTTGGATGGGTTATAATGAGAAAAGTAATTCCAATTTAAATATCCCGAAGTGCCAGGTAGAATAATACCCGCGATTGTGTTGAAACTCATAGAAGGGGAGACTAATTCTGAAAAATACTTCAACTTAGCAATCCTTTCTGAAGTATCGAATCAATAAATAATATTCCGTCTATGACGACACTCATTGGAGGTACATGTATATATAGGTATGTACGCATGTATCAAATTTAAAATAATAATTGTCATTTAACGTTCGGAGAGTCGGTTACTGATCGAATATTAAGTTACTCCATTATTTCTATAAAATTTTAACGAAATATATGTCTTTGTCGATAACCTCGTATACGTTTCACAATTTGAATATCAAAAGTATTATGAATAAATTTTTTAAAAGATAAGATTACAAAGAAACGGAAAATTGATGGAAAAGTGTGAATTGTAAAGTTCGTTGAATATTTTTTTCTTGTTCAACTTACCCATCGCTTATGCTTGCACCATCCTTCCTATACTTTCTTCTTCTTCCATCTCCCTCTCTCTTTCTCTCTCTGCCTCTATTTTTCGCTCTATCTTTCTCTCTCTTTGTATCTGCAAGCATAATAATGTATTATATACAAATACATACTGACGCGGACGATTACAATTTATCGCCGCAGGGTGCAATACTGAGGTATTTGACCATCACTATTGTTTCTGCTTTCCAGAACCAGAATGATGCGCTATTGTTTACTTTCTTTTTTAGTAATACGAAAGAAAGTTAAGTATGCCTGAATATAAATGCACATCTTATACATTTATGTGTACTACGAAGTGTAATATACGTCATTAATAAACTTGGCATTATTATTTTCATTACTTATCAATATTATGAATTTTGCTTAACAAATGTTGAATAAGAATTTTTATTTATACAATCTGCTTTGATATGAATATATCAAATTGATGTATGTATGTACTTCCAACTCAAATTTTAATTTACTCCTGTCTTTTAATGGTAAAAATGTATTACTAATAAATCACAGTATTATGAAATATTATTTATGATAATAATTTATAATTAACTTCTTTTTGTTTTATTTTCAGATATATTTGTAACTATCAGATATTATTGATAAAATCATAAAATATTCTGTCATTATTTAAGAAAAAATATAAAAATGATGAGTTTTCTATTTCATGTTATCAATAATATAATTTTATTTTATTTTACATATTTTTTATTATTTTTTCTTACTATAATTTCTTGCTATAATTATGAGTTGGTAATTAATAATCAAATTATTGTAATTTATTCACCTAAACTTAATAGACAACAGTTCCTGAGATACAGTTCCTGAATAATAGTTTAAGCGAATACTTTTTGAAAAGTAGCGCGCTCTATCTGTCCCCTCAAAATGAAGCAATTCTTTTATCATTACGTTCGGACTCCTTATATCTATCCTCCGTGAATAAAGGACTGACAAATGAAGAAGTAGTTTGTTCTTCGTACATTACAAGTGAGAGGGCACACATGAGGTCAATGAGAGCCGCATTTCGATTTTTATTTCATTAAAATAAGAATTTCCGTATTGGAATAGTTCTCTTGCTAGTAAAATTAACAAGATTCGATGTATATTTTTTGAAATGATAAAAAAAAATAACGTCTTTAAATTTTTAATGGAAGCCGCACTTAACTCAACCACAGACGAGGTATAAGAATAGACTCATCGTTTTATAGGACTTCGTGTCCCATGTACTGAAATACCGATCGTGACTCAACGAAGAGCCGAATTTGCCCACCGTTGGTAAATAATGTTCAATTTTAACGTACAACCAACTAATCGAATTCTAATTGGACACTGTGCAGTACCATGTTGCTATTGGTCAGAATTCTTTGATCGCAGCTTTTGATTGGCTACTTTTATATAGACGCACTGTCATTCCTTGTTATATCTTGAGCTAAAGTGATTGGTTTATTTTTCTATTTCTAGAAGATGCGTGAACCAATGATTCGTTAATAACACTGCACTGAGCGTTTTAAACATTCAATGCGAATTCTGCAAAAAGTTTTAGTTTTCTAAGCCTGCAATTTTCCTTTGCATCTTCAAAATGACGAACTGTCAAATCGTTTACTGTATTGTTGTTCGGTAAACATTCAGGAAATAGTAATTCACTTATATAATTATTTATATGTATTGATCACGTGAAGTGACAAAAAAGTAAACATAATTGGTTCCGAATATTGCTAGTATTAGAGTAGGTAAACAATAACAATGTTCGTAGTAGGTTTATAAAGTCTTAATAAATCTAATTTATCTTTATTTATAGTAGTGAATTATTTGGAATATATTGAGGAATTGAAACATTTAAAAATGAGCTCACATCATCATTTAATGACCTCTGGAGAAGTTGAACATACTAATTTTCTTTCTGAAGACATTGGTGCCCTTCATCTCTCTGAAAATTATACAGATGTAACATTAATCGTTGCAGGACAACGATTTAACGGTCATAAAATTATCTTAGCAGCACGTAGTCAATATTTTAGAGCTCTTTTGTTTGGAGGACTAAAAGAATCGACTCAACAAGAAGTTGAATTAAAGGGTGCAAGTTTACCAGCTTTCAAAGGATTGTTTAAATATATATATACTGGACGTATGTCCCTTGCTAATCAACGTGAAGAGGTATTGTACTATATATACAAATATTTATATAATTTCTTTAATGGAATTTATTAAATGTCTTTTCTTCAGGTAATTGTTGACATTCTTGGTTTGGCACATCAGTATGGATTTTTAGAACTTGAAACTGCTATATCAGATTATCTTAAGCAAATTTTGAATATAAAGAATGTCTGTTTTATATTTGATGCGGCATGTCTTTATCAACTTGAATTTTTAACAAGGGTTTGTATCTTTTAGTTATAATTAAGATACTATTACTGCTAATATTTATGATTGGAGATTGTATAAAAAATATTGAATTTAAAATAGGTTTGTCATGAATATATGGATAAGCACGCAGGGGAAATTATTAATCATGACAGTTTTTTACAATTAAGTCCAACTACATTAAAAGAACTTGTTTCCCGTGACTCATTTTATGCACATGAAATTGATATTTTCTCAGCTATACAAGAGTGGATTTTAGCAAATCCTGATGTAAATGCAAAGGAAGTGTTAGGTATGTTTTGCAAATATATTGTTAAGAGATCATATGAAGGGTCTAGGGGTAAAACCAGTTTAGTCTACTTTTTTTTTTTTTAAATGAGATTACCATTTTGTGGCTTTCAGAGCAACAAAACTTTAAATTTTGTTCTTCATATCAATCATTGTGGAGGAAAGTGGTTTTACCTCTGGACCCTTCATATATTTTAACTTTTCTAAACCAGGATTAATAATATTAAAAGATCACTTTTCAGCACAAATAAGATTAAGTCTAATTTCTATCACTGATCTTTTAAATATTGTGAGGCCAACTGGTTTGGTATCTTCTGAAGCTATTTTAGATGCAATAGCTGCAAGTACACAGACACGTGATTCAGAACTAGCTTATAGAGGAAAATTGTTAGTAGATGAAAATGTTGCCCATGCTATTCATGGTGCTCAAGTCTTACAAGGCGAAATGCGTAGTTACCTTTTGGATGGTGATACTCATAACTATGATATGGAACGTGGGTATGCATAATATATTAATTCTTCGAAATATTTAAGTTCTTGGAAATCTTATTAAGATAAGCACTTTAAGTAAACGTAGTTATAATAATAAAAAAGAATAATAATTTTATAGATATACAAGGCATACAATAACAGATACACAAGAACATGGTATATTGATTAAATTAGGTACACAATGTATAATAAATCATATGAAGATGTTACTGTGGGATAGAGATTTACGCTCATATTCTTATTACATAGAGGTAAGAATAGTTAAATGACAAATTGAAATTCAATATTAAAACATACCATAAATTATTTAAAAAATGAACTAATTTTTAATATGAAAGGTATCCATGGATCAGAAAGATTGGGTGAAAGTTATTGATTATACAGAGTACTTTTGTCGTAGCTGGCAGTATTTGTATTTTGAACCAAGAGTTATGCTTTATATCCGTATTGTTGGTACAAATAATACTGTGAATAAGGTAAACAAATTCCAGAAACTGTTAGTAATAATTGCCTGTGAAAATAAAAAGTATAACAATGATAAATTACATGCTATAGGTCTTTCATGTTGTAAGCTTTGAAGCATATTATACAAATCACACAGAAAAGTTATCTAAAGGATTTATCATTCCAACACAAAATGTTGCTACTATGGAACGTAGTGCTAGTGTTACAGAAGGAGTGAGTAGGTATGTCTTTCTTTGGAATATATCTGTCTTTAAAAATCTATTCTTAATTATATGTTACTCAAAATTACTGGGTATATGCATAGATCCCGCAATGCTTTATTGAATGGAGATACATCAAATTATGATTGGGATAGTGGATACACTTGTCATCAATTGGGTTCTGGTTCCATCTTAATACAACTGGGACAACCTTACATAATAGATTCTATCCGGTACTATTCTATTTCTTTACTTTCGTGGGTTTTAATAGCACTACTTACTACATGGTATTCTTCCAGATTATTACTTTGGGACTGTGATGATCGCTCATATTCTTATTATATAGAAGTATCAGGGAATTGTGTAACCTGGGATGTAGTAGCTGATAAAACTAGAGAAGCTTGCCGTTCTTGGCAAACACTTCGTTTCCATCCACCTAGGCCTGTTGTCTTTATACGTATAGTTGGAACTCATAATACAGCAAATGAGGTTATTAAATTATTAAAAATTTTCAATTATTTAAAAAAATATTGCACTGTGATACTTATTATTATTGTGTTTGCTTTACATGTGTATATAGGTATTTCATTGTGTACACTTGGAATGCCCTGCCCAAATTGATGATAAAACTCAGAAATCACCTATGAATCGTGGAAGACATTTAACAACCAACTCTGCAAATTCTTTGCCTCCACCACCACCTCCTGAAACCGCAACAGAAGCAGTCAAAATTGATCAAGATGATGGTAATTCGACAGATGATTCTGTTATTATAGCTTCCAGTCCAGAAGTAAAGTGATCTTTCAAGACTATAGGATAAGAATACGTATAAGTAACAATATAACTACAAACATCTCATATAAATTAATATTTATTAAAAAATTTTTTGTTATAAAAATATTGAAAATTCACAAAAAAAATAGAGATGAAGAATCACAACTCCGAACTAGGTGCTTTATAGATTTGAAATTAGTATGTATTATACTCATTGTTTGGTCTCACTTATATCTATATATAGGATATTTTTATTCAAACTCTGCTGAAATGATGTTAGTACCATTACCGGTATATGAAGTACAATATTATGCATAATTTTATATATGATATTATAGATTATTTTATATTTGTTGATAAAATCATTTTTCATTAAAGTATTTGTAGAATTCTGTGATGTGATAGATACAAAGTAACAGCAATCAAACTTAGGTGCCAACACTTTAATTACAAAATTACATGAACTCTTTGAGCTTGCATTAATGCTAAGTAAATCTCTTCAGTATTGGTTTTAATTTTATGAACATAATTTATCAATGTATAAAAACACCATTATATATAATGTTATTTTTATATATAAAAAGATATATAGAAGATAGTAAATATAGAATTATATAAAATAATATATACAGCAATCTCTCCTAGTCTACAAAATAGTGATCAAAATTATAGCATATTATGTTCTATATACATTTTATGAAAATGATCTAGCATTCTTACATGCTTCTATGTTATAATTTGGAATTTTTTACACATCACAAATATACATTTTTATTCTACATTATTTGCAGTTGTTTCATTGTTTTTTCAGTTTGGAATATTTGTTTTTCTTTTGTTTTATCTAAAGCATATTTTCAGATCAGAGTGCCGTTTTCTAATTAATTTTTAATCAAATAAGTAATGTAAATCAGGCTATGGTTTACATTTAAATAAAGTAAAAACAAATATAATTAATAGTCATTTATTATAACGTTTGTTATGTGATCCATTTTAAATCAGCACATAATGATATATGATCACTTGGGAATACTATAGAAGGTAAACCTTTATGCAGAACAAGTTCTTCTTTACTAGGCATTGGAATAACTTGTTCTACTTCAAATTTATTTTTTTCATAAAATATGTAATCTAAACAACCAGAGAAGTCTGGTGTGTAATTTGTATATAATGGTGTTCCACATGCACTTGCAAAGCAAGTATCATGAGTTAAAGATACATTTTCTACAGCTTCTTCAAGATCTGAAATAAAATTATATGTAATGTTTTAAATGAGCAAAATATTAGTTGTAATATAATTAAAATAATGGATAAAAATGAAATTAAATTATTGAAAAGAATTGATCACTTACTGCTTTTCCAATCCTCACAATTTTCAGATACATAATTCTCAGTCATTAATTGATAAATACCACACTCGGGCACACTATTAAAATCGCCGCATATTATAATTCTAACATTGCTCTGTGGATGCTGAAACATACATTATAAATTTAATTACTTTTATTATAATTCTTATAATATAGTGTAATAGAAATATGAAATACCTTCTCCTTAATTTTTTCTACAAAAATGTTTATATATGTCAATGTATAGTATGCTTGTAACAAACGTATGTGGTCTGCATCAGGATGAAAATATAAATGCGTATTAGCAATGACCAATATTTCGGATGGTGTTTCTTTTGATCTCAGAGCAATTACCTAAGGCAATAATTTTAATGATGCTATAATATGAGTGGCCAAGAACAATTTGTTTAAGTTTACCTGTGCAGTTGTATTTCTCTCTAAGAACCTTTTCTTCATTTTTTCATTTTGTATTTTTGACCATATAAGCGCAAATTTTGGAAGTTCTGTGTTTTGCCCTATAAATGTAAATTCAAAACTCAATTCTTCAAATCTTTCTTCGTTAAAAAATATAGCAAGACCTTCGGGTGATTCATTCTTTGTATTGAACACACTATTGTATTGTAGTGTGGATAAAGTTGGCATAAGGTCATTATTATAGACCCTACTGTCTACTTCTTGAAGACAAATTATATCAGAATTAAATCCTAAAAAAAAATATACTTAGTTTTTAGCAATAATATATATTAACTGTAAATTTACCTATTAATTCTTTCAGTATAAGCTGTTTACGGTAATCCATATCCAAAGCATATTCAGGACAGTATGGAAATAAGTTTTCCTTACTGTAATTAGTACTTGTATATGTATCTGCTAATATATTATAGGATGTGACCCTAAAGCTATAAATATACAAATTTAAATTTTATATAGTTTCAAATTATAAAGGAAAATTTATGTTTTTATATAATCATATTATTCACTTCTGTAATAATTACCTCTTTCCTGTTAACTTATTTTGTGTAAACATTTGGCGCGTATCAGATGGACAAGGTCCTGGACCTGCCTCAATTGGAGCTTTAGATTCTACTTCAATGGAAGGACCACTATCCGTTTCATTTTTTGGAGTACAACATATTTTTAATTTGTAACTAATATCAGATACATTTGGAATATACAAATATCCATCACCAACATGTGTCCATGTATTTTTATGACAATCTTTATGCCTTTTGTACCAATGAAACGATGATAACTTTTTATCAGTATACTTTGTTTCAAATTTAGCAGGATAAGATGGAAAGCCGCACAGTATAGATGCAGGTAATGCTATACTATTTACAATAGGCATATTCTTTTTTATTACAAATGTTGTATCAAATACCAGTAATTTTAAATCATTTACATCTTCTAAAATTATTTCACATACGGTATCACCATTAATTTCAACATCTTTCTTATATAAAAGAATATTCTTTTTTACATTACTACTATTAATAACCTCTTCAGACGTGTCAATAATGTTCTTTTTCTTTTTTTTCTTAAAACTTAGAGACTTTGTAATATTTTGTTCGATCCTACTGAGAAATACACCAACTGTTTCACTCACACGTCTAGAAAAATTGAATTGACGATCCACATTTAAATTTGGATAAACATAGCGAAACATAAAAGTAAATGTTTCGGCTCCTTTATCATGGTATAAAAAGGCTTCACCCGTATTAAGTACCATTTTTGGATCTGTGCATTTATTGCGAATCTTAAAATTTATTTTCACGTTTTTCACTAAAAAGGTTAGGCAGCTTCTTCGTGTAAAACAATTATTTGTAAACAGATTTAACATTATATGAAACAACTACGATAATTAGTAACTTCAAAATGAATATTACTGTAGAGTATATTCCACTGTTTCATCAGTTATTTATACTGTATTAATATTCCTAACAAAATGTGGAGTTCCGAACCTGCAATGATGGAACCTTAAACTATATACAGGGTGTCCGCTTCCATGTAGTCAAGCGGAAGACCCGCTAGCCCCTTAAACCTGTTGACCCGTTAGCCTTCTAAGCCCGCGAAATAGTGAGATAGATTCATTCTTCGAAATTATTATTTTTTTATTTTACTTTTAATTATATTTGGGTATCCTATAACCAGATAAATTCGTCAATGGATATTAACTCGCTGAACAGAAGAATGGTTCGTGAGGAAAATGGTTTACATAAAGGAACGGGTTCATTTTAACTACAGCGCGCTACTGCTCGTGCACTATTACGCGATAACTGTTGTCTACTAGTATGTTTAGGTGAATAAATGACAATAATTTGATTATTAATTACCATCCTATAATTATAGAAAGAAAAAATTAACAAAAAAAGTCTCTTCTTTACGAATATGCAAGTCGCGTTTCGATAGTAAGACCAGTTCGGAAGTTACAACAGTTGAAATCTTAAGATTCATCTCAGCATAAAGTGCAATATAATAATATGTTATTATTTATTTTATGTGTATTTGAATAATATTTAAGTATCGTATTTATTTACAATAAGAATTATTATACATTATAACAAAAGTGCGTCCGATGTATTAAAAGTTATAATTATTCTATGATTTATATTACTTTCCGACTATTTGTAAAAATGTACATATATAAAATTGATATAAATAAACAAAAATAAGATACATTGCAAAAAATACTGGAATTTTTAATTGAAACCATGAATTAACCATCCAATTCCCTTATTTGTTCAACTTCTCGAGTTATTGCCTTTTGACGAAAACTCCATCAGTGGAGAAAGTATCAGGAGAACATGAGCTACAAGGAGGAATTCGGATTTCAAGACCCACCTCTTCAAATAGTATGATTTCCTGGTAGAAATCCCAGTTTACGGGGAATTTGCCGAATCGCTGAGAATCGAGAAAGTAACATGAGAACGTGAGCAGCAAGGAGAAATTCGGATTTCACGTGCCACTTCTTCAAATAGTATGCTTTCCTGGTAGAAATCCCAGTTTACGAGGAATTTGCCGAATCGCTGAGAATCGAGAAAGTATCATGAGAACGTGAGGAGCAACGAGGCATTCGGATTTCACGTGCCACCTCTTCACATATTATGGTATCCTGTTAGAAATCCCAGTTTACGGGAAAATGTTCCGAAAGCGTTCGTGAGAACATTGGCAGCGCCATCTAGCGGTGGAGAGAAGAGGCGAAATTTCATGCGTTTGCAAGGTGTTCCTTTAAAACACTCTCCTGGTCGCTATAATTAACCGATTCTTATGAACGATACCTTGTTGGAAAGCTAAAAGAACGGGCAACGAAATGGCTATAATAGAATTTTTTTAATACCTCACTTTCAGTCTCTAAATCGCACTTAAACTTTTCAAATGTAATTTCTATGATGATGCTAACGTTAATAATAAAATTTGTTATAGCTATCTTATAGCTTGTTCTTTTAGCTTTCCGACGAGCTATTGATCGTAGAAATCGATCAAGAATTGTGATCAGAATTAATTTTTAAAGTAAATCTCTCGAAAGTCGATAAAACAGGGTCTCAATTGCACGCTGGCGCCATCTACCGGTGGAGACAAGAGGCAAAATTTGATGATTTTACAGGGGGGTCTTTAACAAATTCTCCTGGTCGCTATAATTAACCGATTCTTATAAACGATACCTTGTTGGAAAGCTAAAAGAACGGGCTACAAAATGGCTATAATAGAATTTTTATAAAACCTCACTTTCAGTCTCTAAATCGCACTTAAACTTTTCAAATGTAATTTCTATGATGATGCTAACGTTAATAATAAAATTAGTTATAGCTATCTTATAGCTTGTGCTTTTAGCTTTCCAACAAGGTATCGTTCATAAGAATCGGTTAATTATTACGACCAGAAAAGTGTTTTAAAGGAACCTCTTTGCAAATGCATTAAATTTTGCCTCTTCTCACCACCGCTAGATGGCGCCAGCGTGCAATTGAGACCCTGTTTTATCGACTTTCGAGAGATTTACTTTAAAAATTAATTCTGATCACAATTCTTGATCGATTTCTACGATCAATAGCTCGTCGGAAAGCTAAAAGAACAAGCTATAAGATAGCTATAACAAATTTTATTATTAACGTTAGCATCATCATAGAAATTACATTTGAAAAGTTTAAGTGCGATTTAGAGACTGAAAGTGAGGTATTAAAAAAATTCTATTATAGCCATTTCGTTGCCCGTTCTTTTAGCTTTCCAACAAGGTATCGTTCATAAGAATCGGTTAATTATAGCGACCAGGAGAGTGTTTTAAAGGAACACCTTGCAAACGCATGAAATTTCGCCTCTTCTCTCCACCGCTAGATGGCGCTGCCAATGTTCTCACGAACGCTTTCGGAACATTTTCCCGTAAACTGGGATTTCTAACAGGATACCATAATATGTGAAGAGGTGGCACGTGAAATCCGAATACCTCGTTGCTCCTCACGTTCTCATGATACTTTCTCGATTCTCAGCGATTCGGCAAATTCCTCGTAAACTGGGATTTCTACCAGGAAAGCATACTATTTGAAGAAGTGGCACGTGAAATCCGAATTTCTCCTTGCTGCTCACGTTCTCATGTTACTTTCTCGATTCTCAGCGATTCGGCAAATTCCCCGTAAACTGGGATTTCTACCAGGAAATCATACTATTTGAAGAGGTGGGTCTTGAAATCCGAATTCCTCCTTGTAGCTCATGTTCTCCTGATACTTTCTCCACTGATGGAGTTTTCGTCAAAAGGCAATAACTCGAGAAGTTGAACAAATAAGGGAATTGGATGGTTAATTCATGGTTTCAATTAAAAATTCCAGTATTTTTTGCAATGTATCTTATTTTTGTTTATTTATATCAATTTTATATATGTACATTTTTACAAATAGTCGGAAAGTAATATAAATCATAGAATAATTATAACTTTTAATACATCGGACGCACTTTTGTTATAATGTATAATAATTCTTATTGTAAATAAATACGATACTTAAATATTATTCAAATACACATAAAATAAATAATAACATATTATTATATTGCACTTTATGCTGAGATGAATCTTAAGATTTCAACTGTTGTAACTTCCGAACTGGTCTTACTATCGAAACGCGACTTGCATATTCGTAAAGAAGAGACTTTTTTTGTTAATTTTTTCTTTCTATAATTATAGGATGGTAATTAATAATCAAATTATTGTCATTTATTCACCTAAACATACTAGTAGACAACAGTTATCGCGTAATAGTGCACGAGCAGTAGCGCGCTGTAGTTAAAATGAACCCGTTCCTTTATGTAAACCATTTTCCTCACGAACCATTCTTCTGTTCAGCAAGTTAATATCCATTGACGAATTTATCTGGTTATAGGATACCCAAATGTAATTAAAAGTAAAATAAAAAAATAATAATTTCGAAGAATGAATCTATCTCACTATTTATTAAACAGGCGGCTTTTTTAACATGTATGTATCTCATGTGCCCCTTCTAATTAGCCGGCTGGCGGGTTTAAAAGGCTAACGGGTTAACAGGTTTAAGGGGCTAGCGGGGACTGTACTCGTTCTCGGGGACTACACTTCTTCTCGGGGATCTCGACCTCGGCAGGCTAGTTACTATACGAACAGAAGCAATAAACACGGTTGGCAGCTTTGCGTTCGTTAGTGCTGCCCTCCGGTTGAGGATTTTCCACAATGCGCATGCGTAAACGGCGGGGACTACGTTAAATAAGGCTCCTATGCTTATGCATTAGCTGCTTTCCATTTGCATCGAAACTCAGTAAAATCTCACTTGTGACGTCATGACTCAGTTGAACGCACGTTCCTTTCAATGTTGGCAAGTGAGATTCCACTAGATTTAACTGAGTTTTCTCTGCACAATTGAGCTCGATCGAGACCGTGTGCTTTAGTGAGTTTATAAGCTCATATGAAAAGTCTCACTTGCGCGTTCCTTTTACACACTGAAAATGACGTCATAGCTTGAATCTAATAAACTCACAGAACTGAGTAGCTCAGTATCACTTAAGTGCGAATGGAAAGCACCTATTGAGTTACAACACCCTGGACCGGACATGCAATGTAAATTTTTGTCTTACGGTCCGAGAGCTTCGAAGCCCCCTTACCATTTTAATGTCGCATACAACACCAATCGGCAGTACGCGGCAATGCGCGGCAGCGCCGGGAGCTCGCGTCCTCGTGTGCGCCACCTTGAAAGGCCGTTTTTTTTTTTTTCGACAAATTTATCTTCTCCCCCTCCCATCACTTTTCTTTCTTGTTTTATCCTGCATAGTCTATACGTTTTTTAAACCACGAATGAACTGCAAAGCTTTGTAAAAGACTCGTGGATGCTACGTGCATATTTGTTCCTCGAAAATATTTGATTCCTTCGTAGAAACAAACGAATCGATATATTTTTTTTTAGTTTAATAAAGTTTGACTTAAGTAACGTAATAAAAGACTGGCGAACGGGATCTGGTTAATCTTGTTTATTATATAGTAATGTATATACGTAGTCTGATAAAAATATCGTCAAAGTACATGTATTATGATAATAAGGTATAGCAGGGTGTCATATTGATCACGACTCATCCAACTATTGTATTGGGTATAAATTACTCGATATTCGTTAAAGGTATGTGCATATGTAGACACACGCACGAACGTTCATAGTACTATAATTATTAAATCTCTGTTTAACTATAGACATATACATTTGTCGTATTCTTGACAAATTTTTATTTATTAGCGAGATTTATAACACGAAGCATGACGAAGGGTGGGAATTCGCTGTTTGGTCGATACGATAACTCCCGGTATTGTAAAAGCGTATGTAGCGAGTACCACAGGATTATTATGGATAGACAGTAAAGATGAAGAGTAATTTTTGAGAATCGTCGAGAAAAGATATTGGATTGACCGGCTACTAGTATTCAAGAATACCGGCATACGCGTGACAAGGTGCGTCCAACGTCATTGAACTCGCTCGTTCTTTCTCTCTCTTTCTCACGCGGTCTTCTTATCCTTTCTTTCTCTTTCTCTCTGTCTCTGTTTCTCCGTGCATAGGAGAGATGCGGATAACCTCTAATGGAGGGAACGCGAGTTGTCAAAAACCGATCGAACTGCTGCGAGATGGTTTGCCCTTCGGCAGAGGAATTAAGTGTCATAACTAACAGTATATGCTGCGAGCAATGCGGTTTGTTGTTTCAAAACGAGCCGCGATATCGATTGCACAATTTGAAGGTACATCAAAGAAAGAAATTGGGGAAGACCACGAAGGAGAACGTTCGTTATCACTGCCCGGTAGAAACTTGCGTTTACGCGCTCGAATCCGAAAGATTCTTTACGACGATGAAATATCTTAAGCAGGTTAGTTAATGCAAGTAATCTTTCCAGAAGTCAATGCGCCAATTTCCTTTTCTTGATGTAGCATTATCTGAAGGTGCACGCAGAGAAGACTTTTGCCTGTACACGTTGTGCTAAAAGTTTCTCTACGGAAGCTGCAAAAGAGGGACACATGAGGGTATGCGGCATTGAGTTTACTTGCTATTGCTCCAAAACTTACAGCACTTACGAGGCATTGCTCACCCATGCCAAGAGGTCTTTACATGCTATAGATGATAAGTACAAAAGTTCTTTGAGGTAAGCTCAATAGATGTGGAAATAAGAGTCTTTTGTTAGATTGAGAGGATGTAATCTGAGCAATCTATGATTTCCCAATTGCACTGTCTATTTGCAGACGAGCGAACTCAAAGACAACTCGTACTGTTTATTCCTCTACTGCCATAACATCTGTGGTAAATAAACCAGTTAATATTTTACCCAGTCAAAATACTAAAGAAGGGAATAATCCTCGTGCTAACGCGATCGAAAAGGTTACCATTAGTATCGGTATACAAACAGAGGAGTGTAAAAAATACAAGAGAGCGTCGAGTCCTCTGAAGCAGATCGCTAACAATAATGGAACAGGTGGAAAACGGAGAGTATCCAAACAGACGCAGACGATTCTGCTACAAGGTGAGAAACATGATGGAAAATCTACGGAAACTCAAACTCAGGATACTGAGTTCATCAGAAAGGAAGCATTTAAAATCGGGAAACGTAGGAAAAGTAATTCTGTATTAAAAACGGCTGAATCTTCGTTACTTAAAGAAGACATTAATCTTGAAGATAACTTTACATCTTCCAATTTATTTCCTGCCAGTCCATTGCCGTTGAGATATGACGTAGGTTTACAAGATTTCTGGGAAGAAAAAAATAATTCTGGAACACAAACTATACCGGAAAAGGATTTATTCGAGGCGCTGCACGATAATGTTTCGCAAACTGACTTAGAAACTTTTTATAATCATAGTACCAGCTCACTGATACAGTGTTTACCCAAAAGTACTGTTGGATTGATGACGTTACCTTATGCGGAAGATTCGACCGTTGCACAAGAATACTCATTTTCTTCTACAAATAATATATCGCGATCGGATCCAATGCTAACCGAAAAAACGTTTCATGATAAATTCAGTAGTATAGAAACCCAAACCGAATTGGGACACCCTCCGTCGTCGTCGTTTCTCGACTCAGACGCGTTGTCTAGAACTTTTGCTTTGAGTTCTACCATCGAAACTCAAACTACGGATGATTTTGATAATATGGAACAATTGTTCTACAACAATACTTACACACAAACTTCTGATGAAATGATACCATCCGATTTAGTATTAACTAATATTCAAACTCAAACTACTTGGACGCAATTGGACGATACAACGGTTTCTGCCGAAACTCAAACCAAGTCGCTTATCTGTGAAACAGGTTGTAATATTTCGATGGGCGCATGTCGCTCGTGCTTGAGCGCGCAAACAAGTCATACTGAAACTCAAACTGATTTACTTAGCATATTTGAAGGACTTCAGTAATAGTAAAATGTATGTAAAATAAGAATCGTTCGTAAATACTTACATATACATATACTTACGTTATTTTTATCGTTTTTAAGTGAGAATTCGTTTATTCCTTCGAAACTCCGTTTTGTTGGATCGTTAACTATTTCTCAAAGCGTTATGTGATAACTCATTGCATTTTATATAATAGACACTGCCATACAGTGGGTAAAAAAAGTATTCATAGATCCTTTAAAGCTGAATAACTTCTTTATAATTATAAGTTTGAATTTTTGAATGAAAATAAAATGATTGGAAATTTTCGAAATTACAAAGAAAATAGTGGAAGTCATTGTTATATCTTTTTTATTTGTACTTGCAATGAAAATTGCAAAAATGGCTTCCACTCTATTTTCTTTGTAATTCCGAAAATTTAGATTTTTTTTAAACGAAGAAAACACTGTATCTAGTAAACGAATTCTTTCATTTTCATGCAAAAATTCAAATTTTCTGCTTCATTTATAAAGAAGTTATTCTGCTTTAAAGGGTCTATGAATACTTTTTTTATAAATTGTATATGATAATAATTTACTTAAGATATATTCTGTTTATTGGTATCCAAATTTCTGTACTATATGCACTTTTATCTTTTATTGTCAAAATAAAATTATCTGGCCTTAGTGTAAAAAATGATCTTGCAAGTTATAAGGCTGCAGAGGTGCAATACACGTATCGTTGTTAGGATTCCAGTAGTTCTCTATTTATTTTCTTTTTAAACTTAAACTGAAAACAAATGCACAATGATATGGTGCTGCATTTTATACTATTAGCGATAATAATCGTTACTGAAATCCTCTTTGATCGGCGTGTATTTGTTAAACGATATTTGTAAGAGATGCATTGCGTGATTCAACGTGTGTATCAATACGAGGTATACATATGTTGCACCGTCATTTTGGTCGTACTCAAATATATGTATATGAAAAATATAACACTTGTTTGCTTATCCCTTAATTAACATCTAGTGGCAATTACTTATCTGTAGTCTGTATCAAGGATATAGCTTTTAAGACAACCTTTTTGCAAGAATTGTCAATTATCCGACTGAAAGATTTATAAAAAAAACATAATCAAAGCATTATTCCTCGTATGTCTGTACCTCTGTGTATCGAAACTAGATGCATTTTAGAGTCTATTCGTAACTAATATAAAAGTACAACGAACACGTCATAAATAACATATTACACAATCTAATTAAAATTTTTACCATCGGCGCGAAAGTGCTCGGCACTATATTGCGAGAGCTTGAGGAACTTGGCGCTTTTTGAGGTGAATATAAAAGAGAGGTATGACAAATTTGTATTATGGAAAAATGGATGTATAGGGATTGTTCATAGCGCAGGACCTGTGGCATTGTTTTCATCATAATCTGGTAAGAAATCTTTGGTCCTATCTTCTATTCTGTCCACGTTTTCAAGGGCAGAAGCAAGTACCCTTAGATTGTCCACTCCGGACATAAGTTGTCTGTATCAAAAATAAAATTTATATAGATTTAAACTATAAACGGTGATGGGTGATGATGCATACAACATGCTTCATCAAAGTATGCTTTTGTGTGTTAGAAGAACTTATTACCTCAGCGAGATTTCTGCTGTCGAAGCAGCAGTCCTCAATTCACCAGCAAGTCTTCGTACTGTTTTATCTACGTTTCCCGCGGACACACCGCATTCATTCTTATCCGCGGAAGTGATGGTAGATCTGAGCTCCCTGTTTTCCGACCGTAGGAGCGATATCTGTGTCTATATTAGGGTCACAAATTGATCAATACAATTGTTGTATCGAGTATGTGATATATAACTTAAATAACGAATGCATTAAAATTGTGTACTAACCGTCAGTGTCTTAATTTCCTTCTTTAACGACGTTACAGTACTTTCAGCACTGAGCGCTCTTCTCTGTAAGAAGACAAAGCGATAAGAATTCATTCATCAATTATTTAATATTAACTTCATTGACACTAAGGGCTTTAGTTTTAGACAAATTTTAATTTCTATTTACCGTACTGCGTTTTAAATTATCTTCAACTTGTTCTACGGCTTTTTCGAGATGTACAGTTTCTTCGTGATCTACTTCTCTCCTAGAGGCCAATTCTGTCTCTAACAATTGAATTCTATAATAAACATACTCTGATATTAATTGATCTGTTTAAAATATAAGATGAAACTTTAGCTAAACAACTTGCCTAATTGACTTTTCATTTATTTGTCTCCTCGCTATATCCAATTCTTGTCGCAATCTATTATTTTCTAATAAAAGCTAAATAAAAAATAGTAGTTCTTTTATAAATATATATATATATATGTATATAAAGCTTTTAAATGTTTGTAGCTTCATATTGATAAAATACATACTCCTCGCTCGGCTGGTTCTGCCATATCTGATTGTGAAATAGACCCAATATCATTGGAAAGATTTGTTCTACTATGAATTGGGCCATCATTTAAAAAATCTGGCAACAATTTAGGTACATTTGAATCAGATGTTGGTGTGCAATCCCTTGTAACAATATTATTACTAGATTCTGGTTCTGCCAGGGGTAGAGGTAAGTCAAATGGGAATCCTAAAAGTATAATAAATTTAGAAAATTAAAAGTACAGTTACTTATTCATTATACATAATATGCAAAAAAATTTCAATCTTACCTACTGAATCTGAACGTTTCTTAGAGTCAACAACATCATTGACTGTATCAAACGTAGGTAAATTCAAGTTATTTGAACGTGCTGCACTTGCAGCAGGTTGACCATTATGGGGTATGTCTTTTTCCAACGAACCAGTAAGATCAAAAGGAATATCAGATAGGTGTTGCGACTGACTCCTTTTTGAATCATTTCTATGCCGCGATTGCCTTTGTTCTACGCTATTTAATGCAAAATCTGGAAGGTTATCTACATCAGGTATACTTTGTTGCTCGGATGCATGATTTAAGTAACACTGCTCTATAACTAAATGATCTTGTACGAAATCTGGTAATTCTGTTGGATTTCGAGAGTAGACTCCAGTATCTTTTTCAACATTGTTTGGACTTGTTGCGCAGGAGGAATAAATCTTTGGCCGTGCACCAGTTTTATAATAATTTGTTTGAGGTTCAACTCTCAGAAAGTGCTTAAAGCTAAATGGATTTTCTTCACGTCGAGAAACATCCTGACCTGTGGGATAATACATAAGATCGAATAACATTACGAAGGTTTCACGCGTAAATATAGGCGAATCTAACCTGTCTGTTGATTAGTTTCAACGACACGATTTTTATTAACGTGATCCTTAGTTATATTTCTATCACGTCTTGTAGACAGCTGATCCGCTTCGTCGGAGGACGAAGAGGACGAAAACATCGTATCTGCGGGCCATCTTATATTTTTTGACATAGATCGTGAAGATCCATCGATCTTCTTACGGCTCGCCATTGTCAATATTTAAATTTGCTTTTCCAAAAAAAACGAATCATTCGCGTTTTAACCAAGTGCGAACTAGAATTGCACTTTACTTGACGTCTGTCACAATGTTCAGGTAAGGTTGGTTGTAAACTTCAGGCTCGCTGTATCATGCGCAGATGTTCGATTTGTTCTCTTCTTTCTATTGTATTCTTCGTAAAACACTTTATTTACAAACGAGTCGATTCATTTTACTGCTTCATCGAATGTCGTAAATTGATTGGTTCAGGAAGAAAATACCGTTTTTGTCTTTTTAATGAATTCTCTATGAACTCGTACAGAATCAACAAATAACAACCAATCAAAAGCAAAGAAAAAGAGCCTTCGATTTGGCGGTAAAAAGTTGAATACTTATTACATTATCATGATTGTAATTGCGTAAGAAAAGAATTTGATGAGCGAGCGTAACTATTTTAAGTTCTATCTGGTTTCATTCGCTGTAGTTACTTTGTAATATTATAAATAGTGAATATCATCAATGAAAATATATACTTTTTGTGCATTGTTATCGACTGCATGTTCAAGATAACCCAATCACCGTTCATGTGATTGGAAACTGCCCTTCGAAAGATTATTCATAACATACAAGTTCGTCGAAATCATAATTTGGATGATTATCAGCGATAACAGGTTATGTTTCATCGTATTCTATAAAACAACGTCGTGAACGTCATTGTTATAAGAAAAATATGGTAAAATGGCTTACGAAAAGCCCTGTCGAACATGCACTGATTTCAAGACGTGGGTGAAGTTACAACAGCAAACATTTGATTCAGGAAAAGTATGTTTCATTATTTTAAGTAGATATGATTATGATTTGGTTACTTTTATGTATTCTCATAAATAAATGTATACATGTAAACAGTAGAAATCATTTATTTACATTCTTTTTCTTTCAGAATGATGCTCAAAAAACACAAGCAAATGCAAGCCCAAGCACTACTGTAGTTCAGCGCGATGACTGCCCATTAACTAGAGATGAATTAGGTACAAAAACATGGGCATTCTTACATACTATGGCAGCTCGTTATCCTGATCATCCAAGCGACGAACAAAAAAGTGACATGAAGAAATTCATCCATTTATTTTCCAAGTTTTATCCTTGTCATATCTGTGCAGAAGATTTTCAAGAACAGTTAAAAGACATGCCACCACAAACTGATTCACAAAAAGTTCTAAGTCAATGGTTTTGTGCTGTTCATAACGAGGTAAATAAAAAACTGGGAAAACCAGAGTTCGATTGTAAATTAGTTGACCAAAGGTGGAGGGATGGATGGTTGGATGGTTCGTGCAACTAAACAAGGGACAGATTATTAGGAAGCATTTTCTGTACAGAAATTAGTAACAGGTTTTTCTTGAAGTTGTAAATACATGGATATATAATCTATTTGATCAAGAACTTAATGGGCAATACAGAAACATCAGCATATGTTCAAATTACATTTGGTTTTATGAATGTTTGTTTACATGGATTTAACGTGACTTATCATTCTATGAAAATTATTTTTAGGTAAATTATTATAAAATAATTTTAATAATTTTTGCATGCAAGAGATCTACTGAGACAAAAACATTTTAAGGAACATAATAATTATGTAGATATTATTTACACCTCATAGCAATTTTATCCGTTGTTTCTTGCTTTTTACATATTGCACCTAAAAATAAGAGGAAGAGGTAGTTACAATCATGAGATTGTGAATGCTGTCATTACTGTCCGGAATCGAGGCTCATAACTATGATCTTGCCCATTACCGCCAATTGGAACTACTTGGCATGTTCTAATATGAAATGGAAAACGCGAATTTGCAATAGTAGGCCGTGTTACATAAAGAAATGTTGCATGTCCCAGAAGAACAATCCAAAGAGAGCATCCTCTTACAATACTCTCTCTTATCCACTTGTCTACAAGCAGGGTAATGCACAGCACCTGCGAAATCAATAAAGCACTTTTCTATTTGCTATCGTGTATCTATGGAACGCCTAAGCATGTAATTATTTCAAACATTTTGTGCATATTTCTATTTTATATGTTTGAATAAGTTTGGTAGTAATTAACTAGTACCGTTAATGGGTGACACAGGAACCATGCTGATCCTAAAGAAAGTAGAGAGGCATAAAAATGAACCTTCTTTGTCATCTTTTTGGTTGTTCTAAAACAACGAAGAACAAACACAATCCATGCAATCAATTTCAATGCTACCAATCCATAACCTGGTGGTGATTCATAAATATAAAGGACTAGTCCAGGATCGAATATTTCAAATTGATACAAATACAGCGCCAGCTGACAAACTGCATTGAGACAAATAAAATATGTAAGCCATCGAATTTGTTTCGGCGTTAATGCACTTTTAGTAATAGTGTAGCCAAATGCTAGCAATAGCATAAGCACAGTATATAAAGTTTCTGAACATGCTTCTAAAAGATGACCCACTAAAGAAGCACCAGTTATAAGAACTCCTCTTAATGCAAGATTAAAATAACTGTAGATTTCTAGTAGTATACCCATTAACTGACATAGAAGAGAACCCATAAATAGTTTATATGATACATGTAGGAGTCTTCTTGAGCGTAATTGTATAGCTATGTAAAAGCTTAATATGACAAGTACTACATAGATGCAGGCTGCTATTAGTAGTTCTGGTAGTATGTCTGTAACGAAAAAGAACTTACTTTAATAATGATGTGTCATTGTACAGAGGTCATAAAGATTTTTAACGAAGCAAGAATACTTGCAAAATTCATCTGCTGAAAAATGTTCCCTCCAGATGTTACCAGGAGATCCATTTGTCAGTGACATCCAATATGTAACATTTAGGCCTACTTTAGTAGAACAATCCGATAATACGATGAACCACCATCTTGGTCTGGATGACTGAAATTTTCTATAGCTACTACAACGTAGCGAAGAATTGTTTTCCAAAACACATCCAGATTGTATTGGTGTCAATGCTGACAATGGCACTATTTGACCATTATTTACATTTAAAACAGCTTCTTTTTCTTCGCATGTTTTGTTCGAAGGATATACACTAGGCCATTGGTGAGACGCATCATAATACAGCAAAAGATTAACCGAAGTGTCTTCACCCGCAATTTCTAAATTATACCGAAATGTGCCTTGTTCTGTGAGGAAACAAAATCTTGCAAGAAAGGCCCAATTCTGTGAAAATACATATAATGCCATGTTTACATACATATGCATAGTAGTAACAGTATATAACATACATATTTGTATATTGTTTGAATTTAATGTGCTGCATTTAATAAGACCAACTGATAATTGACCAACTATTATTGAAAAAGTAATATGCAGATTTATAAAATATGTTTCTATATCTATTTAAAAATTTTTTTAAAGAATATATGTAATATTATTATGCCTGTCCAGACATTATAACTGTATAATTTTGTTATATAAAATAAATTTCGCGTACGCAGACACCTTTGTTTTTAAAATGTTAATAGAATTGTTTTTAATACTTCACGCGTTACGAGAGTCCCACGAAGTATTTTACTATGTATATGGTGCGACAGTGTTAAAAAAGCTATACAAAATGTTACAATTTTACTTGACATAATTAATTGTAGACGACAGTAGGTTAAAAAAGATAGTGTACAACCATAACTAGTACAAAGACTGAGTATATTATGTTACCAGGTAGTTAAGTTCTATGATCGATATTTTCTTTACTACTGGATCTGCATAAAAGTGACTTTTGTTACGAAGCGTTGACAAGCATAATATTTACGAGGATACAAACGTATATACCTTCAAACATGTGTCATGATATTAATTATCAATAATAATTAAATATCAATTAAATGTTGATTAAATAACAATGAAAGATTTTTTGGCGCGTTCTGTTAACTCTGAATTCTTTTTACCATCTTTGTATCATTTTCTACATTATCGACATGCTATCAGAAACAGATTATGCCATTATATACTTTTATTATACTGACAGCAGTATACCATGTGCAAAATGGTATACATATTCAGCGGTCAATGTCCGAAGAAGTGAAAATGAAAATGGAGTCACCCTGATCGACATTCGATTGGTTACTTTGTCGTATGTACTAATCACGTGACCTCGAATGCATTTGAAAATAGATTTGCAATAAAAATGTCGAAAATATTATAAATAAAACTCGTAATATATTGCTTTGAAAGCATTGAAAGAGGAAGAGGTTAGGAAACACAATGATTATTTACATGTATGGTTTCTGGTAGTAGCGCACCATGGGAACCCGTTTTCTCAATACAATTTCCAAGGGTCGTAGTAGGGAAAAGGAAATCAATAATGTAGCGCTTTTCCCATACACTGACTATTGTAAACGTGCTGTGAAGATTTGATTTTTCAAAATGTAATCTTTATATTTCGTCTTCGTTTAAAAAATAAAAGCTAATAACATTCCACCTTTTATTCATCCTATAAAATAAATGAAGTTGAAAGGTTTTCACGCGGGAAGGCGACTCGATGCTGAACACAAGATTTCGTTGGGGTTGCTTGAAGGGAACTACGAGAAAATCCAGTCCAGGTAAGCCCGATATTCGAGCCATTACTCGAACAATAATACCACACTCTTTTCATCTAGGATCTGTTCACGGTAAAAGAAGGTTCTTTCGCTTGATCGAGTTTTATGTTTAACATCTCGCGATTCGAACGGAATTCGACATGATGTGTTTCTTTTTTTTTTTATTTTGTTCAGTGCGATTGAATGCCGACGTTGAGTGACAATTTCTACGCAAGAAAAATGACGAAGTTTTTGAGAGCGCATTTTTTCGTATTCAACTGTCGACATTTGTCGAAAAATACGTAATTATATGTATAGTGTGTATAGTTAGCAAGAAACTTATCAAAAATTCGATTCAACCTCGACAAGCTCATATTTCATATGTATTTATCATCCTTAATTACTAATGTATGTCGTAAAGTATCTACACGAGATCGGCGTGATGTCGGCAACGACATCCGCTATCAACCTATTTATTAAACATAGTTGCTCTTGTTAGGATAAATACCATATAATGATTAGTTATCAATTAATATTAATAACTAAAATTTTAAGTACGATAAAAGAAATTCATTTTTTTCATACAGATTTCGTTGATACTCTATCAACGAAATAGATCATAGATGTTAATGATAAATTTTTAAAAATTTTAGCTCGGTGGTAAGCATTCCCAATTTAAGATTAAACAATTCAATTTTTTATAAAAATCACATTTTTCACTACAAAAACATATAAATACCGCTTTAAAAGGCAAACTCGTCCGATTTTATAGATTGAATAGATCAGAAAATCCAAGACATTATACTTTAATGTTATCTAATTTTCGGGATTGTTTATTACATTTACGGTCTATAACTCTTAAACCAATGAAGATGGGGCTTTAAAATCCAAATATATTTAAATTGTTTTAAATAAAGAATAAGTACAACACACTTTCAAAATGGAGTGGAATTACATAGAAACCTTTTTCTCCCTCTGAAACTCGAATCTACATAATGCAACCTTTTTTAAGAAGAATGAGAACTGATCTATAAAAAAAACACCGAGCTAATTTCCCATAAGTCGATATATCATCCATGCAATGTCCTTGATAATTACTTACACCGAAGTGAACGATATTTTTCTTGGAAACTTTACAATATTTCTCGATAGAGCAACAACATATTTATACATTTTCCATAAAAATATTAAACCTAGAATCACCTAACCGATCAAAAAAACTGTTTGTAAATTCCTTGCTTCACAATTTTTCAAATAATAAAATTACTTCATTATAGACCCTTATCATCTATTTGATTTTTTCGATAATTTTTATCAAATTTCTCTGTTTCAAATAATTATCAACTAGATGAATGTGATAGAAATCGTACATTCAACGTCGATAGTTCTACCGCTAATGAGTCATAACGCGACAACCTCGATCGTTTCCGTTGTTAATCTTTGAACCGATAAAAATTTCCTTTGTCTTTATTCGACACGTAGATTACAATAGATTATAACAAAGTTATTACACGTCTTCCTTCTAAAAATTGTCCAAATCGACCTGAAATTTTTTAAACGAGCAATACCAACGACAAGAATTATTAAAACAATCGAGGGATTTGTAACTGCAGAAAAAAAAGGTATACAAACAAATTGGAGAGAAATGCATCGCTAATACTCTCCCGCCCCTCTAGTCGGCCATCCCTTCTTTATTCGCTTTCGTCACGAGAAGAGCCTTCCCGCAGTTAAAGGCAACACGCATGCGCCTGCGGAACCGCTTCGACCGCATCGCAGGAGATGCGGCTAGAGTTCGCGCACAGCGTCTTTTGCGATCAGGACCATGACCAAGTGTTACTCGTCGATGAAGAAAGAAAATAAAGACCGGAAGTGTCACACGAAGGATAACGATGAACGAAAAATATAAGTACGAGGAAAAGTGGAGACGTTGATCGTGAAAACGGGTAGTACCTGTTGACTCGTCTTGTCAAAGGGTCTGCCAAACAGAAAAGAAACGATAGAAGAAAACCTACCACCGAAAGAATGAGAGAACATTAAATAAATACGTTTGTTTAATACCTTTGTATAATAAGAGAACGAAACCTTCCTGCGAGGAGTTCAGAGAAATATTACAAGAATTGTACATATCGGTGGGCTTGCCCCGCGCACAGATGAGGGGACCTTTCGAGCGGTCGTTGTTCATGTGGGTACGAGAGAGGAAGCATTTAGATATGAGCCGATCTCTTATTGCCAAGGGGAAAATTGTCGTTCATTCGTTAATATGATCGAGTCAGTGAGAGTTCGTTCTTTTGTGTGCTTGTTTATTCACTTCGCTCCGTGAAATCATGATGCGATTCCTATCGGGCTATAACGACTGGTGATACCGTTTCGTAATTGATGAAGTAAATGTTTGGAGATGAAAAGGAAGGAAAGATAAGAAGACCGCCATCGGGGATACGAATTACTCATAGAATGAGACATGGTAAATAATTGTGATGTTACATCGTTCTCGTTTGATATTTTTGTGGTAGTCGAGCAGACGCGTGGGATGAGGGAGTACGCGAAGTAATACAATCTGTGGGTGTGTATAAAATTGTTCTTATTTTTCTTCTTCTTCATTGACAATAATGAGAAATTGGTGAATGCATTCTTACGTCGCGTGTGTCTTGATGCGTCAATGATGCGGTAAGACTCTCTTTGTTCTGTCTCTCTCTCTTTCTTTTTGCCAACTTTTTTACATTGTTTATAAGAATGTCGAGTATTATAAAATGTGTAATTGAAGATTACGTTAAGAATGATATTTTCAGAGATGGAATTATCTTAATAGTTCTGATAGTTATAAGATAGTTTGACGATGTCAATTTTAGATCGGAAGGTACTTGAGAGTTAGAATTTAATGGAAGAGTTTATTTGAATTTCTATACATAATGTTTTGTCTCTGGCTGTTAATTCATTCCTTATCGAGATTAAAAAACATAATTACAATTATGTCTTATTATCCTTGCTATTAACACTTGGCATGTAGGTATACTTCGCCGCCAACTTACGCGTGCAGCGGGTGTTTTTTTCGTGAATCGCGCGGAAGTTTGGTTATTCAGAAAAATCGCAGTAAATCGAAAACTACTTTGTTTTTATGAACGCCTAGCAACGCAAACGACACGCATATAATATCACACATACATATAATTATACGTATTTAGTAGATTTGTGGTGGTTAGCGGGTATCCACCACAAATCTACTAAATACGTATTTTTACGTGACCCGCGCTCCAGTGACAGACTGCAAAAAACGTAAAAATACGTTGCCCGCATGCCTAATGTTAAAATAGATGCAGTAAGTCTACGTTGTTTGCGACTTTACCGATCGCGGTTCAAAATTTGTAACTTGCTTCGCCTACTCGCGGTAGCTTCTTCAAGAAGAAGTATAGAAATGAAAATAGTGTTAGAAGCGAACTGGCATTACCTTATTTTTACATCAACTTCCAAATACAGTCGAACCTCGCTAACTCGAAAACCTCCATAATTTAAATTTCCATCTGATTTTGTTAACAAAGAAAGTTCGACAAATCGACAATTTAAAAAAATTGGAAATTTCGCACAATCATATAGCTCATGTGATGCTAATAAGGAAACAATTGTTTTTTCTTACTGAAAAACGGTCCTAGGGGTGGAAACAACTCCACGCCTTTAAAAAGTAATGGATTAATTGCGAACTGTTGGTTTGTTATCTCGGTTTATATAGATTATTTGATAGCATGTATCGGCTAACGAAATAAAAGTAATGATTGAGACAAACGGGACAGGGGTCAAGGGTGTGACTTTTCAGTAGGTCTATTTCTAGAAGAGTAAAAAGAAAAAAAACAGAAGGGACTATAGGGACTAGATGTTTCGCAATGAACTGGAACTTCGTGTTGTTTTCATTATAAAGTTCGCGATAAGAAACTTTTCTAATTATTCGCGTGACCACATTAGTCCAATAGAATGTTTAAATAATTCTGACCCAATGAAAATTTATAAGACATCTTTTTATCAATTGAAAATTATCAAATTTAATTAAAAAGAGTTGTAAATGGAAAAAAAAATTGGAGAAGCTAATAGGGAACGATGAGTAAGAAATAGGTCAGAGTTATCGGACGGCATAGCACGGTAGTACAATCGACGCTTTTTATTTATTATTCATCTGTTAAGTTTTTGGTCCCGTCGATAGTATAAATATAGTAGAACCTCAATTATCCGAATCAATTGTGTTCATGACAATCGGGTAATCGAACGACTCACTAAATTTCACATGAAAAATTAGGTTTTTTTTTACATATTATCCATTTAACCCCTTAACGCACAAATTAAAAATGTTTAATTCTTGAAAAATTAATTGAAAACATATAACATGCAATATCAAACTTTTACTTTTGAGGATAGGTAAATGATACTGAAGATGGAGATTAAGTATTCATTAACATTTTAACCCTTTCGCTACACGGTGATCAAAATTTAAGATGTAGAATTCCAAAAATATATTTTGGAGTAAAAAATAAAACACTAATAACAATGAATACATACACGATTGCGCGACAATGCAAATGCAGGCCTCGTCGTGGAGTCCCTCGCGTAGAACCCAGCACCGCCGCACAGTGGGCAAAAACGCGAATTCGGCGCTCGAAAATCGAAAAATAATTTTTTGTTTTCAAACAAGTAAGTGATGGGGATGTTTTAAGAATATCCCAAATGGCGTAAATCTGGAAAAAAAAATTTTTTACCCCTCCTTCACGACCCACAGGAGGCCGGTAAAGTTGGAGGAAAAAATTCAGAACGTGATATTGCCTCTTTTCACACGTTTTCCCTAATATTCAAATGCAATTTACAAAAAAACTACTAGAGATAGCTGAGTTTGGTTTCAAGTAAATAAAAGCTTATATCATCTTGGATTTAAATCGATTTTAAAACATGTAATTGCTATTATGTTTTAAAAATTATAGCTCTTTCAAGTGAACACAAGATTTTCGCCTAAATTTGAACTTTAAATAGGCGTATCTCAGGCGGATCTTGTTAGATCTTCACATGGAATATACTGTGATAAACTATGATCTGTTGTCTTTACAACGCCACCGAAATCATCTGCGACAACTTGCGACAAGTGTAGTTTTTTTGTATTTTTATCATCCAAGTACTCTTACCAAAGCCCCCTGACGAGGCAATTATACACGACTTTTCGGAATTTCCCCGTTTTATATCATTCAGTCGTATTATTTTTTTCATATTTAGATAGTTGTCATTAAACTGAGTAAGAAATACCCGCACTATGTCTTTTTGGAAATTGACTAACGGACAAAAGTGCCGTTTTGGCTCTCTGAGATAATAACTTCTAAACCGTTAAAGATAATTGAATGAAATTTAATAGGCAACAAGGAAACATTTGTAACCTCAAACTGGAACAAAAATCAATTTGAATGCACAGGTGTTCATTAATTTCACAGGTGTAAAGCTTTTTTTTTTAAGTGGAGAAAAACCTTGCATAGGCCTCCAGTTCCTGCTCTCGCTGGAACCGGGGAGTGTGAGATTCTTACTCACTAAAACTCTCCACGTTGATCCGCAGCCCACATGTCTAAACTATAATGAAAGAAATATACACATACAAATATCTATACATAATCAGAATGTACCTATTGCAATAAATCCGTTACTTCCGGTAGATAGCCCGGTTGAAGTTTCTGAACTTCCGCTGTGAAATTTTTGTTTTTTTGTCTGTTTTAACGTTGAAATACCTTTCGATTTCTGCCACTTCTCACCCAAAGTTTCATAAAATATTTTTGAAAATTCATCAACTTTACACTTATCACTGCCAAGTTTTCTTCACCTAAACTATGTAACTTATAATTTTCCTTCACTGCACTTAAGAAACGTTCCACATCTTTTTCTTTAAAAAGCATTTCTGTATAGGTATGTGCATATACTTTTCATTTAGTTCAGTTTAGACATGTGGACTGCGGATCAACGTGGAGAGTTTTAGAGAGTAAGAATCTCACACTCCCCGGTTCTAGCGAGAGCAGGTACTGGGAGCCTATGCAAGGTTTCTCTCCACGTATAAAAAAAAAACACTTGTGAAATTAATGAACACCCTGTATATTCAAATTGATATTTGTTCCAGGTTAAAGCTACAAATGTTTCCTCTTTACTCATTAAATTTCATTCAATTATCTCTAACGGTTTAGAAGTTATTATTTTCGAGCGCCAAAACGGCACTTTTGCCCACTGTGCGCCGTGCCAAACGTGAGAACGTTAAGGGCGCGAAATCTTCGGCATTCGGGGTCAATTCTTTTGTCTCAAAAACGTCGTTGTGATACCAATTTTAAAAGCAAACTGATTGCGCTACAATTATCGATAGCAAATTATCTTAATTTTTGGCTCCATTTTTGTGACAGGTGACTATAGTCACCCGTTATATGTGGATGTCGTTTTGTGGCGGTTGACTATAGTCACCCATAGTAGCGAAAGGGTTAATACATTCACCCTAGCTAAATCGTGTTTAAGAAAACGGTTTTTTTCCGTACGACCGAGTTAACTTGGTTGAGTGCGCTAAGTGGTTAATACATCTGTTGTAATCATCTTTATTCTCCCAATCTATCTGTCCTGGTAAATTGCAATTTTTTTTTTTTTTAATATTAATAATTCTGCGGGAATACTTTCTTATCGTCTTTCGTACTATCTGATAATTATTTCTGATGCTGCTATTGGGTAACCGAAGTTCGGATAATCGAGGTTCTACTATTAAGTATCGCGGCTTGCGAACGCGGCCAGCTTGAGAAACCTTTTACTATTGATTCGTGTAAGAACGCGTCGTGTTTAAAACGTAGTCTAGATATAGACATGTTCTTAATACGAGTTCGATACGAACGTTGCTTCCTTTTATGGTTTTAATACAATGTTTTCGTTCGTCGGATGGAAGTAATTTTTTCTGTCTTTCAAAGAAAAATATCGTGATTATCACATAGTACAAATGTTGACTGTTGGGACGGAACAGAATTTTGGCATTTCATAAAACAAATATTATAACGGAAAAGGTAGAACAACCGACAACTGACTGCCCACGACTCGTCGGCATAATAAGGAAGAATATTGAAAGCGACGCGACACAACGCGTTTAGCACAACTCTCGCTTAGCTTTTAACTCGAAAACTTTTATAATTTGAATTTTTATTTATTCTCTAGAGAAAACCTCTATATAAGTCAGAGAAAAATTAGAGATTAACTCGGAGTGTTCTCAAGTGTAGCAGTCGTCTTAGTTCACTTCTACAACTCGAATTGTTTCGAGATGTAAAGGTCAATATTATGAATTGATCTCTATATCTCAAAGTTTGTCTACTAAACCCTCTATAACCCGAAACCTCGCTAACTTGAATTATTCTCTGTTCCCCTAAGATTCGAGTTGACGAGGTTTGGCTGTCCTAATATGCATTCATACTCAGGGATAAACTTCCAAAAGCTGGATATATCCGGTTGGGCTGTAATTTAGTACATACATTCTATTAGTGACTACAAGAACACTGTTAGACAGATTTTTGGCGATTAGCACCCGTTCGCGAGTTATGGCGTTTTCTAGGTTTAGACCTAAAAGGGATGTTAGTATTTTCGATATTTTCAATCGCGATATCTTAGGAATGGTGATTCGTAGGAAAAAAAGTATTTTAACAATGTTTGTAGACAATTGCATGATCTACAACTTTGGTCTGATCTAGTTTTACGATAACACTTACCGTTGAAGAGAAATATGCGAAAAACCGATATTTGTGACCTTGACCCTGAATAAAAAGTTTTCCAAGAGTCCAATCGGTGAGGACATTTGTAATAGTGTATTTACGACCTATACCAATTTTTAGCTGAATGCGAATTATAACCTTTTTTTTGAGATATTTCGACCGGAGTATTCAGTCGCTGCCAACTTCGCTGTTGAAAATCACTTAAATTCTAAAGCGTTAAAAATAACGTTAATTTTTGATAAACCTATTGATGCTAGAACAAAATGACAAAGAACTTTTTGTATCGCCTTATCGAGTTCTAGCAGTTTGCAAAAGTTGGGCTCAATTAAGAGAAATCTAAATTTCAAATCGATTTTTTGAAAAAGTGGCTGGCCAAAAATCTTTCGAATTTTACATGTGTACTATACTCATCGCCCTCTTTCATTTCAGACCGGTTTCATAAAAATCCCAGGTATATAAATGGCGTAGATCCCTTGTCAGGATAAAAGCGGACAATCTTTTATCTCCCGATTAGATATAATCTCTCGGTGTGAAAATGTGTCACTATTTTTCTAGATAATATAACGATGGTTACCTAATATATACCAACAACGGGAATTCTTCTTACGGTTCTATTCAGTTATCATTGGTGAACTGTGCCAACAGGATTCAGTGACATGCGACGGTAAGAGAATGCCACGGAAATTTTGTTTAATCCATCTACTAGAATTAAAACACGCGAAGGCGTTTTAATAAGAGACGTAGGAAGAGACCGTACTAAAGTTCGTGTTAAATGTAAATGCAAGTAGAGAGCGAGTAACAGAGCAAGCGAGTTTGTCTTTAATCAATCTCTATCTATAACGATCGATCGAGTACATTTGATGCGTTCAAAAGTGTTAATTATTTTTATGACGGAGAAAAAACGATACGAGAGACAAAAAAGGAAGAAATAAAAAAAGTTTCAAACATTATTTATTCAATCTCACCATTCTTATTTACTTTTCATTTCAGGTATCGACCGTGAAAAATGCTTTGGAGTGTCACGAGGGAGAAGGTGATAGGTATTTGGAAAGGTCAGTTTATTGTTCTTCGAACCCTCGGGAATAAGAGATAACGAAATCCGTGACCGGTCGAGAGATGAAGAAGAGGCTGCTTCTTGGTTTCGTTTGCGCCGTACTGCTCTTTATCTTCATGACATCGAACGACGGTACAACCACGATTGTACAAAAAGTCACATCTTTCATAGAACTGATTGATTCCAATGACGTTTCGTGTTACGAGATTTCCACGAGTGATGGTTTTCCTCGTTTCGAATCTGGTAAGTTTTTCTAATTTTATCAAATTACAAGTTTACGAAGCGTGAATGCGCGTTGTTGCGAAATTTATCGCCTTGTCATTTTATCTTATCGCTAGAGCAGGTAGATTGAGATTTTTATATCGAACTTAGCTATGTTTGTGATTTTATGTTAAGGCTGTTCACCACCCAATACGTTTTTACGATAATTCTCCAGGTCACAGTTTTCGACCGATTTTGACGAACAAGGGCTTATTCGAAAGCTGAGAGATTTATTGTAAAGATGATCTTTTTGAAATTTTCAAAAAAGTTTTTTTTCATCATACGTCTTTTTCAGATGCGTTTTTTGCCAAAAAATAAGTATTTATTGAAAATTTGGAAAAGATCATCTCCCTCAGAAATTATTCAGCTTTCGAATAAGCCTTTGTTTTGCAAAATCGGTCAAAAATTGTGTCCAGGAGAGTTGTTCCCGTTTTTGGACGTTTTGGACGAATCTGACCGAAATTGTTCAAAAACGGGATTTGCGCCAACAACTCTCCTGGACACAATTTTTGACCGATTTTGCCAAACAAAGGCTTATTCGAAAGCTGAATAATTTCTGAGGGAGATGATCTTTTCCAAATTTTCAATAAATACTTATTTTTTGGCAAAAAACACATCTGAAAAAGACGTATGATGAAAAAAAACTTTTTTGAAAATTTCAAAAAGATCATCTTTACAATAAATCTCTCAGCTTTCGAATAAGTCCTTGTTCGTCAAAATCGGTCGAAAACTGTGACCAGGAGAGTTATCGTGAAAACGTATTGGGTGGTGAACAGCCTTAACGCCTTTCCTTCACGTTTAATATCTCATGGTTGCCATTATTAGTATACTTCCTTTGCCACATTCCAATCTTGCATCAGTTCGCTGATGACTCATTTTTGTTAGATATAATTCTTCGAAGCAAGTACCGCGCTCATTTTTTCTACCGTCTCAAGTGAAACGACACATATTGTTTGTTATTTTAGTATGTAGCTAACCGTAACGTTGTTACGTAATTTAACAGAACAATAGAAAGAAGGATTGTCTCGCTGGATGTAATAAACGGTTTGTCAAAAGCGTTCGTGCCGTTACGCGTTATACACAAGCGTCGTGTCATATTAGAAAACGCCAACGTTCCTACCACGCGTACTATTTGATAAAAAAAGAAATTATTCGTTCGCATTTATGTATGTGTTGGGCGCGGCAAAAGTAAACTCCCTTATTTAATTCATTTATAATTTTGAAGAAAATGAAAGATTTCGTTTATTTGTTTTTTCAAATAATATTTATTGGAGTATTAGTCTTTTTTCTTAATTTTCGAAAATTATATTCACTAAATGTCTTCTGAACAATTTTGACAAAACATATAATATTTAAAATTGTTCGGAAATGGTCAGCATTGGAAGTCTCTACTGTAGGCAGATAATAAGATTGCTAGCTAAAGGAATGTTGGTCTAATTGGTTAGAGTGGAAGTAACACGACGAACGCGTCTCTTACACACATTTTTAGATCTTGTACATTATTTGTCGCATGAGTGACACATTTAAGCAGGCCCTACGATAAGGAGAGAGAATAAGACGGCTTAGAAACATTGGCGTAGAGTAGTAAAAGTCTCATATTTGTGGTTTTGTTTTTTCGCAATAAAACGAAGCGAATCACTTGTAAATACGAAAATTCTATTACAATGTCACTAAAAAAGATCAAATGTAAGACAGGCGGAGTAAGTCTCGTGCTCCTCTTACCCCTGCATCGTCTCGCTAGTCATCTTTTCATCCACGCACAGTAGGTAATGAGTAATGCGGGTGCTATTTTAAATGTATGCAAAAAAATAAAAATGACAATCAACATTTAACGGTAAAAATGGCGTATGTAATGTTAGCTTTCCGCTTCAACGTATGCATTACGCACTTACGTTTCACAACTTTGACATTGTAACCAAATCGCAGAAGATACACTTTGCATCCTCTTTATCCGAGTTATTACGTACACGAAATAAAAGTTTAAATGAAACAAATTAAAAGTCACCTTCGTTGATACGACAAAGTTGACATTATGATTAGAAATCTTACAATATTTGTTTAAAAGACATTTTGATCAGTCTTACCATTTTTGAGAAATTGTATCATTTCACTTAAAACGAGACACCCAATATATATTCATTAATAGGCCTTCTGTTTATCTTCATTTTATATTAGATGATGATAAAGTAAACGTGTCAAAGCTTTGCGATAGTAATCGCCTTATCAAAGACAATGTAGTAGACGATACTTATACTATCGTAAGATTATCTCACGAGAAAATTTTAATCGTATAAAGTGCAACTCTCGGTGCATCTTCGTAAAGTGAATCCTTTTTTCGAACGGATAACAAACGAAGAACATAAATCAAAATGCATCTCACGCGACGTAACGATTTCATCGAAGGCCTGCGCCATAGTATGTACATGTCGTGCGAGTCTCTCCTGAATTACTGCACTACGAACAATGAATAACAGTTATCAGTATGCATGGTACGGCGATCGCGTTCGTAGAATTAGGATTGCATCGAAGTAAACACCGATCTGCGTATCTAATTACGTTTTTATCTCAAATCAAACGTTTACATTAATAATCGAGTATATGCTCGTGTCTCTTACGATAGTCATGGAGAAATTATAGATTCACGTGGTAAGTTATCTTTAACGCTTCCTTTCTCTCGTTTCCTTTTAAGCGAAATAATGCAGTAATTAACGGACAAGCAATTTGTCTTATACTGTGAAGCTGATAAAAAGAGAGAGAAAACATTTTACAGTATCAATTTGCAAGATGGACAAATTTACCTTTATGATCGATAATGTGTTAGCTTTTTCCACAAAGATAAAAATAATTTTTATTTCTTCTACAGATTCTGATAAGCCGATGACCGATAAGAACATCTTTTTCCACGAGACGTCATGTTTCGGAGAAAAAGGCATCGTATTAAATCCACGTCAAGCTTGCGCCGTCGAATCGGCGGCCTATATGAATCCATGGAGCTCGGTTTACTTGCTTTTTCTTAGCCCGTCTAAGATATCATCGGAAACGGAAGAAATGATAAGGCAATTGTCAAGTTATAAGAATATCAAGATCAGACGTATTTTTCCGGAAACATATACAAAAGATACGCCATTAGAAGAGTGGTACAAGAGTGGAGTACTGATGAAAAGTCGATGGCGACGTAGTCACATGTCTGATGTACTGAGATATCTCACTCTCTGGAAATATGGTGGAATTTACCTGGATTTGGATGTTGTTGTTACGACGTGAGTTTATTTCTCTTTGTTTTTAACACCATAAATGTTTTAAGGACCATCTATGAATACGAGGCTTTTATCACCAGCGGTCAACGTCCTTCTCTCGCGGTAATTTACGGTTTTAGTAGTTGTGTATTTGAAATTATAAATATTGTTATTCTTTATCACGAAATTAGAGCCTTTGAGACGTACCTAATCGTTTATGTTTTATACACGTTCGACACGTATTCGTAAGCTCCTTTAATGATTCATGGAAATCCGCTTGTAATGCCTTTTATCGCGATTCAAATATCTCTCAACAGTCACGAGGTGATACTACAAAGTGAGAGAAAGAGATGGTTTATATTAATGGTTCATATTAGACCAGTGTAAAATTATATCAAATTTAAAAAGTCTTTTTTGGTTTAAATGGTAGTTCGAAGTCTTTAGTATAAATGCACAAAGTTTGAAATATAAATGCAGCTTAGTTTCGGAGGAACGAAACCAATCGCAAAGTCATACACCTGCGCGCTAAAAGATTTATAATAGAAGGAGTGAGCACCTATATACATACATTTCGATTTTTATTTGAAATAAATAGATCCAAAAGAGTTTTTGGATATCTCAAATAATTTAGGGGATAGTCGTTTGTTACACTTTGCATAATGCCAAATCATAATGATCATAATTTGATTGAAATTGGTTATAATCTTTGTTTAAACATTTGCTGTTAGGATTATGGTGAATTAAATACGCTTTATTAAAATATAAAACACTTAGTTCTTTATTCTTTGACTGTATAAGGAGGCACGTCTTTTCTCTTTGCTGTGACTTTCTAGACTAAGAAGGAAAACCAAACGCCGTACCGATGCATAGGACATAGGCACAAAGATCCCACGAGCGACTAAGTTTAGGGGAGAGTTAAGTGGCCAGATCTCGCTAGACATAACACTCAATACAAAGGATCGATTGTATTTTGTAACGGAGAAAATATCTAACGATTCTCAAATTATAAATGCAATGCAATGGAAATAGAACGTTTAATCCAACATTTCCAACTGTTTTTATTAGTTTATAATATGATAAAACAACAAGCAAAACCGTAACTTAATCGGATGTTCACTTATTTTACAATCTCCTTCCAAATATGCACTACTTCGGGCCGGCACACTGGTCTAAGTTCTTAACCGGGTCTCACTTAACGGAGTCAATATATTGACCTCACTGTGTATAAACTATGATGTTTCTTAGCAACGAAACATTTGAATCTCACGCGCCTTCAGCTATTCTTTGTCATTCATGAGTTCGTCCTAAAAAGGATTCTTGGCAGTTTACATTTCACGGGTACAACGTAATTAAGTTCTTGTAGTGAGCGAATTAAAGTATGCAAATATTTAAGTGAATTGAGGGTTAATTGGCCCTCCTGGCCGACAAGTCTGTGGCCAGCATGAGAAATTTTAGTGTGTAGAAATCCCACACTCCCTGAGCCTTTGGAAGATTTCTTCTCGTGTTATCAACCGAAAGCTTTTAATACCCCGTTGTTCAGCGATATAGTGGACCATTGTTAAAAGTAATAAGTTGTCGTTATCTCGAATCACGATTATGTCCTTTGTCAAAGGTAACGTTTTGCTTGACAGGTCATTTGAAAACTTAACAAACTTCGCTGGTGCCGAAGATTGGGACGACGTGGCTGCCGGTGTCCTAAGCTTTGATGCGGGTAATCTTGGACGGCGCATGGCAGATGCTTGTCTTCGCGATCTAAAGAAGAATTTCCGTGGGGACGATTGGGGTAATAACGGACCTGGCGTTATTACGAGAACGCTACAAAGAATGTGTTTGACGAAATACGTAAGTTATCTTATTACTGTTTCAATAATCCCGTATAATGGTGCACGAATTTACAGGTAACCCTCATATAACACGGTACTTAAGCAATATGGTTTCGAAATTGTTAGATTTTTAGCTTGAGAGAAAGTTACTTATATGACGGGCTTGAAGAGACTATCGAAGTAGAAATCTTATTCCGAGTCCATACATTTTTAAAACTATAACTCCTAAACATTTTTATACAATTCGAAGAAAAATTTGTACCCTAACCCTTTTTTTTTCTATTAGATCTGTATCTTGTTTAACACGACATTTTTATAAAACAGCATATCCATGTTACACGAGGATTACCTGTATCTCCTTATAAAATATGTTGTACACGTAGTTGAAGAACATGATTCGCGTTGTCCTTGTTGTAGTTTAGAAAGTTTTTCGCATTGTCCGGATCGATCGGTGGCATTGGCAGCATGCATTCGTGATGATACATCGATCCGGATTAAAATTTAATGGGTCTTTATTCCATGACAGACGCGAGACATGACGATGTCACGCTGCCACGGCTTCAGGGTTTTTCCACCATCTGCCTTTTATCCGATTCATTACAAAAAATGGAAGAGATACTTCGAAAGGGCAGAAATGAATTCAACGATGAAGGAGTTGAAGCAGGCTCGGGCGATTCACGTGTGGAACAAGCTAAGCAAGTCCACAAAAGTTCGAGTAGATAGCGATGTACCGTACGCCGTTATCGCACGCAAATATTGTCCAAAGGTCTTTGCAAATTGCGGCGACTTATTCTGAGGACGTCTGAAAATGATAAAATTAATCACATCGGAAGTAAATCATATCACCGTACTCTCGCAGGGTCACCAATTCTTTTAGGTCGTATGACCCTAATTAGACTTTCGTTAAAGAATTTCTTTTTTTCATGTATCGTACGTAGGAACAATGTTTCTCCATTATTTCACAGAATTACGTGGGAAATGTTACCAATTGCCAAACGCTTATTTATTTTTAAAAAACAAGAGGCTTCGTAATGGCTTCACGCATTTATACAAAATCATCTTTACATTACATGAGAACATTTACGGGTGTTGGTCGTTGACAATGATCCCTTGAAAAGGTATCAGGAAATGAGTTAAAGTTTATAGTATCGATGATAAATTCTTTGATCTGTGTGTTCTTGAGATCCAAAGAAACAATGTTGTGACGTTTTGTGTACATTGTAAAATACATATGTGTATATACGTAGTTGTTATGAACATGAGGCTGTTAGTATTAATATAATTAGCCCTGTGGGCCCCGGCGAATAAGCTTTGCTTTTTCGCGTTAGGCGCGACCGCTAATGTAAAGTAGGGTCGCGGATACAAAGGTTTTAGAAATTCCTAGTCCCTATATCGTAAGAAGTTTCGACTGTTTTGTAGTCTATGACATTTTTTACGAATTAGTTTTTAAATCAAAATACCCATCTTTTTAAACTAGAAGTCAGGTCGAACCCAAATTGTTGAATGCATCCTGATTTTTTCTATAAATTCAAATACGATCGATTCAGCAGTTTGTTATACGACCTGAATAAACGCCATAATAATTTACGCTTTTATTATAGACATATGATCGATTAATTAATTGCACAATTGTTAGTACATTTAGATTTTTATATGAAACGTCAAAATTCTAAAGGATTTTTTGATATCTCGACCAGTTTCGGTAATGATCGTCTAATTACACTTTTCGATCTACCGAGAGAATAAGTGGTTCACTGCGGTCGTGCCTAAAAAATATTGTTTATAAACGCGACAGAAGCAAGCGTTCCTTGTAAATAATCATCGTTATTATGTACCTACGCAATCATATCATCCTCGAAAGCAATGAATTTACTTATCGTGCGAGTATCGTTATAAAACGTTGACGTTGGAATTTTTTAACGTAAAGATAATAAACCGGGCGTAAGAACAAAACGAGAACGTAACGATGTGGTACAGAAAAGGGTGAATTATTGTTTTTTAAAAAAAAGAAAGAAAAACCAAAGGACGTTGCAAAGAGTAGAAGCGTGACAATATATTGGATACCTGTCATATCAATACAGAAGTAAAGGTTGTTCTATTGTCTTTCTTTCTTGATTCAGAATAAATGTTATCGATTGAGGAATCGAGTCACCTGATCAGGTATAGCCAAAGGGATAGAAAGAGAGGGAGAGAAAGCGAGAGTGAGTGAGTGAGTGAGAGATAACGTGTGAGTTAAACTGTTTAAACAAAAGAAGACATTTTGTTAAAAGAGTGTGTATGCATGTGAATAGACATATTGTAATAATAATGAATGCAGGTGATAGCGAACAAGTATTATCGTTTGCAGGATATAATTGTGATCATAACGTAGCGTCGTTTCAGAAACTAATCGCTGTTCGACGAAAGGAGCAAAGTAATAATAAGTATGACAATCCTCTTCTACGTCTTTTTAGCGCGGTAGCATGCGAAAGGAATCTTTTGGAGTTATACATACCCATTGGAATATTTACAAAATTCAAAATTTTAACCCTATGTGGTTCACATTACTGTAGACATTGAATTCGAAGTATTACACATTAATTTATTGTCGTTACCGTAAGCTTTTATCTGTTTTAACTGGAATAATAAACTTTTCTACGATTTAAATAGAATAGAAGCGATAGAAAAGCGTTTTTTATCACATGTTCGAAATAAATTGTCGAGTTCGGCTGTATATAGGATTGAAAAAAGGTTCAAAAGTTGACGCGAGAGAGTCGAGGGCGCAAAGTATTATAGAAATCGAATAGCTCGACTTATTGTTCATTGATTTTTTGAACAATCATTTCGAAGTGCTTTACGACAAATACTTTTTGCACAACATTTTTTATTCACTTTATCTCGCTGAATTTACTCGTCGTTTATTTAACACGATAGCGCTTTATACCTCACGTTAGAGAGAGGGGGGAGAGAGAGTGAGAGTGAAAAGGTTGGGAAGGTATCGTTTCACGGAAGAATGTTTTCTTCTTTTCGAAGCAATAAACAGGAATCACAGACAAATTTGAAGCGATTCAAAAAAGAAAAGGTGAAACGAGCGTCGTTATGTGCCATTCGTGTCTCGATTATTGGCTAATCGGTCGATGGCATTTGCCGGTCGGTTCGAATCGATCGATCGGGGATATCGGTATTACGCCAATGATCGGTCCATGTTCCTAGACTGCATGACACGGCGTATAAATAAACGAAGTAAGATAAAACTTGTATACTGTTTTCGAAGATTCTATGTTTTTTGTAAATAAACGAAAAATTCCTCTTTATGGAAAAGAGGGAAAAAAGTATTCAGTTGCGTGCGTATAAAATTTCTTTTTCTTTGTTAACACGTTCGCGGACATGAATGCTATAGCATAGACTACTCTTACAAAATTTAAAATAATTTTTTAAAAAGTCGCCTGTCTATTTTTGCAGCTTACTGAAATTTTTACTGTCCGCGAACGTGTTAAACCTTTGTTTGAAACAAATATGCTTTCTTGGGATCGAGAAAATTACCTAATTTTCAAGATGTTTTTTACCGTTTTAATAAGTATTTATTGACATTTACAAAACGCTATCAAAAGGTGCATATATTGAAGTACATGTACACATTTTTGTATGAAAAAATATTAAAAAATAAAGGAAATATGGCTCTTTTCCTAGAACGTCTTTTTTGGCGAGGACTACGGACGGACCAGACGGACCAAAACGAACGTTTTAGGAGAAGAGCCATAATTCCTTCAGTTTTTAATATTTCTTAATACCAAAATTTGTACATGTACTTCAAAATATGTACTTTTTGATAGTATTTTGGAAATTTCAATAATTACTTACTAAAACGGTAAAATAGTCCCTTAAAAATGAGAACGACCATGTTTCCCACCATCGATCGATAAGATATAGATGAGTAAAGAGATGCACGTAAGGAGAGAAAAAAACGATCAAATGCGCTTCCTCGGTATCCACACGCGTCAACGATAAATGGCTGTATCCTTTCGAAATTCACGTGCATATCGTCTGCATCCGCGTCGACAACACGAATGTGTGGATACATATGTGCACAGCTACGTAAACAGAGTTTGATTGCACCGGGATGATAAGGGGGATAAGAGAGTACGTAAGACCGGACCTCTCGCGCTTTCGCGGCGAAAATTTGGCTGCGCCACTTACGACGTCGAAGCTAGACCAAAGGCCGAAAGATTCCAAAGAATTATCACATTCGGGATGCCTATAATTAAACCCATATTCGAAAGAGCCGTCGATGATAATGCGAAAGTGAGATGGAGAGGTTTGCAAGACCGAGAACAGCGTGTCTCAATCGTCGTGTCGTTTTAAAAATTACTTCGCTATTTGTCGAAAAAAATTGTTTTTCTATTTCATTTCAAGAAGTTTAAACATTTCTTTTCTAAAATTAATTTATAGATATAATTCACCACCACGTTTATTAATTGCAAATATTATTTTATAACAACGCATAAAACAGGGTAATTGAGAACCCCTAAAGGAGGAGAGAAGAAGGAGGGCAGTGGCTTCGAAAGTGTAATATCGTAAACGTCACCATCGAAGCTTTCCGTCTTTGTTTCTCTTAAATGATAAGGGTCAGCCGGGGTCATCGATCAAAGACGATCACCGTCAGTGGCGTGGGTGAACAGTGTTACGAGTCGGTAGTAAGCCGCGAGTGCACTTCGACCAAACACCAGCATTCCGCAAATCGTTGCCCGGAACTGTTTGCAAAAAGCGTTCGTTACTTTCGGTAACTTCCGGTTGATCAGCGGAAGCAGGAAGACTCGGTTCAAGGCCATGGCAGCCCGTTCGTCCACATTGTCGTTTTCGTCCTTCGAACTGATGGATCTCTTTGGTCTAGCAATTCCAACGAATCTCGCTTTTGTCGCGTTGTTCGTGCTTCTTTCCTTGCCGATCATTCTTTTCCTCTATCTGGGTAATTTCCGGTAATTTCTATTCGGACGGACGCTCGTGGATATTTCATGCTTTGTACCCTATGCATCTGATGTCAACTGATTTTATTTTAGTTTTTACGTAGGATCGATATTCTTGTTTAATAACAAGCAATCATGTAGTCTCCGCGAGCTTCCTTTACTTCGTGACGTTAGATACTATTGGTGAATACTGGTACCACCGGGCTTGACTTCTTTTTATATTTATTTTCAAGCTTCGACGTGGTCGAGAAAGTGTTGGGTGACCTTTGTCAAGTGGAAGTATCCTAACTGCGTGGTCGTGGAGGAGAATAGTATTCGGAGTATTTTGGATCAGGGTAGAAATCATGTGGGTATTACCAAAGCGATTGTTGTACGGTGAACTTTGATCGGTGAATCGAGTGCCGGGGTGTCGGGTAATGAGGGTATCTTGCATGTCTCTCGTCTTCTTCTTCTTTCTTAGGGTGTATACACGCTGCTGGTTCAAGGTCGTTCGATTGCCGAAGGTACGAGAAGTCATTTATTGCATCTGACGTCTAGCAAGAGATTTCTCAGATCAGCTTTGACAACGAGATGGGGGCTTTACGTTTGGAAGGACAACGAACATTTCTCCGTGGACAATCATCTGTTGAACTCACCGTGTTCGTACCGAGGCAGACCGATCACCGAATCTAATATTCAGGTTGGCTTAAGAGCTCCTTGACGAAGCGATTACTTAAAACGTAATGAGGTCATACGGGTTGCCATACATATGTATACCTACTAACAAAGCTCGAGATCATGTTAGACGCGCGGAAATATAGTCGTGACCTCTCTTATCGCAAAAGTGCAAGTGTTCTAAATTTCTTCGAAAACAGTGAAACGATCGTGATTTCAAAGAATCAGGAGATATCGCGTTCCACGTAGTCCGAACGATAAACATAGCTTGGTCATTGTATGGACTATGGACGTGTTAATGACATGAATATATGAGCTTATTTACATGTAAATCGAGATTTTCCTGTGTGAAATATACGCAATCGTCTTTGTATAAAATGGTAGTAACGGAGATAACATGATCCTTCGAGTGACTCTATTTTTCCAGGATTACGTGAGCGACGTAACATCGAAATTCCTTCCATCCGGACGATCACCTTGGCAGGTACACGTCATAAATTGTTTCTTTCGTGGCGAGGAATGTCAAATATGCCTGGTTCGGGTACATCACTTGCTGCTTCGCCTGGAACACCTTTCTCTCGCTGATTTTCTTCCCCTAAAATATTCAGCGGAAAATTGGGCTTGCCCCGAAAGCAATTCTCCGTTCACCAATCTCTACGTCGAGCCTTCGGCATTGCCACGGCTACATCAGAAGCTTACAGAGAATTTCAGCAATCATTGGAACGAGTTTCTGTGTAATAACGATCCCATCGAGCGACCTGAAATAATGAAGAAGCGGATAGGTGTCTTCCAGTGCGCTAAAATTGGTGTAATCGTTTTGGTAGCAACTTCAAAGGAATTGACTAGGTACAGAACGATCTTTACGATAGTTCCATCATGATTTTAATATTATATGTTATTTTATTTTCTAGACAATACAGGAAATCGGAAGGTCTCAGGTTCTTCGACGTCTTTGCGGTACTTCAGAAAGAGGCGAACAAGAGAAACTTTGGGGTTTCAATAATATTCTACGCCTTTCTGAGAACCCTCAACCCGATCGATACCTTCTACGCGACCTTGGCCTGGCTTTGGTACCTGCTGATCACGTTGATCTTAAAAACCCCGATATTAATGATTCGAGAGCTCCGAGCTTTACGATCGAAGCAGAAACACTTCTATCCGGATACGGTAACCTCGATGATCTGGTGTTACTTGCCATTGATAATCCAAGCAACGATTGAAATCTTTTCTATCACGTGGATCGCCATTGGAGCGCCAAAATTAATATTGGAAGAGCTTTTCTTAAAGCATCCTCAGGCGAATCGATTGCAAACGATATCACCCTGTGGTAGAAAAGTCGTGGCATGGTCCGAGGAGGTCAGTTTGGATGTTCTGAGAAAGATATCTAGCGTGACGGGTGCCACGGAGGCTGAAATTCTTTTAACAGCTACCGTCGACTCTTTGAAGGAATATTTTCGACATTCCGGTGTTACGATACCGGATGATGTGTTAACAACGGCAAAATTCGTTAGTCAAAGAGCCATTTTCTTGCATAATCACGAGGCAAGAGGTATCGTTTGTTTGGCCCTACCAACGAGGACTCCACTCTTCGAGGATGATTTACTGGAGATTCTTCAGGTAAACCAGATTCTTTATATTTATCGAGACTTTCTACCTCACCTAATTGATCTAATATATGATATTTCTTGTTCTATTTAAAAGGTAATACAAAGAAATATTCAAGAAGCCAGAGCTAAGCAAAGTGCCATCTACGCCATCACGGCAGCCGAAGCATCGCGTGGCTTAATTTCATCGTCTTTCCCATCGATCCTACTCAAACTTGTGCTCAATCAATTATCCAGAAGGTATTCCTTATCCTTGACCCACGTTGATGGTAATCTACCCGTAGAAGGTGTGGAAGCTGCGGTTTACTGGAGACCACCCCAAGGAAATTGCAGTAAATATTTTGTTGATGCAATTTAGCCTAACGTTCCATGACGAACACATCGAATATCAACCGATCGATCGATCTTTCTTCTTCACAGATATGTCGATAACTCTACACAGGTATAGGAACGGCGTCCGTTTGGGTGTCATGGTAGATGCCCTGATCGGGCCACAACATTCCATCATAACGAAGACTTTCCCCAAGAGTTTACAAAATCTTTCAACGATCGTAGGCGTCCCGAGAACTCCGAGTCGGAGTCCGAGTCCAGATTCAGTTAGTCCGACCACGTCACCTGGATATTGATAACGTTACCTTCTGTCGTAATTTTTTGATCTCAAGGACAACGAATGTGTCGGACGTTTGTCGACCGTCTGGGAATATCGAATAAGATAAATCCAGCATTTGGACCTGCCTTTCCTTTAGGACCAAGGCAGAAAGAGAAAGAGAGAGATAAAGAGAAAGTGCCCTGCTATCCTTCCGTCCTTCGAGCGAATGTTTCGTTTATTATACTAGCGGGAAATAATTGTCGGTTGGTGAACAATTGTGATTTTTATATGTCACGATATTTTGGAACGTACGTAATTTCGTTGAAAACATTGTTCTAATTCGTGTTAAGTCGCAACTGATTGTAAGAGGATAGGGGTTTAATGAACAACGACAATATTAGTGTGTCTGACGCACCGAATAAGCATTATAGCTTACTTTATTTTTATTCTTCTTGGACGATCAGAATTTTATCGCTCATCGTCCCTTTTCTCATTTCACGATTAAGGCTACATAGGATTACACGATTTAGACTTTCAAAGTCACTAATTGTTCTACATTTCTTTTTAATATAGGTTTAAAATGTTCATAAGATCCGATCATTCCCGACCCGTTTATCACGTAATCGAGAACAAAGGCATATTTGGCTAATACGTTCTCGTCGTCTCTCGAGAGAAAACGATCGTGTAAAATACTCCAAAATATCTTCCAGAAAGGATATACTCACAAAAAGTCAGTTCAAAGCAATTCGCAATAATATTTTTCAAGAGTATATCAAAATCTCTTTTTTTAAAGCGAATTAACGCAAGATGAGATTCGAGCTAAACACCCCTTTTTTTTTACATTTTACGTTTTCATCCTCGGTATTTTAGGTCAGTTTTCCCACGATACCGAGTGTCTTCTAATTAATTTAGTATATGAATTGCTCTGTACATCGTAACTGTGCCAAACTTAATCGAATAAAATGACTGTGTTCTCTTGAAAAAAAATCACAGAGTTCAATTGACCATGAACGGGATTTCGTTAAATACATCGAAGAAATCGGTATACCATTACTTTTTAGATCGCAAATATACGGACTTCGTTGTACGTTTTGTAAGATACCTAGTCGTGACACTTTTGCCCGCGATCTTTCATCCGACAGCCTCGATGCTCGGAAGCCCCGCAATACTGTGTTCCTAAGCACATCGAAGGCACATATTTTATTTTAATATTAAGCTAGGACTAGAAAATGGGTCTGTGCCCGGCGCAACAAGCGTACTCCCAAAGAGATAGTACAGTTCGAATTTATCCAAGAATTGCTGAAAGTTTTGATGCTTGAACGTAATCGTATGTATCAAACGTTTCTTTTCAAAGTCGATAAATAACAACAATATATAGAAAAACTTGTACTATAATAAGAAGTAGAATTAATCAACATCGTAAAGTTATCTTCAAAACCCGATCACGGCTTCTATTCCCTACAGAATGATGACTAATTGAAAGTTATATCACGCTTCTACTAAACGCATACTCGCTTTCGCGAATATATCTATATGGCACGCTTTATAAAATTTCACTAGGCTTGATTCTGCGTTAAAGTTAACCGTTCCATCTCAACCGGGCCGCTACCCCATATCTTTCGATTCTTTGTGAAAGGTATAATTCCTATCAAGACTCCTGCTACAATGATCCATGCACCAGCCATCATAAAGGACATTTCCCAAGAATCTGTTATGTCGAATAACCAACCGGCCAGCGGTGGACCCAACAAATTTCCGATACCCTGACAAAGCAGAGTCAGACCGTACGCTGTGGTAAATCTTTCCAAAGGTATCAACTCCACCAAGATTACTGGCGTGAAACTAAAGCTACTGGCGAAGAAGAGTCCAAAGGCTGCCGAGGTGATAACCAATGGGACATAGTGCAGAGTGAACGTTGACATCAGAATCGTAGATACGCCACAAACGGCCAAACACCAAGAATATGTCTTGCTAACGCTCATCCACGGCTGATCACCCGCCCATCCGAGACCGATCTGCAAAATAAATACAATACATAGTATATTAGGTATCCCGTTGTTTTACTGTGCAGTTATTTCGATTTACCATTCCAATTGTATTGGTTATACCGATGATGCTAAGGAGATTAGCACCATCAGACTCGGAGTAACCATTCCTGGTGAGATGTTCGGCGAGGTAGAAGTAAGGCACGATAAACCAAGTGAATAAAAGAATCGTTGAGAGTGACAACAAGAGAAAGTGTAGCTCCAGGAACATCGAAAAGTCCATCATACCTTTTAGCAAGTTCATCAATTCGCTGTACCATTTCTAGAAAAGATTTTGTTACACGCTCGATCAATATCTAGATATTTGAGAAAATTGTTTATATGCATTTCGTGAACTCTACCTCTTCGTTTTCCTTAGCTAACGTAGTCATACTATTTCTGTAAATGTTTGGACAACTGCTGGCTCTTAATCTATACTTATGAAGATTTAACGCAGCACCCCGATACATGACTGAATTTCTATGAACTCTGATATCTTTGAAGTAATGCGTATTTGTGCTAAATTGCCTTCTCAGCCAAGGCAACGAATCCGTTCTAACGACTCCGTCCGTTAAGCCGGGAATGTGATGTCTCGATGACGATTTTGCTCTTTCCGTATCAGCCATCTTAAATCACCCAGCATGACACATGTAACACTGATATACAAATTATTCTTATAAAAGTTGCACACGATCCGATAAGACGTGCACTTACCGGTAATACGACGTCCTTGTTAATAAAGTGACTGGTTTCATCGATCTTCTTCAACACTCTGTTATCATAATTGATTTTCCCATTCATTTCGTGGCCAGGAGGAACATTTTCTTCAGCTTTTCTGACTCTATCAAGATACAGATAATATTAATATATGTATTATCAAATAAATGATGCAATACGAAAGTACAATTTTTCAACCTCATAGACATGGTGACCCCACTTTTATTGTACCCAGTTTCGTTAGATTCATCCATCAGTTTATCCGAATAGCTACGGCACTTCAAGAGATTCGGATAATTTTCGAGAATGACGTTATAGAGTCTGGAGTTGCTGGACAGTGACTCTAAAACTTCCAAAGGCACCTGAAATCCTCGTAGACAGACATTTCTCCTTATCACTAATCCACATTTGGAAATAATTAATTTATAACGCTACATCGTTAAAATAGCGATGCGTGTTGACGTAATATCGAATATTTATATCAATTTACATACCTTTTCGCATTCTTTGACGAAAGTAGGCAAATTGACGACGCTTCTGAAGGTGGAACCACGAGTGGCAGCACGATTTGGTGTCGCCGTGCTAGTACCAAGACTCTGAAGCAAATATTCCGGTTTACCGCTTGTCAACATCTGCTTTAACTCCTCGACACCCGGGAAGTCATCCGAGAAGGCATGAGACAAGCCATCGACCTCTGATCTCGTGGTGACTGACTTTTTCGGAGATCCGAGTGCCTGCTTCTTTTGTTCCAAGATCCACCATTCTGGATCTCGCATCACGGCACCGCAAACGATCATATTGAAGAAAGTGCCAGCCAGCATAAGACAAGTACCACGCCAACCATATTCCTCGATGAAGAAGGTCGTCATCGGTGCGTAAACAAACGTACCTATGCCAGTGCCACATGCACCGAGACCTACAGCTAGCGTTCGCTTTTTGTCGAACCAATAAGCGATACTCACGACCGCAGTGACATAGCACAAGCCTAAACCGAGACCAGCAATCACGCCAAACGTCAAGTACATTACCTCGATGGTGTTGCTAAAGCAACTGAGGACGAAACCCAGACCCGAGATAAGACCACCCGCGATGGTCATTTTTCTGCAACCGTAACGATCTACCAAAGCCGACATGACTGGACCAGATAACAATGGTACTGCCATGAATAGAGAACCTATCCATGCTGTCTTTGCCTTGCTAGCCCCAAATTCTTTAAGAAACTCAATATAAAGTAAACCAAAACTAAAGGACACCCCATCGGCTATCATAGAAATCACTAAGGAAGAAAAGACAACTACCCAGCCCCAGCCACCGTCCGGTATTTTTGGTTTTTTGCTACTTTCCTTATCCGGGATCGTAGATTCAAGATCATTCTCCAAATCAACAGCACTGTCAAAGTCGCTATGATCTTTCAGGTCAGGCTGATATCCAGGATTGGGTATTATAATAGGCACCACCGACTCATCGTTTTTTTCTTTGGAAATCATTACTGGGGAGTTCTTTCTAGGTATACCAGATTCAATGGTTGAATTTGTAAATGCGGGTGTGGTCGAAAAGATTCTGTTGTCATCCGTGCAATCGGTACCAGGACTGAGGAAGTCGAACTTGTCCTCCAAATCGTCACCTAAACTCAGCTGTCGGTTTCTACCATAGGTATCAGGCGACATTGTCAGAAGAGTATCTTTGTCCGGTGACAAGGACTCAACGCTTCTATCTATAGTACGAGCTGGTGTCGTCTCGAATAATCTTTCATCCGCCAAACTGCTCAAATCCTCGGTATTACCAGAATCCTGAGAGATGCCAGAACTTTTCAACGATGGACTCTCGCTGGTACGATAGTCGATCTCGATTTTATCCAGGGAACCAGGTTCTGGAGTCTTGCATGGAGAGCTGGGAAATACCGTGGGACTACCGTCGTGCCATCCAACAATCGGTGCCCTTTTTCGTCCATAACTGTTCAACGGATATACATACGTGGCATCGTTCGGTGCCAGTCGATAATTAATCAAGTCCTGATTCCCGTATCCATCGATCGTCGAGCTGGTGTTTCCATCGATATTGTTATTATTATTATTTTTACTCTTGCTGTTGTTGTTGTTATTGCCAGGGCCACGATCGTTAGGATCGTCGTTCTGCAGTCTTCTCAATGGCGTCGATAATCTGTCAGTACCATTATCACAGTCTACTGTGTATTTCGCGTGGCTCAAATCGGCCATTTTCTCAGCTCTTAAATATAACTATTAGCCGAGTGGATCCAACGACGGGGCCAGCCCTTTAGCCCTTGGATCTCGCCCGGAATAGATCTGCCACGCCTTTCACCTACCATAAGGACCTCCCAGCCGTGCTTGGATACGTCGAACGTCGATCGTCTCAGCATGCACGCTTCCAAAATTGCTTCGTCCTGTCGACAAATATTCCGTGTTAGTTTTTTTTTTATCTTTGTAAAAGAAAATAACGTCTAAGTGGTGGGGGGAACTGTTTATACGAATGGAAAGGAGTACGTGCTCGTTTTGATTACAATTGCAATTATCGTACAACCAATAGACAATCGGGGTCACTGTTTTTCTCGGCGCCTACATACCTATTACATGTGTATCCGCGTGTATTGTTTATGAACGATCGTTCAATTACGTTTGATTAATGATAGCGAAACATTGTGTGCACGTAGTCGCACTTTCAATAATTCATGGCGTTTGCCAATTACAAAAATGTCATTAAAATCGATCAACGATACAGCGAAGGTTTCCGTCATTGTTCCGTTGAACGACACAGGTCACTTTTAAGTACAGGTAACCCATTTTACAGCACGATATCGTACAACACGGTATCCTATAACACGGTTGTGCTCCAACACATTTAGACATTTTCGAAAACCCTACAGCACAACACACAATGCACAATTTAGAAATTTTAATTATACTCATTAAATTAAGGTTATTAAAATGAAAACAGTTATATTTTTAACTGATTTTGAAAAAGGAGGTTACTCAATTCGACAGTGGGCGATGACGTTTTTTTGTTGTTATTTCTTTTATGTTATACATGTTAACATTTTTATTGGTAAAAAGTAAAATTGCTTGATTGTACTTGCTTTGGATCTCATATAACCCGGTTTCACACGACATGGAATTTTCTAGGAACCTGTCTACCGCGTCATAGAAGGGTTACCTCTACTTCGTTAACTCGAAAGTTCATAATGGGTTTAGTTATATATTTTCAAAGGGCGATATCGATCGTAGGATTTGATTACTTACGATATACAGTAGAGTTATTTACAGTTAGGTAAGAGAATGATACGGGAAAGCCAAAAACAATATGACGTAAGTGAATTAGAAAACAAAAATAATGGAATTAATTACGCACCTTCGAGAAAATGTAAAGATTTAAGCGTTCAGTGCGTGCATGTATTTACGTATGAATGTATTTAGTTAAATATGTGAGACACGTTACGAGGGAATAAAAAAATGCGAATAGAAAAAAAGAATTATTAAAACGTTTGAACAAGCGTTTACTAAAAGTAGGTGAAAGAAAACGCGAACCATGCGACAGAGTATTGCGTGCGTGATCCAATTCCGTCAAGAATTGCAAAATGAAACCTTCATATTAATTATACAACAAAAATTCAACAAGATTATAACGTTGGAAATAATAGGCAAAACGATAAAAAGATATTAGCATTCGAAGATATAGTAGTATGATGTTGAATTAATTATGTATTCAATTATTACTTGGCGCGAGGGTGAAGGATTTTTCAACGACGTATAACAAAGGAGATTTGTAATCGACATTTTGGTTACCGCATGAAATTACTTTGTTACAATGTAAATTGACATGATACAAGCATATCTACTATTCTATGCAAGAAAAGCAATTAAAAAGTCATAAAGATTTAATGAACTTTATTATCAAAGGAACGTGACTCATCGAGGCGGGCAATCTTTTTTTAGAAATTCTATTTGCATTCGTTCTCTTATTATTTCTAATCTTTTGAGGTTTTCCGAGAAAAGTGAACGTTCGTTTACAAGAAGGGTGTTAATGGGACGATCGATCGGTAAGTCAAGGGCAAATTTATTAGTAGTTAGCGTGAAGTTCAAAGCTGCTTCTCGTTTTACTTCCAAGCGGCCTAACCCTTCCTTATTGTTATTACACTTAGCTGCTACGAATGATCTATTTTTATATTCGTTCACTGAAGATCCAATAATCCGAAGATGTCCTACTTTCGTTCTACATCAAAACGAATCGATTTGATTGCAGCTATAATTTCAAATTATCCTTAATACAGCGTTGTACCATAGAATTACGAATGATTAGCATTTATATCACTGGATAAAATAATGACTTACATGTTCAGATCATAATCATAGATATTAAGCTGGATTGAAACAATAGATAGAAAAGTCAGCAGCTATCATTACATAAAGTTAGATAAAAATCTTCGAGTTAGCACTGTCCAGACAGGATCGAGTAAAAATCACACGGCTTAGGATTTATGTTTACATGTTACTGTACACATAGTTAGAACACTTACTGTTAGGAATATGCAATAACTGTGATACTCCTTATTACTATTCCAAATTTTATAAAAACCAGAAATACTAAAATACAATAAAATACTATTGAATCTTTGTTTAGGTCCAAAACAAAAAATAGAAGTATTAAAATTCTTAAAGGAAATAACAATGACATATCGCTTGTAACAATCATCTGTATTTAAACGTTAAAAAAATGGTCACCGACACCTCGAATAACATTTTAATAAAAAAAGAAGAGACACAATTTATTCCCTATCTTTGGAATTTACGAATATTTTTTTTTCTGCTTTCGTTCTAAAAATTATGTAAAAAAAAACTAAGAACGATTTTATTTGGAGCATTTATACGCTTTCTATATTTCTCATACGCATCGAGTGGTTGGTTGGCCGATGCTTAACGTCGGTGGGAGGAAGAGGCATCGCCATGACAACCGACTTGGTCGATTTTCGCGTCTCCGCTTTGTCGGCGAGAGAAACATAAAGAGTTAAAGACGTCATCTTCTACTTTTTTCAACAATGCGAATTAATCGAAGAGCTACAATATGTTATCATAACAAAAGCTTTTCCTTCTTTTGAAATATCTATGATCGAACTTTTGTTTTTCGATAAAGGTCACCCAAGACAGTATTTGTTTGTAAATAGGTAGAAATTGAAAAGAGATGGTTTCAATTTCCATAACTTTCATGTGCTCCGACTCTTCGGGGCTGAAAAGCTTGAATCGATCAAATTTCTAATAATATGAACGATCGTGTTTCATAATTGGAATTCTGAGTAGTAGTTGTCTTGGACGTTTACGTAGGAATCATCGATCCGACGCTTAAAGGTCTTCGCACCTTGAAGGAACTGCCTCGTTCCGATGAAATTCCATTAACTCGATTGACCGTCGATAAAAGATATAAGTTGGCTTCTATTGTTAAACTTGTGAACCAGCCCTTAAAATATTATAAAGGATGTCAAGGTCGATTTTCGAGCAAAATTATTGAGAATAAACTTAAATACGTTTTTGTATCGCCACGATGGGAAACGTGTAGCGCAAAAACAGTACTCAGCTATACTTTTCACGTATTATCTCCTGATGTGAAATAGTTAATGTTAGTACTGGTACAGCATACACAGTTTAACGCGAAGCCATGTGTCTACGACACAGTGACACAATATGACACAGATACGTTCCCGACGTTAGGATAATCGTTCTACTTCTAAATGGTGATCTTGCACCAATCCAGGGACAAATGGTGGTTTAGAACAGTAACATGGTCTAAAAATCATGAGATGTGTTTAAATACAAATCATGAGATGTGTTTAAATAAAAATCATGAGATGGATTTAAATAAAAATGACGAGAATAACTGTAGAATCTGTGTATTAGATAAGACTGTCGGATAAGGTGTTGACGGATGTCACGATATTAACGATAAGATGTATAAGATTGTGAATTTAAACTTGAATAAGTCATACGTGTAGCCAATGTCTAACAGATTGTTTACCAAACTAAAAATAGTAGTAGTAACAATCTAAGGAAGTATACATTTGAACATCGGAGAAATATGCAAAGGAACCAATTCAAGTTTTGCAAATGTTTGACTCGTACTACTTATTCTATTCTGCTTACACATTGAGAATAAGATATTGAAATTGAAACAACAAGAAACGTTATTTATAGGCATTAACATCTCGACAGAGTGACGTAAATAAGGCGAGAGAAATAATTATTACACTCTTATCGATATTAATTACTCGAACGACTGTCTTGTTCATTAAAGCTTTCTATTAATTTACTCGTATCTTTTAAAATTCCTTTGAGAATTCCATCACACGATCATACCGTACGTCGATCGCACGTGCTTCTTTCAAACGAAAGCGTAAACGTATTGCACGTGCGCGCGTGATGACGAGCAACTAATTACGAATTCTCCGACATAATCGCTCACTGAGAAGAACCAAAGAGGAAAAAGACTTGAAGAAAAACAAGGAAACCGGTTCTTATCGATCGAAACGACGATCGTCCGGTTTCGTTGAGAAATCTTTAAGTCTTCCGCGCGAGACGATGGATTTGGATCGAATCCAAATTTGCATCGGTCCAAAAATTATAACCGTCATCGTTTCATGAACAAGTTACTATTTTTAATTGAGTTTACTATACCGCATTTACATCCGGGATGTTAAAAATAACACGACGACTGGACGACGCGACGAATTTTCTTATTTTTCTCTCGACATTTTCCAACGAGTCATTTTAATTATGAATTCATTAGAAAAGTAGAGAACAGGATTACTACACTACCGACCAATGATTTCCCAACTTACCACGAAAGACTTATCCGACGTCCACTTGGAATCGATCGGAACGAGCGTCTCGCCGCTTTCGAATTTTCGCGGAAAAACAATGGACGACTGGTGCTCCTTACCCTACCACGATCCTTTTTCTAATATCACTGGTAATCTTGACGTTCTATTTAAATTTTAAATTGTAAATTTCTTTCTCGAACTTGTATGTACGAGAGAGAGTGATAGTAAAGTGATAGATCGGAGGGTTGCTCTTTCGTGTGCGAAGTCGTACTTATGGACAGACACACACAGTGAAAAAAGAACCTCTCACCGTGAAGACGCACGATAAACTACTGAACGAGGGAGGTTCAGAGAAGTGGGCGGGTACGGAAAACGCGTCATTGAGAAGAAGGTATTGAAACACAAGGTACCTGCGAATGTCCTGAGCGCGCATGACGAGGAGACTCTTTGCTCTTGCGCACTAGCACGCGTCGCCTTTGTGAGGAAAACTCGATGCGATAATTCTTATTGGTGTTCGAACTATGATCGACGATAAGCCACGCGTTCTCCTGGACGGATTTACGGCTGCCTCGAGATTTATCTGCGGGATGCGAGTAGCTCGACTACGAGCGTTTACGTGATTTTCAGAGAGAACCGATCGCAAGGATTATATTTTAACTCAACGTTTCCAACATTTTTTCGACTGCTGACCAGTATTTTTTTGTAACATTTTTATGTGGCCCTTTTTTATGATAATAAATGATATACCTGTTTTTTTTTATAACGAGCATAGTTAAACGTTCATGACGTGTATACACGTCGAAAATAATTAACTAGTTAGTATTAGTTATCAATATTTACGAGAATATATAACCATCAGTCCTAAAAAATGTGATGTTCATATGTTTATTCTGAAAAAAGATTATTAATAAAATTATATTAATAAAAATTGAATAACAAATAAAACAAATGCTTACAGATTTTTAAGCTGCGACTTTTTAGCAGTGCGTTCGAAAAATTGAAATCGGATATGTATGCTTTATTATGAAAAATAAGAAATAAACGTAAAAATCGTTATTGGGTTCATCTCCTCACAGCTGAAAGGGTTTTAAAAGGACATTTTTACACGCTTCATAACGAACTTTGGGAGTATCCAGAAAAGTTTTTTAATTATTACCGAATGACTGTCACAAGTTCCGATGCGCCCATTCATACAACCGTGATCCTTTTCCAAAAATATCCGTACCTGTAATTTCCACCATTTTAGTAAAAAAAAATAGACGTATACACATACGTCCGATCTGAAGTACACCCTTAAGACTGCGAATAATTATTCGTAAAACGCGTGCATACTTATGATTTGAATATGACCCAAAGTTGAAAAAAAAAATTTAATAATATTTACGGTTGTAATCTGATCTTTTTTTTCGTAAAAATTAGAATCATAAAAAATGGACTTATATCACTTTAAAAATGCACGGCTCATACGTGTTTTTGCGATAGTCGCATCGATGTATGTCGAGTTGCGGTTCAGTGCGACATAATAATCGCGCCCGCCCAGTATGTGTTCGCTCATAAAATCATATAGATTACATTGCCGTGATAATTTGATCGTGCTGCTAAAAAGTCGTAGTGTGCACTTAACCTTTAAAGAATGAAATGGTTAGTTGGGATGATAGTTAAGGCGTTAGACGTTCTATTTAGAAACATCTATGGATGTTCAGCACCTGTAACAATCTAGACTCAATGAGTTAAACCCATACGGAACGGATGTATTTTTTATTTTTAATAATATATATGAAAATGATATTCCAATGAGATTTATAGAAAATATATTTCTACTTGTTATATATTATATATTATAAAATGTACACATTCATGATGAATGTATATAATATACAATTATGTGTTCTCTTCCGTACGAGTGATATTTTTTCATGTTCGCCATTTCCTTTTTTTTTTAAATTTCAATAGGAATTGTCACAAAGCAACTACAGTTCCACGTAATAAATCTAGAGACAAAAACACAATGATAACTCTGTCGTTGTGATGTAAGAATAATCTTAATGATCTTGATGAGTCACCTTACGAGTGCGCTTTTGATAGACTGCGACATTAATACAAGAGTGTCGTGCTCGATTGTAACGTTTCCAATTATTCTACAAGTTGATGTTAAAAAAAAAAAAAGAATAAAGACGAACGAAAAGTGTGAAAATGTCGAAGAGAAAAGGAATTATATACGCAGAAACGTGAAGCGAATTTTTAACGCAGATTTTTTATTAGGTAAGAGAGAAGCCGGATTGTGCTGTTGCTTCCTCAAAATTAATGACCGAATCCTCGATTACGTACGATTAAAAAATCTCATAATCTCTTTCACTCCTGTGTTCCTTCTGTTTCTTTTTGCGTGTGTGTGTTTTTTTTTTGTTTCGCTGGTTCTTTAGTTTACTACTTAAAAACTACAGGTCGAGGTCATCGGCCAACGATCGGTCGAATCTTCGTAATATCGGTAATGCGATTTCTGTCTTCATAATAAAATATTGCTTTATACGTTTCGTAAATACGCCCTTTGAGGCTACGTATGCGCGAATGGCACAACCTTGACGCATACATACGCACTTTTTAAAACACTTTTTTCTAGCACAATCAGACGACAAAATTTTCCGCACCAACCAAGTTGCACCGGTACTACCAAGTTACGATAGTACAAGTAACTGTGCAATAACTGTACAATTAAACGTTTAATTTCTTCAATATTTCTTTTTATAAAATAGAAAAAAAGAAATGATCGTTAGTACATTTTTTGTATCGAAAAACAGAATTATATCGATGTACCGTCGAATAATATCGATAAGAAACGAAAGTATACGTTTAAATCGTAATTATTCATTACATCCGTATAATTATGCACTTCGCAAGTGTGACAATTAATTGTACAGTTATTGCTGATATACCTCTAGCTAAATATCACAAAACACACCGATCGACTCGTATTTGAAAACACAGCGAATGGTTCAAACTCGAATATTACGTTATACCGATTCCATCTACGTACGCTTAAAAGACAGGATACACGTTAATTGAATTTTACTTTTCTTTTCTTCTTCACTATCTGCGAAAAGTATGAGATAATCTAAGTCGATACGAAGGCCACGTGAAACTATATACTCCGCAAGAGACGTTGATCCTTTGGATAAAAGAACATACACACGCACACGCACACACACGTACTCACGGGCACACTTTCATATGCATTCATCACGCACGCTCATGCTATGCAAACTAAGCTATCGATTTATTCTTATATAATAGCTCGCAATGCTCATCATCGAATCCACTGATTCATCATCACAGAAAAGCAGTATATATACATATACCATTATTTACAGACACGTCTTTAAATTACGAATACACGCCATCCTGGTGATGTTGCTAATGAATGGATGAGAAATGAACGAAAAGAAAAAGGGGAAACGAGGACAGAGCTTACTATACAAGTACTATACGAATCAGGTCGCAATACTTAATTGATAAATCAATGGAAGAGAAAAAAAAAGAGAGAGAAAAGTAAGAGATACTATGTAGTGCGTTGAACAAATTGGTACATATATATAGAACTTAAATATACCGATAACTAAGGCGTTATCCTGAGATAACTTGTCAAATCGTATCGCGAAATTAGGCACGATATACGAAGGAGAAAAGAAGAGGCCTATTAACATAAGAAGACATCTAACGATCGCAAAGATGAATGGTACATAGTCGAATATTGTGCCTCGTAAAATAAATTCTCGGCTCCAACGATTCGCCATTCTCCTTTATATGTGTATATGTGTGCATGTGTATTTATATTTGTGTACGTGTATTGTATCGTGTGTACGCGTAACGTAATGCAACGTAACGTTAGAGTAATATAGGACGATATAAGATAATATAATTTATAATATAATAGACTAATAATAATTAATATCCTGAGATTCGAAACTGCGTATAGCTGTCGATGCTCGAGTGCCAGGCTCTTTTTTATCATCGAATGAAAGTACAAACGGTACCATCCGTGATTACAACCGGAGGATAAAGGCGAGCCGCACGGTTTCGTACTACTGCAAACTTTCTGTTTCCTAATTTGTACATATCTCTATCGTAATTATCTCTTATGACTATCGTAAATCTGAAATCTTTGTTTTTATTCTTTTTCACGCACGACGGTCGTCCACAACAATATCCAAACGTGTTCGCAGTTCTTTAGCCTTGATTTACGAATGAATTAGATTTTTTTCGACCGTTAAGTCATCGATGAAAAAGGAAAAGAGTATTTTCTCAAAGCTACGAAACTGTATGTCGACTTTTATCTTCAAGCAAAGTTCACTATGTGAACATCGAAAGTCTATCGTTCTCTCGGATGTAATTTTTATGCGTCCAAATGATGCATCTATGTTATCGTTACCGACTAAAGATTGCTTTCTCTTTGTTTATATACGTTATTACAGGAGGCAAACATGCAATATAACGTTTGGAAGTTCGAAAGAGTCGAATTTGTAAATGACGCCGATTGAAACGTTGAATACAATTTTTTTAATCGATTGAATTGGACCTGCTAGACGATTCGTTTTTTTTTTTGCTCTATTTTCTATAAGAGGAACCATAAAACGTTCGACTGGAATAATCAACACGCAACGCGAAATAGTTAATACATAGATGGTATGCGCCACCATCGAAAAATCTTCAAAATGCATATAAAGTATGTATGTTTTTTTTTTTTTCTTTTTTGTATGTCGTTTACGCGTAATTTACAATTCCTGAAATCGGAAGGATAATTTTCCATAAATTCCATTCCCCCTCGTAATGGGGATGGGGGTAAGGTTAGAGGCAAGGGTTGTAAAGAATTATCGCGTCGTGTATTCGCGTACACGCCGTGTCGCGCGTCTTAATTTAGACGTTATTCGTTTCGGCGAAGTCCTTGTTAGCAGCCTCTTCCTTCGAGCCTGGCCTGAATTTTCGATAGAGGCCAATGAGCGGCATCACTAAAAGCAGCGCCCCACTTAGGGCGATGAAGAAGCCGGCCAAGTAGAAGGAGAGATCGTATGTTCCGGTGATGTCATAGAGCCACCCTGAAAGTAGAGAAAAGACGGATCGATAAGGTCGAAGGCTTTGGTCAAAGTGTAAATCAGACCGGGTCATTGAAAAACGACCTAACGCTGGGAGTGGTTTAAAAGGGTAACTAACTTTGTAAAACTAAAAAGAATTTAACGAATTTCGATGGTCACTAACGTGATCTAATAATAATCGATTGATGTACCGCCTTACTGGGTTGTTTATTAATCAACTTTGAATAAAAAAGAAGGTTACTCGATTCGACCGTGGGCGATGTTGTTTTTGTTTATCCGGCCACAGCTTCACGACGGATGGAGCAATAGGGGTAAAGCCTTCTCTAGTTGATTTGGGTTTCTCATTGATCCCATTTTAAACAATTGATTGAAAAGCTTATTATTAATAAAATTATTGCAAAATTAGTACGAGGAAGCGCAAAGCAGATATCTTTGGATTGAGTGGATTATTTGTAATGAAACTTTTACTATCTTGCTATTTTAATATCGTAGTTTCTAAATTTGTCACACATACGAACTAATTTCTACAAAGAAATTATATTTTACCAGCTAGCGGAGGACCCATAAGATTTGCAACACCCTGAACCAAAAGCAAAAGTCCATAGGCATTGGTAAATCTCTCAAGAGTGATCAGCTCGACGAGAATGATGCTGGTGAGACTGTAATTCGCTGCGATGAAGAGACCAAAGGCACCGGATATCGCACAGAGCATATAATAATTGCTGACCACCAACGGGATCATGGCCGTGACTGCACCACAAAGTGCCATGCACACGGCGTAAACGATGGAAGCATTCGCCCAATCTCTGTCACCGGCCCAACCTAAAACGATCTGAAAAAATATAAGAGAAAGTATTCATTTAATAGATTACTCTTTGTTATTCAAGATTATAAAAGAAGAAGAAAAAATATATTGTAATTACCTCGCCACTCATGTTGGTGATACCGATCACCGAAATCAAAATGGAAGCATCGGTCTCACTGAAGCCCATCTCGATGGCGTTATCCGTGAGATAGACATAGGGTACATCGTACCAAGTGTGCAAAAGAAAATTACTAATGGCGAAGAGTAAGAATCGAGAATCCGCAAAGTGAGAAAAATCCAGCATGTCGACGATCAAATCCCAAAACTCCCAAAGACCGGCATACCAAACCAATTTCGTCTTGGCTATCGTGGTCATCGAGTTCCTGTAAATATCGGGACAGCTTGACGCTCTTAACCGGTACCTGTTGATGTTGAGCATAGCTCCTCTGTAAGTGAGACTGTGCCTGTGTACTCTGATGTCTTTGAGATAGGCTGTAGGTAACCTTCGGGGATGTTCCATGGTACTCGAACGACGCAACGGACTGCCCGAGCTGATCTTTTTCAACCACCAGAGATACGCGGCATCGGCTTGTCTTTCGAGCTCCTGTTCGTCCTCTTCAGGAGTCTTATCTTTCCGTTCCTCTCCCTTCAGGTCGGCCAACGGGCTGGGTGTTGGTACGAATCTAGCCGACGGTATACTGATCTGATCGTGAAGTGCCCCAGAATCGCTAAAGCTTTTGGAAGATATCAACAGACTCGGATAATTTTGAAGCAAAACGTTGTAGACGTTTTTCCGTGTGCTTAGCAGTTCTAATACTTCGAGTGGTACTTTCTCGCCATTCTTAACGAAAGTAGGCAAGCTGACGAGACTGGAAAAGAGCTTATCGCCATCTTCCTCCTCCTGAAGACGAAGATTCTCGATGATCATAGCATTTGCCGAGGCAAAGCTTCGCTTCGTGTCACCGTGGGGTGTTTGGGTTGTGGTGTTTGCTGAACTACTCGCTGAAAAGGAGTCCGCGCTAGAACTTTGCATCCGCGATCTCTTTTTCTCACGAATCTTTCGCCGTTCCTCGGTCTTTGCTCTTGCTATGGTTGTCGTCCATTCGAGATCCCTCATCAAGCAGCCGCATACCGCCAAATTTAGAAACAGACCAGCTAGAATCAAGGTAGTTCCTCTCCAGCCGTATTCCGCGAGAAGATACTGCGTTACCGGTGCAAAGATGAAAGTACCGATACCACTGCCGCAAACGGACAATCCTGTTGCAAAGGATCTCTTCTTGTCGAAGTAGTACGCAACGATGACGACTGCCGCAACAAAGCACAGAGATAATCCAAAACCGGCGACAACACCAAACGTAAAGATCAGAACCCCCATCGAGGTCGCGTACGAGCTCACGATGAATCCTGCGGTTGCTAATAAACTACCAGCTATCGAGACCCTCCGACAACCGTATCTATCCGTTAGAAAACTCGCCACTGGTCCAGATAATAGCGGCATCGCCATAAAGAGACTACCTATCCACGCAGTCTTTGCCTTTCCTTCACCGAAATAATTGAGAAATTCGACATAGATGACACCAAAGGAAAAGGTGATTCCATCTGCTATTAGATTAACCATGAATGAAGCAGCAACGACGACCCATCCCCAGCCACCGTCCGGTGGTCTGGCCTCGCAAAATTGTTCGAGAGTCGAGTTGTCCTCGGAACTACTGCTGGCAGAGGTAGAAATCGAAGGACTCGGATGTGGTCTCTCATCCGATAAGTTTTGCTGTTGCAGCGATTGTGATTGGTGTTGCTGTTTTTTCGAGTCCTTGTTAAATTGAACGTGATGCTGTTGCTTCTCTTCCCTCGGTGATTTCCCATTAACGAGTCTCTCCGTGCTCTTTTCCGTAGGCGAGTGAACCTTTGCCGACAATATTCTCGTCGGTGATCCGAAAAGCGAATTTCTATCATTAAAAACGTTTTTTAACTTTGGCGAACTGGGTGCATCTTCTCTGCAAAGACTAATAGGTCTCTTTGGTGAGTTGCTAGCGCTTTCCGCCAATTCTTTCTTCGCTTCTTGACGTATTCTCGAGCCAGGCTCTAACCATTGATCGCTACGCTTCTCTATAAACGTTTTCTCCTCGCTCTTGTCATCGAGAGGAACCTCCACCATCGCCGGTCCGCCCCCATTTTCTTGTAGCTCGTCCAGACGCTTCTCGAGACCCGTTCTCTCGGAAATCTCGATAACGATCTGTCGATCCGTAGTCGTCCCAGGTATTCCGTTTTCCTCGAACGATTCAGACTCCGAAAATATATCGTTTCGTTCGCTCGTCGATCCATTTTTATTATCGTTTCTTCGAGACGTCGTGTTTCTCTTGCCCTTCAACTTGGCCCAGTCGGCCATATTGGCAATCACCAATTATCAACGGTAAAACGTTCTTCTGTATCAAATGTATTTTCAAGCTAAACGCGATGGTGTCGTTTGTGGTATTTCCAACGACATGAAACTTTGTTTTCGTCTTTCTTCTTGTGGTCCCCCGCGTTCCCGTGTCACGAAAAAAAAAAAGGAAAAAGAAAATATCCAATCCCTCGTTCGAGGATCGATCGGAGGTAACTTCGTAGAAAACTTCTCAACTTTTCGCGTGATTTAGAAGAAACGGTCTAGTTTCGTCCTTGATTTAAACAACGGTATACACGGCCACTCGTACAACTGCCTGCTGAACTGACGACGCAACGGCAACAACAACACGGACGCAACGTAAAATGCAAATATGATGTCTGGACACAGCTGGCCCGTAACCGCACCACCACCATCGCAAACACGGCCCAAAATACGGCAAGTCCTTGTCGTTGATGATCTTTGTTGCTTTTGTTGCTTCTGCTCTTGCTGCTCGATCAGGACCACCTCCTCCTCCTCCGCTAAACGATCGTCAACCCAGGCACCCATGCGGCGAACGATAACTGATTCGGCTCTAGCGGTGTGTTCTGTGAAAGAAAATCTTTGATAATATTGTGTTGCATCTTTTAAAGACAATTATTATCTGTACAACTACCAAGCATCAATCTATTTATACTTATGAACCTCTACAATTTAAACACTTTGATCATACATTATTTAACAAACCCGTGCATTCCAGTCTATCTCGTACTTAAACGATTTATCTTGCTATGAGTAGGGTAGGCTGGTCTATATGAGTAAGCATCCGATAAGAGTACGCAATCCCTAAAATCATGAAGTTGTTTGCGATATGCGGCTAAGTTCAGTGCCGTTTTCAAGTGCAATTTTTTCGAACAGCACTTGTCACTAGCTTGCACTTGAAAATAGAATTGAACTTAGCCGCGTATTGCAAACAACTTCATGATTTTTAGGATTGCGTACTCGTAGACCAGCCTACCCTACAAGTTCTAATAATTCGAGCAGCGAGAAACGAACCGTTCTTAGTTTTTCTCATAAAAATAATCAAATTTACAATTTTTCCATATTGTCACAAAATGTTATATTTCTATTAAAGTTAATAATTAATTCCATGTTAACATATCACACCAATTCAATGTATCACATTAAGCAATAAATAATTATTAGCGTGGTTGTAAATTATTTTCCCAATGAGGTTTGCAACATTATTATACACATATTTGAGATCAAATTTTTCGTGGAATCCTCTTATATAAACATGAACTCTTATTAACTGAACGGAAAATGATAGCTGGTGTGGAAAATAAAGTGGACTCCTGTTATATGAACAATCTGATTATAAGAACCGACATGTTCATATAAATGGAGTTCTACTGTAATCTTTTAGATAATTTGTAACTGACTGCGAAAAAATAAGACACTAGGCAATGATATTTATTTTTTCTTTTCGTTTGTTTAGAAAGACAAACAATATGTCTGCAAAATAGAGTGAAACGTTAGCCACGAGATCGAGGCTTCGACAGACTTCGTGAGAAACTGGACAAACAAATACATTCCATTCGCAATGATAGAGCATAATAAAAGGACGATATTTTGCAGAATTCTCTTTCCATCATTCATTCCGAGTTCTCGACATTTAACTCGCCAAGATACAGCTCGCAGAGAGAAGATCCGCTTCTGACATTTCGTAACCGGCCGATGTAGCTGACTCGAGTTAGAGTCGGCGATTATAAATGAAGTTCATTGTGTATGAGTTGCTACCAATTTAAGGATTTAACAGTGGCCACGGTGCTCACGTGGGTCATTCTTGCGATACGCTAACATCTTTTCTTCCTTCCCATCACGATTCATCTTCTTCTCGTCTTCCTTTACCGCCATCTTGTTCCTTCCTTCTTCCGTACGATCGTGCCGATAATTCGAAAAGCATGCGTTTTATATAATTATTACTACAACAATTTCTATTTTTTACATTTAGATATGTCATCTAGATCCATTTTTTCAAATGCCGTTCCGTAAAAAACTTGCACCGCTCCGTTAAAAATGTCTACTAATATTATGCATATTAGTTTATAGTAATAAATAATTATAAATTGTATTTGTAAATTATTGAAGCAAGATGATGATCGATAGTGCGTTTATATCATCTCATTTAATTTCGTATATACTTTTTAATAATTTGCTTTCAAGGTCGTTTACAGGGTGTTCCACGTAACTTGAGTATCTTAGATATCTCATTTATCTTTTATGATATATAAAATGTCGGAGGAACACGTTATGATGTTTGAAGGTAAAAATATTATTTACTTATCATAATATTAATTTTTAGTGTTATATAACTTAATAATTACCTTTTTTGAAAGAGGTAATTTTATTATAAGTAAATATTTTCACCTTCAAACATAATAACGTTGTTCTCTGATATTTTATATACCTAGGTATCATTAAGATAAATGAGATATCAAAAATATTAAAATTCTATGAACCGATATTTTATAAGTTCTGTGATGAAAAAAAGCTTGAGAGACATCGATCTTTACGTTTTTCAATATTTTCCATGGACTCATCAACAAATAGGATAACGAATCACTGGGAGAAGTTACTTCATGGAGTAAGAAATTCAAACGTCGTGGACGAAAACGATACGAAATTTTTGGTGATGTTGGCGTATAGCCAGCGAAGCGTTTAAAACGCGACGCTTCAATACGGTCTAAATCCGATCTTTGCGAAGGCTTTTGTATCATTTCCCGAGTACAACTTCGAATCACGATTAAATGCACGTGAAAACAGGCAAACGCACACACGTATCTATACTTTTACAACAATGTCGCAAGATCGTATTTTAAGGACGAGTAGCAAACTCGAATCTAGATTTGGCGAGAAATAACGAACGATTTCGTGGACGACGTTATAATAGTTGTCCAAGTGCTTACGTGCCGGTCACTCGCACTCTACCGAGTTTATTTACGTACCGTTCCTAAGATCTTCGTATCGACACAAATTCGAAAGTGTTTTTAAATCTCATACGTTCAAGTTAATTAGTTCCATAATGACGAATTTCCAGAATCCAAAACTCTTGTCACGAAACTACTAGAGGAAAATACTAGAGCCTCGAAATCGTGTGATAAACAAAAGGTTTGTTCTTATTAAGTTATACCGAAATGTTTCTGTCGTTCTTAGAGGATTTTAGAAAAAAGATAACTTTGAGTGAGTGGAAGAGATTTCTTAAAGATTAGGAAGAAAGGGAAAAGGAAAGTGGGCTTATCTTTAAGGGATATTGTTCGGAATGGTCAGAGTAATATTTCTAAGGGATATCTTAGGTAAAGGGAAAAAGGTTTGCCATTATAAGAAAGGTGTAGAGATAAACCAAGGAAATTAGTGAAAAGGATTAGTAAAGGGAAAGGTATATGGTTCTGCAAAAACGGATTTTGTTTAGGTACAAGTGTACTTAACGAATTTTCAAACCGAGTTTCTCGGATATGAAGTCCCAGATTGAAAAAAGTTACTGCTATATTTTGGACTCACAATCTTCTTATTATATTCAAACTTTATAATTACAGCTAACTAATGAAAAAAGTTTATGGAATATTAGAAAGACATAAATGTACTGCTTGGGACATATAAGAAATATAATTGTATCAAAATTTTTATTTAAAACAATTTTTGGATTTCTCAACCAAATTTCGAGAAAAACCCAAAATTGACTTTTAAAAACCCTAAAATCCTAAGATGAAAAAAAAGGACTGAGATTGTATTCTCTACTAATAATTCACGACACTTAATTCTTGAAACATGGTAGGCCGCTTCATTAAAATGGACGTACGGTGACCTATTTTCTTTAGGCTAATATAGAGTGCTGCTTCGTGGATGCAGAGCTTTGTTGTCGTCTCTAATATAGAAAGTAGAGATAAATTGAGTGAATTCAGTCCGGAGAGACAAAGTCAAGACCTGTCGGATACGATCTTACAACTTTCCTATTTTAGAAGAAAAATAAAATTTGTTTGCGTTACAGAAAAATTTATACGTCTGATCGGAATAAACAAAAAACACTCAACTATTTCTATCAATTATTACTAAAGACACGGATCACATATCGGTGTTCAATGTTCGAAAATTCGATTTACCACTTACGACGACCATTTGTGAGAAAGACATTCGAGAACGTGCTCGCCTTTCGCTATTGAGCGCTAAACGAGAAAATAAGAGGAAAAGATGGAGAAGCAACGATGAGGGCCGACGTGAAAGGCTTTCGGGCTGTGAACACCATTGTAATCGCTCTCACGCCATTGACGACGCGCTTTCAACGGGGTTGCGGTATACGAACGCTTATCGAGAGAACTTCTGGAGATAACACACAGATGTGTCCACGGACAATACGAGATCAAATACAGAAGCGAAGTGAGAAATTGGAGAAAACGTATACCACCTTTCGAATATAACATTTCAAGCATATACTACGTAGCATAGTCCTAAATATATTCATAAATAATCAAAGAAAAGTTTACTGATGAAGTAACAATAAATTCATTATCCACATTAATAGGACTTGCACTCAAAGATCAAACGATTTAGAATACGGTGATACGATAAGATAGACAATCGGCCATGAAATATTGATGTCAAATCACATTTTGCCCTTGGAATGTGAAAAGAAGATAAGATTACATTAGGATCATAAATGAAGCTTGCCTAGTATTTTCATGGAATTTTGGAGAATTATCACTAATTTTCTATGCAATCTCATTATGTTAGCAACGTGCACATTGGACTCGAACAACATGAACGGTTTACAAAATATTTTGAAAGAATGTAGTCCTACAAGTACCATCAGCTCATATTAAAAAGCATTACGACACTTTTCGTAGAGGAACCGATAGGGGTCCACGATTTTGGCGCGCGAAGTATAAACGCAGAAAGCACGTGGGTTCTCGTAACTGACAGCTGTTATCGTAAAGTCGGATAACGTTTGACCGGGAAACTATGGACCTCTGTTATCATCTTAAGAAAGAAGAAAACGAAATATCCACGATTTACCACGTGCTTTGACCGAGCAACGTTCGTTCGTTCCATCATTTGTCCATATAGTGAAACGTACACTCGACACCTCAAAGATATCATTTTTATCGCTTGCTGCGTCTCGATGACCATTGTCCTGCTTTATTTGCCAAACTGCTCGTTGCTCATTCTTATCCTCTCGTGTGTTAGTAAAATGAACATTTACCATCTCACTCACAATATTTCCGATAAATCGTAATCGTCTATCGAAGAAAATGATATTATATCGGATCGAACCTTTTTCATATATATTTTCAAATATTACCTCCTTTTCTTATCCCTACTTTCCGATGCTTAGGGGAAAGGTGGGATACTCGATCATCAGGGATACTTGATCATTTTTCTTTATCTTTTAAATGTAGCAAGTTTTCTTCAAAGCATTCAGATTTACGGGTATGTATAGTAAGTTTGGCACCACCGTACCAGTTTATTATTTAAAAACTACATTAGTGTCGTGTTATTTTAAGTGAAAGTGTTGATAATAAAAATTAAGTCTTTAAATTTAAAACAGTGATCAAGTATCCCACCTTTCCCCTACATATTTCATAGATTGTTGAAGAATATATTGAAGTTGCTGGTAGGTAGATAAAAGAAAAATGTTCTAGTGAAAAAAAAGAAAATCTATTACTCCAAAATATTTAATAATGACTTTAAGTTATTTTCAATTTTGAATAAGAGATTTTTCTACGAAATTTAAATATAACTCTTATTTCGGGTCTCTGGTGACTCTCGAGTATTAAAGGTTACGTGACGTTTCAATGGAACGAAATATATGCATGCGTTACGATGACAGGCGTGAACTAAGAAGATTCCTTTTTATTGGATTTCCCTTAGGTAAGATGGCTAAGCGAAATCATGTTTAACGAAGCGATTTAGATTAAGACTCTTTTCTTTCTGTATTTACGTCAAGCATGTTCACTACTCGGAAGGCTTTCTTATTACCATACACGATTATAATACATAAGATATGTCTGCGTTCGATGATAATAAAATAACGAGGCCACTCTCCATGGTATAAGGAACTAAAACGTTATTCGTCCGAAAATGAATCGTCCGATTACTCTCGCGCGAGATAATAAATGTAGACACTCTATAGTTTTACTCGTTATCAACAACGTTCGTAGTTTCGCCATTTAGTCTTGAATCTTCGGGGCAATGATCCGACCAGCGATTTTTATCACGAGTTTCTTCAATAATCTCTCAGCTTGCTAACTTCCTTTCGTAAACGATCGTGACATAATAAAATAAATAGAAAATAATATTTAAAAAAATAGAAGAAGGACGTACCATAACGAGAAAACACTTGATCGAAGGCCGATTCCCAAGAGATTCGAAAAGAAAGAAGAAGTCGTGGAAGGAAATCTTGGAACGTATATCTTTCTCTGTCTTGATATTATCCGTTTACCCTCGAAGTCGACTAATCTCGACGCAAGTTTCACGAACAATGTCACACTCCCGTGAGGAACGTCGCGAAAACGAAGTAGGAACGAACAATACGTAAACAAAAGTTCGTTTACGCGATATGTCCGTTTCTCGCGTCACAAGTTCGATGATCGGCTTCTCTCAACGGCTCTCGATCTTCAAGGAACGATAAATCGTCTTTTTGCTGAATTTCTCGTGATCTCTTGTTAAAATCTTGAAGCTTTTCTCACGAAGCAACACCACCATCACCCACAACTACCATCGACAACACGCGTGTCTCTCGTTATCTCTTTCGACTTGTAAAAAGATTAGATTTCCACGAAGAAGGTTTTTTCTCTTTTTTTCTTTCTGCCACGGATTTTGAACTCTCTCTCTATTCTTCGTAACGTCCACGTGAATCTCACGTTCTCTCGATGATACACAAATCGTCTCCTTATCACCGATATTCGAAGGGACTCGAAAGAAAACACGCGAGAGCAATGTGCGTATACTTCGTACATACGCGTAATAGACGAATGGCGGTGAAGCTCGGTCACGTGATCGAAGTAAACTCGCGCGGGGATCAACTTTGGAATTTCGATGAATCTATATGAGTATATAGAATCGTAGTTTGATTAAACCACTCTTTGGGAATGATATTTTTGCTCGATTCTCTACGGACGCGAGCTGAACGCTTCCTCGAGCGCGAGAAAGCGAGCACGCGCCGGGATGGCCGGGCTAATACTGATAGCTGCCATCTAGGCACACTGGCTTACTCGTGTGTATGCGTATATGAGTTTCTTCTTATTCTTCTTTCTCCTTCTACAACTCTTCCACCACCTCTCAATACTACTCCTCCTACTCCTCCACTTCTTTGCTTACCATTAAACTAACTAGCTCGGATTCGAAGGAAAAGCGCGCGCTTTTTCCTTCTCGCCAAAGATTCGCGTAAGAGTTCGTGATCAGAGACCCTGATCGATCCAGTCATTACGTATCAATCGACATGATATATCGTAACGTCTTGCTGTCACCATGATGGATATTTCCGGAAAGACAGGAAGACTTGGAACGTAACGAACGTCTTGACTTCTTTTAGTCTCGAAAGATTCTCTCTTTTTTTTCCTTCATTCTTTTCAATCCAAATTAGATAACCAATTATTATTATTCGAACTCTTGCAAACCGTGACGAGGAATATTGTTGAAACGGTTGGGAATGTTATGTGATACATAATCAAACTTGAACTTTTCGGTATATTTGACGTTTTTAGCGAGAAATGAATATAGTAGGCCTTTTCGTTTAAAAAAATACATGAAGAGGGATCATTTCTCTAAAATATTAAAATTGCAATAAATATAATATAATTCTAAATTTCTTTTCCAATTTCTTTTCCAAATGTTAAGGCTATATTATTGTATGATAATCACAGCCTTGAGAAAATTATTTTAACACGATCGTTAGCCTTTATCAAAATTAATAAAAGTAGGTATATCTATGCAGTTAATATCTAAACGAACCTCCTTAACAGAAATAGAAATCTTTTGACGTGGTCGAAAGAACGATAAGATAATCACACGAATGTTCTTATCGGTCGATCATTGCTTCTGTATCAACAAAAACGTGCTGGAGTTCATTACATACATCGAAAATTCTTTCCAAATAATAGAAAAGTATTGCGATACTACCAGGATTATGACTCGTCGAGTAAATTTTTCGAAATAGTTTAGCTTTCTTAACCGATCGGTACGGTCTTTGTGAACTCATTAAATTGAATATGCTCTCGACCAGTTAATATGCTTATCGAATAAGATAAACAGGAGAATGACACTTAACACGGTAGAACTTATCTCCCCGTGACTCGTTCCACGCGCTATGCTCGGAGCATACATTTAACGCTTACGAGTCTCACGCGTACGCGACGATTCCTCGATGGTCTTGCGTTCTCTTCGATTATGATATCGAAAAAGAAGAGAAAAAATAGAGAAAAAAATAAGGAACATGTTTTTTTACCAAATTATTCCATATAAATCGATGTAAGTAGGTTCGAGCTACATAAATACGAAACTAGTCGAATAAGATACTTATGTCATTTTTAGCTCAATTATAAGCTAATTTAGTTAAGGGGAAGAAAAAATGCTGCAAACATTGAACGAGGAAATAACATATCGATATCACTTGAAATAGAATCATTTAAGAAGCAACGGGTAAATAAGGAAAGAAAGTATGTTTTTCGATCATCGCTAGATTGTAATTGAAGCTACGTAATATGACTTATCCTTTTCCAGGCACGACCGACAGAATTTCCTCATGTTTTTTTTTCATTAGTCTCGAAAAAAAACGATACTTCAACGAGGAAAATGAATTATAACGATCAGGCTAATAATTAAGGATTATTAGCGAAGTAGCTTTATCCTATTAATAATAACGATACATAAATCGAACGAGATGAATTAAACAATTTTAAACCGAAAAAAACAATTCTTTAACTACTTCGTTGAATGCATATCACGAAATGACATCTAGTTCGAGTCGTGCAGTATTAATATGACGTAGGTATCTATCTAATTTAACATTACGTAACGTATCTCTCTCTCTCTTTCCCTCCTCCCATAAGTCGCATCAGAGACATATTTCATTTGTAGGAGACCTTTCTTATTTTTTTATGCGGTGCAAAGTCAACGATTAAATTGTTATCTTAGTAATTAACCGTAATTAAAATTATTTAACAACGTCGATCGGATAAGTGATGAAATTTCTTAATATAACGACGATGTTAATTCTCACGGAAAAATTGAAAAGGTAAAGATGAAAAAATTGAAACATGGAAAGGATAGAACATAGTATACAATGTATCTACGTACACATATATGTAATAGAGAAATGTAGATATCCCCTTATTTCTTTCTGGTCCGCAAAATATGTCGCAGCCAACCAAACAAACACAGATTTCACGTCTGCATATTATACGGAAGAGACTAAACGTGTTTGCCACCTATACACATAAATATACTTTCACGTACGATATCGATTCGCGAACGTATAGAACTCCGGTAGGGAATGACGCAGTCACTAAAAAATATATGTGCTGAAGAGCATGCACAAAGAGAGAAACAGATGGACAGATACATATATATTTTTTTTAGTGACTGCGACATTCCCTCTCTCTTCCTTTTATACCTACATATACTATATGTTCGTAACATTGAAAAATCTCTATCTCTATTGAAATGTTACTGCTTCAAAAGATTGTAACATAACATAAGTTGTATAACATCTTACTAACTTAGCTTAAAAAACTGGTATAATATCATACAGATTTACTATACCACTAAGCACACTCTAACACTTTTTATAAATTACTAGTTTGATTCAGTAAAATAGCAAGATTTGACAAATCACTGAGAACATATTACAAGATTACTGATTTTTTAATTTCATTACGATATACAGGTAGCAGGTATATACATAAATAGCGAGCAAAATAATTAATTAACCCGCTTGCAGTTTTATACGATATCGCGAATGAGCTATCTTACACAGTATTTTACGTTAATAAAGATTCAAAAATATTTTACTTTGTCACGAATCTATCCTGACCATCGTGACAAAACGAAAAATCGCAACAATTCTGATTTCCAAGTGCGACGGACCGCGACACCTTTTATCGGGTGAGAAACTCGTGAAAATGTCGTCGCCTCGTTGCGGGTCATCGACTTCGCTTTTGACGCGTCAACGTCTCTATTTTCTTTCACGATGAAAACGTTGCCACCTTCCCCTCTAGTCGTAGAGACTTTATGGAGATCGTTCGTATGATTTTTAAAAAAAAAAAGAAAAAATTTAAATGGAGTTTCTGATAGAACTCTAGACCCTCGAAAGAGAAACATGGAAAAGGGTTGGAAATAAAGGACTAAAAAGTAAAAAATGATTTGAAAAACAAAAAAAGCTATCGGTCTTACCGTTTCGTTCCAACTTTCGAAGGTGGGTGGATATAAATATGGTTCCGCAGTACGGGAAACAGAAATTGGTCTGATAAATGGTTAAAAGGATAATAAGATAACTCTTCTAGCGGCATGCGCTACCGGTCGCCCGGATGAGTCAGTTAATTTGTGTTTAATGTACTCTCGGTCACTCTTCTTGCCTCGCGGGTCAACTTCAATTGACAAGGGTTCGTGAACATTAAAAGACCTTAGCTTCGATCTTAACCTTAAAATCGATCATTAAAAACAAATCTAAAAACTATATAGTATGCATAATTATTAATATAAAACAAACAAAAAAAATGAGAACCGTCCGTCCGAAGTAAACGTTTGTGAAAAGAAAAGTTTTCCTCACGAGAACTTGCTCGTTATTCCTCAATTTATAGCCTTTTCTTTACCCATAGAGAGAAAGAAAGGGGAGAGACGTTATTTGTAAACAGCGACGTGGAAAGGATTGAAAGGGCGCTAATTTCTTTCTTCTACGAGATTTCTCGCATCGTGTTGGAAATTTCACGTTCTCTTGCTTCGACAAACGCGAGAGTATGAAAGCGAGCTCGTAATTACTTTACTTATTCGCAATGAGCGATCTATTGTCTCTCGATAAGAAGAAACGGACGTGCTCCTTTTCATTTTTCCTCTTCTTCCGCGATGCTCGTTTCTTTCCTTCGGTTTCCATCGTTAGACGGGCCATCTATACTAGCTTTTACTTTACTTTAGTATTCTCATCGCATCGACGATCATTAATAGCGTATAAAGGAGAGTTCCATGCTTTAGAGTAAACTTCCCCTTTCATCTTTATCGCTTTTGTATCCTGTCTTGTAAGAGAGACGAGCATGATACTTTATGAGGAATATTTAACAGGTTTATGAAACATACGATACGTATGTATGAAATTACTGATAAAACAATATCAAAAGATATTGTAATTATCTTGACAGTTTTCAATCGATTAGACAATGAATTCTAATTTAATTAATTTAATTTTTAATTGAATATTACTAAACAGACGGTTTTTTTAAATTTTATGTGATAAAAATACGAAAAAAGTACCGAGTCCGACCTTACATAAGAATAGGAAGAGTTTACAATAACGATTAGGTACACGTTTATTTTGTGTGGAAACACAGACAGATGTACGAATATTTCTGACGGTCGATCATACATTTTTTTATGTAAGATAAGAGTAAAATAAGTGGAAGGAGATGCTTATCTCGAGTAAAAGCTTCTTACGTGTTATTAATGGTAAAAGTCGATATGATATGCCATACCTATATAAACTCACGTAAGCTGAGTATCGTAATTTGATTGCTTCTATTATCTTTCCTTCGTAATTACCGCGGTAATTATCACTGTGAGCAGAAAAAAGAGCTAATAGTTTAGCGACGAAGCATCGATCGATCGTGGGACGACACGAATTTCGTATAAAAATGATGCTGTCGTTATTATACTCACTTTTTCTCTCCTTTCTATTTTTATCGGCATGCCACTCGTAAACTTTCGACGATCTTGAAACGTTCAGAATCAATAAAAATCTCGTATTTCTTCCCTGCAACCTTGGAATACGTCCCCTACACGCGAGGTACGAGCCAGGACTACTCTTAACTCGAATGCATCGCATGCATTCATACATATACGTATCTATAATTTTTGTCAAGTCTCACGTATAAACACGACCGATGATTAAATCTCGCACGGAGATCGATGTTCCGAGAAACAATTAAAAAGGAAATAGCTAGAACCAAGGGAAAGAACCGAATAGTTTTCCATTATATTTCTTTTTTTTTTTCCGCGCTATAAATCGTCCGACGTAACTCGTCTAATTAATTGTCATAAATCTTCGTGCGAGGAACGCGCTTGGCCCAGTGATTTTCCATCGGCGATGATTAGTCAAGTTCGTTATTTTTTCGATACTTTCCGTCACGAACTCCAATATCGACGAATTTGATACAATTCTCTTCGATATTTTATTTCCAAACAATTTTCTCTTCAGTGTTCGAAGTTTTCAACAATTTTATGAGTTCGTTAAAAACTCTTGAAATTAGACAAAAAATTCTTTTGAATCACCTACCTGATATATAGTTGCGTGATCGATCGTAAAAAATGATCGTAGAGATAACAGGAAGCGTTGTCGATACGTGTGCATGTATAAACGTAGGCGTGTATTAATCAATTTCGATAAGGCTTGAAATTCGAATATTGGGTCATCGCTTCTCTTCAAGGTAGTAAAGATACCTCGAGTATTTCTAGTACAGGCGAACTAGATTTACGAATATATCGTGTAATCCTTTTGAACGTGTTCGTACATTGAATTTGAACCTTCGATCGATCACACGTATGCACCTACGTGTCACAAAATTCTATAGGACAATAAATACGTTTGAAAGTTTGTGTTTTTAATAAATCCATAGACATTTTGGAAAATGTTGAGATATTAAAAACCATTGTCAATTTTTGCTATTTTACTGAATAAAATCAATCATTTCTTAACATCTCTTAATGTAATATCCTAAAATTTTATAACTAAATATGTAGTTTTATTACTATGTGTTTTTACAGGTTACTTTTACAACCATTTAGTGCCATAAATTTAAAAGAATAATTAATCAACAAGTTAGATAAATTTGCTGTGAAACAAAATCTCTAATTTACCAATTTCACTAAGTCACATTACATTTCTTCGTGAAACCTTCGTACCTACTCCAAAAGCTTCACCGAAACAGAATTTCATAGGTTCGTAGTTCTAAAGGATCGCAAAATTAATCAAATCAATCGTACTCGATTTCACTGACAAAGCGAACCTTTCTTCCATCGCGTGAGCGTCACCTTATTGAGGCTTCCCAAGGCGCAAAGTCTATCGAAATCTATCAAGCAGGAAAATTTATGCGCGATCGGAGGGTAAAAGAAGGGTGCTATTATGCCGTGCGTTGGAAACCTTTAAAGAAGCTCTCCCCTTTCTATCTCCCTCTTTAAGAAGAACTTAGCGAAGTTACTTCAAAATTCCTGCATCGTGGACTTTGATGACGATCAGCATTCTAATTTCGCAAAATTTCAAAGGGTTGTTAAAAATTTTCTAACTTAAACATATTTTAAGAACCTGTTCTTTATCTTTCGGTTCCCTGTAACGAGTGTTACCGAGCTTGCTATGCCGATGTGTTACGTTAACTAATCTATTCGTACGATCTTAATCACCACGTAATTGAAGATCACGTTCGAGAAAATAGGTTAACGTCTCTTATCGAGCCACGGGAAAGCACTTCACGAAACGATCCCGATAAATAATATACCTATGCAAGCATCTATGTATACAGGGTGTCTCATTTGCAGTTCTCCTAAAAGAAATATTCCAAACACAATTCACTTTGTTCCGAGAAAGAATCTTGCGATGGTCACGAATTTTCCGTAACCTTGACCTTATTTTTTAAATAAAACTATATATTTTCACTTAGATCGATGAATAGCTTTTTCTGTGATAAAACCAGCGTCCTTTAATATATTGGTATTTCAAGGTCAGTCAAGGTCATTTATTGCCGTTTAAAACTATGGTTGTGCGTTCATCTAGACAAGATTTGTGATCATCGCGAGATGTCTCTCGCAAAACGAAGATCTGATTGAAATACTTTTTTAATAACAACTTGTTCAGGAAATTATTATGTATAAAACTTCAAATAGGACACCCTATATATTTCGATACGAGAATATCGAGTACCAAGAGTAATCACAATCGGTTCTTACTCGTATTATCTATATGGTGTAACTGTCTCTTCCTAGTATAAATTATGCATATAAAAATACATACGTGTATGTGTATATACATATACAGGATGGTGCAAATAAAAAGTCACAATCTCTATTCTCAGAATCAAAGTGAAGTAATTGGATGTTCCTTCCCAAGTCAGAGTAAATTTTGTTTATAAGATTTTTTTTTGAACATTCAATATTTTGCCAGATAATCTTGTAAAAAAAATAAGACACTCTGTATATACTTATACATATACCTATATCCATACAATTGTCCATAACTTACATAATACTTTTGGGCTTTTCTAAATCGTCCCGACTTCTTTTACTTCTTTTCCTACGTTTACGACATACACGATAAGCTCATCCATCACTAATATAAGCGACCAATAGACTAATATAGACTAGAATAACAAGAAATCATCTGGAATGGATGGAAGGAAAAAGAATCTATAATTTTAGATAATCATCGTATTCGAAATTGCCTTTCAAGAATCAAGTGATGCTTTCATTACGGAAATATTCAACAGGAGTCTTCACAGGTTTGTATTAATTCCACAGAGTTTTCCGGGCGATCGATGAGAATAAAAGTGACGCCAGGAGCAATTTCTCTTCCATGTGTGAACGGTAGTGACTTTCTATCTACGTCCACGTGTTGGTTATTCTCATGAATTACGTGAACAGGAATATAAATATAATAATATATTCATCATAGTCATAATACATGACGTGTAACTTTTTGTACTAATCCACGTGACCTATCGTTCAACGACAGTATCAAGTATCTATTTCAGTTTCTCGCCATGTGCGAACTTAGTAAATACACGCTGCATTGAACAAGCTCGTAAGCAAAATTAGCGAAGACTGATCAGCTGATTTCGTTACCATAACCGCAATGGACACTATTGATCCACGGAAAGCTTCTCTCTCGTTCTCCCTTTCTCCCTCTACTCTCCTTCCCTTTGTCTGGCACTGTACGCTCTAATCGCTCGGCTATTAAGGTCGAACAATTTCATTTCAAGATCGTTGAAACATAAATCACGATGTATGGGTTATATTTCCAGCTCGAAATCGATCATGCTCGATCGATAAAGCAAACGAGGGAAACCATAAAAAATGGCGGAAATTCAACGGCCCAGCGAATAATCCGCGTGTTTATCGAAAGCCCACAGAGGTTCATCGATTTTCTGTATCGAGCTTTTCGGATCCGAAGCCACGAATGATCGCCGCCACTGGAGTGATTCTTAATGACACGGTTATAAAGGAAGCCTTTCATTGTGTTACGTTAAAACTAAAAGAAATCTTTGTAATCTTTATCATTTCTGATGAATAGAATCGTCCTTCTGGGTCTTCTTTCGAATGAACTTAACGGAGAAGAATTTTCTGCATTCTCATTAACCTCGTGTTAGAAAAACTTCAGTTTGCTTGGCCATGGGTAAAAGTATATTAAGTGGTCCCACCTATTTAATGGGTACGGGAAATTGAATTGTATTGGCTTGTATGAAAGTTTATAGTGTAAAATATTATGTACCTTCGGCATTTGGCTGAATAAATTTTCTTTACTTAACTACTAAATTTGTTAGACAAATTATTTTGAATGAATTTGATTTGTGCTATTTTATAGTCCAGAAAAAATTATGTAATTTATACTTTAAAATATCTTTTATAGTTTAAGAGTTATACGTGTACTTGAGAAAGCTCATCTGTAACTTCAAGGTCAAATGTCTCACCCTACAGGACGATTGGGCACGAATCTAATATACCATTATTCTTGTCTTGAATCACTTTCAAAACTTACGAAGTTTTATGCAGATACGAGAGTTTGGGTTAGCGGTGTTCCCTTGTTAGTTTTAAACACAATTGAAACTAAAGTTAGTTTGTTTTTAGGCAAAATACAAAGAGCGTTCAAAAGTACAGGAGCACTCATGTGCGTATTTCTTAAAAATGCAAAGAAAGGTCTAACTGGAAAGGTCAAATTAACTGGGGAATGAACCAAGTAAATATTATGGCTTAGCAACTCGCAGGAATTCTACGTTAATCGAAGGAATGGAAAATGATATTTGAGCGAAACTTTGTTATAAAGGATCTACAAATGAGAATGTGCAATACGAGTAGCAGCTCGGAGAAGGTTCGTGACGTATGTGGCAGAAAGCTAAAGCCATGAATACCTTAGACTCATATGAGCATAAACCACCTCTTAACAATGAAGTTTTTGAAGCTTTGAAACCAGTTTATGAAAATTTAAGTAACGATAAATTAGTTAATCATTGCATAGAAGTTACACGGAAAATAGCAACGAAAATTTCAATTCAATCAAGGAGAAAAAATGACTTGATATTTATTAAAATCTCGTTGTATGCATATTTAATGATGAAATGACAAGTATTATGACAATAATGAACGTTTTAGGTATCACCATTGACACGCATTCGGCACTCTGAGCGATCGCTGATCGAGGAGGCTCCAGAGACTCGTTCGGCTTTAAAATTAGTCAAAAATATGGAACAAGAGCAGAATGCCAATATAAGAGGGTAATTTTATAGTCCCAAGGTAGCAGAATAAAGGTAGGACCGCACAAAAGCTTAATGTTTCAAGGTTAAAAGTGAATTATAATGACTGAAGATTTTAAATGCGATTTTTCTCAACACTGTATCTTTCAAATCGAGATGTCGCCACGCGCGAAAGTTTGAATCCGTCACATAAAATTTTCATCGAGTAATCGACACTGTACGCTTATACTTATTCAATTATTGTTTAGTTAATTAATTATATTACCGAGAAACCGTAAAAGAAAAATTTGCACTTCGATCACGAGCTCGTTCACGATACGTTCTCTTTCATACTATACATATACCAGCCGTTAAACTTCATGATACTAACAAAGTAACGTTTTCAACCTGGAAACTTTGATTTTAATGAAACTTTGTGGGTATGTAGAGTTCATCGAGTTGTGCTAAGGATAATTCACTTCAAGGGAAGTAAAACTTGCATAATATTTAAAGATGTATCAGATTACGAAATAAAAGTATATTTTTATGTATAAGATAATTATTATTTAAAAAAATATTTTCCTGCAGTCTAATAGATCTGTTGCACTAAATCTACCAACACCAAATGCATACCTATGTTTATCACGTATATCTATTTAACAAATACTTAAACAAACCAAGTTATCTGCTATCATTAATAAATAATATTGAATAAATTTGTATAAATTAAACTTTATTACCTAGGTACTAAAAAAAATCGAGAAACAAGAATCACATAACCGATCATGTGATCGGTCGTCAGAGCCAGCTTCAGGGCTGGGCCTTGTAGGGCGCCAGATTTTTGAGGGCCCTACAGCTTATAGAAAATAAAATTGCTGACAATTTGGATTTCACTAACTTGATTAGAGTATGTATCGACAAAAAAAACCGAAAGTACAATTGTATTAGACTTTCGTAAATCGTAATCCCACTAAAAACATATAATAAACAACAAAAAAATAATAGAAAAAGTGATTTCCTTTTGTAAGAGCAACCGATCCGGGGCGCCATGAAAATTTTGCCCCAAGGCGCCAATGCTCCTAAAGCCGGTGCTGCCTGCCGTGATAGATTTAGTGTTAAATTTAACGCAAGTTTTCCATTAAAAGTGTTTTCCTATCTCTTACATTTACATAGATACACATATCAAAAAAAAGCAAACAAATTCAGAAAATATTCCTTCTTAAAATGAATTTCTAAAAAAATGGTTTTATGCACAACTCGATAACCTCTGCATACCCACAAAGTTTCATTAAAATCAGAATGTCCGAGTTTAAAACGTTCCCTTACAAACCAAATGAAATTGTTATTACAATCGTCAAAAAAACGTGTCTTTGATCAACAGATCTCATTCGTTTTCCTTATTCCGCGTTCCATCGTCTTACACGCTCGTATACATGCGTGCACATCCATGCATAGCCGACGATGCACCGGCGGGTAGGTACTTGTAAACAGAATTAGCAGCAGGCCACGATCAGCTGATCGCGTCGACCGCAACGGCCACTATTGATCCGCGACAAGCTTCCCTTCTCATCGAAGAAGAAAAGCTTTTCTTTCCACGCGATCCGTATAGCATCTCTTCTTCGGTCCATAACTTCATACCTTGCAATCCCTTCTCGAACGAAAAGAATCGCTGCGACGCGTGCACTTGAAACGGTAAAATCGAAAAGAGAAAGGAGTAGAAAGAAGAAAAGAGAAAGCACGCGGAAAGCTTACGAGCAAAGCACTCTCTCCCCCCTCTCCTTCTTCTCTCTCACTCCAACGTCCAAGTATTTTTAACCTCTTAGCTTCCGCAGAGCGTGTACGACCGATACAAATTATAAATACGCGCACATGCACACATACACGTGTTATATACGAATAAACAGACACACACACACATACATACATACACATTCCAGTTATTATACTCACCCAAGGTCGTCTTTGGCGCTCCAAAGCAAATGCTAAAAAACTGCGACGCACTGCATCGTAGAAGGGCGCGGGAACGATGAACGAGAAAGGAAAAACGAAAATAGGAACCAAGCGAAAGAGAGCGACGACGCCCGAAAACGAACGAGAAGGATGCCTTCCGATAAACAAATGGTGTATATGCTTTCGGGAAACGCCGCGACTGTGGCCTAAGCACGCGCGAGACGACTCTTCTCTCTCTCTTTCTCCCTCTCTTTCTCTCTTTCTTCCGATGTGTCCGATAGTAGACGGACAACGCGGCAGAGGTGGACGAGAATAAAGTGAAAATGAGCGAAGGCAAGCCTGAGAGTACAATTGATAAAAAATTGAGAGAGAAAGAGAAGAAGGAAAAAAGAACGCTTAAGAATGCCGAAAGCGAAGGGACAGAAAACGTCAGACCAAACGAAGGGCGTCGAGGCCACACCGAACGCGACAGCGATATGCGTCTAGCTTGCGTCTTTGCTCCCGTCTTCCCCTTCTATTACTCTGTTACACACATATACACTCTCTCACGCATCTTTCTCTCTCTCTCTCTCTCGCTCTTCCCTCAGTTTCACGCACAAATACAGAGCAACTCTCTTTCTCACCATCTCTTTCTCCACGCTCTCGCTTTCCCCACTCTTGCTCGGCGAGGGTGAGTTCGTATTCGTGTGCGCATGCGCACAACGACAACCCTTCCTTAGACTGCTCCGATTAGTCGAGACACGAGGTGCAAGCGACGCTATCAGTTAAACCGAAGCGCGGGAAATTGTTAATTGCTTTTTTTTTTTAAATTGTATAGTATTTCTTCTGTAATTTTTATTAGAAAAGGAAAGACGAAATAAACAGATTTCGTAGGATCTGAGAATTATTCGAGAAAATCTTTGTACGAATGGATTTAGTGAAACGATATCACGCTATGTTATCGACCGAGTAGAACTCAATGATCTTGGAGGTAATAATAGAAATGGAAAAAAATGCCATCTTTTCGTTGTCACGAGTATTGTCACAATTAGAGAATCTGTGTGTAGAGTACAGTTTATAATTAGTGTTGAATTCTTTTTTTTATTTTCTATAACGCGTCGCGAAAAGGTTGATAAGATTGGAGAGCGCCGTTTTTGGTGGCGTCATCTGACAGATCAAGAATCTATCGCGTAATGTAAACGCGCTAAAAAGGTTATCGATGGCGTGGGGAAAATGTAGAAATAACATAATTTATATCTCGTTATAAAGTACATTTATAATGTCAGACGAGTCCGAATATGATGCAGAGCCCGAAGAATTTGACGTTTACAAGAGAAAATACCAATTGTTGCTGGATAGGTGTGAAATTTTGCAACAGGTTAATACGTTCATCTAACAACTTATGTTCTCTTGTGTTTACATTAGATTTTTCTGCATCATTACGTGTTTTATGTATTTTAGGAAAACGAAAGATTAGTTTTTCGTATCCAAAGAGTGAGGACACTTCTTAAACGAACGAGAAAAGAAAAAAAGTTAGTGTTATAGGTTAGGCTGTATGCCTATACAATTCTTCATTTATTTCGTGAAATGTATAGTATATATTTACTCTTGTTGATTCTTTACTACAGATTCTTAATCGATCGATTGGATCAACATGGAGATCGTTGGCGCGAAGCTCCAATGGGTGTTCTGGAAGAGAACAGCGTGTTTCAAGCTACGTTGAAACAAGAAAAAGGAGCCAAAGGTACCTCGAACAATTCTAAGGAAGAAAAACCAAAGAAAGGGACTAAGAGGAAAGGTGCAAAAGCAGATCCAAATGCACCAAAAAGACCTGCGAATCCCTTCTTTCAATTTTGTCAAGAACAAAGGCCTCGTGTTATGGAGAGACTAGCGGGTGAACCAGAACCGAGCAAACAAGAACTTACTAGACAATTGGCTACTACATGGAAGTCGCTTAGCTCGGAAGATAAAAAGGTATTGTTGCAAACTTTCTCTTCTTGTTTCTTTTGGTCTTTCTGTTATAATAACAATATTGTTTCAGGTGTATTACGACATGTATGAACGTTCTAAGGAAAAGTACGTTGCAGAAATGCAAATTTACAATAAAAAAGCCGAAGATGCGCCCAGTCAAATGTCTTTAAATACGACGTAGTTTTTACTTTAATAAGTTTCCTGTATATATGTTATTTGTAATTGTACGTTTGTATCTATGATTATATGTAATTGTACAGCAGTTTCAAATATAATATTATGTATAAAAACAAACCCCACCCTATCCCTTCTATTTGTCTGTAAGTTAAAGTTAATGCATATATGTGTCTCTATAAAATTATTGGAAGTAATTGTTGGAAAAAATTATTGGAAGGAAAACAATGTTATGAGAAGCACACTATGCCTTAAAATTGTCCTTTTCCCTTCGCAAGTATGCCATTGTCTTTATAGGATCTTTTTCTTTGGCATGATCCATAACAGATTGTTCGTGTACACGCATAAATGGATTTGTAAGCTTCTCATTTTCTATCGTGCTTGGTACCGTTGGAATATTCTTTTCACGTTGCGAACGAACCCACTCCATCTTTTGAATAATATCCTCGTTATTTGGTTCAACATGGATACCAAACTTCAAATTACTACTAGTATATTCGTGCCCGCAGTATACTTTCTGTAATATATATATATATATGTACAAAGTGTTGGTGTACTATGCTTCTTGTTGTAGATATTCATCTATAACATAATAATTATCTTACCGTTTCATTTGGTAATTTACCCAAAATTTCAACAAGTGCCTTATACATCTGATCGGCGGTTCCCTCAAAGAATCTACCACAACCACCCGCAAATAATGTATCACCTAAGCACAAATTGTTTCATCAGTATATTTATCCTTGTTTAGTTATGTGTTTTCTCTAATATAATTTACCAGTAAATACCGCTGGAGGATCTTCCTCTCCTGTCACGTAATAACATATATGTCCACTTGTGTGACATGGCGTTGCAAGACATAAAACATTCAAGCCTCCAATATTAAAACTATCATTGTGTTTGACTTTACAATTGAGTGCTCCCACTCTATCATCTCCACCATATACTTTTAAGTTTTCAAATTTCTTTACCATTTTTTCATTGCCACCAGCATGATCCCAATGATGGTGCGTCGTTAAAATCTTTGTAAGATTGACATTATTTTCTTTAACTGCAGAAGCAACCGCTTCTGGATCAACGGGATCTACTATAGCAGCATCTTTTGATTTTTCATCTATGATCTTATAAAACAATAAATTTTTTAATTAAATGAAAATATTCATCCTTCTTCTGTGGTTTTCTTTATTAATATTCAATTACTCCTATCTAACTTCAAGCGAAAAAAAATGTACATACAAGATACATGTAGTTATCTTGAAGTGCAGGTAATATTTGAACCTTCATATTGGGTTGTTGTATTGTCACTGTACTACTATGCGTACCACGAAGACCATTTGTTGTAATACTTCGTGCTAAAAATGCATAAGCATTTTCATTAACTTTCAGAATTATCTTAATCAATAATTCTATAATAGAGAAAATACCAAACGAAAGCAAAGTGTTCCCTAGTACCCGATATTTATTCTACGATACATGCACCATATATACTTGGCCCAAATCACTGTCGACAGATATCATTGTTAGCGTAGAGAGGAAGTAAGAACATAAGAAACGTCAGAAATTATTATGATGATGTTAAAAAAATTAAAAGCCTATATCTACTTATACATAAGAAAAATTGACAAAAATATGTATGTTATAGCATGCGTTTTTACAAAGTATTTAACCCTTCAATAAAGAAACTTGGAAACTTTACAAGCATGACTTAAAGTCGAAATACTAAAATATTACAACAAAAATATGTAAAAACGCAATACCCCTGAAGTACACAGAAACTAGTTGATTTTCGAGCCAAGTGGGACAGGCACGAAGTGCCGCGTTAAATAACATCTTTTTTTTAAATTGTCAACTTCTTGCTCACTTTCGAATGATCAGACTAATGCTCGATTAACTTAAGTGCGATTAATATAAAGCAAGAAGTTCGATGTGACTATAAGGTTACTTGCCTGATAAGAACGTGTTATGTACTAAGAAAACAGCTGATCAGCGGACAAAGGATGCATACAATACCGGCACTATCCGACTCGTAGGATAAGGTTAGGCTACTCTTGATATAATACAAAAAAAAAACACGACGCGCCGCGTTCACGCGCGCTGGGTCTATATGAACGCTTTTAATCAATTAACAATATAAGTTTTTAATACCGTTTTTTTAAATTTATTTATTTATAATTATTTATAATGTCTGAAAGTAGTTCGAAAGATGTCATGATCATAGATGACGATTGTGTACAAGGTTCGTTCATTCATTCTTTTTTAGAAATTCTAATAACTATATAAAAAATAAAATGGAAATTAAAAAAGAAAATGATAAATACGACTTTACTTATTTTTGTCGTATCCTATTATTTATCCGCCTATTTCTTGCAGTTACCGAAGCAGATGAAATAGCTGCTATTGACTATGAATTACGACAGATAGAGACCGAATTACAAAAGCTTGAAGATCGTAAAAATGTGCTAATTCAACGTAAAGAAAAATTACGAGACGATGCACTTTTAAAAAAGAGTTTATCTGTGTCGAAAAAAGACTGGGAAGGTGAAAACTTCAGTTGGTCGAAAAATCTCAAGAAGGCATTGAAAGATATTTTTAAAATACAGAACATGCGACCATTACAATTACCTACTATGAACGCAGTTTTATCTAACGAAGATGTTATTTTAATTATGCCCACGGGTGGTGGCAAAAGTTTGTGTTATCAATTGCCCGCTGTAATCAGTAAAGGTATTACTATAGTAGTCTCTCCTTTATTATCATTAATGGAAGACCAGATACATGGTCTACATAAACTTAATGTCAAAGCTTTAATGTTACATGCGAAGGCAGATAAAGAAAATGTTAAAACAATAATGAATTCCCTAATAGATAAAAAGTCTGATCTTAAATTAATTTATGTTACACCGGAATACATGGCCAAGTCAAATCGTTTTATGAGCAAATTACAAAAAGCATACGAATTAAAAAGATTAGACCATTTTGCAATTGACGAAGTGCATTGCTGCAGTCAATGGGGACATGACTTTAGACCTGATTATAAGTTTCTTGGAATTTTAAAATCTATGTTTCCGGGTATTCCAATTCTTGGTCTTACCGCGACAGCACCTGCTAAAATTATTTTAGATGTACAAAAGATGTTAGACATTCAAGGTTGCCTAGTTTTAAGAGCTCCTTTCAACAGACCAAATTTATTTTATGAAGTACGTCGTAAGCCAGCCGATAAAGAAACATGTTTAGCAATGATAGAAAATCTACTAAAAAACAGGTTTAAAGATAAGTCTGGTATAATTTACACAACTACTATTAAAGATGCAGAACAGTTAACTACAGATTTAAGGTCTTTACAAGTAAAAGTTGGATGTTATCACGCAATGTTAGAAGCAAATTATAGGTCAGAGGTATATACTAAATGGATATCTGGTAAATATCAAGCTGTAGTAGCTACTATTGCTTTTGGACTGGGTATAGATAAGCCAGATGTTCGTTTTGTCATACATCATTGTATTTCTAAATCTATGGAGAATTTTTATCAAGAAAGTGGAAGAGCTGGCAGAGATGGTAAAAAATCGGCGTGTATCGTTTTATACAGATTACCGGACGTGTTCAGATTAAGTACTATGGTATTTCAAGATAAGGTAGGCTTGCAGAATTTGTATAAAATGTTAGAATATTGTTTGGACCAAACTTCCTGCAGGCGAAGCTTAATAGCTAAACATTTTGAAGAAAATTGGGAAAGCAAGGATTGTGCACAAATGTGTGACCATTGCCGAAAATCCAAAGAGAAGAAAGAATTTGATATAGCCCCATATTGTAGACACCTATATGAAATTATCACAAAAGCTATTCAAAGTGAAACAAGATTAACAGCATTAAAACTGATAGATGCTTGGTATGGTAAAGGAGCATCCTCCTTGAGAGTCGCCAAAGTGCCTACTCCAACATTTTCTAGGGAAACAGGAGAAGCTATAATAGGACATTTACTAATAAATGGCTATCTACAAGAAGATTTTCACTTCTCTGCTTACTCAACGATATCATACTTAAAACGTGGCCCTAAGTCTGGATTAGCTCTCAGTAAGGATCACAAAATAATATTTAATTACGAAGCACATTAGAATACAACAAAACATTATAACATGTGCCAAAAGCAGTTCTTAAAGCATACGAAGACAAAGTGATTTTTATTTAAATATATCAGCCTGAAAAATGAAAAGTGTGATAATATTATTTATTTATTCTATTCAAATAACATTAAAAGTCAATGCACAAGTATAGAATTTTACGCAATATCGAGTCACGTGTTGCACGCGACTTAATGTAATAAAAAATGAAATGAATTAACGTGAAACATTCCTAACGTTAGAAAAAATTCATGTATATACACACGAGAAAGACACTCTCTCGGGAAATAAAAATCCGAATAAAAAGCTTGACTACAGTCAAAGGTTTTAGAGGAAGAGAAGAAACAAGTGGGTAAAAGCCTGGAAGATCAATAAAAAGAGCAAGCGAAGGTGCAACGACAACGGTATGTCGGTAGTTCGGGTAGTAGGACACAGCACGCAGGTTTCGCGATCAGATGGAAATATTGATCCTGGATAAGAGAGCTAGCGACGCTCTGCATGTGGCAAACACGTTCCGTTGCAACGTCGTCTTTGCAACATCGACGCTTTTCCGTCTGTTCTTTCCGCTAGAACATTCAAAACTAGACCAAAAAAAAAAACAAAAGAAACAAAACCACATTCTACGTGTCGCGCGACGTACAAATGCGACTGACGGCGAAAACTTACGATTCCTCTTCGTTCTTCTTCGTTATTTCAACACGAATGACATACGAGTAACGTGCAATCCGTATATACAACGCTCGTAACTCGTCGAGAGTGATCGCCAGTGCACCGAATAAAATTGCTCTATATATATTTATACGTATATATATGTATATATACACAATGTTGCTATTTTATGAACGAATCTGTGCCACTGGTATACGTGGTACCTTCGAAACGAGCGTCGATCTACGCTAATGTGCTCAACTCTTTATACTGTCAAAGCTTTCGACCTTTGACCTGGACGTTTGCAGTTCATCGTCCTCGATCGAACTCTTCTCCGAGGAACGTGTTTCAATTTTACGAGATACAGGTGAACGCATAACTGTCTCAGTTAATTGCTTTATCGGTGACAGGAAACACGTTAATTATTTATTCCGAATATGCGGGCGTAACCGAACGACAGTTCGCGCGCGTTTCCTACATTAACACTAACCGTACCGACGCATACTTATTTTCATCACGTTTATTTATTTCACAAATACTTAAACAAAAACATGCTATTTGCTATTATTAATAGATAATATTGAATAAATTTTTATAAAATGAAGTTAAAAAAAATCGAGAAAGAAGTAACACATAACCGGTTAGTGTTAACAATAAACAACCTCGAAATTCGACTACGTTTTAATAAATGACCAAAGTATTATCTTTGCATTTGAAATAAATTAAAATAGATTCATAAGAAAAATAAAATTGATACTAACTTTATGGAAACCTAGTCAATACTTCACTTCTACCCACGTAATAGGAACGTATATCCACTTTTCCTCATCTCGAACGCGTAAGAGATGTCTTGAATGTCATTGAAAATTTCAATTCATAGCGTGTAGTTTCATTTATCTAATGGGAGGAAAAAATACGTTTATTCTGACACTGCGATAACAACATTCGTTTTATTGCGATTCGTTTGAAACGAGAAATTGATTATGAAATAGTATTATACTAAGATATAAAGAAAAGAAGATATAATATTATTAATATACATTGATTTAATTATTACCTGAAATCTGTTTCTAATCTAATAAATAAAAATCCACTTTTCTTACGTATTCGGAACGAAGCGTTCGCTTTCATGAAACAAACATTGGAACGAGAATATATCGATTCGATAGTAGCCATTAGTCGAGTGTATCGATCGATGACCAATCATCGTGCAGGAAATTATAAATGTCTTGAATTTCATCCCCTTGATAATTTTGAAATTGACGTAAACGAAATTCGATAAAAGAAACCGGTAATTCGAGTGATACACGATGAGCTTTATGGTCGAATAATAATTTATTCGAGACGCAAGGCATACCGTTGCATAATGGATCGAGGCCAGCATGTATCAAATGTACAGTCGTGCCGGAAAGTGGCCCATTTAGAAATCACGGATATCCCGCGGTTCTTCCTGGCTGCTATCGCGCATGGTGCGAACTGAGAAACGGTACCTTCGTTCGTTCGTTTCCTTACACTTCGTTTCCCGCATTGACGACGCGTCGAGTTCAATTTTAAACGCGTCCTTTTTCTTTCATATTTTTCAGAAACAAACGAGTTTTTTTCTATCAAAGAGGATTTATCTTCAGGCAAAGTAGAGAACTCTCCAAGACTTTTGCTAAGAGTGACGTGGAGTAAAGTAAGGGAAGAAGTAAAGGGATTATATTCTTTCTGTATGGAAGATGACAAGTTCACCTTTTGGAGGACGTGTATACGTATCTCGAACATCCTTCGTGTAATTGACTCGTGAAACAAGAAGTCAAAAGAGAAAGGAAGATAAATAATTAAGAAACATAGAGAGAGGGTGAGAAAACACAAAAACGAAAGGGGTCCATGCTACGAAACGTGAGAAGTATTTTAGTCGATGAAGATGCCGCTTCCGAGTATTCTCAGGAAAGCGAGCAGTTACATCCTCGGCGACGGCAGCCAGGATGAACGTCGTACTATTTATCAAGACGGCGAGGCATTGTTTTGCAAGAACAATGTTTGTGTACATCCGCCGACTTTGACACGTCAGAGCTCTGACGTGGTGCATCACCCTGGGTATATGACTATAACCTGCAAGCTTAATAAAAATTCTGATGTGCCAACGTTGCATCTCAGTTGGATACCAAATAGTACTCTGCGCAAACATCCAACCACTTTGGAGAGTCTAAATGTAAGGAAATTAGAGAACCTGGGGATAGCCCGTGATATTGAGTCCGGCGAACAATGTCATGCAAAGATCTTAGAAGCAAGGGAAAAGCGTTACGAGAGCAATTGCGAAAAAGATCACTTTGAAGAGAGAGTGGATGTTTGTCTGGAAGCTAAGGAACCTATTCGATGCGGTGACTGCGAACGTGTTTGTTCTGGAGGATTTACTGCTGGGTCCCGAATCTGTGAGGAAGGAGATACCTCTAAAGGTATAATTGAGAAGAAACTGGAAAAGGCTGAATGTAGAAACTTGATGAATGGAGAGGGAAAGATAAGCGCTATTGAGCGTATTTCAGGGACTATTAGGAAGGAGAGTGATCGGAAGAACAGTCTCAAATGTTCCCATTTAGAATCTACGGAAGAAGTAGAAAAGTGCAAAGAGCGTATATCCATAGATACAACTGATAATGATAGTAAACATATGGAAGAGGATCGGGTATATTCTTTTTGCGACGATGTGAGCATTAAAAGTCGTAGTATGTCTCTCACATCGAGTTGTAGTCTCTCTATCTCTACGCATACGGATGGTAAGTAACTAAAACAAATGAATATTGATTTGTACTTTTGGTATATTTCTGTATATAATGTTTTTATGGCGTTACCTTTCTTTTTCTAGAAGAAATACCATCATGGATGAGGTCCCCTGAACTTCTAGCACTGCAGCATAATCTTACATTTCCTGAAAGTGCAACTGCCTCTCCTGTCACGTTGCGAAGAGCTCATAGATGTAGAAGATTCTCTGTGGATCTTAGTGAAATGCGGTCATTGAGGTTGTTCTTTTCAGATCCAGCTTGTACATGTGGACAGTTGGTAGTTGCCAGTAGAGAAAGTCAATATAAAATTTTACATTTCCATCATGGTGGGTTGGATAGACTAGCAGCTACTTTGCACCAATGGCACCAATTGCTTTATCCTAGATTGGATGCTGATACGGAGGAAGCTCTTCCTTACAGGTATGTTTTAACGTATTATAAGCCATGATATGTCATTTTTGTGCTTATAATTTTTAATTTATTTATTATTTAGGCATTTTATGGTTTGTCGACCGGAGGTAAGCAGAGACGAGTTACATCCGGAAGAGGGACAAGTCCCGATGATCACGTCTTTAGCATGGAAAGATTTGTTAAATGAAAAGGGGCAGGTAGAAGATGATTTGACGCTCCGCAAAGGAATTTTTTTTGGAGGATTAGAACCAGCTTTAAGAAAGATTGTTTGGCCTTTTCTCTTACACTGTTACTCATACCAAAGCTCTTACGATGATAGAGAACAAATAGATGCTATTAGAAGACAAGAATACGAGGAAATTCAAAAGCGTAGGCTTCACATGAGTCCTGAGCAAGGAGAACGTTTTTGGCGAAATGTAGTTTGCATAGTGGAAAAGGATGTCGTTCGAACGGACAGAGGAAACCCATATTACGCTGGAGAAGATAATCCGAATATTGAAGTTATGAAGTAAATATCGATAACTAAATTACTATCAATAATAATATCATCCTTAACATAAATATCTCTTATTTTTAGAAATATTTTACTAAATTACGCTGTATATAATCCACGACTGGGTTACACGCAAGGCATGTCTGATTTATTAGCACCATTACTAGCCGAACTTAATTCCGAAATTGATGCCTTTTGGTGTTTCGCCGGTTTAATGCAAAGATCAGTCGCGGTATGTACGCCTACCGACGTAGACATGGATAGAAACTTGTGCTATCTTAGAGAATTAATTAGGATCATGGTGCCGGATTTCTATGCTCATCTCCAAAAACATACAGATGCCTTAGAACTATTATTCTGCCATCGATGGATTCTCTTGTAAGTGAACTAGTAATTAAAACCAATTACAAGCGAAAATTCAAAAAAACTGCTTGATATATGTGAAATGACTTGCTTTCTTTTTGTATGTTTCACTAACAACAGGTGTTTGAAACGTGAATTTCCTACCGAAGTTGCTCTCGTCATGTGGGAAGCTTGCTGGGTCAACTATCTGACGGATCATTTTCATTTGTTCCTTTGTTTAGCTATAATGTGTGTTTACGCCGAAGACGTAATAGCGCAAGATCTCAGAACCGATGAAATGCTATTGCATTTTAGTTCGCTTGCCATGTATATGGATGGAAATTTAATATTAAGGAAGGCACGTGGTCTTCTTCACAATTTTCGCCAGCTCGTTCGTTTACCTTGTACACTCGCTGGACTTTGCCGTCAGTGCGGTCCAGGAATGTGGGACAGTACACACGATCCTGTAATCGAATGTATAGGTCACGATGATGCACCGTGTCCTTATCTAGACAATTACAAGTAACGACCTAATTCTTCATAACTACGATTACGCATTACGGTATATATCCACTGATGTATTCACAGCCGGATTTAATGAAAGTAAAAACAAATAGGTTTCCGGGTTGTACAAAATTATCTCTGCCTCTAAATGTTTTCGATATTATTCGCAATTAATTCGTAACACTCGGTCTCGGTATAAAACAATGGTCCATATAATGACGTATTCACATGAGTTTTATCGAATATCAATTAAATAACACCTGATTGAAAAACACACATATCTTGAAATACGATTTTTAATAAGAGGACAGCCAACGTTTCGAATAAAAATGAACAATTTTAGTAGTGATATAACAAAATGATATACAGCTTTCTTAGGTAGACTTCATATTGCAAATATTTCGCTCTCTTTCTCTCTATATATAGAGAGGGGGAGAGAGAGAGACATAATGAAATATATTTAACGATATATTCGTCAATACAAAAAGTTATTTACGATGTACATATAAATTTTAGCGTGCGACGATATATAATTCTTGCTATTACAAAAAAAAAATTCACGAAACGTTTAGAAATTCTGCACACATACCTTTTAGTACAATCAAAGACTGACGATCGAATGGGATGAAGTATACGGTCATCCTAGTCTTAAAGTTCAGAGCTAGAACAAACTGTTAGGTCATAAAGATATTTTATGACGAGATTAATACGTCAATAATTAATTTAAAAGGAACACGAACAAAGTTTTCGAGTGTATGGAATAAAATCAACGAGAAAAATCAAAGGCATCTTCGTAGAACCACAAAAATCTATCGCGTATAACGTATTTATTAAAATTTACCACGTGATATCAGTAATTTTAATATTTAAATAATTTGTGTCTTCTTGCCATTGGTTTCCAAGCGAAACTACGTATAAGCTATTTTTAATGTTTCACTTGCTTAGTTCAAATTGTGTGTTCGTTATACAAATACTTTTCTCATGCCTCATAGGCTGTGAATTATAATTATAATATTTTATATTGTTTTAAAAAAATATTAATTAATGTAATGACAAATATTCTTTCATCTGTGTGATTGTGTCATATTGTGATTTTGTAAAACGTTTAATTGTGATAAATGTGCGCGAATGTTCACCGTTTGCAGAAATCTTGCATTTTGGTAATCGTTGTATATGTTCTTAATGCAATTTTAAAAAAAAACCCAATTTATGAGGTTTCTGAATTAACGGTTATGTGCTTTAACTGTGCTACCTTGTGTTGTTGGAATATTAAAGAGAAATCTATCTGTGTTAAAGTCTGTCGCACTCGAGTCTATTGATATAAGCTATGAAGTATAAATAAAATAGTAATATGTATATATACGTATAAATAAATCGAAATAAACTTGTACAATCAATCATATTTATTTTCGCTTACGTCGCTCTTGCAAAATATATACGCCTTTTTTTTATTGTACGCTACATTTGTACAGGTACACAGTATCCCAAACATACTAAGAGTTCTTTTTTTGGCAGTTTTACACTTATATAAAAATATTTCCGTACTATTATCTTAAAACTTATACATTTAATGTGACGAAACATGCATTACGTAATTCCATTTACTTCTTCATTCTTGCCCTTTATCACTGCTTCAGTGAATTACCGGATACAAATTTGTAAAAGTGAAATGTGTTGAGAGTGACGTAAATAAACACTACATTAATTGATAATAGAGCCTCTGATCGTTAAATAGATTTAATAATTACTCTCTCTAGCTTTTATTAGGATTTATATCTTGATACCGCTCGATTACGAATCACGCTATAAAATTTACCATTTAGCAGAGTATCACTTATTTGAAAGACTTTTTCACATATAACAGACATCAATATTGAGATATACACTAGATTATAGTTAACCAATATATTGTACAAAAAGGTTAAATTTACACATATCAGTTTGGCTTGTACAATGTCAATCCTGACTTGTGCCAGCGTATTGTCAATATTTTGTGACACATGCAAACGCTCTGTGCCATGAACTGGTGATGATTATTCACTCGCACTGGAAAAAATAGGACTTTTCATGAACTAGTTTGTAAACTAGTATGATAAGCACTTCTTTGCCTTGCTTTTGTATGATCCATCGTTTCTAGTGAACTCCGTCACAACGATATCTCGCTTAAGTTAACAATTACCATTTATTATTATATTTCAGCAAATCTGATTATGTAAGTACCTACATCAGTCATGCCATGAAATTTCACGAAAACGGAACGTTTTTTTTCTTTTTTCTTCTCCGCGCACAGATCGTTGCCATCAAGGCTTTAATAATTCCTTGTGCGTTTTGATATTATAAATAATGCCGATTTATCTGCTACTGACTTACCAACATTTCGTCTAAATGAATTTGTATGAAATTAACCGAAACCAAAAACATGCACGCGATCGCCCAAACTATAACAAAGATAAGCCAGAAATTACTTGAAAAGGGACTTGCGAATTTGTTGATAACACCAAGACCAATGACTTTATTAGTTTTTTTTCTAGCATAATAAACTAAGAAAGTAGGAATTAAATATTGAATGCCTGTACCTGCATAAGATCCCGTTATACCAACTAATTTAGACAGATCTTTGGTGCTCATAGCGATTAAATAAGGTGGCATTACTGCTAATATTGGGAAGATAAGTTTACGAAGACAAAGATTATAATTCGTATCATCGTATAAAAACAAAGACTGTAGATTATTTCTAAGCGTTATGGCTATAATAGGAAAGCTCGTGCTTAAAGTAAAAACAGGAAAGAGTGCCAAAAAGTACTCGATAATAAGCACGAAGAAGTTTGAGCTTTTAGAACAATCTCCCGATCCGCGCGGCCCGAAATCTAGAGTGTAGAGATCATCGAGATGCTCAAATGCAAACGCTCCGGTTAGTGCAAGTAAAAGATAAAAAGATGCGATTAAAACATAATCAAATGCGAGCGATCGATTAAGCGTAGATTTGTTTACGATCGGCGCCACCAACGCAGGCAAGGAATGGTGACACATGAAGGAATATACGCAAGCTCCAAAAAGACTAGGGATTCCTGAAATGGTTATGCAATCGATTAGTATAATTATTTGTACGGTTCACTTTATATCACATAATATCTTACCAGATATATTTGCTAGCGGTGGATTGCCTTGCACACCATCGATAGCGAGCTTTCTCACTGCATAAACGATCATGATAGTGAATGCGATCCATCTTATTGCCGAAGTTATTAATTGAAGATACTTGGTCTTTTGTACGTTGAAGAATGTAAAAGGTCCCAGTGTTAAAACAAATATACTCTATGCATAATAATAATAAATTATATTAGTCCATAACATATAAATAGTATTAATGAGATTATAATTTTATGAAAGTTGACCGTACAAGAAACATCCTGTATGCATCCGTTCGATCAAAAGCAGAACCTTCCCAACATGCTTCGCTATCCGGTATAGTATCATTACATGTTAAATTCGTTGGTTGATAAGTACAAGCGATATCTGCCATCGATTTAGCAACAGCTGCACCATAAATACTTAAATCTCCATATAAATATATAACAAGACACAAGTAAAATAAAGTGGTGCCGAATTTATTGAAAAAAATAGATGCCATTTGTCCCATCTCTATCTTATCATGGATAACATAATACCGATAAGTTGTATCCGACCTATCTGGACTAGGAGAATAAGCGGTAACTAATGGTGTATCTTCGGAATCGGAATTAGAAGGACCAGATTCACCTAATGTCTGCATCACCTATAAAGGTTTGTGATAAGTCCTACATTTCAAATATATAAAACAATGATCAATGGTATAAAACAAAAACAACAAACGCAACTAACATGTTTTCGGTGTTGGATCTGTCTCCAAGTAACTATGGCATTGGCAGAAGCCATCACTTCGATGACAAAGGTGACAGTCACGAAACTGTAATAACAAAGGATAATAATTTAAGCGTATTAGCAAAAGCATAAAGAAAATTCATCTTGATTTACCTTATAAAAGCTAATATCAAAATGACACTGAAACCAAGAACCCATCCTGCTCTGCTGAATACAGCTGGAAGAGTTAAAGCTCCTGTTCCAACAATGAGATTGAAGATGTAGATGAGTCCAACCTGAGAAAAGAACAAAGAAAACAAAATCAAACTTAATTCCAAATGGGAATGTCAAATAAAGTCATTTTAAAACGTAACGGCGAACTGTCATTTGATCGATAACGGATGAATCCTTTGTTTACGAACAAAGGTTATGTAAAACTTACGTCAAAACGTAAACGTAGAAATTCGATTTGTCACTTACCCATGTCGAATATTGGTCGCTGAAATTTTGCTCTCGTATCATGATTGAACTCGGCATGACAAATGAAGGAGCGCGCTCCGGATACGTTTCTTATTGCCGTCACATATGTGTCGTTGACCTAACTATCGTTTTGTACTTTTCCGATGATGACGATAACACGGCAGCTGCATGAGCTGCGCTGAACCGATCATGCCTCGAACATGAATTCGCGCGAAGATCAGATGAGTATACTCGACGCGACGACTGCACCACTGTGATCGAATTCGCGCCAATTTCGTATTATCATGCTTTTAATTGAATCAACGACCTCCTTACAATTAATCTTTCGCGCACAATTAATAGAGCCATTCAAATTCATAAACGAATGAGAATGAAATTTTGAATTTGTCTCTTCTTTGTCTATCGATTTTTCCAGTAAGCAATTGATAAACAACGTCTCCAACTCGTATATTTTATCATACTGTAATCTGCTGCCATCTCAAACTGCATAGGTATTACCTGACACGTTACCGACGTGTCACTGCATTACCGACAGTGCATTTTTACGGTCACGATATATCGAAACAGCTTCGCGCGAAAGCGGGAGAAGGATAATCTATTTTAATAATAATCTCCCGGTGAGACGAGCGTAAGTGTTGATTAACCCTTTAAATCAAGTTTAATAAAAAAGGGAAGGAAATATCGTTATTTCGGAGCTATTGTGTCGGGGCATAAACGATGCGTGTGAGAAAGAATATGATGTGGAGTAAAAAAAGACGTTAGACTCCCTCAAACGTCGCTATTATTGCGACTGATAAATACTTATCCAGTCTTTTGAAATTGTTACAATTATTTAAATCCATGGTCTCTTCTAACAACCATTAACAAGCGGAGAAAGATTAAATGCATTTAAATGAGTGATCAGCATACCCACACACATGCACGCTTCTACACACATCCCACACACCCGCGCGAGCATTCGAACATCGGTGATGTAGGTCGGTGTTCGATAAGGAAAATTGAATAATTTGAAGACGCTATATCGGACATTTCGATAGATAACCTAAAAATTTAAAAAAAATAAATACGTAATACAGTATTATTTTTTTTATAATCGGTACGCTATAATTATAAGAAAAAAAAATGAAGAAGCGATTTTCTAACCTGAAATTTGATTCAAAGTACAGCAACAGTCGATTATCTCGATTCGAGTAAACCACGTGGCCGGATGCAAATCGCGTTAAAGTTTTTGAAATGACGAAACGGTGATATAAATGCATACGTTTATTATTGGTATTCATGCATGAAATATGTCTAAGATGTTTCTTGTGACGTTACATAGGTTCTTGTCGTTATAACAGACTTAATTATGCCGGATAATCGACGTTTAACTGTAACAATGCGTAACAAATCAACCGAGAGCGAGAGAGAGAAAACACGCAAAGCTCGCAGACTCGTATTAATTATTGTTATAATGAAGTAATAAAGTATCTTTTTTTTCTCTCATTTCTCTTCACTAAGAGACGAATAACGCATATCATCGCGGAAGAAGATTAAGACGATGCAAGTTGATTGAAAATAATTTTTATTCGACTGAAAATATAAACCTAATTCTTAGAGTAATTATATGTAAGTTTTCTTTTTTTTTTTTTGTATTTTTTTTTACGTTCTTTTTCTTTTCACCACAAATCGTACGTTACAATCAACGACGTCGAACGGTACAAAAGCTACAATTATGTATAAAAAGGATCGCGTGATTCGATGGGATTAATTGATTATCATGAAAACCGAAGCTTGGTGATAAATTTCGCACGCACAAGTCTCTCTTTTTTTTTTTCTTTTTTTTCTATGCATCGTCGTAGTGCGAGGTGACGACGACAAGGTGATGGTTTTTCTTTTCGAAGGGATGCGTTTCGATTAAAAAGGATCTGGAAAATAACTGATCTTAAAAGACACAAGAGTCCAAGTTGATCGTGTTTTTAAGAGTTTTATTTTATAATACCATAAGTCTAAAGTAGTCTTTAAGAAGTGTGTGAGAACGTGTATGCGTGTCTTCAATGTGTTTGAGAGTGTGTGGTGTGTGCATGTGTGTGTATGTCCGTCTGTCTCGTGTGTGTCGTGCGTGGTCTTGCACAAGACAATAGAAATAAATTATAATACTGTGACCGTATTATTAAAAGGGCCGTTCCTTTCAACGACGATCGATAATGATCCATATCAGACGTGTGAAATCAAGAGTCAGAGAAAGAGAGAGAGGTGTATGTATGCATGTAGGAGAGGAAAAAAAAAAAAGTTTCTCTGGCATCTCGTTCCGAGGTGGTTACCGATCGTCGTTGAAACGAACGTCATCTTCCTATCACGCCTTTTAATAACGCAAGCAAAGGTCATAACTTACTTCCATTGCATCGCGCGAGGCCACCCACCAACCACGCTGCTGGTAGTGTAGTGAACCTCGAGATATTAGCTCGGGGGCGCGAAGGGCCGTTCACCGCACTACGATCCCGCGCATATCGGGATTTCGGGGAATGATAGTATGGGAAAAGGAATATCAAATGCGCTTAGAAGCACTTCCTGTGAACAATGGATGGCCCAGACTCGTCATACTCTTGCTTAGAAATCCACATTTGCTGGAAGGTGGATAGCGAGGCGAGAATCGATCCACCGATCCATACGGAGTATTTCCTCTCAGGTGGTGCAATGATCTTGATCTTCATGGTGGATGGAGCCAAGGCAGTAATCTCCTTCTGCATTCTATCAGCGATACCTGGATACATGGTGGTACCACCCGATAGGACGGTGTTAGCGTAGAGATCCTTACGGATGTCGACGTCGCACTTCATGATAGAATTGTAGGTAGTCTCGTGGATGCCGCAGGCTTCCATACCCAAGAAGGATGGTTGGAAGAGTGCCTCAGGGCAACGGAATCTCTCATTGCCGATGGTAATGACTTGTCCATCGGGAAGTTCGTAGCTCTTCTCCAAGCTCGACGATGAAGCCGCGGTGGCCATCTCTTGTTCGAAGTCGAGAGCCACGTAGCAAAGCTTCTCCTTGATGTCTCGGACGATTTCACGCTCGGCCGTGGTGGTGAAGGAGTATCCTCTCTCCGTGAGGATCTTCATGAGGTAGTCGGTAAGATCACGACCGGCCAAGTCGAGACGAAGGATGGCGTGAGGTAGAGCGTATCCTTCGTAGATTGGTACGGTGTGAGAGACACCGTCACCGGAGTCCAAGACTATACCGGTGGTACGACCGGAAGCGTACAATGAGAGTACGGCTTGGATAGCGACGTACATAGCAGGCGTGTTGAATGTCTCGAACATGATCTGCGTCATCTTCTCACGGTTAGCCTTAGGATTCAATGGGGCTTCGGTTAAAAGAACAGGGTGTTCCTCGGGTGCGACTCGAAGTTCGTTGTAGAAGGTGTGATGCCAGATTTTCTCCATGTCATCCCAGTTGGTGACGATACCGTGCTCAATTGGGTATTTCAAGGTAAGGATACCTCTCTTCGATTGAGCCTCGTCTCCGACGTACGAATCCTTCTGTCCCATGCCTACCATGACACCCTGGTGGCGTGGTCTGCCGACAATGGATGGGAAGACGGCGCGAGGAGCATCGTCTCCAGCAAATCCGGCTTTGCACATACCGGAGCCATTGTCAACTACGAGTGCGGCAACTTCCTCGTCACACATGTTTATTTGTTTGTCTGAAAATTAAAAGAAATATGTTAGACTTCTGTGATTACTTCAGCAATCATTTTTATTAGCTTAGATTAAATCTATGTTACGAGTAATCGAAATTGCGAGTAGATTAGAAAGATCTTTCGAATATCTAAATATAGGAATCGTTCAATTGGATTTCGTTATCAAACTTGAATTTATCTTCTACGTTAGAATTACGAATCGATCGAATTATGCGAAATATTCGAACTACCGTACGATGTCGAGCAATTTTCAAGATGGCGGCGAAGAATATCGATGAGACAAAACGAAGTATGCCGGGATTCAAGCAGTTTTTAGTATTCTTCGAATTATTTTCAAATTAAGGAAAGAATGGAGATGGTGATGTAACAGTTTTATCTTTGTGTCTTTCGATATAGACCAGATACGATATACGGTTATCAGCTAAATATCAATAATTAAACGAGAGATATCCGTTAAAATTTCGAATGACAACGCTGGTATAAGGAAACATCGAAAAGAATATTCAGAAATGGTATGGGCGAGTCAGCAAGAACACGTCACGATTGAACGACCGCACCCTTGCCCCGCCCTTCCCCGGCTAAACGGTCGCCCACAGATATGAGAATTCCCGATCTCGTCAGCATAAAACAACGAATTTTCTTTGGAACCAAACCAAATTCGTCGCTAAAAGAACATTCATGTCATTATTGAACTAAGGAACAAGAAAAGTACAATATGACACACCGATCTTTCAATAATGAAAAAAAAAAGATCGGACCTCGATCGATCGATAAGAAAAATCGAAGATTCGTGCGACGTTAGCGCCACCGAGCGGCGAGATTTCGCACGATGCTCAACGGCAAACGCTATCCTCGAATGGGGGAACGCTCACAACACCTTTCAAAAAATATGACTCACGCGCGTATTTAACGAATTCGAAGACACCCACTTCGCGACTTTGACAAATATTTCAAGAAAAACGGAGTAAGAAACGAGCGATATATCGTTTACGCGGCACTAGCGTTGAGAGATCGTTGCACTGCAGAGTAAAGGATCCCTTTTCGACGGTTGGCGAGCTACGAGATGATTCCTTGTTCAAATTGCTCTATTCACTGACGCGGTATATAAAGTATAAGAAATCACCACGTTTTTCTATATATTCTCTAAAACTATATTCCTTGGTAGTAGAACTTACTTTGGTTCGCGTGAAAAAAGAGAAAAAGATGTAACGTGTACTAGTAGACTCGTTATGTACAAGTTTTTAGGAAGAGTTCGGTCTCCGTCACAACCGCCGACACTGTGAACCGATCTAGCACCAAACTCAGAGTGTAGGTTGACAGAAGCGCGCACAGTGTATTATACGAAGAGTGTCGTCCTCTCCACGACCCTCCACCACTCGCCTCGTCGACCAATAAGGGCAGGACACCCTCCGCCAATCCTGGCTCTCTTTACCATATATGGAACTGCTCCGCCACGGAGGGGTCTATCCCCGCCACTCTTCGAAATCCCCACTACCAACGCGTTTCTCGCAACCCTCCACAAGCCATGTAACGTGCATGCAACGCGCTCGAATTGCTCGAACCGAGCGTCTCGCGAACTCTTGCCAACGTGATCACCCCTCCCCTGTCCCCGAACGATCCACGCTACTGCCCCCTTCATCTATCCCTTCCACGCCCCTCTGCCTCCTGTACCATCTTTTTCTTTCCTCTCCTCTCTACTACGGCCGTTTGCGAGAAGCTTCATCCGAAAGCTTCGTCGTTCAATGTCAATGAATATTTTCTTTTTCCGTGGAACCGTGAAGCTACGTTACTTCCGGCTTCTCTAAGACAGCAAATCTTGTTTGTCGAAACATATATTCAAAATTTTTTTTTAAGAATTTCAAACGAAAGAATTATTGTCACGTATTCGGTTCTACATATATTGCAAGCGCGATGACGAGTTCGTTCTTACAAGTTTGATCGCTCGAACGTCGGATAAAGCTGATTACTCATCAGTGATTTAATGATACATCGATGATGACGATTTTGCCGTTATCTTGCGTGAAATTTCTTTCCGAAACCTTAGTAATAATGACGCTAGAGGGAATCTTACGAGTCACGTGTTCTTAGTTATCGAGAAGATGTGTGCAAAAATTTTGCAGATATTTATATAATTTATTAATTTGTAAATATATTCCTATTATCAATATTCGTTAATTTTCTATAAAAAGTAATAGGAACTGCTAACTCGTAATTTGAAATTAGTTAGATGATATCTAGATTAAATAAAAAATGTATGTTCTGTCAAATTCAAGATGGTAAAAAAATTGTCCAATTATGTAGAGGTTATCTTTTAAAACTGGTCGGCGAAACCGGTTTACCGTTGAATGTTTCGCGAACAAAATGCTGGGTCGCGTGTTCGATATACACGAGTACAAGATATTCGAAGAGATCTAAAGAAAAATTGCAGATGGACCAACGGTATAAAGGAACAACGTTACATTTCCGATCTACAAAAGTTCTTCGATATTTAATAATTGTTTTTTTACATTTCATGAATCTACATGGCCAAAGATTTTGTGACTACGTCGTTTTTTTTCACAAATTCAAATTTCGAAAAATCCGGTCTCGTTTTATCTCGATAAAAGAAGTCGTCGACTGTTAGTTAAAGCTACCGGTACGCGAGCGTAATATATTTGTTAACGAATAACGTGTCTCGAACAGAGACAAAGTAGAAGAAACAATCGCCGCGAGATTTCGAAAGCATTCATTTTTTCAAGCGTGACCTCCAATTCGTTAAAAATTCAGTTAGTTCTCTCTGGTATTGCCAATTGGCTCATTGAAAGGGAGAAACGTGCAGAGAATATAAGAAGTTAAAGAGAAAGAGCGAGAAAGCGTCGAGGAGCACGCCCCTGGAACGATATGACGACTCCAGCGACACATCGAGAGACGGTGATCTTCCGTTCTACGAGTTTAATGATCGAACACTTTTTTTTTTTCATTTGTAAATCAAACCATAATCAAAAAATCATAGCAATTTCCCATCTACCGTTACGTATTACCATAAAAAAAAAAATCAAAGTTATTTACTCCAAATAATTCGAAAGCTTCGCGAGATAAAAGATAGAATAAAAATGAAACAACGGAAATCGGAGCATGGCGTCCGAAAAGTTCGCGTATCCTGGCTACCGCAAGGATAGGTTAGCGGCATATAATCGTAGATAGGTTAGTGGCCGTTCGCAAGCGTGCGAGAGCGTGCAAGCACGGCGGCGTCGAGCGCTATTAATAAACCACCGTTTCCTCGCGACCACCTGCGTGGAAAGAGAGACTACGCGTTGAGAGAACGTGTGTCAGGGGAACGACCACTTGACGCCGGCAACCTGTCGGATCGTCCGAACGGGCCAGGCCCGTTCGAATGATCCGAGAATAATCGCGAGAAAATAGTAATATAAAGTAGATCTTTTTTGCAAGAGTTATTTAAAAGTAAAGTTTGAATAAAACGAGAAAGCTGTCAGTTTTAATAAAATGAAAAGAGTCGCGTGAGAGCAACGCCCTGCCAACATGGCCGGTCCGTTCTCGACCGGCTTCATGTCGTCTACCATTCCACGAGTCTCCAACGTTTCAATCGTATCGCTTCGATATACCGTTACTTCGCAATAAGATATCACGGTCGATTAGTTTTTTTCTATAAATATTACTCACCTTTCGAAACGGACTAAGGGAGACACGAAGAAGCGTCGAACTGGACGAGCACACGTCGATCGGCGAAAGGCTACCACAAGGATACTACTATCGGGCACAGAGTACGAGTGAGACTCGAAGGGTCGCGAGTTGCGAGGACTGTGAGCGAGATCGTGGCACCTACCGCGTCCTGTGGACTCGCCCGTAGGTGTGGTCGGTATATACCACGAGACTAGCGCGGCTTTAGACCGATCGACCGCGAGACGGTTATTCTTTTTTATTTAATTTTAGGTTCGTCTAAGGTCGAATTGAAAAACGTAGATAAATAAAGAGATGAAAGATCAAAGACACGATGTTTTTACATGAGTTCCAGCGATTTTACATTATCATTTTTACATGGAATCGTTCGTTCCATCCGGACGCCCCTCTATGCGATTGGAATGGACTCGTCCAGCCGGCTACCCCCACTTCGCGGATTCACAGCTCTTGCCATATATGGGCATAAAACGAAAGCGGCTCGCTGATTGGTCGCTCGACCGGCTGCCGGCTAGATTCTCCAAATGCCGCTTCAAACTGTACGATACGGGGAGTATAATGCCTTCTGGATGCGTACACACTAGTACGTAAGGGTTCCCCGCCTGACTGACTAACCGTTCGTAGAATGTATGCGTGGAAGAGCTAACGTGTGTAAGTATAATACGTGCGTATCGAGTGTGCTCGTATGATGCTGCACGCGACACACGCATTTATACACGCGTACGCACGTACGAAAGGAGAGTACTCTCCCGATGTTAGGTACAGGGTGAGTCATGAGAAATAATCATGAGTTTTCGTGAGACTGCGCTTTCCTTTGACGTATGAGTTTTTCACACGGCTTGCAATACTTAACACGACAGAGATGTCGAACGATGTTGCCGGAATGCACAAGTCCGACATTGTTCCGTAATGGCCGACGTATTTTAATTGGCCTTCGGTATTTGAATAATATCGTTGCTTGCGCCAGAGGAAAAACAATGTTGGCGACGTACACAACGTTGAAGTCCGTCGTTAACTCTCAAGTATAGTCTTATCGACGTGAGGTACGATTACAATGACCGTGCTAGAACGAGGTTAATGTTAATTTCAAAGAAAAGAGAAGAGTTCTTAACGACATTTTTCGACTGAAAATTCTTATCTTTTTTTTGTCGATTATTTTGTAAAGTTTTTATTAGATAACTCGTCATGGAAAATGTCGCGTAATGTGGATTTCCATGTATAGATTGCTTCGTTCGATCGTATCTTGTTTGTAATCTGTACTGATAAGTAAATCTGAAAAATATGAAATTACTCGTTTATCGTATCAACGGTTCCAGTAATAGGGCGTTTATTGAATGTTTTTATAAAAAAACGTCATTAACAAATTGTATTCAAAGTAACGTGTATAAAGAAGTCATTGGAATTTGGACTCGGTTATTAAATGTTACTAAGAGAAACAACGTATATACATAGCGGGTTCATGACGTAACGCGGCATCGTCTAACAACCTAAATAAGAACTGTACTCAACGTACAGTGATATTTCCTAATTTTGTAGAAACCTCGACAATTATGCGAACCGCTCCGAGGACTCTTTCAAAGTCGTACGCAACGAAATATTCGCATCTCGAGAGACCAAATATGCTAAAAAGTAGGCGTGCACGTAGGTAATATAGCTAAAGTTGTATTTAGCCGTCGAGAATACATATTTCAATGTTTTCAGCGTGTAAGACGATATACGTAAGAGATATTGTCAGCGTAGACCTTTTTTTCGAACTTGGAACGCTTACCGAAGCACGGTTTCAACGTCTAACATTTCTGAATTTGTATACTAACCATAAAAAAAAAATTATGTTCATTGGTTAAAAAAAAATTATCTTCCATCGCTCTACGTTCTATATCCAATCAGCTTCGATTATATATATTCGAACGAGTTGGACTAACAAGATCGAATGGATTATGTCGACGTGCATATAATGTTCGCGGAAAAGAAACGGCCATTGCGTCTGCCGTATCGATAAACGATAAAGAAGATTTGGAAAAAAAGCAATAGATAGACGTATCAAAATTGTAGGATATTTCGAGAAAAGGGATTTCCTCGTAGGTTAAGAACCGGCTAGTTAGTAATGACTCCCTTCGCGTCTCTTCTCTCTACGGAAGATAGGCCAAAAATAGATTCAAGGGCGCGGACAAGGATGCACTGGACTATTGCCACGTCACGTAGGGCTCGGCAGGAGATACACACGTCCGTTTTCTCTTCGTACGTGTGTAACTATATCTCGTTTTCTCTCTCTCTTCTCCCACGAGATTCGTGAGTCGGTGTACTACGGACGGGTGCAGTGTCTCCTTGAAAATCGATACGATGCCGGTGTCCGTGCAGTCTGCGCCGACGGCGAAGATAGCCGAGTCGGTGAACGAGAAACCACGTGGCGACTGAAACGTCAGATCTCGCGAAGGGCTCGCCACCTCGTGCTTCGGGCCCTCGACGATCAATGCCGTTGAATATCGACCGATGGATGGACGAGAGAGACAGAAAGAGAGAAAGAAAGGTGGAGTCTGACAATAACCGAAAGAGACAGAGGGAGCGACTGGATTTCATTTAGAACTGTCGTCTGTGTTCCTATCGTCGAAATCCCAATTTCATTCGGTCGACTGACTATCGCAATCAGTGAATACCTACCAATTTCCCCATTGGTTGTATAATAATGTCTCACGTTAGTCAGCATTCTTATGAAAAAAAATTCCCGAAATTTAACAGGCATATCTATTTAAAGGCTTGTAAAGTCTCGATAAGACTAAGATCTCTGCTGACAAAGATACATAAACGAACAGGTTTTTTTTTTTTCGCGAATATCGGTCTGATCTCGTGGTAACTATCTCGACTAGATCGTAACTCCTCGCGTATATCTCTTAAGATATATTTTCTATCTATAAATATACATATATATATACACGTGCAATGTCAAAGGAAACTGTCAACGAAGAACTTCGTCGCATACGACCTGAAAACCCAATGGCCCGCGCAGCCTCGACCTTGTCCACCAAATAAGGTCCCGTTCAAGGTCTTCGGGGCCTTGCGTAAGGCCCCCTTTACGTCTTGCAGTCAACGTCAGCATAACGATCGAGTCGATCCTACTCGAATCCGCCTTGCCTATAGTCATCGACCTTTTTCGGTGAAAGTGATGATAACGTTTTCCCTTTCGATGTCTCTTTCTACGAGACAGTTCCTCGTAGCCTTCAAAGTAATGTACTTTTTGCGAGTCAAAGTGAGAGAAAAAGCATGCAGAAGATTCTTCTCGATATGGGCGTGTCGGTACCGTTCGCGAATACGTGCCGTAGGTAACGTCTGCCTCACCGCGGCCGAAATCAATACAGAATGCGACGGTAAGTTCAACGCACCCACCTAGAAGAGGAACGCTTAAGGCTCTTTCCCGTTGGACGACGACAGCCCGCCGGGATGGAACCGCCGTCCAGACGACGAAATCGTCGGAGATTTTATTCCTGGGGTCATAGACCTAGCTTAGACAGGAATGCTCGCAGCATCGATCGGGGACTTTGACTTTGAACGAGAAACTTCGACCGACGATCACCTGTTCTCCATTTATTTTTGATCCAACGACTATGTCTGAGCTGCCTTCGAAAAATAAGCTTCTTCAGTTCGATGTGTCTCGTCGTTGGGTCAAGTTCGATCATCGTGCTTATCGTTTAAACCCCGGCTTCCACGTATTTCTGGGATTATCAAGAGGTATTTGATCGAGATCGCATTTATTACGGATGAAGCATTTATGAGGTTGTGATCGTGATTAGATACCCCGAGGCTATTAATACTGGAGAAGAGTAATTATTCCCGATTTTTTTTTTGAGACACCTAATTGCCTCGTTAAATTTGACCATTTAATCGCCGAACAACATCTGACGTCTGGCGTAACAACGGCGTATAGGGTTCTTTCCCGGTGCGAAAATTGGCTTTTACAGTAAACGGATCCTCTTGCACGGTCATGCTCCTCTTCGTTGTTAATCGTATCGGAAGAGTGACCAGGCATTACACCGGTTGCCGTCGTTGCACTTCTATCGTTCTCTTCCGCATATTCCTTGGAATCTCGAAGTACGTTTCTTTTTTTTCACTTGCTATAGAGTTAGCGCGAAATTATAGTTGCTTTTATATCATGATATACTCGTTAATGTAGATACATTTCTCAGCTCTTAAATTAAAAGCCAAGAGAAATATCGTTGGAGAAAGAAATATGTTTAACACGTAACTCGCGTGTTTCGATCTTACCGTTCTCATCGTGTAAATCTTAATCGGGTTATTTGGATAAGAGGAAAAGAGATAGAGAGGAAGAAAGATCAAAGATGATCACGAACGTGTAGATCGAGACAATAGTCTTCAATGGCGATCGCGTAGCACGCGAAGAATCCGGCCAGAGAAGTGACGACGGTAAATAACGCGATCGCTATATTTAGTTTTTGGCTTCTTCGTGTCGGTGACTACGTATGTTCGTACGTGACTGTGTTTTACTTGCTACGACACGAAGAAGAATAGCTACGTGTCTTCTTTTGCCTCGATCTTTCCACCGACTCGTCGCTGTGTCTTCGTCACAGCAGTTTGCCTCGCAGCGAGCCAGCTGACGATAAAGGCTATTGCGATAATAAGGCCGCTTCACGGAGATACGTGCGTCGTTCGATGTTTGCGAATATCGCCGAAGGCGAAGTCATCGATGATTCAAAGCAATGACGTTCGCTTGGAGCGACTCGCCTTTCTTATTTTTTATTTTCCTTTTCGATTGCCTCCTAATCGAGCGTCGAACGCGAGCCTAGTTTGTTTTTACTGATTTAAGATTGTATAAGTCTCTGTGTTGTATAAACGTTACGTAGGCTTTTTAAATTAACCCTACATGGGTCCGTCTAACTATGAAGTCACATACCCACATATCTGGTTTTTCTCAAATTTGATTTGATTTTATCAATCAATTTTAATAGATTTACATTTAAATTATTGTAATTTTGAAATTCTGTAAATTGTAAATTTTTTTTTAAATTTATATCAGAAGTTACATTTTTCTTAGTTTCATGTTATCTCATTTCTTTCGAGCCACGGAAAAAAGTTCGGACTATAAAGAGTTAAATTATGTTACGAATTTTTTTACCAAGAAAAAAACACGTTAAACTCGAGGATGAATGGATCAAACACCTTTAGGAGTCGTTCGAGTGTCGGTTTTTACGTTTCCTCGGATAGCGTAGAATCATTCATAACTTCTGCGTCATGGAAAAATCGTCAATCCTTCTCAGAAATTTCTTCGAAAACTAGATACGTAGAGCGTGTGTTCCGCGTACGGCGCGATCCTCGACGATGACTGGACTCGCCGTTCCCAGTGGCTCGGTTTCCGGCGAGAAAGCTAACGTAAGAAAAAGTTCCTTGAGTTCTTCCAACCATAAAAGGAATTTCACGACAGAGTTTTCGGTGTTCTCTTTATCTTACTGATAAGCACTCGTGATAAGATAAGCATCGCGAAAAATCAACTCTCGGGTCCGTAGAAAAATCTTATTAGCTAGTAACGATCACATAGGCTAGCGATTTATCAGTGGAACCTGCCGTAATGGGCACACAAACACACACGGAACGTGCATTTCAAGTGTGCATGTTGTTTTACAATTCCAAGGAGACAACATTTATTAATACGAGCGTTTACTTCAACATTTTTTTGTGCAGAATTTTGGTGCCTTTTTGTTTAGGTCACATGGGTAGCATATGTTAATACTAAACTTACTATGACCGGTCAAATGATCAAATGAAATTGTATAGAAATTTATTATCAATTTTATTTATTAACACTAACAAATAACATAAATGGGGCAAAAATACATTTATCTACCGATTTATACGGTAGGTTTACACGGTTTTTGTAAATAACGAATTTAAAAAAAAAACTGATAATTTTTTTTATGTTTTTCAAGTTAGGTATCGTGCTTTTACGAATGACTGAATTATGCAAATTTTAGAATTTTTCGATTTACACAATTTTTCGTACAGAAAGGCACGATTGTAATTTACACGATTTCTTAGTAACCGATCTATCGTGTAAATCGGTAGTGTCAAAAATAGTATAAATTTCATAATAATCAAAAGAAAAGTGTAGAGATAAAAGATGTATTATAGATGTTATCCAACAGTCGATATATGATTTTACAATATATTTAAAAAAATAAATTCTTCCACAACGAAAATTGTAGATAGCCTGTACGGGGCTATCTACAATTTGAAACGTGTTATTAAAACATCGTTTATAGTAACGTTGATAAACAACATATTTAAACTAAAATAGAAAATACAAAATTGTTGTACAGTCGAATGACTCGTATCGTAATGGTAGAAAACGAAAAGAAATTGGCGAGGCGTGACCTCGAGATAATCACGATTCGTTTGACGTCGAGGTCACGACGAACTGGATTCTTGGGATTTGACCTTGCACAGACGGAGCACCGAGTGATCCAGAACAGGTAGACAACCGGTAAAACGTATGTGCTGGTCTCGTATGTTACCGGCCGAACGTTGCATGCCCCAGCGTACGTATGTATGTACTTACGTTAGTCGCGTTCTTGACTTCGTTTCCTCGGACAGTTCTCCGTAGTAAGTTCGCACGAGGTCAAGGATTCGGAACGCGGCCACGGAACGTCAAAACTACCAAAAAGGGTAATTTTAGGCTGGCGTTACTCAAACATCGTGCTGTCGCATTAACAAGTAAAGGCGTTGATGAACGATCGATCCCTGAAAAGTGGTATCTCCTTATGAAACAGCCGCAATAATAATTAATATCTATCATGGTAGGATGATTCATGAATGAATTGATCAATCTCCATTAATTGTTTCCATCGTTTGCTTTTTATCTCCAAAACATCGTTTGCACGTCTTTCGATCGATCTTCCTTATCAAGGACCCTTGGGGCGATCGTCTCGCTTGGCTCGACTCTGGTAAAGCCACCTTGTCATACTATTAAGCTCATCCTAGAAAAGTAAAAATCTTGTCTAGCCCTTCTTCGTTACCAGCAGGAGTGTCGAGTTTTGCGGTTGGACTATGGCTGGTGCTTCTGATTTCTAGTAATTTATTTGTTTTAAGGAAATCTATATGCCTGTTACATAAAAATGTTGAGGTTGGTGGAACGCGGTTCGAACGGTCACAAATCGAGTTAGTTTTCTTTTTCAATGTAAGACGAAAAATTGGTGAAAGTGCCGGAAGCTATTGGATCAATCTTATTATAATCTCGATTGGTATTCCAAAAGGTGTTCGATTCGTTTAGCTTTATTTTAATAAAACCTAGCGAACTCTAGGCATCGTATAACTTCTGTAAGCGATTTGTTCCGAGGGAACTATCATACCACAACGTTCAAGCCCAGCAAGAAACGTGAAAGTTTCCCTTAAACGTCGCGCGAACTTGAAAGACAATCGTGCGTAGCGGCTGAACGTAAAGGCCATATCACGGATTTTTACATATACACGTTGGTTTACACGGCCTAGCGGGTGTCAGCGCGCGCACGTATGAACGCGAGTACGCGTCTGGGACCAAGCGTAGCGCTCTTGTTGCATACGAAAGTAGGCCAGCTATACTCGAAGACGGTGCGTCTCACCTACATGAAAATGCGTCCAGTTTCCTTCTTTGAATCTCGTGCTTGCTCTTCTTTACCTTATCTGTAAATTACCGACGAGAGATTGTATTCCCTCCTACCAGGATATACTTCGAGCGAGTTATCTGTTTTCTCGCGATGGGCATTTAACATGTTCCTTGTTAAACTGCATTTGTCTAACGAGGAACGTTTGGCAACTCGAATTACAAAATTTGCACCAATGTGGCCCTTACATGATGTTAATAACGAAACAATTTGTTGTCTCTGCTGAAAAATATTTCTAAACAATTTTGAAAACATTGAATTAAATTTCTCCGGAAAATTTGTTTAAAAATTGCTCATATTCAAAATGTGGACCATAGAAAATCCTGCAACTTTCTTTCTGTATCTTAAATTGTTCCGTTATCAGCATCATATGAGCTACATTTGTGCAGTTTCAGATTTTTTTTTGTATTCTCGAGTTACCGAATATTCCTTGTAAGTGTCATAACCACTCCACGAGTACGTAAAACGATACATGCTATAAAATTTAGTATACAGTCGTTTTATTCGTTTTACGCTTCAAACATAATATGGAAAAAAAACCGTAATAAAATAAAATAAAAAATAGCGTAAATAAAATCTGAGAAAAAATATTGGAAATAAAAGCTCGTACATATAAGTTTTAGAAATACATATTTAATTCAAATAACTTAACTTCTACAAAAATATATTTCTGACTGCCTAAATGAAAATTGCGTCTAAAAATTCCGCATAAATTTAAACGCCGAAAAACGACTGTAAAAACAATATTTGCCTACTTTTTTTTCTTTCAGTACTGCAAAATTTATTTTGTTGGTATTTTATCGATACAAGACTTAAAAAGTGTTCCAAACATTTCTATCAAAATGCTATCAATAATCATTGTTTACCTCTTTATCTCTTAAAAAGAAAAATATTATTTGACGTAGAAATGAGTTGCAGCGTGTATCGAAAACGGTACACGCGACAGGGAACGTGTTAATGCACAGTGATTGTCTCCTAAGAAAACCGTCTATACTTCTTACCGTTATTTATTCGTACTTGCGATATGCTGCACGATTTTCTTATCAATTTTGTAAAAAAAAAAAAAGTAAAGGAGAGATTTGAGACTGACGAGCTTAACGGTTATCGAACTGTTATCCACCATATCGCCATGTTCGAGAGAGCATGACGATCGTACGGAATGAGGATATTTTTATTATTATTTACAGCGAAAAGTAGCGCGGTCGTATGATTTTCTTCATCATCTCCACGCACACGCATATATTCTCTTTCCTGTCGAACTCAAGAATCTTTCGGGCTGCATCCGGACGCATCAACTTCGTGACCGTCCTTTCCTGCAACTCGTAAGAATTCAAGAAGCATTCCTGCCTATAAATAGCCGTTTCCGTTTCAGCAGGTAGGCTGGATCGATTGAGTTTCGTTGAGGGACTCCACGACGGAAGATCTTTATGCATAACCGAATAACGATCTATGTTAACGAGTATGTATTTGGTCATGTTTCCGTATGAACCTATATGTGTTGGTATAGTTCCATTGTTGAATCAGTGATATCGTGCAATCTATCGTGACGATTATCGAGATTTCGAAGGTTTTTAATAAGGCAAATTCACCCCATCTTTGCTCTCCATTCATCTCCGATGATCTCGGCAGCGAACGAGGATTGTCGCTGGGGCGCAAAAAAAGATCAAGCTGAATGGAACTGGAACGAAGTGCAGGTTCGTTAAACCGGTAGGCAAAAACTGCCGGATGAATGGGTGGTACCGAGTGTAGGTTATACTCGTCGGATAGAATGAGCGGTTAAGGAAGTGGGGAGAGCAGAAGGGAATACCGAGGACAGTGTCGTCACGATCATGAATAGAGCCCTACGACTTTGATCCATATAAGTTGAGCATACATTAATATCACGTAGGTATGTAACTTTTATAGACATTTCTTTGGAACGACGATTAGCTGTCTTGGTTTATCTTTGAAAAAAAAAGTTGGGAACCCCTGATCTATGCGAATGTAAAAACGTGGATCGGTTAATCTAGCGTTAAAAGTATGAATTATCACCGTAACTATGTTAACGGCGACGATTCGATCGGATTCGCAAATTCAGCTTAAATGGCTTGGAAAGCAGAAGCTTCGTCGGGATTACGCTGATCGCATTAATCGTGAATTCTTGCATAGGCAAGCGCTCGAATCAGCCATAATATACGAGACTATCGTTCGACATTATCCCTCGAGATAGTAGACATGAGATCAAATGACACGAGTGCACGGTAAGCATTATAATTGTTTGCTGCTAACGGTATTCTAAGTTCTTCTGCATTAACTATACCTGGACAGGTATGGAATACGATTGTACGACAAGACGACGTTTGGAATGAACTTTTCTGCAGCCTTATTGTATTTTCTGGAAAGGAATATTTCTTTGGCACGGAATAGGGGCTCCATTTTAGTCTGAACGACATACCATAGACCCATCCCAAGAATCCCGTTGTTAGGGTAGATACTTTGTGTATTTATCATTCGACTATGTCACCTCAAATTTCATGTGGGCTTTGTTAGACCCTTAGATTAATGCAAAAGAAGGACTACGACAAACCGCAGGTCTAACGGCACGACCGCATGCGTTCCACATTTTTCCAAGTTCAAGTTCGTTTAGAGGTCACGCTCCGAGCGCTCTCTTGGTTCTTTCAGGCAAGAAGAAGACCCGAGAAGTGTTTGCTTGAGAACACAATTTCTCTTCTCATTGTCGGACATGTTGCATGCAATAATTAAATGTATATTTGCAAGTTAAATTTCTTCAGGTCCAAAAGTCGAAGAGGAAGTTATCATGACCGCTCCCTCGAGGGAACAATCATAGAACTCGGAGTTTTCACATCACGATATCGTCCTGAGCGTAACGAACTCTTACAAAAGATAGAGAAAGATACGGATTATCGAGCACGTTGCACTTTTGCACGGAATGGGACTCTTCGTGTAGTACGTTGCCCCGGGCTAGAACGCGGGAGCCTGGAAACGGATCTCGAGGAGCAACGGAGCAAAGTCGTACCTATGCTTTCGGGTACCCAGACACCTCTACAATATTTTCTTATTCCCAATTACTCTTTTTCGATAAACATTTCTATCATTGTTCAATTATATTTACAAACCAAAACTATAGTTTACTTCGATAAGATCGTGACACCAAAAATATAACAGGATTGCCAGTCAGGCACGAACATTTATCCCATCGTGGCCCCTCCAGGTTATCGCATAATTTAAAAGAGAAAAGTCAGTCGATAATATTTCATGTTTCGTGAGTACAACGCTATAGAAAATATATGACCCTGGAAATCGGTCAGAAGAACCTGCTTTCATCGCGACACCTGTCGACCCGTTATATATACTAGCCAGTCGAATAACTCGATTCTTTGCCAACTCCTACGTTTCTCTCTAACTCCCTAAGAAGGGGAGGGGTGAGTCGTACTTTCTATGAGAATAGAAGCCGGTGTTACGGTAAAAGGGCCGACATTTCGGAGAGTCTTCTGATCAAAAGGAAGAGAAAAAAAGAAGATTGAACACTTTTGCTATTATAACATAAGTGTGTCATTATCGTCATGGTATAACCTGCTACTGGCATCGTGACACTGACCCATCTCATTTTCCATTAAAAAGAAGGAACGTTCCTTTACTCTTCAAAATCCCACGTCGATCAATTTCGGAATCAACCGACATGCCACATCATTTTTATTACCTCTAGCCCGCAACTTAATCGTTACATTTGCGGTGACGACGACAGCACTCGGTTGGTTTCTAATCGATTTCTAGGATTTGATACGTTCCATAGGAAAGCGTCGAGAGTTTTATGGGGAGGGGGAGGCAGTAAGACCAAGAGAAGCTCTGCGAGAGCTCGGCTGGCAACCGATGACTCACGACGGACTGCAGATGGGGAGCGTTCGAATTTGAAACGATATGGCTGTGCTTATGTTAGAAGCGTCCTCACAGCCAGCAGCTGTCCTCGACCACCGAAAGGTTTCTTCGAACTTGGGCCCTACGCATCTCTCTTTTACATCGTGTTTGCCTTTCGAACGTTCGCTCCAGAAACTTCGACACGCGTACGGAACTCCCCCCTGAGCTTTCTTTGCAGGAGGGAGATATATCCGCTAATTATAGTAGCCCTGGAAAATTTAGTCGAGGGTGGACCGAGGTACATGCAGCCTTCCCAAGGTAACTACACCCCGATGCTTGATTTATCGTGGAACCGTATGTCGTTCTTGGTAGTATTCTTTGTCTCTTCAACCTATTGGCTAAAGTTACAATGAAAGGATATATTAACAGAGGGGTTTGAACGGGAGAGAGATCATTTGACTGGCATATATATTATCGACTATGTGGATTTACAATAGGATTCTGTCAATAGTTTCTGTAAATTCCATAATCTTGATATAAGAACAAAGAAATAAGTTACTGGCATTACGTTTCTTTTGAAGGACACTTTTTTTGATCTTTAAATAGTTTCCATAAATTCTCTAATCTTGTTATAAGAACAAAGATATATGAGGAAATAAGTTACTGACACTACCTAGTGTAAGAAGTCCAGAATATAATATATCTTTTTCAAAAGGCACTATGTTTTACCACCAAAAACAAAATTACCCATTTATCATATTCCATCAGCGTCTTTAACAAATTTATATACACGATAGTAAATTTTCTCGATTCTACATCGATCTTATCTATTGCGGGTGTTCTGGCAAGCGAATCGGTGAGAGTAATTTAGGGAAAAGCGAATAGGAGTGTGCGCGAATGAGAATCGGACGAAAAGCAAGCTCGGGTCCTATGGTGTTTCACGGCCGCGGAGATCGATGAGAGACGTCTGCAGCGGTGGCCACCACGCCCAGTTACGAGGAGAGGTGGTAACACCATGACTCACCCCATGCAGAGAGAAAGAAAGAGAAAGAGAGATATACACCCCCGTGGCGCCGACGAAGCCACCGAGACTCCAGAAAATCCAGCCAGGATGCAACCTCTCTTCTTTTCATCTCTATCTTTCTTTCTTTTTATCTTATTCCCTATCTCTCTTGCTTCTCATAAACGCGCCCCCGTTCTACGTGCGCGTGGGCATACGCGTGCACGTCGCCGGAGGTCACGTGATTCGACCTAACCCAACGGCACATTGTTAGTCCAATTTTGTTAGGGATATCGAATGCTTATTTATAATACTGTGTCTCGGTCGAGATAAAGGGGTGAAGATATTTTTTTAAATTTGACTACGTGTTGGGTAAACGGTACAATTGTTGAACCTTCAACGGCGAGCCAATAACTTGGCTATTTTATAAGAAAACATGAAGATGACTAATTATATAGACTTATGCGATTTTTAAGTAACGTCATCGATTAAAAAAGTTAGTTTTTTCAATAATGACCTTACTTAACGATCGCATAGGTCTACGTAATTAATGATTTTTACGTTTTCTTATAAGATTGCCAACAATTTTACTGTTTATTCTATATTGTGCATTATAGGTGCTCGTTCGATATAATTCTTTTCAATCCACTTTTAAGTAATTCCTGCTTGGCCCGTTAGATTCATATTTTATCGGTTTACATTCGTAATCTTTATCGTGGTAATTCTTGAAACGTCATTGACGCATTTTTGGAACTCTTGTTTTTAAGCACGACCACAGAGAGTTCCTTATTATTTGATTATTTTCCTTGATTGAATTTAGATTGGTGTGGTTTTTTAGAATAAAAGAGAATGTTTGAAGTCGTTAGAAACGAAGTAAGAATCGTACGTTCCTGTAAGAACGATGATGTCTCGAGAAAAAGTGAGTCAGTATGTCGTGCAAATAAAATTTAGCTTAAACCATACGAAAGTAAAGGAAGAAGAGAGAGAGAGATTTTTGGGACACGCGGTTGGTATTATAAGACGCCGATGAGAAATTGGCCGTGAAACGACGAAGTCAATGACTTCGTGGCTTGGTTTAATTGACTCGACGACGGGATCTTTTCACGGCTTCGGAAATCAAGGTCATCGCGGAGACGCGATCGAAGTGCGCGTCGCATGCGTGCGTTCGCGCATTCGTGGACGTTTCTCGCTTCTCCCGGTCTTCTTATTCCCTTTTCTCTTCCTGATTTGTTAATTAATTGTTTCAGTGTCTCGAATTTTTGTAGAATCTTGATAAAAAATGCCAAGTAGCTTGATATAGCTATTCTTTTAAACTGTATTAATCCGCAAACGGGGATCCATCGGTCCACTGTTGTATTATAAAGCTTTTATTATATAAGTGAAATATAGAATATGATTTGATATTTTTGTTTGTTTTTACGATGTAAATTACTTCTTTTTTAACCGACTTCGAAAAAGGAGGAGTTTACTTCATTCGACGATGTTGCTTTTTTATTCTTTTCTAACTATTTTTTATATGTGAGTCCAAAGAACCTTTACATTATGTTTTCTTGTGATCGTTTGAGAGTTAAATGGTTACAATAAAGTCACGCATCGACAAAAACCAAGCATGCAGTTTTAGATACTAGACAGAAGAAGCTTCGAAGGAACTTTCCGAAGGTAAGAAACGAAAGATAGAAACCGAGCAGCCACCTTCGTGGAATCGTTTCTCCTAGGGAAATCCCACGGTGTTCTTGTCTAATTTAACGAAGAACGATTCTCCCGAAAGATCCGAGCGAAAGTTTGGAAATATTAATGGGGCCTATTATAATCTATTAAAATATACAACGTTACGACCTAAATATTAATAAAGAAATTGAACCCTCCAGGATGTACGACACGCATATTTTTAACTTTAGCACCATTTTAACATATAATGCAACGCGGAAATTGCTATCGACTATGTATACCAATCTATGGCAACGGTTCATCGTGCATTGCTAGAAAGTATATTCTGACCTAGTGACGCATGAGAAATCTCGGAAACCGCTTTGTAGATACTAATAACGGCGATACTTGTGTATGCAAGTTTAGATAGATACATGTCTATGCGGTAATAAACAAAAATGGAACATGCATGCTTTATCTCCTCAAATTGTTGTGACTCAAACTCGTATCCTAAAAAGACCATTACGTAAAGAGTACATCGTCCAATGTATCCATCGCGATGTCACGCGTAATATTTATGATAAATCTTTCAATTAAAATCGTTATAAAAAGAAGAAGGGTAAGAAAAAGGAGCAGGTAAAGGACAAGCGAGATGAATTCTTGGAAATTCCAGGAGCATGTCATGTTTTTTCTCTTTTATCAGAAATCGATAAAAGCTTTTGGATTGCGGAGCGAGGATAAGGCAGAACCGTATCCGTAAGGAGAGGCTTCCCCTTCCTGTGGCGAGACACACCGAGTCGTTATCCTGCGGATGTTGGTATCCTCTGCGCGATAAAGGTCGATTTCCAGACTCTACGTTTTCTTCTTTTCGCTATTTCCCCTACCACCTTGTCCTTCTTTTTCGTCTCTTTAATTTTTTTCACGCTACGACATCAGTCTGGCAGCTCTTCCTTCAACGAAATTAATTAGTCCCACGAACGTGCGTATCGCGACGTAACTGGAGCGATTCAGTTACGAGTAACGAGGGTGCGTTCACGCCCACATATTGAACGTAGTCTAACAACACCAAATATGGTCACTTTGTGCATCGCTTCTCGAGGCTCCCGTTTTTCCTACAAATGCCTATCGTTATATCCCCTCTCGTCCTCCTCGGTACGATAGACATTTCGAATAGAACGTATCTCGTTAATTAGAGTCATTCAAAATTACCGCTGTGCTTCGTATTGCGAGGATGAAAATTAAAACGGATTGATTCTCGATGAAAGGATAACGACCCGTGGAAAAAGAGGAAGCGAGTACAAAAGTATAAAACATTGTTTGATATTCTGCTGCAAAATTTCTAAATTTGTAATTTTTTCCAAATTTGTAATTTTTTTCAAATTCATAAGATCAACCGAACGAATCACGTCCGTTCGGTGTTAAACCAAATATAGAATACGTTTAAGCGTCTTGCCATATTCGAATGCATGTCAGGGTTTCGCGCGAGTCTCGAAGACTGCGTTTCGATTAGGCTTTTTCGCTGTCACGCGACGGTTCTTTTAAAAGGCGAATATAAGGCGAGTCGGACCCAATCTCGATTCCATGCGCAAAAGTAGCAAGTTTGAAACGTCTCTGACAATCTAACTCTCTATCTCTTTCTATCCTATTTCATTTACCTGCCCCACTCTCTACAGTCACGCTCCCTGCCGGTGTACGAACGTGACGCTCGTAAACCGGCGTTTGGTCACGTGGTAGCGCATATAAAATAGATCGGCGACACGTTCGATCGTTAACGAACCTGTTAATACGTTCCCACGAGTAATTTCGTACGAACGTTGCGTTCCACATAGCTCCTGTGGGTGTATATGACCATGTGACATAGTTTATTATAAAACAGATAAGACAAAATAACTGATTTGATAGAAAAAAATAAATAGATAAACGTAGAGCAAAGTGGTAATCACCGTTTGATTTATCTTATTCGTAAGAGTAATGACCTTGTTAGTCAACTATCGATAAAATTTAAATCCACGAATCATTTTTAAGTCATACGTTTCCCTTGGCTGTGAGCCGGTATTTTAACAGTGGCGTAGGCGATGTCCTAACAACGCCGCCTTACGTCTGTCACATTTACGCATGGCTTCCGGTCGGTAACTGAATGGTCGCCGGAGGTCTCACGATCACTGTGAGTCACAATATCGTAGTTAAAACGGTAACGATAGTAGACCCTCGTATTTTTTTTTTTTACTCGATATCACAAAATCGACGAATATTAACCTTTCTCATGAGGGGGAATGAATCACGGATGCATCATCAAAGATTATTTCCGATTAACGATAATGAGTCATTCTTGTATACGGAAGATATATCTGTTATTTTTTTTAAATATTATAACAGCTAAGTCAGCGAAATCTAGAGATTTTATGGAAAAAAAAGGAACGTAGCATTTCTTTTAATCGTGAAGATATGCGTACAGCCATGATGACAGCTCATAATCGTTAAATGAATTTATAGGAGCGTATTCATTCGTCGATGAGAAAATGTTATAATTTTAGTATTGCTATAAAAAATCAGTATACTGTCATCGCTTAATTAAACTTCGTGACATTTGTCACGATTTTTTGACTTGTACTCTACGTTACCGACGACTCATAAGTTACTCAGCTGTTAGAAAAAAATTTTTTTTTAGTGCATGCGTGTAAGCATAGACGAAGTATAAGAATAGACCTGCCATCTTATGGGACTTTGTGTATAATGTACTGAAATACCGATCGTGCGAAAAAACAAATGTTTTTTAACGCCCTCTACAATATGGAGTGGTGAGTTTAAGAATCATATTCAACCCAATAATCGAAGTCGGTAATACCAATATGTAAATGTTCCCCTACTATGTAACCACACATATACGTTCGAGTGTTACAAAGAGTAACGTTTTTTTTTTGTGTATGTCAATATATGTGTAACTAATTTTCTGATGTGTTGAGATACAAGTCATAACAAATTTAGATAAATATTCGGTACATTCTCAAAAGTATGTCGATATACTTTTCGAGAAGGTAGACGAAACATTAGACAATGTGGGAAGAGGGGAGACGAAACGGCAGACAGTGTGGAGAGAAGGGACAAATGTTTAAAAATTGCAAAATAAATTCGAAAATCGAACTCTTCTACAATCTTTAAACGTTTATAGCTCGGAACAACATTAACCTTTTATCTAATTACTATATTTATCATTTATTTACACTGTCGTAGATTTTTAACGCATTATTGGTATGGTAATATGAGGTAACATAAACTACAATGGTAAGGAGCAGGGTGTTGTAACTCAATGCATAAGCATAGGAGCCTTATTTAACGTAGTCCCCGCCGTTTACGCATGCGCATTGTGGAAAATCCTCAACTGGAGGGCAGCACTAACGAACGCAAAGATGCCAACCGTGTTTATTGCTTCTGTTCGTATAGTAACTAGCCCGCCAAAGTCTAGATCCCCGAGAACGAGTGCAGTCCCCGCTAGCCCCTTAAACCTGTTAACCCGTTAGCCTTTTAAACCCGCCAGCCGGCTAATTAGAAGGGGCACATGAGATACATACATGTTAAAAAAGCCGTCTGTTAAATAAATAGTGAGATAGATTCATTCTTCGAAATTATTATTTTTTTATTTTACTTTTAATTATATTTGGGTATCCTATAACCAGATAAATTCGTCAATGGATATTAACTTGCTGAACAGAAGAATGGTTCGTGAGGAAAATGGTTTACATAAAAGAACGGGTTCATTTTAACTACAGCGCGCTACTGCTCGTGCACTATTACGCGATAACTGTTGTCTACTAGTATGTTTAGGTGAAAAAATGACAATAATTTAATTATTAATTACCATCCTATAATTATAGAAAGAAAAAATTAACAAAAAAAGTCTCTTCTTTACGAATATGCAAGTCGCGTTTCGATAGTAAGACCAGTTCGGAAGTTACAACAGTTTAAATCTTAAGATTCATCTCAGCATAAAGTGCAATATAATAATATGTTATTATTTATTTTATGTGTATTTGAATAATATTTAAGTATCGTATTTATTTACAATAAGAATTATTATACATTATAACAAAAGAGCGTCCGATGTATTAAAAGTTATAATTATTCTATGATTCATATTACTTTCCGACTATTTGTAAAAATGTACATATATAAAATTGATATAAATAAACAAAAATAAGATACATTGCAAAAAATACTGGACTTTTTAATTGAAACCATGAATTAACCATCCAATTCCCTTATTTGTTCAACTTCTCGAGTTATTGCCTTTTGACAAAAGCTCCATCAATAGAGAAAGTATCAGGAGAACATGAGCTACAAGGAGGAATTCGGATTTCAAGACCCACCTCTTCAAATAGTATGCTTTCCTGGTAGAAATCCCAGTTTACGGGGAATTTGCCGAATCGCTGAGAATCGAGCAAGTATCATGAGAACGTGAGCAGCAACGAGGTATTCGGATTTCACGTGCCACCTCTTCACATATTATGGTATCCTGTTAGAAATCCCAGTTTACGGGAAAATGTTCCGAAAGCGTTCGTAAGAACATTGGCAGCGCCATCTAGCGGTGGAGAGAAGAGGCGAAATTTCATGCGTTTGCAAGGTGTTCCTTTAAAACACTCTCCTGGTCGCTATAATTAACCGATTCTCATGAACGATACCTTGTTGGAAAGCTAAAAGAACGGGCTACAAAATGGCTATTATAGAATTTTTACAATACCTCACTTTCAGTCTCTAAATCGCACTTAAACTTTTCAAATGTAATTTTTATGATGATACTAACGTTAATAATAAAATTTGTTATAGCTCCCTTATAGCTTGTTCTTCTAGCTTTCCGACGAGCTATTGATCGTAGAAATCGATCAAGAATTGTGATCAGAATTAATTTTTAAAGTAAATCTCTCGAAAGTCGATAAAACAGGGTCTCAATTGCACGCTGGCGCCATCTAGCGGTGGAGACAAGAGGCAAAATTTGATGATTTTTCAGGGGGGTCTTTAACAAATTCTCCTGGTCGCCATAATTAACCGATTCTTATGAACGATACCTTGTTGGGAAGCTAAAAGAACGGGCAACAAAATGGCTATTATAGAATTTTTATAATACCTCACTTTCAGTCTCTAAATCGCACTTAAACTTTTCATATGTAATTTCTATGATGATACTAACGTTAATAATAAAATTTGTTATAGCTATCTTATAGCTTGTTCTTTTAGCTTTCCAACAAGGTATCGTTCATAAGAATCGGTTAATTATTACGACCAGAAAAGTGTTTTAAAGGAACCCCTTGCAAATGCATGAAATTTTGCCTCTTCTCACCACCGCTAGATGGCGCCAGCGTGCAATTAAGACCCTGTTTTACCGACTTTCGAGAGATTTACTTTAAAAATTAATTCTGATCACAATTCTTGATCGATTTCTACGATCAATAGCTCGTCGGAAAGCTAAAAGAACAAGCTATAAGATAGCTATAACAAATTTTATTATTAACGTTAGCATCATCATAGAAATTACATTTGAAAAGTTCAAGTGCGATTTAGAGACTGAAACTGAGGTATTATAAAAATTCTATAATAGCCATTTTGTTGCCCGTTCTTTTAGCTTCCCAACAAGGTATCGTTCATAAGAATCGGTTAATTATGGCGACCAGGAGAATTTGTTAAAGACCCTCCTGAAAAATCATCAAATTTTGCCTCTTGTCTCCACCGCTAGATGGCGCCAGCGTGCAATTGAGACCCTGTTTTATCGACTTTCGAGAGATTTACTTTAAAAATTAATTCTGATCACAATTCTTGATCGATTTCTACGATCAATAGCTCGTTGGAAAGCTAGAAGAACAAGCTATAAGGGAGCTATAACAAATTTTATTATTAACGTTAGTATCATCATAAAAATTTCATTTGAAAAGTTTAAGTGCGATTTAGAGACTGAAAGTGAGGTATTGTAAAAATTCTATAATAGCCATTTTGTAGCCCGTTCTTTTAGCTTTCCAACAAGGTATCGTTCATAAGAATCGGTTAATTATAGCGACCAGGAGAATTTGTTAAAGACCCCCCTGAAAAATCATCAAATTTTGCCTCTTGTCTCCACCGCTAGATGGCGCCAGCGTGCAATTAAGACCCTGTTTTATCGACTTTCGAGAGATTTACTTTAAAAATTAATTCTGATCACAATTCTTGATCGATTTCTACGATCAATAGCTCGTTGGAAAGCTAGAAGAACAAGCTATAAGGGAGCTATAACAAATTTTATTATTAACGTTAGTATCATCATAAAAATTACATTTGAAAAGTTTAAGTGCGATTTAGAGACTGAAAGTGAGGTATTGTAAAAATTCTATAATAGCCATTTTGTAGCCCGTTCTTTTAGCTTTCCAACAAGGTATCGTTCATGAGAATCGGTTAATTATAGCGACCAGGAGAGTGTTTTAAAGGAACACCTTGCAAACGCATGAAATTTCGCCTCTTCTCTCCACCGCTAGATGGCGCTGCCAATGTTCTCACGAACGCTTTCGGAACATTTTCCCGTAAACTGGGATTTCTAACAGGATACCATAATATGTGAAGAGGTGGCACGTGAAATCCGAATACCTCGTTGCTGCTCACGTTCTCATGATACTTGCTCGATTCTCAGCGATTCGGCAAATTCCCCGTAAACTGGGATTTCTACCAGGAAAGCATACTATTTGAAGAGGTGGGGCTTGAAATCCGAATTCCTCCTTGTAGCTCATGTTCTCCTGATACTTTCTCCATTGATGGAGTTTTCGTCAAAAGGCAATAACTCGAGAAGTTGAATAAATAAGGGAATTGGATGGTTTATTCATGGTTTCAATTAAAAATTCCAGTATTTTTTGCAATGTATCTTATTTTTGTTTATTTATATCAATTTTATATATGTACATTTTTACAAATAGTCGGAAAGTAATATAAATCATAGAATAATTATAACTTTTAATACATCGGATGCTCTTTTGTTATAATGTATAATAATTCTTATTGTAAACAAATACGATACTTAAATATTATTCAAATACACATAAAATAAATAATAACATATTATTATATTGCACTTTATGCTGAGATGAATCTTAAGATTTAAACTGTTGTAACTTCCGAACTGGTCTTACTATCGAAACGCGACTTGCATATTCGTAAAGAAGAGACTTTTTTTGTTAATTTTTTCTTTCTATAATTATAGGATGGTAATTAATAATCAAATTATTGTAATTTATTCACCTAAACATACTAGTAGACAACAGTTATCGCGTAATAGTGCACGAGCAGTAGCGCGCTGTAGTTAAAATGAACCCGTTCTTTTATGTAAACCATTTTCCTCACGAACCATTCTTCTGTTCAGCAAGTTAATATCCATTGACGAATTTATCTGGTTATAGGATACCCAAATATAATTAAAAGTAAAATAAAAAAATAATAATTTCGAAGAATGAATCTATCTCACTATTTATTTAACAGACGGCTTTTTTAACATGTATGTATCTCATGTGCCCCTTCTAATTAGCCGGCTGGCGGGTTTAAAAGGCTAACGGGTTAACAGGTTTAAGGGGCTAGCGGGGACTGCACTCGTTCTCGGGGACTACACTTCTACTCGGGGATCTAGACTTTGGCGGGCTAGTTACTATACGAACAGAAGCAATAAACACGGTTGGCATCTTTGCGTTCGTTAGTGCTGCCCTCCAGTTGATTATTTTCCACAATGCGCATGCGTGAACGCCGGGGACTACGTTAAATTGCCAAGGTGGCGGGGGTAAGGAGTTTCCACACCCTGGTAAGGAGGCTTCGAAGCCACCGCACCGTGAGACAAAAATTTACATTGCATGTCAGGTCTATTCTACACCTCGTCTGTGCTCTAAAAGGCGCGCTATTCGAATAGTTTTCTCGAACGGCCGTTAGTCAAGTGGCGCCACTATCGTCGCCACCGTCGCCGCCAGTTTTGAATACGATCAAATTTTTTCTTTCCTCCTCTGCCGATGCTCGATGCGTTCCTCTAAAATTTCTTTTATAACTACGAAAGTTTATAACACTACCACGGTTCGTTCTAGGTGCAAATCGATAATTAACAAACTTTAAAGATTCATATGCGTGAGGAAAATTACGAAGAATCGTTGTAGGAAAAACAAGCTGAGAAATTTTGTAACTTAAAAAGAGAGAGACGGTACGAATGGATCGCGAAGCAGCTGATACGTAAAGATGGCCGGGCTGGATACAAACAAATAGCAGCCACCGTTGCGCTGCTTTCTGCATCAACGACACGATTCGCTGGTAAGAGTGTTCGATAGGACGCTCGTTGTACGTTACGTCGTGTAGTCGATAAATTTTTTTCGGAGTTCTTGTCAACGGAAAACTCTCGGCCGTTCTTTCTCTCGTAGTCAGGAGAGAAAGAGAGGAATATGAAAAAGAGAGAGGGTCGAAGAGAGAGAGTAAGAAAGAGAGAAAGGGACAGAGAGTAACACCTGTCCTGACCTGGTCAATCAGATTTTTTCGTTCCCTACCGTGGTAACGCGCTGACGATACGTTACGAGAAAGATGCATCGTTACGTTTCACAATCGTGCTAGATTAAAATTAGACACGCTTTATATAGATCGGTTTATTCGTGCATTAAATTTCTATTAAATTTTCTATGGTAAGCAAATGGCTTTCTCCATACAGTTTCAATGCTATTTCTTACGTTAAAGGAAATTAAAGAATCGCGATTGTTTCTTTATGATATATCGAATTAATAGAATTTTCTCGTTCATGTATGTTATTTTTGCGTATTCTCGTACTTACGCGTGATGTCATAAAAAATATGAGCTTACACTGGTATAATCATTCTTTGTATAATAGGACTACATCATAGTAATATGAAATAGGATATAAGGTATAATTTTTTTTTCCAGATTCTTCTGCAATGATACTATATCCTAGAAGCAAGTTGACCTCCGAATGGAGACTTATGAAAGAATATTAGTGTTTGTACAGACGACATGTCCATAATCGATGTTGTCTTTGTAGCTTTTTGTAGGAAATATAAATTCATAAAATGTTATCAATGATTCGAGTTAATGCAAAGAAATAACAACTCATAATGTGCAAGCGTGGTAAAAAGCACTGTTACGAGGTAAGCATTCCTTTGAGTTATATTTAATTTTATTTTAACATTTTTTCTTATTCCTTAGGTACAAGTGTTAGGGTGGTTATATTAGCGTCATTGTTTAAAACATGGCTTACGATCCACATAATGTAAAATATCCACCTGAAATACACGACCATCATCCTCAACCAAATATGACAGGATATACATATCCTGCGCACCAGCCGCAGCATGTGCAGCAAACGGATGAAAATAGGAATGAAAATAATTGTGGTAACAAGGAAGCGTGTCCCCAAATTTCGCATCAATCTTCAAGCACACAGACAATTCAAAAAGTAGATGCGGCTACGATGACGGATCCTCTGCAAATAGATTTTAGACTTACTTCTGAATACTTGGCACGTTGCTCTAGTACATTAGGTTTACCATATGTAGCAAAGTATGAGGATAATAGCAATAATTCTACACACAATTGTCAAGAAATTCGGCCAAAGATTGAGTTTGAAGTAGAACCGCAGCACATTAATGGTTAGTATTAGTAGAAATTGTAGATGTTTAATATATTTGAATGTATACGTATAAAACATAAATATTCTTAATTTTAAATTATCGACATCGTTAGCTTCTTTACTTGATATTTTTATTAAAGGTATGCTGGTGTATCATTGTCCCGAATGCGCATATAGATTTGAAGATCGTGTAGCATTGCACGAGCATCTAGAGGAACACCGACAACGGCCTCATATCTGTGATATCTGTGGTGCAAGCTTGAAGCGCAAGGAGCATCTCGATCGGCACAAGCAAGGCCATAATAAAGATAGACCTTATCAATGCAACATGTGCTGTAAAGCGTTTAAACGTAACGAGCATCTCGCACGCCACATGATTATTCATTCGGGCAGCAAAAATCAAATTTGCACGGAGTGTGGTAAAGCCTTCTATAGAAAAGATCATTTAAAAAAGCACTTACAGAGTCATAGTAATAATAGGAATAAAATTTTGAGTGGCTCGCAAAATAACCAAAGTGGTCAAAATACTAATGAAGAAGGACTGAGTAGTTTTGCGATGATGATGAGGCAGGCTGGGCCTCCTCCATTTTCCATTTTACGTACTTAGTTGTAAAACCTTCGTATGGTTTTACATGACTCACGAGCAGAAATCTTTTTTGTAATTTAGGAGAACGAATTTTTCAGGGTTTAACTTTACTAGAAGTTTAATAAATCATTGAACACTGTGGTTAATATTGCAAACGAACAAAAAAAACTTGCGATAACGATTTATCGAGCAGTTCAATGTTATCTCTTAACGTATATCGATACGTTCAAATTCTTTTATGCAACAAAGAAACACTTTTCTTTTTATACTTATATTCTAAATATCTTTTAATTTTATTGGTTTATATTTTCGATTGTAAATATTGAGTTTGCATACGATCATCGATCACTCAGTCAATAATTTAAGTGGAGGTAATATTGCTCAAATTATTCCGCTTCTGCTAAATACTCTTGAGAGCGATGACTGTTATTTATCATTAAAAAATACGTTTTCGTTACTGTTTCAATAACTAATGTGCTAAATGTTGTTAGCTAAGAGTTACTATAAAAAAAAAGGTTATTACTCCTTACAGTAAACAATACGAACATTTATAAACCTTTTGAAACGGAGTAAAATTCGATATTAATATTTTATGACATTTTGCCTACGAGTGTGTCTGTTAATATGTGCATATGAATGAGGGGGCACAAAGGAGAGAGAAAGAGCGAATGTAATACATATTAGATAATTAATTAATTGATAGTTAGTACTTTACATTTACACTGTTCATGTATTAACAAACATACACCAGGAGCCACGTACGTGTGGGCATTCGTATACCATATCGTTATTTTATTATGATTATTATTATTATTATTATTACTGTTACAACCCCCTAATATCACTACTACCGCTACAGTTATTACTGCTTCACTGTCACGCGATTAGTATCAGTATTATTTTAATTTTATTATTATTATTATTATTGTTGTATTGTCCTTTTACGTTATTTATATTTATGGAGAACAATTGACTATGCATAGATTTTTATTGTACAGTAACCCCCCCGAGTTGTGTAACAAATGTAGAAAATTTGGAAAAAAACTAGCATTTCCCTTCACAACAATCAACCCTCAGTGCATTTAACCATCGCAAGACTTTTTTTTCTTTAAAAAATGAATCAATATTTTAGTTTGTTTTTATATGTTCTTTTTTTGTATAGTTTATATCAGAGTAAATACTGCTACATGATATCATTTTTATAAAATAATAACTGTAAATAATATATACATAAGAATAATAAATATTGAAATTTCTTATGAACTTGCACAGTAATTTACAAATTCGATTTAGGTAACTCGGGGGGGATATGAGTTACTGTATTATAAATGTTGGAGTGTACACGCGTGATTGTACGCAGCACACACGCGAAAAGTAAAAAACGATGAGAAGAGAACGTTTTGTTATTGGTTGTAGCAACATGACTTAATAAATCATTATTATATAAAGCCCGGAGATTTTTCTAATTGGTAAAACGAGGCAGAAACAAATAAAGGGAGGATGATAGACGGACGGACGAGTGGTCTGTGAGAATAAAACTTCAAGGATTGCATTTTTTGCAGCTTTTTTTACAATTTTTATATATGTATATGTATTATGTAGGGTATTACATAAAGCAGCACTGGGAAATATCTGAAAAATGTTCACAAACTTTAAACTTCCATCTTCGCAGCCTAAATTCGTCTGTATGTATCTATACCTACATCTTTCTAAACGCTTTTTTTCCTTATTACATAAGTCTTGCCCCTTTTTTTTCCTTTTCTAATTATCCGTTTTTCCCTCTTATGCGTTCCTGAAAAGTTACACGTTTTATGCACTCTATACAAAAATAAAACGCTGAGATCATCAGAGGGATCGCCTAGTTATACACAACTGTTTCTCTTTCTTTCTCTCCCTTTTTTTTTTTATCTTCTTCCACCTCATCTTCATCATCTCTTTAACCTCTCCCTCTTTATCTCACACACGCTCTCATCATCATCATCATCACATATACCATCCGCTCACTCTCTCATTCCACTTTCTCTCCCATTTTCCTTCCGAAATCTCCTTTCGTATGTAGTATGTATTTCTTTACTTTTGATTTATACACGACGACGAAAGAACTGCATGTTTTGTACCCTGGAAGACTGCGGTACAATGTTCAACTTGGGTTTGGGTGGGTTTTTGTTCGGGAGGGGCTTGGAAGGCAAAAAAAAGAAAAAAAAAAAGAAAAAAAGAAAAGATCGGATCTCGAGCGAAAAAGTTTTCTCCTCTGTAGGCTGAGTACAGTCTTCTCACGACTTTGAATATACCACGGTTGTCCACGAAGTCCGCATACTTTTTTTGTAAATATTACATAAGTTAAGAACGTTCCGTCTAGCCTGTTTTGTTGTAGTATCAAGAATAATATCGGCCGTGGTATCGGTATTTTTTTTTTTTTTTGAAGGAAACAAAAATATGAGTCATCTTAACCCTTAGCACTCGGTAGAGGAGCGATTTTTAAACACGATGTCGAGTGCCGCTCGACATTCGCTTGATTCTTGCTCTAGGAGATATCTCTTCGATCCGTAACATAGCGAGTAATATATAATTTCAAATAAAATGATACAGAGTTGAAAATATATCCTCCTAATTGGGGAATAGTCGAGTGTAAAGGGTTAAAACATATTTTCTTCGACGGATATTTTGAAAGATTCATTTGTTCCTTCAAAAGTTTGCCCCTCGTGGACGATCGCGTGGTAAATCGTTCGATCGCACTCTTGACGACCCTTAAATTGTAAGCTTTCACGATTCTCGTCTAGACTATTGGAGAAAAGAAGTGAGTTTTAAATGCTTTGTACTATGTCGAGGAATTTTTTTTTATATACCTTTCCACATTTCCCTTCGATCGTATCTCACTCGTTAGTCGACAACGTTCGGCCCTTTCGCGAAAAACCACTTGATTTAACGCACGTCAAGTGGACAAGCCGAGCAACAAGAAACTAAAACAATTTTTGTTCTTCGACACGACGGAAACGTGGAAAGAACAAGGCTCTTTGGTTCGCGCCAAAAAAGTTTGAGTCGACGCGATAGGAATAAACGCGAGGGTCGCGTAATTAGAGAAGCAAGGAAAAGGACGATGAACTTTTGAAAATAACTGTTTCTTTTTTTTTTTCTTAAATAAATATCTCCACGTATTCCTATCGCCCTTTTTTGCCGTGAACCTGTTTTAGTTCTGCCCGAGTTCGCGCGTTTCTTGTACGAAGGCTTCAATCGAGTTTCACTTTCGGCTCTATCGATCGATTTAGTACGATTAAGAGTTTCGACGTTGCGTAGAAAAATATTGTTCTCATCCGTTACACTCATCCTTCGGAGAAATTCTATTTGATTTACAACATGAACTGTGTGTGTATGTGTGTATCGCGCGAGATGCGCTGTGTGAATTTATTCTTCTTCTTTCATTTTCTTTCATAAGTAGAATTTCTTCTTTCTCTGTTTATCGAGATAGCGGCTATTATTATTACACAGAGGTCTGAGCGACGATCGAAAATATTATTAACTTTGCGACATCTATTATGCTTGCGGAGCACAACAAACGATGCTCTTTATGGAAAAACGACGAACGCCTTTTTTATCTTCCTTCCTTCTTCATCTTTTTTTTTATTAATTTATTTGATCGCGAGAGATAACGCTTCTGTCGTTAAAAAATATAGGAAGACGCTAAATCTCTAATCGACACACGCTGTTACATTAATGTATGCACGACCGAACGAGCCAGAGTAAAGAGCGTATATAAACGTAAATCATTCTTCTCCTTCGTGACCTTTCTTTGTTTTATCTTGAGATCTTCATCGAGTCGGAACGTTATCAAATGATTCTCTTCTTTCCTTTTTTTTTTTAAGTGCATTTCGAAGATATATCAAATTTGTTTACTTTCATTTCTCGATTCGACAAGTCAATTATCATCCATTGCATTTCTCTTTTTTTTTTATCATTCTCGATAGCGCGCGACATGTCGTTTGCAAAACTTCACACGCTTCAAATAATGGCTATAAGAGCGATAAAATAAACGTACCGATATATAGATATATCCAATCGTTTATACGAAGCGATCGAATTAAGTACGATGTGTACTTGAAAATTGAAGATATTCGAATAGCGCTATGTAAAAATACGTTGTTTTCTACTTTGTATCGCGTGAATGATGGTATTAAGTACACGATTTGATCTTGCTTTTTTTTCTTTTTTCTAAACGCTTCCGAAATGAAAAAAAAAAATTCGCTTTCTAACGCGTTACACGCGTTAGAGAAGGAATGACACAACCAACAAAGAAATACGGATGCCAATGCCTTCTTGCTCTATCGTATCTTTCACTGGTACTTGTACGAATTTGTCAATAACAAGATTTCTTTGACGATCATCATCGGTTCTCGATGATTTCATCGTTATCGTTACTAAAAATATTTAACCTTACCGTTTACCGCCATCCCCGACTCTCTGTTTCGCATGATGCGAAAAGGAAAGATGGAGGTGGAGGCATATATACGCGGTGTTCCAAAAAGAGTCACGCACAACGCCATTTCTTTAAATTTCACGATCGAAAAAGTTTAGCAGATACGAAGAAAGTCCAGCGCTATGCGAAGGCACTGGAGAATTGTTTTTCCTTTCATTTTGCGAGAAAGAGAGAGCGAGTGTGCGAGCGAGCAAGGGAGAATGAGAAAAGTCAAAGTTTTAGCTATGGCTTTTCCTCTCCGTTTTTTTTTTTTATAGGAACACCGACTACTTTTATAGACTCGACGAGACGAATAATTTTGTTCTTTCTTCCTTTCTTTAATTAAAAAGTACAAAAAACGTGCGATTCGAAGAATGTGAAAAAATCTTTACTATCGCTTTTGAATAGACCGCCATTATCGATCACGTGACACAACCTTGTCTTTCACGAAATGTCAAATTTTGAAAAACTCGTCTCTGGTCTTTTGTCGGTATAAGTCGTAAAACTATTTCGCTACATATTTTTTCTTCTCTAAAGGGTACAAGTTTTTTTGTTCTCTCTTCAACGAACGTAAAGTAGCTTCGTATTTGACTTGTTTTAAACATGCACGTATTTGGCGCGCGCACAGGCACTCTCTCGCCCTCTCTTTTTCTTCTTTCTTCTATCCTTTCTTTCTTTCCTTCTCTCTTTCTCCATTTCTTGCTCTCACTCTGTCGCACTCTCTCATTCTCTCGCTTTCGCACGCGCACCAATTTTTGCTTTCTCAATTTACGTCATATTTTTTTTTTTCTTGTATACAAACTTACTTGCTAAACGTACCATCTAGGGTGTACTCTCTGTTTTTTTTTTTTTTTTACGATTACAAGTACGTGGCGGTGGAGTATTTTAATACAGCTCATTCTCTTATGCTTTTATAATATAATATTTATATATCTATATATATATCTATATATAAATATAAATATATAGATATATACAACTTTTAGTATATACTATGTATGTCATATTCTTATTATATCATTATACTTGAGGTCTGACGAAACCTGAATTTTCATGTTACTTGCTAAAACGTATCACGCTAGAAACATGATGCGGAAGAGTCAACAACGAGGATCAACCAAAAAAATAATCTCAATTTTTAGATGCTCCAATTGTACGTTGCACTTTTTTAAATGAAACTGAGAGTGAACATAGTAGTCGACATATATAGAATTCCAATGTAGGTGTCGGATACAATTATGAGTAACATTCTTTGAGCGATTATGTAACAAGCTACTAGACTATTGCCTCTATCGGTTAGATAATAGCAATTGGATTAGTTCAATAGCGAATCACTATTGTGTCTCATTGAATGTACTATCATTAGGTATGGAAGTATTCTATAATGAACATATAATACTTAAGAGAAATAGATTACCATAATGTGCGCAACGAATGTATTATCCATAAGTATTCTTGGCATAATGCTATTCAAATTTATCATTGGTTCGCAAGTCTTCTTTCTCATTGTCTTCTCATCTACTAAGAATTCAGCTTGCCCAGTTTGAATAAAATTTAGAAAACTGCCGAATAGGGAGAAGCTCTTTGATCCTGCTATGTCTAATTTTCCAATCTTTTTTCTTTTGCAAAATTCGCATCACATTCCTAACCAGGCATATACGTTACATTTATACAGTACCTAAACATATTCAACACTATTTGTCATCGTACTGACGTTGAATTAATGTTTAAACACGTACAAGATACTCGACGACGAACATAAATGTACGATAGTGCGAATGATCGTAACCGAACGTTTATTGGTATGGCAAGAAAAAACGGCAAGGAGGATTCAAAAAGAATGGCACAATTAATAACACTAAAAAATGAGATAGATAATTGATAACACAAGTTCACTTGGATAACTAGAGCAAGAATTCTCTATCCAAAATGATCACAGTCCACGAGGATTATCTTTACAAGGGGTTCGATATATAAATTAAACAGTTTGTCAACTGCGCTTATTTGAACATAATGAACTGTATACACATATAAAAAGAAAAAACAAAAAACCTAAACATATACTGTACCTTTAAGGACAGACCTTACGAATGTAATCAGTACTCAACGAAGGTTAAACAGATCTAACGAAAAATATCTATAAAAACAATGTAAAAATCATATAAAAACGAAACAAACTCAAAAAGAGTTTGTTCACAAAGGATTTTAGTACGATCTCGATATATCGTAAAATATACATATGTATATATATATAAATATTTACGCACTTATGTATAAAAGTATACATACAAGCACAATTTTGGAACTATCGTAAAATATAAAATACTGTCAACTTTGTATGCAAAATCAAAGAAAACAAATGAAGTATAACTTTTACCTTGCACAGAATATTGCCATACATTATAATTATTGTTTTAATAAATGCTCTTAATAGATAAAAAAATTTTGATTCAAAGTAGTTTTCGCAGAAATATACTTCAAGACTTTATAATAATGAATCCGAATAACATAATCAAAATGTCAGAACATAGAAAAATGTCAAATTCTTCTGACATTGATTCAAAACCGAAAGACATAATTCACTAGACGGTGGGACGAATGGTTTTGCATCTATACTGTCCTTACGATTCTAATGAAGTCATTAAGATTATAGCTTTTTGCACTATTCAACCGAATCAGATAATTATAAAAATCTGATAGATACGCTCGCAAATACAGCATCTCGATTCAGCATAGTTACGAAGAAAAAAAATATAATTCATCGTATTTCTCTCTCCCGCCAAATAGCTTAGTTCCCATATATTAACACCAAGCTTTCACAAAAATATGTTTTGTTTTTCATACATACGGTATGGCAAGACTCTTAAATCAGGCTCCTAATCTATGTTCTCTTACTGAAATTATAGTTTGTATGCACTTCAACCCATACTATCGTGGGAACGTGTCTGTTCTCGATCCTTGCTTCGCATATCACATTTATTCATGCTATAAAATACGATCTAAAGCGAAAACTTTTGAGCAGATCCTGGACACCCTTCCGATCGGTTTTGCGCACAAATATAATGCGCGGATGCAAAAATGTGTATGTCAAGTAGCATCCCTATGAACGAACGAATTCATCATCGTGTAAGAAGGATGCAAGAAGCAGAACATCGTTCGAACCACTCGTAAATGAAACGTACGTAGAAAACTCACTATGTCCGAGCCACGTGAAATCGATGAAATTCTGTCCGCGGGAACAATCGTTTAGCGTCATAATGTTACCTCTTAGTCGAGGCCTTCCCCTGCTCTCAGAAATCTTTTACGTGTCCTAGAAAGCCGAGCTCGTGCGTCTGATAATGGCTGGGTGTAGCAAGCGGAGTAACGTTCGATTGGTGCGCCACATTGACTGCGGCCAAATGATGGTGATGCAATGTATGATGCGAAGTATGAGTATGAAGAATGTTGTTCGGATGGGGAACCTGGAAGTTCCCTGGTGGCGGGGCTCAGGATAGGAGAGGACCTGGATGCCCGCCCGGAAGAACGGACGATGCCGACACGGTTGTCGTCTGCATACTGGATACATTATTCTGCTGTTGATTTTGTTGAGTACCTAAAATGATCGATCGCTATATAAACTAAACCAGACTAGAATAATTTGGTCTTTGTACAAGAACGGAAAAACCTTTTTAAACATTACAAGATCCATCAAGATCCGAACTACGTCTTACCAGCATTTTGACTTAATTCAGCTTTAACTCTCCTGGCGATATGACTCCTAGTATGTTTCCGTAGATGATCTTTTCTATAAAAGCCTTTACCACACTCCGTACACACGTGACGCTTTTCGCCAGAATGTATTACAAAGTGTAGCGTCAACTGTTCTTTTCTCTTGAAAGCTTTCAGGCACACGGTGCAGACGTAAGGTCTTTCAGGGTTATGACTTTGCTTGTGGCGCGTCAAGTGATCCTTTCTCTTCAGGCCTGCTCCACAAATGTCGCAGACAAATCTTCGTTCCATAGTGTGACCCAACAAGTGCTGCTCCAATAATTCTCGCTCAGGATATGCCATATGACACTCTGGACAGCAATAGAGGGTGGAACCATCCAAAGCCGTGGTCAATCTAATTTCTCCTGGTTTGGGGCGTGGTTTCTTCTCCTTCGGCGGCTTCTTCTTCTTCTTTTTCTTATTATTCGGTGACATCATGATATTGGGCGTAGTCGTGGTGGCTACAGCTACCGACGTGGTCTGGGCCATTTCTGATTCCTTCTTTATACTTTCCGCAGAGTACTTGAGGAAATGATGTAAACTAAGCGGCAAAGTACTAGCTGGCAGATGACTAAGATAATCAGCTACGGTGGAGCCAGGCGTCGCCAAGGACTGCCACGTCGCAGGCATGGTAGCAGGTGTTTGGGTGTGGGCGTGCTGTTGATGATGTTGATGCATCGTATAGTCCTGCTGTCCACCATTGGTAGCCGCATCCCCGTTACGTTGCTGCTCCTCCGCCTTCTTATCCTTGCCTTTGTCCTTATCCTGTAGGAGATTGCAAACGTCCTGTTGATTTATAGTCTCGGTCGCTTGCTAAAAATTGGGATTGGCGATGGATTATTAGAGCTCTGAAGACCGTCAAGAAAGCATGTCCATAGATATTCAGAGTCTAACGAAGGGGGTAGAAAGAGAAAGACGAGAGATGTTATACCTGATGATACGAACGTTTCTCTTGCATTCCAGGAGAATTGGAGGGTCTCTGTTGCACCGGCTGAGCTTGGGAATATGGCACATTGGGATAATGGTGGACGTTACTGTTTGGATAATTAGCCTTGTTGTTCATCATCACTTGAGATTGAGGAGTTTGTACGCCGTTGGTCTCGGGACGGTACTTTCCCATAACCGGCACTCCGATCGGAGGCTGGTTGGGAAAATGATTGGCGTAGCGAGCGCCCGCACCGCCGGAGCCGTCGGTTGCGAACTGATGGATACTCGGTATAGTGCCGGGAAAGTGGCCTCCGAACGGCGGGAAATTCATTGCAAACCGTCAATCAGATACCTGAAAGCAAACGAGATAAGAAAATTACATACAAATCCTTACAAAACCTCCAAGATAGAATACTCATTCAATAGCACGAGAGTATCAAGAAAATGATTTTTCAGGCGCGGCCACGAACTGTCGGCGTCGATCGACTCGACTCGATTGAACCACGAGACTCTCCCACTCGAACAGTAGATATTTACTCACAGCAACGACGTCCCTTTCCCCATGTTTCCTCGCCGTCTCTCGTTGATCGAGCACTTTTCTCGGGGAATAGTATACTCCCGTCGAGACGCGAGACGCGAGCCGACGCGAAGTATAACGCGCGTCAGTGACACGCTGTCGAAGTACGGTGCACCGTTGCTCTCGTTGCGAGACTCTCACGAAGGATAATCGTTGTTGTCGTCGTCGTTTTCGTCGTAGTAGCCACCACCGTCGTCGCCGCCGTCTTCGTATTCGGTAAAGTTTAGGAAAACGCGACGGGATGCCACATTTGAGATCGAGGATCCGCCGCACCGGGAAGTGTACGGCTTGGAAGAACGTACTCTCCGGACGGTGGGGAGAAGGGAAAAAAACGAAGAGCCTACTGTGTAGCGGCCGGGATCGTCGCGACGCGGCGACGACGGCGGGGTGGCTTGTCGAAGAGAGAAAGAGCGAGAGAGAGAGAGAGCGGGGGAGTGAGAAAGAGAGAAGGGATGGGGAGAATGATCGTTAGGGGGATGGGCAGGGCGCGCTTCGCGCGCTTGTGTATGCGGAGAGACTCGAAGGAACGCGGAGGAGCGGTAAAGAGGCAGGAGGGTAAGCGAGGAGGACTCGAGCGTGATTAAGCGCGAGAGAGAGAGAGAGTGTGGTCGAGGAAGATGAGGAGGAGGACGAAGAGAACGCGACGACGAGTAGAAGAGTGTGCGAGAGAGAGGAGAGAACGCGTCTTTCCCCCTCCCGGCGCGCGCCCCCAGTCGATACGCGGCGGCCGAATTCGCACGAAATTCAGCAGAAAATGGCCGTGCACGGGACGTTTCCCCGACGCTCCGTGGAGGATCTCCTCGTGCTTATAGGCCTCGATTCGCTTACCATTTATCTCAGCTGGCACCTCGTGCACGCCGCTCGTCGGGTGGAAAAAAATATGATTTTTTTCAGGATCCTACGAAAATCCTTGCAGGTGTACAAAAAAAGGATGCCCAGTGACGATGTAGTGTGCGTGCCGTTGACACCTGTCCCTCAAGTCTCGGTGCCCCCACCCCACCCGTCCGCCCTCTACTGTGCCAGCCTCTTAACTATTTTTTCTCTCTCCCGGCCCTCCTCGCGGCCGCGCCGGCGAAAATACCCGAATCCGTCGGGGTTTTAACTTCGAATCGCTCCCGGCGACCTGCCATTACGTTGCGCCTCTCCTCGCGCCATCCCCCCTCGTCGCGCCGCTTATGCACCGACGTAGCTGGATCGACGATGGAGGATGGTGGAGAAGAGACCCACCGAAACGACAAGGGGGGGGGAGGTTACCGCGCGAAAGCGCTTCGAATCGCTCCTCTTCGATTATCGACTCCTGCACGGGAGACAATCATCTTTACGATCGGACACCACTTTATTGAGACAAAAAATCGAAACTAGCAAACTTTCGGCTATATTTTAAACGTTTAATGCATCTTTTTTGTTTTTTTGTTTTTTTAGGAAAATTCGTTTAGCTTCCGGAATATGTTTTTCCGATGGACACGTTGTTATCGATTTCGTTTGAATCTCGTGTTCGGCGGTGGTTAACGAGCAATTTGATCTTTTGTATTAAATGTATGTTTTATTTTAGCTTTCTCCTCCAATATTTATGTAAGTAACAATGAAAATGACTTATAGACTATCCATATTGGCTATGATAATAATAATAATAATAATAATAATAATAGCTATGACATAATAATAAAATAATAATTATATTTCTTGTACAGCTATACCCACTGCCTGTAATGTTATACTTACAATAAAGAGATTTTTTTTTTATACATACACTCTTACTCAACAACTTTCCGAGTCATTCGTGATCGATCAATCTAAATGATTAGTTTTTAACAACATCTTGTCGTACTTTCACCATACAAGTTACAACAGCACTGGAGGTTCTGCTTCTAAATACGATCAACACAGAGAAGAGGATTCCAGAATCTCCGTATAAAAATTGTACACTTGGTTCTTTTAAAAAAAGCAAAGCAAATATGGTAAAAAGATTTGTGGTAAAATTGGGATTATGAAATAATTGCGGAATGTAGATACCGTCTTTTTGATACATATCTCTATGTAAATGCACTCACAGGCTGTAGAAATAAATTAGAACGTAGAGCTATCGACTATTAAGTAGTCAAATAATAATATACTTTGTAAGAATGGCAAGTGACATATGTATGCGTGTACGGATCTGCAAAGTATTTCGCACAAATATAACGTCTACATGCAATTATCTCATAACCATTTCTATTGATTCATACGATACGACGACTGACGTCAATATACTGGGTGGGTCACACGCTTGTCATTGTAAAAATATACACCGATCCTTGTCATTAATTTATAAATGTGAACGGATGACTACATTTTTGTTTATGCTTTGCAACTCCGATAATGGATCTCTCTCTACGTAATACTAATTAAAGTTGAGGGATTCACCAATACGCTCTGTTACTATGCCTCGGATCGTTTGTAGTAAAGCAAAATAAATAAAACGACTCACTTGATATTTGCACGTCACAGTAATCCTCCTTTTAGGGATGAAAGACTGTTGTATTTACAATGTGTTTTTTTTTTTAATTTTTTTGTTTTCTTCTTTTCTTCATTACCTCGTTTATTCAAGAGAAATAATGTCAGCCCAAAACTCGATTGCCTTCTGTCCTTCGGCGAATCCAGTTCGCGCTTTCAAAAATATATTTTTTTTTTATCTATTTATATGTGTGTGTGTATATATATATATTTATATATATTTATATATAAATTTCTTCATTTATATCTAACGGGCGTCATGGAACTGGATTGGCGACGAAAACATTTTACATTGAGCGAACGAATTCACTCGCATTTTTACACGTACGCTACAACGTGTACGCAAAAAAGAAAATTCGTATGTACGAACTTTGTTCGTCATTTAGCTCGGTGCGCTTTGCAGGATGATTACGAATATAAATTATTCCGGTCGAGTTACGACGCGGTTAAAGGTCCAAGCTGATGTTATTTTTTTACGTAATCACTACTAGGCAACAATGACCATCATCAACCAAATTTCCTGCGTGGTACCAATTAAAGGATTTTAATAGAATTCAATCGGCAAGTACGCCTTGTCTTACACGACCTCTAGCCTGTTGATGATTAAATCTGAAGTACCGCCCGGCTTGACTAGGGGCGGTATGCTGCTGCTAATGCTGCTGTTGTTGGGGTTGTTGCTGTTGCTGTTGCGGTTGCTGCTGTTGCTGCTGTTGTTGCTGCTGTTGCTGTTGCTGCTGTTGTTGTTGCTGCTGCTGTTGTTGCTGTTGTTGCTGCTGTTGCTGTTGCTGCTGTTGTTGCTGCTGTTGCTGCTGCTGCTGCTGATGGTGTAGCATCGCCATCGCGCCCGTTTCGGCAGCCGTGGGTAGCACAACGGTAGACTGTTCGCTGACCGAAATTTGATGTATCTGCGCTTGCGAGCCTTGTCCCACTTGTATCTGAATTTGTTGAAGTTCCGGTACAGAGGGCTGTTGCTGCAATTGCTCAGTTTGTTGTTGCTGCGTCTGTTCGACTTGTTGTTGATTCTGCGAAGGATCGGTCGTGTTCAAAGGATCTTCTTTAGCACGTTTGGCGAGATGCGATCGCGCGTGCTTCCGCAGGTGATCCTTTCGGTAGAACGCCTTTCCACATTCGGTACAAACCTCGGTCTTCTGCCCGGAGTGTATGACAAAGTGGAGATTAAGGTGCTCTTTTCGTTTGAAACCTTTCATGCAAACGGAGCAAATGAATGGTCTGTCAGGATTATGACCGAGTTTGTGTCGTTCTAAATGCTCTTTGCGCTTCAAGCCAGCACCACAGATATCGCAGATAAACCTCCTCTCAATTTTATGACCGATAAGATGTTGCTCTAAAAGTTCTTTCTCCGGGTAAGCCATATTACATTGAGGACAACAAAAGAGAGTGGTACCGTCGAGAGCGGTAACTATGCTCACTTGTCCCGGTTTTGGCTTTTTCGGTTTCGGAGGTTTTTTCTTATATTTCTTTTTTCTCTTAGGCTTCGTTCCGGGTTCTTGCTCTTCGACAACATCGGGAATGATCGTCTCACCTCCCGGTACTGTGATCTGTACAGTTTGCTCTCCAGGTGTCATGCTTCCAGAAGCATCTAAACCATCGGCGCCCAAAGGACTCGATTCTATGGTAGCTTCTCTCTTTATCGTTTCCGCTGAGAACTTAAGGAAGTGCTGCAAACCAAGAGGCAAAGTACTAGCGGGCAATCTCGACAGATAGTCCGCGACGGTGGAACCCGGGGTTGCCAAACTTTGCCAACCCGCAGGCATCGAAGTAATGAACTCCTCGTTACTTTGATTTCCTTGATTTTTGACACTTCCCCTTTTTATAAGGGCTACCGGCGTCGTGCCTTCCTTCACATCCTCTTTCGATTCTTCCATTCCCTCTCTCAAGATCAAGTCTTGCGGTATTTGTGCTACCACGGTCAATCCTTCGGGCGCTCCTGGAAGTTGCACAGTCTGCTGGATCGTTTGCTGCGACGTAGTAGTTACCGCCACCGATGTACTCTGCGTCGTTTGATCCGATCTATAAAGAAATCAAAAGAAAAATAATGTTAATACCAGATATAAACGCGATTGGAAACGATAAAACAAACATTCACGAGTCTAAACGTTCTTGTTCTTACGTTTGCGTCGTCGCCACGGTATTTTGTGGCTGAACTTGAATTTGGACACCATCCGTTCCCTGTTGACTATACGCAACGGTGAGAACTGTCGCTGCACCTTGAGGAAAGTTTCCCAAGGAAATTGGTGCCAAATGATATTTGGGTTGATCTCCGCTGTTTCCACTTTGGGAGACGCTGGGATTAACCACCTGAATCTGAACGGTTTGCTGTTGTTGCGTGCCATCTTTGCCAGGTACGGTGATCGGCAGAGTTATGATCTGCTGCTGTTGATTATTTCCTCCTTGAGCAACGGCGAAACCGTTAGGGTCGACTGGTCTCAAATAATGAACACCTCCCTCTCCGCCAGACAAAACACCAACAACCTGGCCACCGGTGGTCAGGTTTTGTGCAAATTTGGCCGTCGCAAACTGATGAACCGTGCCTGTAGGCAACGAGCCCGTTGTGAAGCCGGGAAATGGCGTGAAATTCATCTTCCACAGCTATTAAATCTGAAAAATACAAGATAATATATTACTAGAGGAAAAACGTAGTGAAAATAGATTTTCTCATTTACATATACGTTGACGCGATACGTTACGCGGCAATCACGGGAATCGAAGGTACTAGAACGGTCCACGTATATCGATTTAATACCGGGTGTTGTAAACTTTTATAGCATACAATAAAATTTATAGCATAACGGTATCGATTCGGACTCTATTCTCTCTCTTGGGTGTCTACCATAAATCAGTCCCTAGATTTTTAATCCCTGCAACGAAGATACTTCTACAAATGCCCTGCCCCCCCCCCTCCCAAGGATTGACACTTATCGATTGTATATAACTAATCTTAACCACTCCTAATTGATTTCTTAGAGAAACGAATAAGTCAATTGTCTCCAAGTGGTCATGACATCGAAAGACCTAGCATCGATTACTTTCGATTTCTTTCCTACTCTTTTCTCTACGCGTCCTCATCCTTTGAAAGGCTTCAAGATCAAGGTTGCTACGAGTAAACGACATTGCCTCCTCCACGAACGGTCGCCTTTGCACGTTCGCACTCGAGCCAATACTCGAGAAACGTAAACCCTTCCTCCTGCAGCAACCTAGAGTACATCCCACTCTTTCTCTCTCTCCAACATCATTGGGAAGCGTGTCTCGGAGCAACGTGTTACGGATCGCGTAAACGGTAGTGAGTGAAAGTGGGAGAAGGAGAGTCAAAAGGCGACTCTCATCGCCGTCGTGTTCTTCTCTCACGCGGAGGTGGCAGTGCCGTTGGCGGTAGAGTCGCTCGTCGTTGACGGGGGTGGGGCAAGGGAAACCCCCACTTCACCCCCTCCACCACCACGAAAGGGATCCGGGAGCAGGGAGGATGGTCGCCGAAGTGGCCCAGGATTACACCCCACTCCACCTCCCGTTGCAAGCATGGGGTAAGGGGTAGGAGCAGCGGTAGAAAGAGGGTAGGGGGGAAGGCATAGGTGGGAAAACGGGATCCCACCGCGAAATAGAGCCCCGATCTTTCGCTCCCACCCCTCTAGCAGCCTCCTCCGCCGATCTTCCTCCTTCCTACCCGTTATCATCTCTTTCTTTCTGGTCTCTCTCTTTCTGTCTCTCTCTCGGACTCGTTCATTCTCTGGCACTCTCCCTCTCTCCATTCGCGCTTCTTTCTCTCCCCTTCTTGCGCCAACTCGGCCACACCGTGGAGAGCGGTAACACGGGCCGTCGTGCGGAAGAACACGAGGAGAGAAAGAAGGATACATGTGCCAAAGAGGAGAGACATGCTAGAGAGCGAGAGTAGGAGAGAGGACAGAGAGAGAGAGAATCAGAGAGAACCAAAGAGAGGAAAAGAGAAAGAGAGAGAGAGAGAGATTACGAAAGGGTAGGGGCACGCGCCAAGAAAGAAGGGAGACAAGCCGCGACACTACCGGAAACTCCCAGGGGAGGGGAACGCGAAATATCGGGGGAAAGAGAGGGAGAGAGGGAGCAGAGTAGTAGACACCACGGTAGACGAAGTGGGACACGACGGCGACGTTTGCCCTTGTTTCGGAACGCATACGGAGGGAAGGAAGGCAAGGCAGCGGAAGAGAGCAGCCTGGCCTAGAGGGAGAGATAGAAATAGAGGTTAGGTTTGTTACCCGTGCCGCCGCCGTTGCCGCCGCCGTGCGCCGCCAAGAAGGGTGTCGCGCGTCGAGCAGCAGCCCGTCGTGGACACGGACGAGAGCACGTCTCTTTACTCTCGCACAAGATTATTATTATTCCCTTCGCGATAATCTAGACGAAGATGAGGACAAGACCTCAAAGAGGAAAGCCTCTTACGGGTACACCACGCGTATAACACGCGCTTTTTCGACGGCGGCCGTTTCGCTTTTTCGTCGTCGGCGAAACGGCGAGTGCGACTGACCGCTCGGCCGAGGCCGTCGGTCTCCTTTGCAAGACGCGCATGTCGTAATGGCGTCGATTCTCTTAAGGCTCGCTGCGCCTGCCTCTCTCTCTCGCTCGCGCGCGCTCGAGGAGCACGCGCGCGCACGTACGTAACTACGCACGACGAACCTTTCGCGAAGATACGATTAGAAAATTCAGGCGAAAATTTCGCTTTTACCTTAACGCGCATAGCTTCTTTTACGTGGACTTTTCCCCCACCCACCCTGTCTTCCTTCCACGTTGAACTATTTCTCTCTTCTCTCTCTCTCTCTCCCTCTCTCTTACGTAACGTTTCCGAACGCGTACGCGTATAGCAACGTCGCTCGGCTCGATTCGGGGCGACGTTCGGCGGATGGAACGGCACGGCGCACCGTCCTCCATCGCTTTCCACTCGTCGTAACGTCCATTCGATGAAAGGCAACGTTGTGATTGTCGCATATTTATGCGTAAAAGATGTTGCGCGTAGGCGAGGGAGCATAGAGTCGAGAGGTTGGACCTTGAAACGACGAAAAGGAAAAGCGGTAAAGGCACAATGGCGCATAATCTTAATAAAGCGACGACGTGGCCGGAGATGAGCGAATCGTGACGTAGCAAACACGCGCGGCTAGACCAATCGGACGGTCGGAAAGACGGAAATCGAACGCGTCGACATGATGCCTCGCTCGACCGCCATGACACGAAAGGTACTGCGTTGTTGAACGCGACGTAGACCCGACGACGGCTTTATTCTCTCTCTCAACGAATGCAACCGTTCTCTTTCTCTCCCTTTTGCTCTAATAGCGTTCCTCTCCTCTTTCTCGAACGTGGCTGGCTTCTCCCGCGACGGTACGCGGGTGTCCACCACCTCCATCGTCTCTTCCTCTCCTCTTCCTCTCTCTCTCTCCCTTTTCCGTGTCGTTCTTTCGCGATCGGAGAGGAATGCGCTCGTTGCTACTACGTGGTGGTAGAGGGAGGGAGATGAAGAGAGAGAGAGGGAGGAAGTAGGAAGATGCTCGGGCGAGAAGACTCGCTCGAGGAAACACCGATATATACCTCGTATAATATACTAAGAAAGAAGAAAAAGATGTAGGACCGAATGGTATGGGTAGTAGGTAAAGCAAGAGGAGATGAGGTTAGCGAGGCAAGTCTCGAGGCAGGGAAGGAAAGGCAGGGCAGGGCAGGCACGAGTCAGGCAGGCAGGCAGGCAGCCAGGGCTATGCCAACGGAGAGGAGCACGGGCAGGGCTGTTGTTTACACCCCCACCTCGTTGGGTTAGAGGCAGCGAGATGCCACGGAGGGGCCTCCGAGACCTCGGCGGGCACCCACCACCACGCAATTTCCAACCCCACCAGCCTCTCAACCACTGTCCGCACCTCCGACCAACCCCACCAAAGCCTGCCCGAGCCAAGCCGTCAGCCACGACGAGGGCCCCGCGACGATTTTAGTGTCTTGGGGTGGGTGCTCTCCGTGGGCCACCGTTTCGCGGTTTCTCTCTTAAACCGTGGCACGCCTTTCTCGACGTGGATCGTCGGACGAAAGGAGCGTCTTGCGAGCGAGGGAGTGAACAAACGGAGGATCGAACGAACGAGTGAGTAAGCGAGTTAGTATGTGTGTGTGAGAGAGAGTGAGTGAGACATAGAGAGGTAGAGAAAAAGAAAGCGTGTAAGAAAAATCGAGCGAGATGGAAAGAGAGGTCGCCCTACGGAGAAAAGCAAACGAAGTTTCTTCTTCCTTCCGTTCCACACCTCGTCCTACTTACTCACCCGAAGGAATACCAGAAAACGTCTTCGGATTCTTCTCTCTTCCCAAACAGCTCCGTTTTTCTCTCTTTCTTGTGCTTCTCCGTACGGTGCACCACCGTCTGCCGTTCCCGTGCTGGCACGAGTCTCTCTCGAGACCGTTCAAGCCAGCCAGCAAGCAAACGACCCGACCAACCGACCGTACGTCCGTCCGTCCGTCCGTCCACACGTCTCAACCGTTCCGTTTCTCTCTCTTGTTGTGTGTTCTCGATCTATCTCCTCCTCACAGTGTAAAACGCAACGGCGACGTGGACTTTCTCATTTCTACGCTGCGCTCGGTTGCCCGCCGTAGCTAGTAGCGCGTCGTTTTGTCGTTGTCGTCGCGCTCTTACTATTACTACTACAACACTACACTACTACTACCACCGTCGCCGCCACCGTCGTCGTCGCCACCGTTGCTGCTCCTCCTGCTGCTGCTGTTTGCTCCGATGCTAGTGGTGGTGCTGGTGCTGCTGCTCACGGTGCACACGTCATAACGCGAAACGCGCGACCGGACGAGCGCTACTCGACTCGATTGTGCCCATTTCGGACGATTTCGCGGAGAAAATTCGCAGCGTGAGAGTACAACCGACAAAGAGATACGAGTTTTGGTCATGGACGATCGCCCTCGGACAAATTTTATTACACACGTATAAAGTGCGATATATATATATATATATGTATTATGTTTCTATCGGTTTTTTCTTTATGGACAACCTCGTTGCCACGTTCCAAAGACGTGGTTAAGTTATAGTACCTGACACGCACAAGAGTTTCCGGCTTTTACGACGACGAGTGCTGCCCGATCGTGCACGTTCGACTCTCTCTCTCTCCCCCGGTCGGTAGGTAAGGAGCGCGACTCGCTCTGCCCGTCCAACGGGAGAAATGAATTCGAGTTAACGGTACATGGCCGCTCGAACACGAGTGGGCAACACACAACACGCGCGTTCGACTTACGGCGTGACGCGTCGCCTCGGCGCGTCGTTGCACCGCGCCAATCCGATCGCAAGAACCTCGTTTTTCTCTTCCTTGATCCTCTTCCTTTTGTTCCTCTTTGTCGACAAGCTTGATTTTTTTTTAACCTTTTTTCTTTCTTTCCTACGTAATTTCCGTCTGTTTTTTTTTTTTTTCAAGTTCGAGCACACTTCCTTCTCGTATACTATTTCGAATAGGATAGTGTAATTAATTCACCGAACGACGACGGTATTCGCGGCGACCTCCAACGAAATCTATGTACGCGCGCAAGAACGAACGAAGGCGCGCGCGCGCGCGCCCTCTTCGACAGAGTCCGTAATCAGTTTTGTGGGTTAGATCGACGCGTCGATCATTTTTTTTCTCTCTCGATTTTTTTTTTCTTTCTTCTTCTAGTACATCGACCTTTTTTTCCTTCTATTCGTTTTCTATCTCTTTTTAGGTTATCCGTTGTCTTTTTTTTCTTTATATTACTAACTCGTTCTCTCTCTCTCTCGGATCGTGTCTTTTATTTATGATTTGGGTTTACTTCAAAACGATAATTATTGGTCGAGTAGGCAATAAAACGCGCGCCTTCGTTTAACTTTTCTTCGGGAGGGGTATGATATTAACTATGGCGGCAGTTACGCGCGCGCGCGCTCACGTACTTGTAGTGCCTATTTCTCCCCCTCTCTTTCTGTGCAAAAGAGGAAAAAAAAAATTGCCACGCGCGTGCCGTTTGAGCGACTTGGGATTATTCGAGGGCAATGCCGTCACGATGTTTCCTACGTCTTCATTCGTTGTTAGAGTAGCGTTCTCTTTCCCGTAAGTGGTAACGTCCGTAGGGGAAGACGCGACGAATGATCGACTCACGTTCCACTCTTTTTAGTACGTATCGCCATGCGATATTGAGAAACAAATGTACTGAGCGTGCGCGCGCTCGTTTCTATGCCATATCGAGAGGTTAGGTTAGAAAGTTCCATTGTTCGTGGCTCTTTACGTTTTACCTCTTGTAGAGCGCGCTCTTGTCGCATCGGATTACCGATCTTGTTTAACGTTCCACGGAATGGCGGGATTTTTAAAACTGTTGATTAAGAGTTGGCATTTTTTAAAAATTCTCGGTGTATTTTTATGTTGCAGAGCTTCTGTCATTGTGGAAGGTACACACCAATGGTAAGGTATTCGAATTAATTTGGTGATTTAATCGTTTTTAAGAAAATAAATATTCTGATTTGATTGTATGTATCTCGTTTTATTTCCATTGCTCCTGACCTTTGTAGATCGCAATCTATATGAATTTAATATTACGTACACCTCTCGTAGTCATTATTATTGGCTTATGCGATTACAGAAAGTATAAATAACGATAAATCACACGACTCGTTCAAACATAGAGTATAATTTAGAATAATTTTCACAAGATATTTTGAGAAAAAGAGCAAATAAATATTATATAGAACGAACAAATACATTATCCTCTTTTCATTCTAGTTCATAGGATATGAATAGGAGTATATATCCTTCTTCGTAATGACGCAAATGTTTAAATATGATTAATAAACTCGTTTGTTTTTATGTACCATTACTTTGGAGATAAATATTAAGATAGGCGACACCGTTTACATTTTTAGAAATACGGTATAACTTAAATAATAGTAATTTGTGAAAAATGAATCCTAATAATGGCAAAGTTAAAGACTTTACAAAATATTCCAAAGGAATGATGAAGTTGCGAGTAAAAAATGTCTAAAAAATATTTAAAAGTAAGCCGTCATCAATACATATCAGATCTGTGCATACGTTCCATGTATAAGGAAAACAATAATTTATTGCTTTCGTAGTAGAACGGATTTTCTGTTGCATCTAGATCGGGCCTATATTCGGTGGTGCAGCTACTTTGGCTAGATCCGCAAGTGTCGTGCGGCGATGGGCCTTGAGAAGGTTCTGAATAATTTGGAGAAGGCATAAAATTGGAAACTCCCCAATCGGATTCCATACTTTTGGCTGCACCCTCTTGAAGGCCAGAGAATCCATTGATATGAAGATTATTGATCCTTTTACTCAGTGGCATGAACTCGCTAGATTCTTCTTCTAAATTACGTCCACGTTTCCTGAATGACAATGACATCGATAAGAAACGATAATAAGACAATCTAAAATATGTTGACAGGTTATGTTACGTCGTTATAATATCATGTAAACAAAGCCTGACCTGTTACTCCGTGTCATGTTCGGTCGATCTGGTCTCTCGACCAATAATTATTAAAAGTTATGATCTAATTTGATTCATCATATATGAAGCAAATTAATTGACCTTCGTTGTATCTTACACTTTTTTTTCAATAACTTCTTACAATTCACACCGAAATATAACGTTGTCATTGAGCTATTCCGACTCATGCATGCACACGCAACTTCTCTATCGCATTCAACTATCTTCTTACGAACGACTTCTTTTATTGGTGTTGGGTGCAAAAAAGTTATCTGACTGCAAGTACAGCGCCCTAATAAGCAAAAGTAATGCCCTTCTGTAGATACGATCCTGAGCGTTCGATGCACTCGATCGAACCGTCATCTAGCGGAAGAGTGCTTGAATTATTGTGTCTTCGTTCAAGGTCTTCGATGCACTGAGTATAATAAGAGAGGAAACTTCGTGTAATAACGATGAAGAATGCGGGTTGTAAAATATATTTTTATTTTCGTGAAAAACCGATAACGCAAAGATAAATTTTTTAATGTCGATCAATTGATAACTTTAATCTAAACTTGGGAAATTGTAAGTTTTTCATGTAATGCTTAAATTCTGAAAAAATTTGTTAAACCCGTTGTTGTTTCCATTGAATTGGTGTTCCGTCCTTCACACTGTGTGCAATGTGTTAGCATTTTCATCTCGTAATAGCTCAACGCGGCAAACATTAGCGTCTGAGATAAAACAACGACAGTTTTCGATGCTTCCCAACGTGAATATGTAGTGCTAGTGCTGCGAAGGCCCACAACGATGAGCTTCTCTAGCGATGAAGTCAACTTTTTGGTCTACCGATATCTTCAAGAATCCGGTATGGCTATAAGAGTGTTTGCTAACCTCTTACGCGACACAGCGAACGCTGATACTGATTACTTTTTTATGATACATCTTTTTATCGAGCCACTCGACGAACCTATTTCCTTATTGTAGGTTTCCAACATTCTGCGTACACTTTTGGTATAGAGTCACATATATCGCAGAGTAATATAAATGGAGCTCTAGTACCCCCAGCCGCTCTTCTGTCTATTCTACAAAAAGGATTACAGTATACCGAGGCAGAAATTTCTATAGGCGAAGATGGAACAGAACAGAGAATGGTCGAATCTTTATCTCTCATCGACGCGGTTATGCCTGAGGTAGTCGCGTCTAGACAAAATCAAATCAACCAACAGAAACAGCAGATGAAGACGGAGGTCCAGGACACGAACGGAGAGGAAGGTTGTATTGTTGTTTACTTTGCAAATATGTATATATCTATAATATACGTACCTGATACACCCTGGTCTATAAAAGTATTGCAATTTTTTAGACCTCCTCATCATAATCAGGTAGATTAAAGGACCGCTTTAGTTCATTAGATATTTTGGTAGAATACATTTTTGCTAAAACATCCTGCTTTTCTATATAAAAATATGTTTGTTCCGTGTAGAGACAAGGTATTTTTCTGTCCTTGAAATTCAAGCTGAGTTAGCAAAATATATTGTTCAAACAATGCCAAGTATCTATAAACTAGGAGCATACAAATGTTTCACTTTTTTTATTTATATAAAGTTAAGTAACAAAGGAAATTTTTAAACATCTATTCAAACCTATTTATAGTCGTTACTTCGAACGACGGAGTGGGAGCAAGCGATAGGGGTGGTGACAGAAATGAGATGGAAGTGGATGAACAACAGCAAGGGGCAGGAACAGGAGCTAATGCTAGCGCCGTTGAGATACCAGCTAGTAAAGCAACAAAATTACGTGGACACGAATCTGAAGTCTTCATATGTGCTTGGAATCCTACCACCGATCTTTTGGCCTCCGGTTCCGGAGATAGTACCGCACGGATATGGGACATGTCTGATAATTCCCAAGCTCCAAATCAATTAGTTCTTCGTCATTGTATTCAGAAAGGCGGCACAGAAGTACCTAGTAATAAAGATGTCACTTCGTTGGACTGGAAGGTATACAGATTCGAATCTTTCCGTTTGTCTAAATCAGTGATATATACTTTGAAAACAACTTGTATTCCAATTTCTAGTGCGATGGCACATTGTTAGCGACTGGCAGTTACGATGGATATGCACGCATTTGGACAACGGATGGCAGGTTGGCTTCCACTCTGGGTCAGCACAAAGGTCCAATTTTCGCATTGAAATGGAACAAACGTGGCAATTACATTCTAAGCGCGGGTGTTGACAAAACAACGATCATTTGGGATGCCGAAAGTGGACAATGTACTCAACAATTTAGTTTTCATTGCGCACCAGCATTAGACGTTGACTGGCAAACTAATACATCGTTCGCCAGTTGTTCCACGGATCAATGCATTCACGTATGCAAACTGAATGTAGATAAACCTATAAAAAGCTTCCAAGGCCACACGGTACGTTGATATTAACGTCATTGTTTTAATGTTTCATTTCGCTTACTCATATTTTTTAATTAAATTTTAGAACGAAGTTAATGCAATAAAATGGGATCCCCAAGGAAATCTACTAGCTAGTTGTTCGGACGATATGAGTTTGAAGATATGGTCTATGAAGCAGGATACATGGGTACACGATCTTCAAGCCCATAGTAAAGAAATTTATACTATCAAGTGGTCTCCGACCGGACCAGGGACCCACAATCCAAATATGAATTTAACGCTAGCTAGTGCTTCGTTTGACTCGACCGTGAGACTGTGGGACGTAGAACGAGGAGCATGTATACACACGCTTACGAAACATACAGAACCAGTGTATAGTGTAGCGTTTAGTCCAGACGGCAAGTTTCTTGCCAGTGGAAGTTTCGATAAATGTGTTCATATTTGGTCTACTCAAGTAAGTAACGACAAGTTTATCTATATTTTCTCTCGAACGATCTACAGATTACTATAACTGTAACTTATTATTCTTCGCAGAGTGGGCAATTAGTTCACAGTTACAAAGGAACGGGGGGAATATTCGAAGTATGTTGGAACAGTAGAGGTGACAAAGTTGGTGCTTCGGCATCGGATGGCAGCGTATTTGTTCTTGATCTTCGTAAACTGTGATCACGAACATAGTTTATATTTTTATTGAGTATTCACAATTTCGTTACGTCTCTACGTTACCTTCTCTGTATTCCACTTTATATCCACGTCTCTTCTGTCGTCGATCATTTTAACGCAAGGAACGAAACCATCGGAATTCTACCGAGAAGCGATTTTAAGAAAGAGTATTATTTATAAAGGTAGAACGTTTGAAAAAGGACTTTAATGGTAAAAATTAAAACATCAATCGATCAGATTTACGAATGATTCCGCTACGAACACACAATGACCGTCTTTCATCAAAAGATTTCGTTGAAAGAATCCATAAACAAAAGAAACTATGTATATTAATCATATTTGCAAAGACACACACTCTGTACAGCAAAAGCAATTTAACAGTTTATATTTACAGAGAATAAAAAGAAAGGTCTACCGTTCGTCGCAAGTGAAGCGAGTGAACGATATGTCGTAAAAGCTGTAAGGACAGTAATAATCATTATAACGACATCGTTAATTAAGAAAAAAAAAAAAAAAAGGAAACAAGAAGAAATAAACTTTTATAAGGAACGGTACGCTGGCATTTTTTCTTCGTCCAACCAACAAAGAATATAACGTTTTACTCGCTCGTTATACATTAAATAAAATTTATTATATCACGTTTAATCGCACATCGTACAACTTAAGTTTTATTCAGTCTGCTGACAAATTAGATCCTTAGGAACGTGTAAGATAGAGAAGATACTTAACGTAATGCAAATAACAATATCTGATTCTCAAAAATAAATAAATTAATCGGGATATAGTACAAAAGGGTTCGAACGTATTGAAGTCTATCGCTAAATTATTCAATCAAGAAATATATATATACATATTATATATCACACGTTCGTATCTCTATGATGACTCTGCATGTGGTGTACAATGTATATATAAACATGCACATATACTCATGCACACGCACTCGTACGTGTGTGTGTGGTACCTGTCATTATATACATATACATATTATAAATGCGGATCTTCCGTGTTACTTGGTAAAATCAATACATTATAATTGCAGATAAGATCGTCGACGAGAATAACAGACGTAACATTGCAGTTTCTAACTCTTTGTAACACCAATGTATACAGACATTACCGAAAGCGTTAAAATACGCGCGTAACTTCGACTTCGTACCTTGGTCTTGACAAAGGAATTCCTTACTTTAAAAAATTATATATATAATATTATCTTTAAATACTAAACTAAATACTTCGGAGGAAAGAAGAGAAAAAAAAAATAGAAGAAAACGATTATTAAATGTCATACAGCGAGTGTAAACTATGCAAAGTGGATATACATCTTTTTATTATTGTTATCATCATCATCATTTTTCTCCTCAGCTCCCGTCTTCAAACTATTCTCGCCGTTATGAGGATCGAATAATCGGCTAGCATTCGATGTATTACCGAGGCATAAGGTTTTACACGATTACTTTTAACTCGCTAGTTAGGTACACGCTGAAGTTTGCTCTCTTATCGTCATCGCTAGTTAAATATTTCGCTACGATCTAAATAGAATAAATATCTCTCTGATCTTTTCTTGTTTTTTGTTTGCTTTTTTTTTTTTTACTTCTTTCTCCGAGCAGCAGCTATTCAAAACAAGTCGAAATCATTTCTCACGCATGCTTCTTTGTCTTCTTTAGGCGAACATACGCATAATTCGATCGTTTCTTATGTTTTAACGTGAGTTATTACCTCGGGGAATAAAAATATAAAGGGGGCTCTTAGAGATTTACGATAGAGAGAAGTCGGATTTTTTTAACTTAAAGGTGAGCTTACGAAGCTAGAATAAATAAATAGAAGGTGTACAGTGTTAATAATAAATAAATAATGGACCTCGGTATCGTGAAGGACGATCGCGATGACGAGAGTGACAATTAGTTTCTATCTTCGATGATTAAAGGTAGGTACTTTGATTACGACGCTGGGGGCAAGGTGAGCCTACTTAAATAAAACCAAGTTATTTTATCATTTTCCAGTCGAAAACAATAATGGCGCTTATAGTAAATTTCCCCGAACGATGCGTAATAAGAACTAATACAATAGGGAAACATCACAACGTATAATACTGTTTCGTTTTGGCGGGACAAACGATTCGAGTTTAACCCTCCTCGAAAATTGACGTTCAATGACTATTGCGCCTGTTGGATACCTGGGATATATAAAATACCTTTTAAACGGGAATTTTCTTTAGCATTGGTCATCCCGTTGACCACGATATAATAGCTGCTTATTAGAACCTGAGAAACGAAACTGAGAAATCGGTAGAAAGCTCTATAAGAATTCCATACAGGAAAAGGGGGAAAATGGGGCTCATAAAATCTGGGAAAGCGAGGCTGCCAAATCCGGATTCAATAGTCCTCTTCTTCGGTTGGGCCGCACGTGGTTACAATAAGAGGAGTTCGTTGCTCTCTACCTGTAAAGGATAATAACCGTGTTTTCTTCATTTTCCAAAGTATGACGTTTGTTGAGACGATAAGATGTAATAAAGATCTTTCATTGTATATCTACAGAGTGACGAGGATTATCTAAAATAACTTGTTAGATATAAGGAAATCAAGTTTGATAACGTAATTTAATTTATTTCAATCTTGATACTCCCGATTAATCCTGAGTTATTTTAGATAATAGTAATCATTGATTTTAACAAATTCTCAGGGACTTTGCAAATTTGTGGATTATTAATAGGTTTAAATATTTTACTGATCGAAACCACTGATTTGTTAGAATCGCTCGTTTTGTATACTAATAAGGGGGTTGATCACTTTTTGTTGTTTGTCATTCGAGATTGATTTAATTTCTTTAAATTTATGAACGTTTCTGATTCGAAGGATTACAAAAGATTGTAGCGTAACTTAAAAAAAGTAATACAGTAATAAAGTCTACCTTGTAAAATTAGGCTAGTCAATTATTATAATATCCTACAGTGGCTTTAACAAAACACTGGTCGTAGTCAGTAAAACAGTAAAATCTGATAATTAGACTGCGGATCTTTATGCAAATACATATTTTTCTTAATGCGTATGTTTTTCAAATTTTACATGTAAGACAAACCATTGAATATGTCACATGTATCCTTTGTATTTTACATATTTTTATTCAGTTATCAGCTCTACTTGCAATATTTGACGAATCATGAATTATAATTCATATGAATTTGCATAAACATCCGCAGTCTACTGATAATCCTTTTCAATATCTCTAATACGTCTACGTCTTCATAAAATATTTTTTAACAATGACTTAACAAATAAAAACTAAACCAAAGACACTAACCCTGCGTTCTCGATCATTGTGAGGTTCTCGTAGAAGCGGCCCACTCTCATCGAGCCAACCCAAGATCCTTTCCGAGTTCCGAGGACGAGAAGACGAATCGTAATTATCGTAAACTGGTGCCGATCTTTTGCCAATCGTCTCGAGAAATCGTCTGTTGGCGTCGATTTGTCGTTGATCCTGCAACGCCTTTCTACGTGCCAATTCCAAAAGGACCCTTTGTCTTAGAACATCCAAAGAATTGACGATCGATAGGGACCCGACTCTCTTCGTTCTGACGATCGTCGATCCAGGATCGTTGCTTGTATCGTACATCTCCTTCTGCAAGCACAGATACAGACGTTACAAAGATCGATTTGAACTACGCGCGCTCGTTTCTCGCACGAGAAGAAAAAGCCCTTCTTCCTCTCAATCTCGATAATGGCTTGCCTTTATGCGACCTTTCTCGTTCGAAGAGCATCCCCTTTTCACGCAGCTAGTATGCCATCGACCAGTCGTCGTGCCGACGTACTTTCTCACATCCCTCATTCTTTTTACGAGCACTTTATTTTTACTCGTCAAAAAGAATGGAAATGAGGAGAAATTTCAAAGAATTACCGATCGTTGAGAATTCTTTTCTATAGATAATACCAACAGCTCTCTCTCTCTTTGGCTTTTCTTCGTAAAAGAATCGAACTTCACCGTGAACAGCTCTTCTGTTTCCGTATACAGGGTGGCCCACGTCACTTGTACACTTCGAATAACTTTTGAAGTATACGCTGTATGCAAAAATGTTGTATATAAAAATTCCATTCGTAATAAAAATACATACACTAGATAACGTGTCCCTTCAAATCATACAACTTTTGTATATAATATTTTTTCATTCCAAGCATATTTTTCAAGTTATTCGAAGTGTGGGAGTTACGTGGACCACCCTGTATATCTGTATCTATTCGATTTATATCTCAAGGGATTCAATTTATGTCAAAGGATTTCTTGGAATTGCGTTACGTTTATCCGTGGCCGGTGATAAAATTCTCTGCGAGTCGAATCGATCTTTACTTCCTCGAAAAGATGGTAGACCAGCGAAAGGATTGCAAGCTGATTTTGTGTACTTATGGCTTTTTTGTTTTAATTGAATTTTTTTTCTTTTTTTCAAGAGCAAAGTATGTTCGTAGACACGAGATGTTTATGACTGACAGCGTCGTCGTCCGTTGTCCCATCGTTTTATACCTACATATCGCCATTTTTACGCGACGAGCACTATGGAACGCGGTAAAAAATGTCACGGAATGTAATTTCAAAGAAGGCGCGCGTGGATGTCTTTTGAGAGTCGGCCGAGCTTTAAATTTCATTCAAGCTTTTCACTCGTTCTTCGCATGGACGCGACGAAGCGTTAAAGTTCGAGTAAAACGCGAGACAAAGAAAATGTTTAGAATCGTAACATTTCTAAATTCCAGTACGATCTCTTCGCCATTTTGTCAACTAAAAAGAAATTTTATCCGATCTTTAGTATACTTTTTATAAACTAAAACGTCTAAATTCGGTATCATAAATTTCAAGAGCTTTGAGATTAGCTATTTTATCGGCAATGTTTGCAGAGAAATTGGCCGTTTAATTTGAAAGTGATATAAGTCCAAATTTTGAAACAAAAAAGGTTTTAATAATATTTATGGTTGTAATCTGATTTGAAAATCTGATTTTTTTATAAAAATGGATTTCACTGTTAAAATAAACGGTTCAAGTATCTTTCAAAATCTGATTAGACATTTTTCGTGATAGAATAATACCTACTTTGATAGATAAATATACATGTAGGTATTTACTGATTTACGACCGTGCCAATATGAGAGAAGAGATACGTCAAGTATCCGTTTTTACTTTATATATGTCTTTTGCCTATATTGGAGCCATTATGTGCATAGTCTGCTACTACTGTGTGGAAAGTGAGAGAGGAGCCCGCGTACGCTTGTCGATCGGTCGTCCGTTAACAATTCACGATGTAAACCTCGACGGACCAGCTATCGCCAAAGCGAATACAAGAATATATATGAATATATACGAACATGAATGGACTTTGCATTGTCGACGTTCAACACGTGGGTGGCCATTATTTAATATTACCACAGTAGCAGGGCTCGATTCATCTTGTTCCTCTTATCGATGTTACTTTAGTAGTTTCTCAATTATTTTCGAGTCGAATACAAGACTTTATAACATTTTATATACTTAATAATTTTATTTTCAGGAGTTAAATTTTGTAAAATGGTAAAGGTATTTTACTAAAGAATACTTTCAAAATTTATTTCATGCAAACTTCAACACCCGTTCATACCCTTAGGGGTTGATAAATCAAGATAAAAAGTATTTTAAATCTCATTTCGGGTCATCAATTATTAATATGCTAAGTTTCATCCAAATTTGCTGACAACAAATTTTGAAAATGATTTTTTCCTAATTAACTTGTTTGAAGTTTTATTATTATCTATAGATTTCTTTTCACCTCACCTCTAATTCTGGCATTCGCTGATCGACAAGCCAAAGAACTTCAGGAAAATCCACATCTTCCCTCGGAAGATGCGCTGCCGGTGCGCATTGTGTCATAGTGATCAATGCTGAAGTCATCAGAATATTTAGTAAGATCATCTTCGTCTGCTCACAGAATTAATCCGCTTTGATCTGAAAAAAGTAAAGAAAAGGGGACATAAATAAGAAAACAATCTAAAGAATTTCGTTCATTTGTTTGTTTTTCTAATTCTCCTTTTCTCTCTTTGCGCCATGGGAAATTGCAAAATGTTAGATTTTAAACAAAAAGGAATTATCTTCCCAGGTGACTTTTTCTGGAACAGATTAAATTACACCCGTCCGTTCCTTCTTATTTTTAGGATTCTTTTTGTAACACCATACAATTACCTTGTAGCGATGCAACCACCTTGATTAGATAATTGATACTACGTATTTGTCACTCTACTTATTTAATTACCGTCGATCCTCCTTTTTCCGAGTCACCGCCCTTTCTTTGCCCGAATTCGTAATTAGTAAGAGAATTAACAATGCGAGAAGGTTTCGTGATTAAACGGCAGAATTCTCGGAGAGAAGATACAAAATAAATAAAGAACCGAATAAAGCTTCGTTTATTTATCCTTTTCTTGCCAAAGAATAATTATATTTTCCACAGGGGTGGTTTAAAAGCGATAGTTAAACTCCGACGCTCGTCGAAAACTTAATTACGCGATCGATGAATGACTCTTTCTCTCTCTCTCTCTAAAGGAGAATCGAGAACGTTATTCTCACGATTAATTTTTGAAAGAACAAGAAGATGTTCTTCCTTCGTTACGACCAGACATAATCGGACAATCGATAGTCCATTATCGAGGAAAGAGTTTCCCCGTGCGAAGCAAATGAAACGTAACGATCGAAGTGTTGGATCAAGTCCCTTTTAGCTTATCGAACAAACCTTTCCTTTTCTTTTATCCCTTTTACAATTGTCCTTCCACATAGTGTCACTAATCGACGCGTTCCATACGAATGGTTTCGCAAGCAAATCTTCTAACCTTATCTAAACGAGCTCTGTGAACGCTACAGGATGGGGTAAAAGTAACTCCACGACTTGGTTTATTTATAATTTTCAAACGAGGGAAAATTTAAATTAATTTTTATAAAATAATTAAAAAAAAACTCTTGACCAATTAAAGACAAATATTTTATAAGAAATTAAACAAGTATCAATTAAAATGTCCAAAAGAATGATGAAATATTCTGTAGAGGTTCACGTAATTTTAGAAAAATGAAAAAGAAAGACTTTACATTATATGAAGAAAAAACAATCCTTCGTTTCTTTGGAAAATTATAAACAAACCCAATAGGAAAATTACTTTTGCCTCATCCTGTATATATCTGCGTTTATAAATCATCGAGTATAGAAAGAGAGAGAGAGAGAATATTAGCGATATCTCCCACGGCTCGTTCATTGCATTTTTATAATCATTCGAATAGCCTGATGTTAAATTGAATCGAAGCCTTCATGAACCAGTCTCTCGTATGATTAAGATAACACTATTGTTTACTTACTTCTTCCTACATGTCCCTGGATTGAGATCCTGGAGGAAACTAACGAGCCCGAGCGAATGCCTTCAGCCCAAATATAACAAGTGAAAGTAAAGACAAATCGATGCAATTCTCGTGTCGTATTACGAGAAGACGATAAGAGAATTGAAGAATCAGCATCGTCGTGGTTGGTAGGGAAGAGTCATCGCGTGAACGACACCGTGCAAAGATATATCAGTGATTGCAAATGTGCGCTTGGATTTTCATAATACCGATCGCATTCGTTCCCTTTTGAAATACGCTATTGAAATTCCGCGCTTGAAATATAAAAGAGATAGATAACGGCCGCTATTTCCAGATAGATAAAGTTTAAAAAATGATAGATATATCAGTCTGTCCGTGACCATGAACAAATTTGATTTCTTTTTTTTTTTATAGAGTTAATACGATAAAAATGATAATTTATGACATGCACTATTTTGATTAGATTTCAACTTAGTCACTCAACTAGGATAGTGGCGTTGTTTTAATTGTTTTATAATACAACTTTGAAAATAAACGCGATTAGAAACGATACGAATTACTGTTTATAAGTATGTGGACACTTTCCTTATTTTTATAACTTTTTTATAATTGTATCAAATGATTTGAGTTTTTTCAAGATGATAGAAGGATTAGGATATCGTGTTTTCGTTGTTTGGAAAAATTGAAATTTTCAAAATTACAAAAAAATTAGAAAAAGTCATTTGTTTTAACTTTTTAATCTGACTTTATAATGAATTAAAAAAAATACGTTTTATAGATTCACATTGATCTGAGCTACAAAGGCTTAAATGTTGCAGAATAAGGTAGAAAATGGTCGATTTTTTTGAAACAACGAAAATAAGACATATAGGAAACTAATCTTTCTTGCAAAAACTTAAATCGTTTGGTTCAATTATAAAAAAGTTATAAGAATAATAAAAAAACGGTAGTGTACATACGAACGTATATCGGTTTCGATTATCTCGAAAGTGTAACGCGAACGGTGATAATTAAACGAAATTCGTTCTGTATGCAAATTCAGCTTCTTCTTACGAGAATACGAGAAAGAGAGAACGAGAATTTTTTTTTCTCACCGGCTTTCCGAAAGTGTGCGTCGATTAAAGCGCCAAACGACTTCGGGATTCTCACGGATTATGGAAATTAACTCGAACCGATTATTATACATACCTAGACTTCAATTCAGTCGGGATTATTCCGCCGATTTTCATTTTCGTTTGCTCTCTCTCTCTCGTTGAAAATCGTGACATCCTGACCCACCATAATTATAACACTTTCAAATATCATTGCCTTTATAAATCTCATCTCAAAGAGTACAAATAGCTAAATACTTACACGAGGTATGCGTTTGCTCTTGAAAAAAAAAAATTTTATTAAATTCTTTTTTCTTTTCAACAAACAGTGTCCCGGGACAGTGAACAGCTATGTAAATCCAGTGGATTTCATTTTCTAAATTGTCTGAGAAATCGTGGTCTATTTTTTGAGGAACCATCTGCCTACCTACTGAAAGAGCAAGCGATAAGACAGTTACGGGAAGATAACTACATATTGCACTACCGGAAATTTATTCTCCCGCGCATGAACGGAAAGGGTTAACCTCATACGTGAAATTGCTGTTAACACCGTTCGAAGCGTGCGATTTAAAGGGACACGATCGAACGATACACGTGAAAAGTTTTTCAATCGTTTATTTTGTTCATAAAATTTTAAGTTTATTAACTCGACAAATTTCTAGCAATGTTTAGCATACTACACGAATAATAGAGAAGCTTTAAAGATTCGACGTGAGATTCTTATTAACAAGACTTCATTTTTTCATTTTTATCGCCCTAAAGCGGATGTAACGCAGAGGTACGATCCATAAACCCCGATTGACACTTTATAAACGACGACATTCTATTAAAATGCTGATTAATATTGACGTATGATTCGTAAGCGAATGATCGATCGTTCGCCGAGCCTACGCGTGGTCGACGCACCAGTAGATTAATCGACGCCGAGCCAGACGACGTTTGTATCTCGATGCAACCACGAATTTATGCTTGTCGTCGAGTTGACATTTTGCATCTTCCTTCTTTCTTGATTGAAATTTTTCCTCGTATGCATAATTAAAGATCGGGATGAATAGACAGATTAAAACTGTTCGAACGATGAATCGATGTGTCTATTACGTTAACACGATTGATTAAAATAATTTTCTAGGTAGTTAAAAGTGATCGTGGATCGTAGCTCGATTATATCTGTCAATGATAAAAATGACTTTTAGTTTATACCGCAAATGGCACAGGGAACATATTAAAATAGATCTCAAAAGGCAAGGAAATTATCTAATCGCTTTCAAACGAATCTAAATTATCGCTGCTCGATAATTTCGCAAAAATCTTTAAACGGGCTTCTCTTTAAGCCCTATCTCGATGTATCAATATTAGCCGATACTTGTTCGCGTTAACCTCGATAAATTTTCAGCGATGTTACCGCGATAAAGATCGATGGGGTTCCATCATCGAACTCGTTCGTCTAAGAGCGGAGGACGCTAACGTGGCAAATGAGAGAGGGAAAGGGTAAGAGGGACAATGCTTGGAACATCTTCTCTTCTTTTCCTTTCTCCCTCTGAATTTCACGATTCCCCTACGGAATTCAATGATATCGGCAAACAAGCTCGCTGACGCGGAATAATTTCTTTAGGCTCCTTATACTATTCTTTCTTGTATATATACATGTATATATACTATATATATATATCTATATAACAATAAGATACATTTTCAGAAGACGCGTAGACTCATCCTCCCACCACTACACCTGGAGGGGTGAATTTCTTCTACGATAACGAACGCTACTCTTTTTCGCCTATACGAACAACGAGGACAACATCATTAGATATATTTTCCTCAGGGTATCTGTCCATGCATGAAAAAGTATTAGCTTTCTTATAGTCTCTTAATTTTGAGAACAATAAAGAAATTGAAAAAAAAAATCTAGAACTTAAAAGACTGATTCGTTAAGGTGAGTGGAAAAAAATTTGTCACGAGTTCTTAACGTCGATGGGAAGTACATCGTACGATACAAATGTCAGATAAAAAATCATGTAAAATAAAATCACGTTCGTCGATGGTGGTAATACGTACACTCGCGCGTAGATGGTTGAGAATGACGCCAACACGCGATAGAAAGCGGCTACTCGTTACGATCGTTCGATTCACACACACCGTGGGTGAGAAGTACCAACGCGAAGTCACGCTTTCCGGCGTATCTGACTTCGGATCGGAAGGCGACACACCATTTCCGAACTTATTCGTCGCGCATAGATCGCTGTTTGTGTAACACTCGTCGCCAGAGAGAGCTTGAATGCTTTCCCGATAAAACGATTTCTCGATAGGACTCCCTCAGCTTCGTCGATGTGTAATGCATGCGCGCGTGCACCCATGGATAGATAAAAACAGAACGATGTACTATTATGAGAAGAAAAGAAGAGAGAGAAGAAAAAATGTACAAGAAGAAATTTGAGAAAAGAATAAAACGAAGACCGATGTCACTATAGGGTGGGGTACTCGATCATCAGGGATACTTGATCATTTTTCTTTATCTTTGAAATGTAGCAAGTTTTCTTCAAAGCATTCAGATTTACGGGTATGTATAGTAAGTTTGGCACCACCGTACCAGTTTATTATTTAAAAACTACATTAGTGTCGTGTTATTTTAAGTGAAAGTGTTGATAATAAAAATTAAGTCTTTCAATTTAAAACAGTGATCAAGTATCCCACCTTTCCCCTACTTTCATTGATTTTAAATTTTTGTAGAAATTTGAACGTTATATCGAGTGTTCGAGTGAAAAAGAGAGAAGGGAAGTTGATTTTTGTTTTAACTTTTGTAGAGTGCGTGCGTTATCGCGTGTAAAAGAGAGAAAGAGAGAAAGAAGAAAATGAAGTTCCGACTAGCATTTACGTTCGTTCGCGTTTCCCGCGCTTTACGAGCGACGCTATAAATTCGGGACTCCTTTGATCGTGCATTTCGACGAGAATAAGCGGCCAACGTGGGTGAGAAGCTTTATAAAAGTTAAGATTTGTGAGAAAAGGGACCCTCGCCATTTTTCTCTCCCTTTTCTAAAAGTACTACTTGAAAATCGGACGAAAACGACGAATTTACATGCGCGCATAAGGACGAGTCGTCGAGCGGCTCAATGTACCGTAGCCCTTTAGAAAAATGGCAGTGTTATTCAAATTCAAAGAGAGCACGGTATAGAACGCGGGCACTTGTTGAATCGCCACCGTTCGGAATAACGCCGTTCTGCTTCTTGATGTTATCAAATCGTTGATCTTGAGCCTGTATTTCAGTTATCCTATAAATAAATATTTCAAGCGTTTTGCCTTTCTTCACGGCTTCGTGCTCAATGAGGCTGTTTTAATACTGAAATTATTAAAAATAGACTATAAACGTGCATGGGTCTTTACTCTCTCAAGAGCTAAGGAACGAATGAAGGAAACGAAACATTCTTGCGCTTGGCTACCCTCTCTTTGACTACCTTTAGGACTTGTCCTCAATGCATATACCGTTGTTTGTAATTGTCTATTGTCAAAAACAAGTTTAGGTGTATCTATTAAAAAGATTTTTAATTCTGACAAAATAAAGAGTTAACCCTCTATGGACTCGAGTGATTTTTAAGTCACATACACGCATATCTGTATTTTCTAAATTTTATTTGATTTTAGCAGCGAAACTTGATAGATTTCCATTTGTAAAGTGTGGTACATCTATGTGCAAATATATACCATAGAAATAGGTATCCATCATTGTAATTTTGAAGTTCTAACATCTTTTGCTTATACTAATATATCTAACGAATTGGAAATTAATTGTGAGTACATATCAAAAGTTTAATTTCACATTATATCATTGTTTTCTAGCCATGAAAAAAATTTGGCTTATAGAGGGTTAAGTAATAAGACATAATTTATTTTTCTTTTCTAATTAAATTTCTCTGTGTCCTTAATTGTTACTCATGTATTCGATTATTAATTGATATTTAAAGAAATTAAATGTTTAACCGTTACTCGCAGAAGTCGATTTGACTCGGATCTAACCTCAGGATTTAATTTCGGCGCGCTGCTTTACGCCCTCTCCCGTCGTATTTCCTCGTTCGACGCGCGTGACTGGATTTCATTTGACGAGCGGGTGATATATCGCGTAACATTAAGCAACGGATGGCTTTACTCTCGTTATCCTTTCACCTTTCTTTGTTTTTCCACCTCCTACAAATTTTACTTCTACCCTGTATACTTAGATGAATTCGACAAAAAAATTGTTTCCTCGCTCACGCATTTATTTCTTAAAATTATCAACACTCAAAATTGTCCTTATATTCATTACACTTGAAAAAATCAGGCGTAAATAGGATAAAAAATAGGATAAAATATTCGGAGCGTGAAGCGCCACTTTTCTCCTCATAATTTCGAAAAAAGAGAAAGAGTCCAGTAAAAAGTGCGCCCGCGTGCAGATGCGATATTTTTTAACACGTTCGCAGCGTGGTAAAAAAGAGAGGAAAAAGATTAAAAAAAGAGAAGAAGTGCGATAACCGGATAAGGGTGGATATTTCCTACGATACTCTCTTTTAATCGCGTCGCTGGTTCGAACGTTTTTAAAAAAGTAGGTCACTCGCGTAGCATCGCGTTAGAGTCTCGACATCCACCCTTCCTCGATGCTGTTACGCTTCTTCCGAAATCATCGAGATGCTGTCGCTGCTACCGTCGCCACTACTGCCACTATACCAGCGTAAAAGTGAACGAAGAAAGAGTAACGAGCTACTCTTATACCGATCTATCTCGCGTTATCTTCTTGCCACTCGCCGTGGTATAAGGAAGAAAGGAGGAGTATGCAAAGTGAAGGCGTTACGTTAGATGAATAGAAATCAAATCTTCGAAGTATAAAAAGGAAGAATAAGAATTTAATATCTAGTACTTTTAGCTTGAACATTATCTCTTTTACTAGGAAAAACATCGGATCATTAATATGTCTTATAAATTTTTTTGGTACCACGTAAACGAATGAATCGACTTTGACTAATTGAATACGTACTGATAAAAAAATGAACAAAAAGATACACTTTTTTATATCACAAAATCACAAATTTTTTACAAACCCCCAGCTATCAGACATATCCATATCAAAAAAAGGTAACACGATTCCCTTCGAAAAGAAATCAAACATACGATTTTATGCAAGACCTTTTTTCTCTTCTTCTTTTATATGTATTACCATTACGTGATTCAATCCCTAATGATACTAACGTGACGCAAAGCATGCCAATACCCTACTACGTATATAAAATGCATGCAGCATTTCAAACTCGCTCGTGAATTCATCTCGCGATACACGGATGTTGCAGTGTAACGCCTGGCTATACGCGAGAACATCGTTTCAGTGTTATACTTTGGAATACATATTTCATAAAAAAAGTGAAATACCAAAGTACAATACCAATGGAGAGGCTCTCGTTGGACCGAGGATATACAATGATCCGAATTTCCAGCTTATCAGCCGAGCTCGCAAAAGCAATTTTTTCGCTTCGCCCGTTCGAAGGTGCGCGCGATAGCCCGCGTTTTATTTCTCACGCGGTTTTGTGACGTGGATATTCCGGTAACATTTAACGCACGAATAGGCAAGTTTAAAAGTTTATCAGATAATACGTATACATAGATTCGCTCGGATAGAATGCGAATTATCGGGCTCTTCGATTTCACGTTCCACGCCTTCGGATTTATCCGATTGGTCATATTATATTATAATTAATAATCATGCAAATGACATTTGCTGTACGTGCTCGCCTATGTGAGCATATTAATCGGACAAAAAATCCACGTGTAACGGTCCCGCAATGACGCGTAATGAATATTCTCGTTCGCCTTATACGACGAGAACGTTTTGTTGGAAATGGTATCCACCCGGCCGAGGGAATTCGAGTTTTCGGTGAATATCGCGCGTTTGTTAAAGGATTCCTCCTCCACGCGTAATGGTCGATGCTTTTGACAGTTATTGCCGTGGTTAAACGTTGTCCCTGCGATAAACGTGCCGTTCGAAGACGGGATTATTATTATTATTATTAAGTACCTAGGTATGTATATATAGATGCATATTCGCTTGGGTTTTAAACGGTGTGGAATTCGATGAAAATTCATTCTCCTTACCTCGTTATAGCGCTTTCATTAATTTATAAGACTCTTTGTTTAACTCATTTGCATCATAAGGAAATATGAATAATGAGGCTGTTATCGTGAAATTTTTAAAAAAATTATATTTGAGTCGAAAAATTACTAGAAGAAAGGACTTCATATTTGAATGGTCTAATTTCTTTTTTGCTATAATCAGAATTACTATTTTAGATTCTAATAACATCTTCAATTCTTATCTGGGTTGGTTTTTATAATTAAAGTAAGCAGAGCAGCATACGAACTAATTCAAAAAGCGTTAACGTCAAATATCATGTGATAAGGCATAACAAAATTGAGCGTATATAGGGTGGCCCATTTATATGTAGTCACCTAAATATTTGGAGAAAAAAATAACATTTGCGAAGAATACAGTTTGTGACATCATTTATATCTCATGTCATCACAAATAAAAGAGATATTTAGGTGACTACATTAAAGTGGACCACCCTGTATATACGTTAATGATACAAATGGGTTAATAGATAGAAAGGAAGATTGGAATATACGTAGCTCGTCGTTTTCTAGATAGAAATTTATTCCAAACATTTTTTTTCTCTTAGACGTAAATTTCGAGATTCTTTCGTTCGACCAATGTAGTATATCGATGAGACTGTATCTCTGTGTATGTACATTGATGAAGCTTACAACGATGGTACCGTTGAAAATCTAACGTTGGAGGAGCCACGCACGGATGAGCACTTTTCAAAGAGATAAGGAAACGCGCCGTCAACAGGTCCGTTCTTTACGAGCGCCGTTCGATTCCTTTGAGCGACGAACGAGCCTTCATCGAATCGTTCGACGTTCTATATTCATCGTCTTATAACAAAATCGAACGAAATCGTGTTCTTATGGATGGATAATCGAACTTGAAGGGATATTTGCGATACTCCTTACGTATACCCTTTTTTTTTTTACCTTCGAAAATAAATACGAGAAGATAGATTCATCAAGTCTTCACTTGTGAATTAGTCACTCACGATTTTTATATATAACCAAGATTGTATTTTCACAATTTTTATCTTATGAAATGTTCTTTATATTGGCGATTATTAATGTTGAAGTGTGCAGTTAGTAATGTGTGCTATTTCTACCGCTAGATTATATAGATACATAAATACTCTTCATGGTATAATAAAAAAAATCACGTTTCTCCTTTCTTTTTCAAGTTTTCCTATTTTTTTTTCGTCGAACTTTTCGAAAAGAAAAAAAAAGGTTTCGGCTATTTCCCGATCCCTTTATCCCAATTTTCACGGGATCGTAACACGTGCGCGTAAAGTGACGAGCGCGTACGAGATATGGCATCAGAAATGGACCCGTTAGGTTTGGAAGGTTGTATATTTCCTTTTTGAACCGTTCAAGAAGCGAACTTCTCGTATATGATAAATTTTCTATTGGGTGACTGCTGGAAGAAATCGACGTTTTACTTTTACCGAGAGTGCTGACCTTTTTTTTTACTAACTCGATTTTGTACTTGGTATCCATACTAGTAGAGTCATTACTCTCGTACGATCGAACGTCTTTTATTGAATTTTTCGCACGTCCGTTACGTATAAATTAATTATACCATGACATTTATACACGTGACGTTAATTGAAGGAAATTTTGGCGGGAAAATCGTTAGTAAAATAATGCCGATAATACTATACTACCTATAACGACAAAAGTATTAACTGATGGGAAATTCGAAAAGTCATTACGAGTATCTTTTTCCACATGCACGCAGTTAATTTATACTTGGGAAAAAAAAGTGAACTCGCGTTTCAGTCGTTGGACTCACGTAGCTACGTTCTTCTAGTTTCTTTCCTTCAAAGGAATTTCCTTCGTTAACGAGAAGAAGCGAGCTGTGGTCTGCCGGTAGGTCGGTCAGATTTGCGGACGTTTCGCCGCTATCTTTTCACATTTTCTCGAAACGAGCGATAAACCTTTATCTCGGCGCTTAGAACGAGCAAGAAGCGCGTGTTCTACCTGCGAGGAGAAGAGAATTTTCTTTTGGTATGTCAGGAAGGACTCGTGTTTATGTTACCAACCCATATTCCTAGGATTTCGTACGGTCGTGTTGCGCTATGCTAATTCCTTCACGATGCAATCGCTATGCGGAAGATCGTCACGATGTTTTCTACAACCTCGAATTCCATTCTAATCTAAAGCGAAATCTAGCCAGTGGCCTCACGTTCCCTCGGTCAAACTTACTCGCGATTCGATCGTTACCGTTTCGTGCAACTCATTTTTCACGGAAGCGTTGAGTTTTCAAGATTTTCGATAGAAAATCATTTAGAATTTTTTAAAAAGGAAAACACATTATTTTTTTCAAATCATTTAGAATTTTTCAAAAAGGGAAACATGTTTTTGTTTCAAATCATTTAGAATTTTTCAAAAAGGAAAACACATTATTTTTTTCAAATCATTTAGAATTTTTCAAAAAGGGAAACACGTTTTTGTTTCAAATCATTTAGAATTTTTCCAAAAGGAAAACACGTTATTTTTTTCCTTACAAAGTATCGCTAGGTTGAAACGCAGGTCTTACCTGCTTCGAGTTAAGATTTCTTTTACTTCTTGCCTATAGGTCCTCTCTCTGATATATTACCCCAAATATGATCATTATATCGATGGGAAGATCTTTGAGAAACGTCGCACTATCTTATCGAAAAAACACTTTTGGGTAAAAGAGGAAAGAGAACGCACGAAATTTGAATTTTTGCGACGCGCACGTCGCTCGATCTGACAAAAAACAGAGTAGAGGGAGAGAGCTCGAGAGTCGCTTGGCCGAACGATCCCTCCATCCTCCCATCGAAGTCTTTCTTTATCGGGATCATGGTCGTGTGCTGCTCGAGAGACGAAATGCTACGAGTGTCGGGTAAGAAAAGTTCCTCTGTCGCGCCCACGACGAACGAACGACGTCCGATAGCGATTTCACGTTCATTCTGGCGCCGTGTCCAACGATAACTCTTCCTCTCTCTCTCTCTCTTTCTCTCTCTCCTCATCTCCCACTCTAATTGTTAATGCTAATTTTATACTTTATCACCGCGTTTATCGCGAGCACGGATTCTTTTTCTGTCTCTCCTTGCATCGTACGACATATTTAGGTATCGGCAAGGTCGTTTGACAGATCGACGAAAAAATAAATAAAATGCGTGGCTGCGTCGTTACGATATTCATGATTTACGATAGTTAAACGAGATCGATGCGATTTGTGTATTTTCAATTTATCGTCTACGAGTATGATGAAATAATTTGTGTTTATTAAGATCATCGAGTTCGGTGACTATCGTTCAATGAATTCAAAACTTATGAGTCATTGTTTACGTATTATTTATTAGAAAGAAATCGTGTTAGGTTGTCACAAAAGTTTTTTTAGTCTTATAAGGAAATAATATATGCATCATATTTTATATTATTTTATTAAATTATATATGATCTATTTCGTTCAATCGGTAGATAAGCAAACGACATTTGATAAATTAGAATTTGTTTGTATAAAAATTGCCACATACTTACAGCAGCTGCATGTAGATAATAAAAGAATTTTGGGACAACCTGACACCTATCAAAGGTGTAATCGATTAGAATACGTTGCAACGAGTTTATGCAAAATTTTCTACAAGCTAAATCACTTTAGGTATTTCGCATTTACAACTCGTAGGACAAATAATTCATTTGATTATAACGAACGATAAATCGTAAGAATTCCACACCCTTTTCAGAACGGCTATATTATCTTCGAATTATCTCCCCAACGTACTGCAACTTTCCACTCGCTTAATTTGACTTCTCGAACTCTCATTTTTCTTCCCTCCTTCCATAAACGGATCGACCGACGCGCGCGTCTTCGTTCCTTCCGCTTACGCTCCGATGCAGTACCGACACGTCTCGCGTGGCACGCGTGGGAAAGGTTTTATATTTTGTTAATATATATTAATAGATACCTTAGTCATTGTCCCGGCATTTTTATAGGCGGATCTAACTCGCGATATAACGGAACAGATACTTCCTGGAACGAGAAAGAGAGGAATGCGGGTAGTGATTTTTCGGGATCACGTGACCCACGAACGATAATCATTCTTGAAAAGAGGATAAAGTTCTATAAGAAAAAAAGTCAAATTGCTGAATTAACATCGTCGAGAAGTTCCGGGGCAATGCTGCCGATGATAATGAAACAAATTTTCACCGAGCAACTTCTCCCAGTTTTAATTAACGCTTCATTCTGTTTTACTTCTCTCGTTAACTTCCCGGAATCTTGGACATTGCCGCATTAATATCTCATTTGCGGATCGAGATTCATTGTAGCAAAGTATTAATCAATTTTTCGGGAATAACAAAATCGTCTTGCTTGGCCGTCATAACGATAAAGAACGGATTTCTCAATAACGTGGACCGAGTTGCAATACTCTGACGGTTAAATGAAATCTGTCGAGTGATGGGATTTCGTAACAACGTGTAACAATAATAATAATAAGTTGAAATGCAAAGCAGAGAAAGAAAGAAGGAAGGAAAAAAGATACGCACGAACTAGGGAGAGAGAGAAAGAGAAACTGGAAAAACGCATCGAAATGGAGAGAGATAAGAAGGTCGATCTTGAAATTCATGAGAGCAAGCCATCTTGGCGGAATCGACGAGACTCGGTTTGTATTGAAATTCAAAGTACCCTTCGTGATTTTCACGACGAATGGACGGCTTGATAATTAACTCGTTGTTGGAATGAAGGTGAGAGAGAGAGAGAGAGAGAAAATGTGTTAGAGACGGAAAGATAAAGACAGAGATGACAAGAGAAAAGGAGATGGACGAAAGGTAAGACATCGGACGGATGAGTTGGCTTGATTTTGTTTTAACCAACTGACGATAATAAAGGCTCATTGTCTATGGGGAACAATCGCGTTGGTGTGTCGGTTGAGAACGTTCGCTACGACAGATTCATTCCCGCGCATCCCTTCGATAGAAAATCGATCGAAAACACTCGAAACTTTCGAGAGCTTCTCTACTGTCGATGATCGTGCACGCGCATCAAGTGGGTATCTCAAAGAGGATCGCGTTGATCGCGCGCGTTTCACTCACCGAAATCGCCGCGAGAACTTTTTCGAACAAAATTCTTTCCTCTGAATCAGTAACTTGTTTTCAAATATTTCTGATCGTTTGTACTTATTCTTTCGATGCGGTACGTAGGTAGATACCTACGTAGGATCTCGACCTCGAAATCAAGACTCCTTTTTACGTCAGGGTGAGAAGAGTATGCTCGATATATTATTCATATTTATCTTGTGTCACAAAAGAGGTATCTGGATAGGTAGAAAGTATGTGTATTTCATGAGAGGTGTGAGCTTTGGGGATGGGGATTGAATGCGCGTGAACAATTTTAAAAATGGAGTACACGTATGTATCTATGCCTAGACTCGTATGAAATATATACATGTCGCGTTCAAACATACGAGAGCACTCTTTAAAATGGAGGAACTTTTTTTATAATTGGTCAAAATTATTTGGGTTCTTGCAAGAGGATAGATTGGTCAAAATCTGAAAATTTTTACTAGGTTTATCACGAGTTAACATGTACATATTTTTATCAAACGCGTCAAAATGACATTTTCGGTATTTAATCGAAGAGAAATATAACTTGGACTATGATGACAAATATATGAAGAATATAAGAATACGGTCAGAATTTTCTTGGAGAAAATTAATGAAAAGTGAGCTCAGAGTTGTTAATATGAACCCCTTGGTGAAGCCCTTATTTAAATTTATAAAAAGTTTGAAAAACATGATTGTTATTATTTTCTTCATAATTACGAAAATTCCGATTTTTTCGAATATATCGAATAAATCAATCCTTCTATCCTCTCGCAAAAATTCGAATCATTTGGATGAATTACAAGAAAATTATTCCGTTTGAAAGAATGGTCTTATATTTTTGACTGTCAATGTATATCGTACATCTTTGAAATATAGAATAAATATGTATCAAAACATGCGACAGATTCTTGTCGTTCTCCAGGAGCAACATAGAAAGGAGCAATCTCTCGATATATTCCAAGTCGAGAACGAAACGAGATACCCATGGAGTGTATGTATGTATATCGTGGGTCGAATAATGACTTCTACCTTCCTAACGTTAGCAGAAGGATTGGAAAAGGATCGTGCAGGATCGTTTGAATACGAATACCCCAGGCCTCGGACAATAAGAGAAAGAAAGAGGCTATGCAACGAAAACGTAGGTAAAATAATCGATTTGGAAAAGTTGTCGTGAGTGGACGTCGCACTCGGATGAAACGCGACATTACGTTGGATGTGGGATAAATCAGAACGCAATATAGAAATAGAGTGAAGGAGAAAGAAAGAAAGAGAGAGAAAGATCCAATATAACCCGATACTCCACGGGGAGCCATAGCCGCGGGAAAGAAGAAAGCCCCATAGATCTGAATCCAATCGCGGTCCAAGACAATTCGTGGTAAACGTTCGATCGTCCCTTTCTTACGCGTTCTCATTTTTGCAGGATCCTCCTACTCTTTTTTCGTTAGAATTTGATGCTTCTCCTATCGAACCCTTAGTACTTTGATCTTTCCCCAAATTTTCATCCCCGGATGACGTTGATCGGTGATAAAGAAAGAAAAAAAAGGCTAGGGTAACGAGGGAAGGACGATGATCGCGTGGGATGGTGAGTTGCACGTAATGAATGAATACTGCTTTTCCACATCCTGGAGAACAATCCTGGCAGACTAAACGGGTCTACAAGTTGAGCGATATCTCGTATAAGCACGTTTGCAGCAAAGAAGCCTGCGGGCTACTGATAGAATTCACGATGCTTCGGGGAACCGTTATTAATGGCGTCACGTGAGATGACACACGCTAACTTTCTATCTCTAGTCTGTATAGAAAATAGCTCGTAAAATGTGAAGGTATGAATAATTTAGCGATAATCGTTACTACCGTACGAGCGATAGCACTCTTTTACTTGACTTTCCTTTTTTTTCTTCTCTCGAAGAAGGAAGTACCGGATACCACGAGTCTAATTTTGACGTATGACGACTCGAACTAATAACCATGTTATCGTTTAATTATTTTTGCGTAATCATCGAACGTGATGATGCGATTGTTAAGATAAAGATAGAGGCGAAGAGAGATCTGTCGTTATCTCTGAGTATTTCGAGAATTCCAGAGAAGACCAAGATTAAAATCGTGAATCATCGTAGAAATCGCGCGCGAATATCTCGCCCGGGTGAAGATCACGAAGATTGTGCAGGGACTCGAGTTTAGATTCGACTGAGTGTTCGATCACGTAATTCTATTAAACACAACAAATAAACGATAAGAAAAAGGACAAGAAATAAGATCTCTTATTGATTCTCGATCAACAGGGATGAAAACACTTTGTTGCACTTACTTGTTGAAGAATCTCTCAGTGTTCCTTCCGGTAATCTTCTTCTTCAAAAAAAAAGAAACGTCAAATTTCCTGGACCCTTTCTCTCTCTCCTCTTGCAAATACTGCTTCTTCCTCGTCCCCTTGTAATATTCTTCGGCAAACTCGTCAAGGTCGCGTTCTCCAAGAACCTTCGAGTAGGAAGGTCGATGAGGAAAGCAAAAAGTTGAACCGGATAAATGTAAAGAAAGAGATAGATAGATAGACGGAAAAGAGGGTGCCGTTTTCTTCGGTGAAACTCCTAGGACTCAGAGGGCAGCTTTAACAGGTGGCACGTCGCCGGAGTTCCTCACCGTTCAGAGTACTAACGACGTGTGACGTCGACGGCACGCTGCGAGAGAGCTTTTATAGCTCGGCGTGTGCCGGCTCGACTCGACTCGACTCGACTCGAGCCGTATCGCGTCGTTTTCGATACACGCTTCGATTATACCTTTCGTTCACCCTTCTAGGGGATCTCCCTTGACCCCAGAAAACGTCACTTTAGCACCTTAACTTTTACCCCAATCCTTCCCTTCCTTTCTTTTTTTTTACAGCGTACGTAGACGCATCTCATCGACACCCACTCCCTCGTGCATTTCATTCAATGGCTGAGCCCTATGTGTGCACGCGCGCGCGCGTGCGTCTTCACGATTAAATTTAGAATCGCATCGTCGAGCCCATCATCGTCCCATGTAACTCATTTTGACGCGATCGAAGGTGCGAAGGGTAAGATAAGTTTGGAAAATGCGCTAGGTCAGCTTTTTATAGTTTTTAGGGACGCCTGCTTCTTTCCTGACTTTTTTTTTCTTCTTATTTTTTTTTTTTTGACGCGTGGCTTCCGACCTTCGTCACTTTTCGGTTTTCTTCGAGCACAGTACCTACGATGATTTTCATTGTAAGATATATCGTTATTTACATATGTACATATGTCCATCGATATCGTTCTCAATTTATCCCCCTTTTGTCGCGAACGCCAACGTCCATGTAATAATTAGACGTCCCGCGCGATACTCGCTCTACCGTCAAAATCATGCTCGAAGCTTTCGAGATAAGGAGCTTCCCTTCGAGAGTTCCTACGAACGAACGTTCAAAGGACGAGCAGGGTAGTGGAAGGTTGACCCAGTTGAAGCGGAAGTGACCACCGACCCGTGGCGACTCCGATTAAATGGCCGATTAAATTAAGTCACTACTATGCCGTGGATGATGATACTGTGGAGAGAAAAAAGCGATCTCGATTGAGCATCATCGATCGTATTCCGTGATGATCTGGTTCTCCATACGGGGAATGAACTTTTATCTTTTGTTATTGATAGGCTAATGTGAGTTTTACTGTTCGCTCGTCCCACTTTTTTCTATCCCCAATTATCGATGAATATCTGATTCTTTCGATTTATCTTTATCTTTTGAAAGTTTCTTAACAATTCGGTCAGTTTAGAGATACGAATCATTTGGAGTAACCAAAGTTTGCAGGAGCCTTGGAGTACTTTGAATGGACGCTGAGTTTTACTTTCTTACGTTTACTTTTATCTAAGACGACTAGATTTTTTTTACATTAGAATAGGGTACGCATAAAGGAACTTGGATTGTTTGGAAAATCTATTTCTTATTTCGATTTAATTTAAATTAGTTATTCCTTTTTTAAATTAAACAATTTTATTGTTATATTGAATATTTTTTCTTTAATGAATCTCTTTTTCATTGTTTTTCTTTCGAATATTAAATAAATCATATTGTTACTGGCAAATTTGATTTTTGAGGAGACCAATAACCATTTAATACATGCAATACGGATGTGCACCTTTACACGTAGATTTTTCATTTCGATATTAGGTATCCCATTTCATACGTTTTTCTGTTTTCGGTTCCATCGTTATTTCTAACGTTTCACGAGACGTCTCGTATTTTTCTTTCTTTTCCCTAATGAGATGAAATATATTTAACCAATTTGATGGTTTACGTTCGCGAATCCGTATAAAAACAAAGCATTGATTGCGATTCACGTTCTTCCTACGTACGCATTCGTTTTACAATAAATTGTTGGTATACGACAACGTGAACACGAGCTCCGCCAACGGTGACGTTGATTACGGTAGTACGGTAGCATCTGTGTGAGCACCGAAATGTCCCGCGATGTTAATCAAAATCATAGGAAACGGTCATACTGAAAAACAACGGCATTTCCACTTATTAAATTAATTTTCATTAGCGATCGTGGTTCGTTGCTCCGACACGTTGTCGTGATTAAAAGCACACCCTTGCACAAAAATTAATTCCAGGGCAGGCTATAGAGAGAAGGTTTCTACTTCTTTTGCTTTCTTATTTTTTAACGGTAGAACAAAAATGTTGTTAGCTTCGAATTTTATTGCATGTTAGTAATCAATGCCAAACGACTGTTTCTGTAATTTTTATACCAGGGGGTTCACGAAACGTGCTCAGCTTGGATTATTCTGTTGCTAGTAATCCGATTGAAAAAGAGCTTTAAATTGATTATAGTGCATTTTTTGTTAAATTGCAGGTGGTGTACATCGTTTTATATGAATCACAAGAATTTCATTCGTGACTTTATTTCTTAACAAAAAATATAGTCAAAGACTGTTGACTAATGAAAAGTTCATTTCTCACCTACTTGCCAAAAGTTATAAACGCGAGTAAGCGATACATCGCAGCACCTCTATATTATATCAAATTCCTCATAATTAGCAATCTTGTTACGCAACCGAAATCATAGATTTGTATTAATAATAATATGAAATAAATTAGAGGTCCGGTGCAACGGCAGAGGGCCTCCACCTCCTCTTCTCATAGTAACATTTCAACAACGATTGTAATTTGTGTACAAAAGATCCAACGTAATATATCGTTAACAAATTTTGATTGCATTTCGTGTAGCATCCCAACCGAAGCATTAACTAACACATGACTAAACTTCATTCTCTTACGGACTAAATGTTTTCCAAAGTTTACAATTCACGATTAAAGTACACGACGTTCGTTGAAAATGACTTTCTTGGCTAAGAATAAGGGATTAATTAAATTTGATCCTCGTAAGCCGCGTGAACGATGCGAAGATGCGCGCACAGTTCACGTCTCATCGATTTGGTAGTTTAACGGCGAGCTAATTCGCCGATAATCTCAATGGCTATGATAAAGTCCACTCGATGCCACATCTATATATAGTTCGAACGAGCACTTGCTGCATCATCTCCTCTCTCTTTATCTCATTTACTAGTTCCAGAATCTCATCTCGAGGGACATCTCGAAAGTTATCTCAAAAATCGTCTCGAATTGTTTCACGTCAATGAAGTCCGGCTTTGGCTTCCGATTGCGTCATCGGATCCATCACAATTTCGTATTCTTAGATACACTACGCTTCGTGCTTTCACTGCCTACAATAACGCGTCAACCAATTCCAGTTCAGTGGTATGAGCACTCGTCTGTGCCGACGGAATTGTTCTCCGTGCCTACCGCGTCGGCTGGCCAAGCGAGAGGAAAAAAGATTTCCTCGAGATTTCGACCCTTTTCTAAACGATTTAAGATCTTCAGGAATTATTCGAATAATGAGGCTCGTGATAAATATTCTTATTATGATAAATATTATTAATATTAACTATAAAATACGTTTTTTTTGCTCTTTTTCTATTGATTATTAATATTATACCAGTAATCGATGAATATTCTGTAAATTACACACACCTATAGTCCATGTTCCAAACTTTGTTAATCCTAAATGTCGCTAACATAACTTTCTAACAATGTTCGACTCTCGGCAAACTCGATGATAATCGAGATCTGTGATTCTCCAACGATTTATTCCAAAACCGTTCGAAACAAAGGTTAGCGAGGGTTATTTAGCTTAACCTGTGGGAAAGCAATCGGCCTATTCATCGAGAGAGAGAGTCACGTAAACAGAAATCGCAGAGTGAGTACTTATTCCTGCGAAACAAGCTCCTCTCAGCATCCATTTCTCTCTCTCTCTCTCAACGTTCTATCGAGACCGAGTTTGTCGACCGTGATCATCGCGTCGACTCGTTTATAGAAGCACCCTGCGGAGTACAGCTGGTCGAACGATGTCCTCGGGTTATTGGACGATCTCTTCACATCCGTCGATTACACCACGACATGGCGGAAATTTTGCTTTATCCTAACGACGAGAATATCTCTCCAACGATTCTACCAAGTCCCATTTTCATTCGTAAAATCGGTTCGCACGCGATAATACCAAACGAATCAATGTGAATTTTACGTCACGAACCAGATTTTATTGCATTTACGAGGAAAAAATCGATTTCGCTGGATCGGATAGATTAATTCCAACAAAGGGATTTTGGCTGCGTTGCGAACAAATGCGTTAAAATAACCCTGCGATAAGGGTAAATGGAGGTATATGCGAAAACAATTGGAAGGTTCGTGACTTAAAAATTTTTAATAAAATCATCACATTTAACCCATTTGCATGGTTTACCTGATTATTATTAGAAATCACTGAAACATAAAGACTAATACTTTCTAAGATTTGTATACTTCGTTTCAATAATAGAAAAAAAATTGTGATAAGATTACAAATATAAATGGGTTAATTATTGTTTTATTTTGACCTGAAATTAATAAAATGGCTAATTTCTCTAGTACAGTCTTATGATAAAGGATTAAGCAGCCTAACGATTAAAAATCGTGTGTATCTGTTAGGTGACAACAAACTCTATCGAACGACGTAATCGAGGTAAAAAAAAAAAAAAAGGAAATGATCGCAATCGAGATGTACGTTTACATTCGATCTTTTTCATAGAATTCTTTCCCACTAACGTTCCAACGGGAATGAGTTTGCTTTTCATCTATACACGTGGTTACGCGCGTTCGTCTTGTCGTTTCGGCCGGGTCTTCTTGCGAAAACGCATTACATATTACTATCGCGTGCTTGATTACGTTCTTGCTACGTACATACATGCGTAGACAAACTCGCATAATCTAAGAGAAAATCAAAGCAGATCTCGATTTCACCTACTATACGGAGATTTTGAACATTGAAATTGAATAGATATACGCGGGAATATTAAAGAAATGATAACTCGGCGTGCGTTGACTTATTTTTGTTTGTTTGTTTGTGTTTTATCTTCTAAAAAGAAATATGTAAATGTGTTCAAAAATAAATTTGAGCAGTGTGACCCTCGTATAACGTTGTTGGAACATTAGGGAAACCAATAGGCATAACGGTACTCCACAAAAATTTTTATATTGCATAAAGAAAAAAATTTTTGGTGATGTTTAATAATTTTTCTGAAACTCCATTTTATTAGTAAATCTAACTATCGTGTTGTACGAGGGTCATCTTTTAATACGTTGAATGCCTTGGGGGTCACCAGTAACTGGCACTCGATTTGTCAGATTGCATTTGAAAGGTAATATAATTGACCCGATAGTAAATTCTTCTATTCCTTTATTTGAAAAATTGTAAACGAAATTAGATACTTACTTGACGTGTTAAATATTAAAATAGAATCTCTTTTTTTTTCCAAGAAAACCTGAGAAAATCTTTCGTAGGTACGCGAAAGAGTCATACCCAGGACGATGTCCTATTTTTGTAGACGGTTCTGATTGAATCCTGGCTTTTCTTACGTTACGAATGATTTTGCAATCACTTATATTCTTCTTAATCAGAAACCCTTTCAAACATCGCGACAAGAAAGTCGGCCAAATCGAATGACGCTCTTCGCGCTTGTAAAGATATCCTAATGCATCTGCGTAGGTCTTGTAGTCCGTGTTTCTATTGATTCGACGATGGATCAAAGTCTCATCGAAATTCTTCGTTCTTTCATTAGATAATTATTGATAACCGAAGGAAAGGCTAGCAATTAATGCAACAGCGTGATTACAATTGGAGGGCAGGTTACGATGAGAAACGTAAATTATAGCGATTTGTCGTCTTCATTGAAAAACACTATAAAGAACGCATTTTTTTATGTCTTTTCATAGTGTTTGAAGAATTGCCATTGACTCTGTTGATTAGAATCGCGCTTTTGAGGAAATAGATTAACCCTTTGCATTCCTTTGTCAATCGACATTTTATTTTGTTAGGAATATTTTATTAGAGCTATAAAAGTTTATTAGCTAAAAAAATAGAGAAGGTCAAAAATTCTGGTGTACGATTATGCAACCGCAGAACGTTTCCCGCACCGATAAAATAAGAAGCCAACGCATCGAACTGTGTTTAATTCCTGCCAATGAATGCCAACGGAAATTTATACTCCGCGCGTGAAGCTTTTTACGAGCTACCCATAGAAACTTCCGTGGAAAATGATCGATACGTGAGTCGATCGTTGTCATTCCTAAAAATCGTTGTAATACTAATGAGTCAGAGAACAAAAATGATCGCATTTCGTAGTTTTTCAACGAAATGAACGAGATACGTGAAAATGTATGGATACCTACATGTACAATTTTGGAAATATGAGAGTATAGTGTTTAGCGAAAAATATGAAATATTTAGATGGTTATTCTATATCTCGACTGCAACAATGTTGCAGTATTTACGATGGTTCGATTTTTAATCACCTTCGAGTAATTTTACCTGTTATGTCATTGTGACATTTGTCGATCTTTTCTTATGAAATTGTTCATAAGTCCCAAAGTATTGAAGGTATAATATACAGTAGAACCTCCTTTATCGGAACACCCATTATCGAAACGTTCTATTAATCAAACATTCTTTCATCGGAATGTTCTATTATCCGAACAGTGTACTTGAGAGTTCGAATGTAAGTATTTCACACAATGTTTACTGTTTATTAAGTATATAACGATCTAATTCAAGCTCTTTTCACAATAACTCAGTATGAAAACTACATTCTACACGTTCGCCGTGCCGTAATAATGTCTTCGAAGCGTAAACGCGTAGTGCTGTCTATTGAAACGAAATATGAAATAATTAAAAAATTAAAAAACGGTATTAGTGCGACAGCGTTAGCAAAAGAATATGATGTCGGGAAAGCTACGATCACTGGAATAAAAACTAATGAACCGGCCATTGTAAATTATTTGGAAAAGGCGAGTTTGTCGGATGCCAGCACTGGCCGAAAAACCTTGAAGGGACCGAAAAATACACAGTTAGATAGTGTTCTTTACCAATGGTTTTTGCAATGCAGAAACAATGGAATTCCTATATCTGGTCCACTGATATGCGAAAAAGCTCGAGAGCTTAATGAAAATCTAACGAGAAATTCTAACTTTAAAGCGAGTACCGGTTGGTTGGCCAAATTTAAGTCACGTCATGGTATTCGGGAAATAGATATTAGTGGAGAAAAGCTTTCCGCAGATAAAGTTGCTGCGGAAACATTCAAGGCTAATTTTAATAAATTTATAATTGATGAAGGGTATGAGTTAAAAAATATATACAATGCAGATGAAACAGGCTTAATGTGGAAAGCATTACCACAAAAAACATTAGTTTCCCGCCGTGAGAAATCAGCTCCTGGTCGTAAAATAAGTAAAGATCGTGTTACAGCACTTATTTGTGCAAATGCTACCGGAGATCACCAATTTCCAATTTTGATAATTGGAAAAAGCAAAAAACCTCGATGTTTTAAAAATGTAAATATGAGTGCTATGCCAATTATGTACAAGGATCAGTCAAATGCTTGGATGGACTGCACAATTTTTATTGATTGGTATGAGAATTGTTTTATACGAACGATTAGAGAAAGGCAGCTGAGAAACACACATAGAGAAAAAACTCTATTGTTAATAGATAATGCTGGCTCGCATCCCAAATCCGAAATTCTTAATGCAAAAGATGACTTTATTAAAGTTCTGTTTTTTCCACCTAATGTTACATCCCTCATACAACCAATGGATCAGGGAGTAATTGAATCTTTTAAACGATTGTACAGAAAGAATATACTCCACAAATTAATGCTATCTTTTGATAACAATTCAGCGGAAAACGTGATAAAACTTCATAAAAAATTGAACTTAAAGGACTGTTCCTATATGGTAGGAAATGCTTGGATGAAAGTTAAAAACACAACGTTAAAGAGAGCGTGGAATAAGCTTTTGCTATGTGAAATCGAAGAAAATGAACAGTCAGAAACAACGGAGAATGACATAAAGGAATCCATTGCAACGTTGCATAACATACCAGGATGCGAAGATTGTGATAGAGGCGATGTAATAGAATGGTTGGAGATCGATAAAAAAGATAATGATATGTCACACTTATCTATCGATAATATTATCCAGAATATTAATACGGAAGAAGTAAATGAGGAATTAGATAATAGCGAAGACGAAGATGTGCCTCCTCATTTCGAAGCATTCATAGCCCTCGAGAAAGGACTTAGATGGTTTGAGGCACAAAAAGAATCTAATTCTACGGAATTACGTGTTTTACAAAATTTATGCGATTTAGCTGCTAAGAAAATATGGGACCCATAAACTATTATAGAAAGTGTAGTTTTTCTGTTTTTGTTTAAAATATAGGTGTGATTTCACGTAATAAAATTCTTCATTCTATTATCCAAAAATTCTATTATCGGAACAGTTATGTCTCCCTATTAGTTCCGATAATGGAGGTTCTACTGTATTTAAGAACATGGAGCATGAAGAAAAGCATAACAGTTTCTTGTAAATTGAAGAAACCCCCTCTAAAGTTTTATACACGACATCCAAAAGGGATAAACACTTTTTACGTATCTTCTCCCGATGCAATTTTGGTAAAATTAGTAAAAAATATACTCTATACTGCTAATGATAATTTTAGAAGCTCAACAGTCAATGAAAATGGCCTAGATCGTCCCTCGCTCGTTCATCAAACGAGATTCATCCTAAAAATTGTATTAGCTATTTACGGATATTCTAACAATTATATTTTTTAAAAAGAATTTTAGACACATCAGTGAATAACTAGATCATCTCTTTCACGCCCATCTAACGAGATTCATTCTAAAAATCATACAAACTACGTACGAAGATTAAAATTCCAGAAAATCACTTGAACGACTCGGCATCTCGACTTTCGTCAGGCAAGGTACGGTTTTAGCACTAAATTTCCATGTAATTCATCCGCACGTATTTTTAGTGCTTATGAATATTTAACGATCGAGGACCGTTTCTCCAACGAGTACTTATCATCCCCTCGTTCGCGAATGTTTAATGCATTTACATGGGCACCGAACCGAGATGTAGTCGAATAATTATCATTTGAAGAAATAATTATCCCACGACGAGACATAACTTTGTCCTGACAATTTTTCCTTCCTCCGAGAAACAAAGATTCGATGGCTTACGTTGTCACGTGATATTTGTTACATTTAAGCTCGACCAAAATTATTCCTTATTATCAAACTAAATAATACACGAGTAGATAGATTCCTCATGTTTTTTTTTAATCAAATTTGGAAAGAAACGCATACTCATACCTTCAACGATGCACAGAGGCTCTCGTCCTGAACTACAGGGGTAATTAAGCAGCATTAAGTAAATACAACGAGCATGTGAGTGTTAAGCTTTTTCATTTATTGAAAATATCTCTGTAAAACGTGTGTATATTGTGGCCGGGCGAGGTAAGCCGACAAAACCGAATTTTCGACAACGAAATGAAATCGGGCAGCCAACGAAGAGATACGGTGAAGACATTGAAAACAATATAGGTAGTCGATCGTATTTTTAGTTATCTACAATAAGTAAAGGACGAATCAACGATGCATTCGCTTACTTTTTTTAATCTTAGTATATTAATTATATTATGTATAACAAAGCGGTAACAACTTGTTAATTGTAACTATTATGGTAATAATCGTTTACTTTATATAATTACAATAATGTAATGTAAGAATCGTAAACTAATCGATAACAAACGAATCGTTTCATCCTCCTTCCTCTTTCCTCTCTCGCTCTCTCTATCTCACCTTCCGTCATCAACCCCCTCTCTTTCTCTCTTTCACTCTCACTCTCAATCGTTCCCGTCTGTCTCTTTCTCTAATACTATCATTTCTCTTTCTTTTTTTTATAATCATCACTTTTTTGATCCGATAGCGATAATCTTCTTCATCTAAATCATTTTATTGTTTTTCGCTCGTCCTCACTTTTGTATTAATTATTTAACAACAGTTTTTATCTTTTTATTATTTGCTCTTTAATTTAATAATCGTAGTAAACATAGTAATTATTTATAATATTGTGCAAATAACCCATATTTTTTTTATTCTGTTAATAGTAATGAATGTCTTTTAACGGAGGAGCTCTTCTACGTTCTCTCTCTCACTCTTTCTCTCTTTCTTACTCTCGCGCTCTCTTACTTTCGCTCTCTCTCTCTCTCCCGTTCTTTCGTTCTCTAAACAGTCGCTCGTTCGTTCATTCTCCCTTTTTTCTCTCTCATACACACTTACACACACCCTAAAGGGTTCTCTCGCGCGCACAATCACGACGTACTCGCGCGTAATCGCGATACGCGAGGGCACTCGAACCCGCGTTTCGGAATAGAAGCGCGCGCGATTAATGGATTTTTTTTTTTTTTCTACCACCCACCCAATCTCTCTCACACACTCTCGCATCCTCTCGCTCTCTTTCTCGCTCGTATTTTGTTGTATTTAGGTATCTCTTTTAATTACACGCATCTTAAGTAGACGATCCTTCGCGCGTAAATGTTTCGACAGCTAGCTCGTTAAAATTGGATTTCTTAGCACGTTTCTACCTAGCGTGTTAACCCATGGCAGTTGCTTGTTCATTTATACTGGCCGACAGGCTCCGCAGCTTGACACTTGTTTTTTTGTCTTTTTTTTTTTGTTATCTTTGTTATTTAATTACGATATAGCCCAGCTTTCAGGATTTTATTTTTTTATTCACATTCGTCACAAGTGTGTGTTTACGCGCGAGCGCGCTCGCGTCTCTGCGTGTATGTGTGTGCGTGTGTGCGTGTCTTCGTGTGTGTGTGTTTTTTTTCCTCCTCCCTCTTTCAAACCCCTTTCCCGCATTAAAGTTAATATTCTCGTTTTTATTGTTATCTCACGACGCAGGTTAATGATAATCTCTTTTTTTTTGTTTATTCTTTTCTTGTAATCGAGAGTCTCGAGACACTACAAAGCCCTTTTTGTTTGCTATTCGTTTAAGAAAAAACTTTTTTTTTTTTGTTATTCGTGCATTTACGATTAGTAACTTATTAGTTTCACGTCTTCTTTTATCCATTTCTTCTTACTCGCCCTGCTCTCTGCAAACTTTCTATCGCCTCTCTTCGTTCGTCTCGCTTTTTTTTAAATTTTATTTTACAATGCATAACGGCAGTATCGTCCACGGAGAGAAAGTACGTTAAAACCTCGTTTTGCCTCACTTCGGCGAGGTAAGGAAAAAGCCCTATCTTTTTTTGTTTTTTCCTTGTATTTGCTCTTTCTTCTTCTTCTTCTTTTTTTTTGACATTTAACCATTCTTTTTTATTTTTTTTTTTTTGTTAGAACTCCCGACGGCCGCCGCCGTTTTTTTTTTTGTTAGAGAAGCTGGTACAGACACGCGCGTGTGTGTAGGTACGCTTTAAAAAAGTAAGAGAATGTCAATCAAGCACGTCGCGCGTGCATTCTTTCTCTCTCTTACACACACACAGTCACATACACATACGTACATGAATTTTGTACACCCATTTGTCCATCTCTCTCTCTCTCTATCATACACACACACATGCTCTCTCTTTCTTTCCATCTTTCTTACTCTCTCTCTCTCTATCAACCACCTCTCTCCCCGTTTCTCTCACAATTTTCTTCAAAACTCGCACGGCCACTCTCGTCGTTCCATTCCATCTTCGAAACCTTTTTTTAATATCACGAACAATCAACCTCTCAACAACCACAATAACAATCCTTTGGACCTCTCATGGGGGGAAGAACGAAATCGCACGCGACTCGTCGAGAGAGGTCCACCAATGTCCTTTCTTCTCTCTTTCAAAAAGTTTTATTTCATTTTAACAAACGTTCCAACCCTATTTCCCCTTTTTTGTCACTTATCTCGCTCATTATTGCTTCAAAGACGCACGCACACCGCGTTTTTTTTTGCCGTCCTGATAAGACGATCGTTCGTGTAGTGTATCGAAAATATAGCTACATATATTATTACGCGTACAAACGATTTGATTATTATCGAATTATTTGCACATTCGTTAACGCGGCACGCTGAAAGAAAAGGGGGAGGGGCCGTGAACGAGTCGAAGAAAATGGGAGTTTTGAGCTGGGGTTTTAAGAAGATGATGGTTTCAAGAGGGGGTTGCATCTTTCCATGCACGCGCGCAGCCAGCCAGCCGGCCACTCATACACGCTTACATTTATACCATTCGGTAGTACAGGCATTCGAGAATACGTGCGCTTCTTTTCGTATCGTTGCCGATAAAACTTATCGTGCGTGACTCCGATAATCTTCGATGATAATAATAGAAATCATAATTAAAGGATAATAATTAATGAAATAATCGTATTTATATGTCTATTCGTATCGTTGTCGTTTATGATCGCGTTATCAATACGTGTGTAATCGTATTTGAGATTTTAGCGCGCATTTAATTTTCGTTTACTCGATAAAACTTTCTCAAAATCGCGTTACCTTCTAGCCTCTCATCGTCACGCTTTTCTAATAAGGTTTGTGTTAAGAAAATCTTCTTCTCCCTTCTTGGAGAAGGGCGAGAAGGGTATTATTTGGTAGAGGAAGGTTTTTTGAATATAGTAATATATGTTTTATGCGATGGTCATTGGAGTATAAGAAAAATATGGTAATATTAATCCTTTGCACTCGACTGGCGCTTTTGAGGTGATATATTTTCGATATCATTTGTGAAAAAAAAAAACGTTGTAGTTGCTGGTAGGTGATTTAAAGAAAAATTTGAGAGTACAAACATAATTGAGATATTGATTAGAAAAACCAGCTTTGTCGAGTCACAAAATTGAAATTAATTTAAAGTCATCATTAAAGTTTTTTGAGTAATAGAGATTTTTCTAGGAAATTTAAATATAACTCTTATTTTGGGTCTCTGGTTACGTTCGAAATCGAGTGCAAGTAATTAAAATCTAGACACAAACGTTAGTTTGTGTAGAAATAAGACATATAAACAGTGTTTGTGTCTGGGATACCCATGGCAGCATTTAAATTGGAATTCGACGATATGCAGTTCGTAATGTCCTTGATTAGTTTTAAAACAAACAGTAGCTTGCGTAGGAACAAGACCTAACCGAGACACAAACACTGCTTATATATCTTATTTCTACACGGACCAGTGTTTCTGTCTGACAATGAGTTGCATTTAATACTATCATATTTTAATTATGCTGCGGTCAGACCTGGGCATTTCTGAAATTACATTAAGTAAAATATTATTTCAAATAGCATGTTACTTTATTTCAAAATTATTTGAAATTATTGCAAAATTGTTCTACGAAATTATAGCAAATGTGATTATCATGTCTGGTTTGTATTCACATTCTTTGGTTTCTTTTTTTTGTAATAATAGTATTGGAAATAAAAATCCAAAATGAATTATTTCAAATAGTTATTCCTTATTTTCATTTCAAATAAAACTTGCCCTCATCTGACTGCGATTACTGCCGCATAAGACATACTTTGTTACATTCAGGGAACCTTTTCTCTACAAAACAAGACCTTTCCCGCCACCCTCCGAAAGAGGGAAGGGTAATTTTCTCAACACTTACCTCTAACTCTTCTCTCTTCTAGTTTATTTTTATTTATTTACGCATAGCTGCTGATCGAACCGAAATTTCGACACGCTTGGCGATTTAGTTTACGTAATTAAGTGAAAAGACACATTCTTTGAATACTCTTTTGTTTTTCTATCATTCCATCTCATTCTCTCCATCATTCGTACTCCATCAATCTCACAAATCATTCTCTCCCCTTCTCTCTCTCTCATTCTATCTATCGGCGAGCGATTCTTTTCGGCGGGAGAACAGAAGAAGAAGATTTTGGTCGCGAGGCGACGACGCGTCGATCGGTTTGTTTCTCTCGCGCGGCAGCTACGACACACCGGACAAGGGCTTGTCGCGAGATAAGAACAATATTAGTTTAGACGTATGAACGAGCGAAAGAGAAGGAACGAAAGAAAAATAAAGAAACAAGAGAAAAAGATCAACGAAATAATAACAATAATCGTTACAAACAGATTAAATCCTCTCAACCAACACCGTCGTCCCTCGGTTCCGAGACAATATTATATTTTTATACACGAACGAACAACCCCGAGTCGAGAAAAATCTTTGATGCGATATGATTCCATTACGAAAGAACGTTAGAAGCTAGAGTCTCGTACATACATACATACATACATACTCCGAGAAGCGCGCTAACCATGTTTTTTCGTGTTTCGCAAGAGCGTGCGTGAAAGTTTTTTCATATTTTCGTTTTCTCGCGAGTAAGCGTGCGAATACCTTAGCCGAGGATGATGAACCGCGTTATTTATTTATTTATTTATTTTTCAATTGAATACTCGTGCCAAACTTTCCCTTTCAATATTTTTCTCTTTTTCTCTCTCTGTCTCTTCTACTCTCTTTGCCTTTATCGCACGACACGTCAATGGAAACGAGCCTCCGTGAACAAGGAGGAAGGACGGGGATGGTAGAAACGATACTCGTCTTTTTTGTACGCGTGTGATCGGGGAGTTATAACCAGATACACATATAGTAACTCAAGTTATAAACGTACTACGGTATACCATAACTCGGCTTACCACACGTGATTCTTACGATCTAATACAGTTTATTCGTCACACTCTTGATACAACACCCCGTTACTCGTGTATATTTATATATTTTTCTATACGCGTGACGTCGCGCGTATGAACGGCAAAGAGAAAGGCAGAGAAGAAGAGAAGAAAAGATGAAAGGACGAGCGTAGGCTAACGAGGAATGATGACGATGATAATGATAATGAGATTATGAAACGATGATAACGGATGATGGGTCTCGCGAGCGCGCAAAGCAGCCGTGTACGATCGTAGAAAACGGAGAAGGCTGATCGTAAGGTTATCACGGGAATTCCACTTCCTTATCTTCTTGCAGCCATCATTTTCCTCTTCTTCATTATATTTTCTCTTCATTCAATTCGTCTTCCGTTACGTCGTCGTCGCCGCGCGCTTCTCTGGCCGCGCGGTCGCACTCCCCGTTCGAGCTGCCGGCCGACCTTCTGTAAAACGGTGTAAAAAATCCAAACGGCAGGTAGTAATCGCGGAAATCGAGCTAGTGGTGTATATATATAAGGTATATACGACGCGTGGGTCGTTCTCGTCGCTCGACTCGAACCGCGTGGGCCGCGCGCCATATTGCCATCGATCATCGTCCTCGTTCACGTGATTACGCACACACACGCACACCAATGCATACACGTATACATACAGACACATACATACTTACATACACGCACAAATATATATACATATACAGTGTTTGTATGTGTATATATAGAGATATATATATATATATATCGAAGAAGGGGGTTGGCAGTTCGAGCCGGGCCCCGTGCCACGGTTTTTGTCGGGGGAAGCGGGCCCCGAAGTCCGACTCGTCCGTCCTCTTCTCCTCCTCTTCTTCCTCTTCATAATCTTCTTCTTTTTTTTTCCCTCTTCGTCGCTTCGCTTTAAGGTCGATTGAAGGCAACTCGTTGGAGGAGGAATGGTTTAATGTACAATCGCGTTAGGAGTTTTTTTTGTCGGATGGTAAGATCGCGAGATCGATCATCGTAGGCTCTCAACAACAACGGCGACGACGAGTGACAACGACGACGCGTAGCACGACGAGGAGGACAACGTTGTCCGCGATTGGTTGTTGTTGTTCTTTCTTTCTTTCTTTTTTTTCTCTCTTGTGTGCGATGACGATGGCAGGATTTAATGACGATGGCAGGAATGACGACGACGACGACGAGGTCGACACGACGGCAGCGATGGCGACGACCAAGATGGTGGCAATTGCGTTGCTAGCTCGGTGGGAAATTATCGGAGGATAATTATCGGCGATTATGATCAGACGTCGGCCGTTCTTGAAGTGACGCTTGGCGATCGACTGTGAATTACTACACGATGGCCGTTCTTCGTGACGAAACCGTCGCTTTCGACTAAGACCGCGGTTTGCCTAACTCGCGGGTCCGTATCAGGATCGTCGCTCTCCTCGCTCGGCCCGCCGAGACGTTGTTGCTTGTGCTTCCTCCATGCGTTTTGGATTAACCGTGCGCAATATTCTTCACGCTGCCGCCACAAAGTCGACGAGACCGGCTCGTAACCGACCTCACCCGGTCGCGTTTGAACTTCGGTCAGGTCGCCGGTCTCCTCGATCGGATTACCCTTACGCGCAAAGAAGTCTTTCGTAAGGGCATCGAGTATGTCGACGCAAAACATAAGGTCGCCTTTACATATCGGTATATCCATCGACACGATCTTGTACTTGTTCGGCTTGTGAATCTGCAATGGTGGTTCCAGTACGTCCAAGAAATCGGACAACTGGTCGTATCTTATATACTGCGTGCCCTTCGGATCGAATTGCTGCCAGATCTCGTAGTACATGTCGTAATCGTCGTCCGTCAGGCCCTCTTGCACGTCCTCCGTTGCCTGCGAGTAATTCTCGAGGATCACGGCGATGTACATGTTTATAACGATTAAAAAGCTGATCACCAAGTACGAGAGAAGATAGGCAATGCCGATTGTAGACGAGCCGCAATTTCCTGGGTAACCGATCTCGTTGTTTGGCTCCTGACAATCCTCTTCGTTTATTATACCGTCCAGCACACCATCCCAACCGGCGGACGTTGACATCTGGAGAGAAATGGTCATGGTAATAGGTGACTTTTTATGGTAATTATTTATGTTTGGGATTTTTCATCGATTTTTATGACCTTGAAATATGTTGTTAAAGTCAATACTTTGAACAAATTTATTCTAGACATATAAAGGCAGCTCGGTTTTTGTTTCTAAAGTATTTGTTCGAATATGAGGTTGTCTCAACAATTTCTTTTGGTTTATTAGTAAATAGTTTATAGATAATATTTCATGTTTTATGCCATGTCATTGTGTTTTCAACAAGTCTTTTTTTAAATGAAAATAAGAAATAACTATTTCTAATAAATAGACTGTGGATCTTTATGCAAATACATCTTTTTCTTATTGCGTATGTTTTTCAAATTTCACATGTAAGACAAACCATTGAATATGTCACATGTATCCTTTGTATTTTACATATTTTTATTCACTAATCAGCTCTACTTGCAATATTTGACGAATCATGAATTATAATTCATATGAATTTGCATAAAGATCCGCAGTCTAGTAATAAATCAAAGTCGAATGTGGGTTGTGTCTTGGGTTATTTTTTAGTTGTTTCACAACCTTAACCCTAACTCAATCATAAGTAGGTATACAGTGTATAATAAGTATCAGATATATTTCAGTATCATTAAAATCAGTGAGAGATCACTAATATAAATAATTACCCTTTCATTTTATTCTTTCTGGAAGACTGATTTTATTATTAATTACCTGGAAAAGCAGGATCATCGACTGTCCGAATGTTTTGAAGTTATATACATCGTCCAGACCACTCTTATCCTTGACGTGCATGAAGAAGGACATTCCAAAGATAGCGAAGATGAACATTACGAGGAACAGCAGTAGGCAAATGTTGAATAGAGCAGGCAAGGACATCGCGAGAGCGAATAATAAAGTACGGATGCCCTTCGCACCCTTTACCAAACGTAGTACGCGACCGACCTTCGCCACTCTCACTACTCGAAGCAAGGTCGGAGATACGAAGTATTTTTCGATTATATCGCTGAGCACCAGACCTGTTAAAACGAGAGACGTGTTAACAAGGATGATCGTAATTAATGGGAGTGATAGGAAATAGGAATTTTGAGGATGAAAAGGAGAGTACTTGGAAAATTGGGCGTGTCTTTCGGAGAACTGCATTTAAGTTTTATCGTGCATTTGCCGATCTATTGAAAATAAAGAGTAGGGACGGTGTCATGCACTCGAGTTGCGTGTAAATCCTACGTAGCTGTCACTTATCAAAAAATCTCTTCTATTTGAGGATGGATGCTGTTCTATTTACTAATGAATATACTGGAGCACGTTTGGCACGCGTATCCTAAACGTTTGTGCTTTCGTGAAACCTAGCAAGATTCATTCCATATTCTCTTTTCTTGTCTTTATCTACTTTGCTTTTTTATGATTCTGTAGAAGCGTAGATGCGTCTCTTGCGAATGCATATTTTCTAGAGGAAAGTACAAGGGGCCGTGGGGCAAAGTGAGAAGAAATTCATGCTATGCCGTGTCCTAAGAGATTACATGTTTAAAATCGTTGTAAAAGTGAAAAGAAAAAAAAGTATACGCGTACTAAATAAATCGTGCACTCAAACTCGTCAGAAATTATTAAATCAACATTAGCGTTGATATATCTTCTTTTTTTTTTTAATCTACGGTGCAGTGAGAGATCCGTTACTCGATATAGTGGTGTAAAAAAACATACGATCTTCGCTAGATCTAATAATAGAATGAATTTTAGAAGAAAATTTCTACCATCTATCATTATACAGACCCCATCTTACCGGATACATCGACAAGGTTGGTCGACGCGCCATAGAATTTAAAAATTTATGCAAACGTTCGCATCGAATCTTTCTAATGGTGACCGACAGCAGTCAGGACATGCTATTTCTACATTTTTCTAATGTTTGATTTTGGCTTGGTGCATCCTTGTTATTTTGGTCACCACGAGAAGACACGCTGCCTCACGTTCGCTGTGATTGACGCATTGTTACACTAGGTAGGGTAGTCAAAGGATTGTTGGGTGTCCATAGGGAGAGAGGTAACATCGAAGAAAAGTCAATGTAAGGCCACGTAACTTGATGATATCGTTCGGTCGTTCCGACACGAATGAAACGTATAAATCTGTTAGCTTTTTTTTATTATTTCTCTTTTAATCTACGAATAATCTCACGTGCAAGATGAAAAGATGTGGAGAGATAATATAAAAGCATGCCAATCCTGATCTATGTATTAGCCACTACGTACGAAGGAGGTATGAAAGAGCATTCGTGTGGATGTATCAAATCTTACACCTGATCAAAAGTTCTCTATCTAGTTTAAAAGCCAACAGAATTCTTTGTTCTGTCATAATCGTTTTACGTTTCATTCGAATCATACGACCGAGGTAATCATTATGTTACGTTACCTAATATTGATAGTATAACAACACATAAATCAAAGAGATTCCAGGGCTCCTTGAAATAATGATAACGTAGGGCGAAAATCTTCATGAGACACTCGCTGGTGAATATCACAATGAATATCATATTGAGATAGTCCAGAACGCTGCTGAATGTCTCGCTCTGTTGGTAATGGTCCAATGTCATCGTGAGCATGTTCAGCCCGATGAACAACATGATTATCATATCGAACATTTTGTCCGTCACTATTTCGAACACTATCGCTTGCGGTTTCCACTAGAAAGCGACAAACGACAATAATTATTCTCACTTGTTTTTTGTTTTTTTTTTTTTTTCTGTAAGATAATTAGACGGATGGAGTTAATAATAGTGTTATCTCTTACGATGGGACGTGGGATGGCCTTGAGAGGCTTCTTGCTACCCATCTTCTTCATCGCATTGTAATATTTCTTCTGATCTTCCGTCATGAACATCTCGAGCGATCCACCGGCCTTCTTCTTCTGCTCGTTGAAATTGTCGATGATCACTCCGATGAATAGGTTAAGAGTAAAAAACGATCCGAATATGATGAAAAATACGAAATAGAGATACATGTAGATGTTCGTCTCGCGTATTGGTTGCTTATCGACCTGAAAAAAAAGAGAGAGAGAACATCGAAGAGTCACTTGCGATTGACACAATTTTTAAGTTTCTACTAACCTCGCGCGAATCGATCGCGTCGTTCATGATCTGTATCCAACCCTTAAAGGTTGCCACTTGGAAGAGGCACAGATAAGCTTTACCAACGTGATCGAAATTCATTGGTGAATTTTCCCACGTATAATTCTCGGCCAAACAAGCGTTTCGATCTGGGATGATTTCGTAGCTAAGCGTAGTCTTATTCGCATCGACGCACTGAAATAAACGTCATTATGACGAGATGATATTTTATTAATTAAAGGCTAAATCATTTAGTCAGTTTTAAAATGTTTTCTCTCGGCAGATATAGTCAGTTTAGTCGCCATTTGTGGTCAGTAAGTAGAACAAGATTGATCAGCACATAATGTCATATTGGACAGCTTTAAAGTTATTTTTGTAGCTAATTAAATACATTTGGAGCAATGTAAGTAATACATAGGCAAATTGTAAGTTAGATCAAGTGCAACCAAGATGCAATCCAGACTGAACCTGACAATGGATTTTTTAATTTATCAGTTAAGAATAATTTTAATCCTGCTGATCAAATAATAACTTTGTTTTGTAACTATTTATTTTGACTAAAGATGTGTTTACTTGCTGATAAAATTTAAATTATTTGCTAACCACGTATCGAGCCTGATATTTTTGCACTGCCTACAAAAACAATATTTTTTCTTGCTAACTCAACATTTAAATATCGGATAATTTATTTACTTTCTTAATTAAATTACAACATTCTCGAATTAGTCCTCACCTTGAAGTACTTGCCGGCGAAAAGCTGCACGCCCATGATGGCGAATATCAGCCAAAAAATAAGGCAGACCAGCAAGACGTTAAAGATGGATGGAATAGCTTGTACCAAAGCATTGACGACTACCTGCGAGAACAAGGAAAGTATTGAAGACCGTGCTCGTATCGTCCAGAATTATTTCAATTCTAGGAATATAATGTATAATGCGCCTCTATGTATGCGCTAGTTTCTATGATGCGCCAACTATATATGCGTCTCTATATTTATAATATGCATATATATATATAAAATGCGCCTATATGCGCCTACGCGAATTTGTGCGAGAAAAAAGAAAGATAGATAGGTAGATAGAGAGGGAAAAAAGAAAAAAGAGAGGCGCGATGCATCGAGTGTATTCGATCGGCCACGTGAATATATGTATATATTCTTTTCCAGAGAGAGAGAAAGAGAGAGAAAGATAAAAAGAAAGAGAGATAGATGTAATCAATTTTTTTTTTTTTCAAGAAAATTTTATCGACAAGAAATGGCACATCTTTCGGTTCGTAACTTACGTGATATCATTTTGCGATGTTATTCGGCCGAATTAACTGGACACTGATCGATTATGATTAGGTATATCGAAGAGTTCTAAGGATAGAGCGGAGATTCTAAAATTTTATTTTTTTCACTTAAAACTGGATGCTGGTCACGATTTAAAAAAATTCCAGCCTTCGATGTATAAGAGTAAAAATAAAAAAATATTACATAATATCGTGATATATGATAACGAAACGATATTTTATTTTGAAACAAAAGATGCGGACACTTGGAATCTCCGCGGTCTTCCTTAACCAGATTAACAAAAATACTAAAAAATTTGCTCCATGTTTCCCAGTGTCTATTCGAACGTTACCTCGAACGTTCGAATATCCAGTGGTTATATCTGAAAAGAGTATGGCGTGAGTAGTCAGGCCGATCGTCGTGATTTGATGTCAGACGCAGCGAATATACACGTATACATATTTATATATACGTGTATATCCTATGCGTTCTACTTCTACGTGTTCTGTACTCGTGTATAAGTAATAGTAGTAACAGTGGTAGTAGTTATCAAGAAAACTATATGTACTACTCAAGCTACGAAAGAAGCGTTATTATGTATAAAAACGAGCACGGAAACGTTAGAAAACGAGGAGGGTCGGCGCGAGCGCAAGAAGCGTGTGTGGGTCATGCTGAAAGCGCTATGCCAGGCTGCAAAAGAGGGAGATAGAAAGATAAATTGATCGATAGATAGAAAGAAAGAAAGAGAGCGTAGCTAGAAAGCAAAATTACATTTACAGGTGAGTAGGATAAGAGAAAGAAGGAGGAAAGGAAAAGAAAGAGAAAGAGAGAGCAGGATGAGCGAGTCAGTGACGTACGTCGTGCGAGCGAGAGAAGCATAGAGGGTCTGACTAAAGGTGGGTGATGGTGTTGGGAAAAAGAAAGTAAAATGGGAGTGGTGGGTTGAAAGAAATCGAAATTACCGATTTGAAGAAAGAGAGAGCGAGATATAGCAAGAGAGTTGCAGAGCGAGCTACTATAAAGGTAGATAAATGGTGTCAGGGCGTGGGCATGACAATAACTCTACGCCCAGTGCCTCAGCGACCTTGTGTTGCAGTTTATGTAGAACGATATATGCCACGTAACGATTTTGCGTTAACGGAGAGCGAGAAAAAGAGAGAGAGAGAGAGAAAGAGAAAGATAGAAAGACAGAGAGAGAGAGAGAAATAAAGATAAAGAGGGATCATCCTCTTCGCGCGAATTTTTCTATTACGGCTCTTGGCTCACACTACGTGCTTCTATAATAGCCAAGAAATAACAAAGCTGCTCTCGTGTGTCTCGAAGTTACGAAAGAAAGCTCCGGCGATGGACGATTTGGTCCGTTCGACGATCATTCAAATTAATTATTAAACATAAAAGAAAAAGAATATGATCATCGAACGCGAAGGATCAACAACGGACTTTTTCTCTTCCCACGCGATTTCTTGTCATTTTAATATCGTCCAAAGGACGTGAAAGAAAGAAACCAAAAAAAAAAAAAAGAGAAACGCGTTCGTCCGAACCGAGTTAGTCTTTCATCACGGATGCTTGGTTGCTGCTGCTGCTGTTGCTACTGCTGTTGCTGCCTGTTGCTGCGTGTCGTATCGTTCGGGTGTTGTTGTTCGATTGTCGTACGGATCGACTGCGCGCTGTTCGCATATTATGTTCCACAAGCTGTGTGTGCATCATCGATCGTACGCTCGGATATGCATATCCACGTGCATGAGATAGAGAAAGAAAAAATGGGTGGAGGTCCAGAGGGTGGGGGGGTGATTGTGGTAGTTTTTTGACCGACTGACGGGGTCGAGGTGGGAGGCGACTGAATGTAGATTTCTTTTAAATGGGCCGAGCTCGGGGAAAGGCTTTCTTTCGTTTCTTCTCCCATCTCTTTTTTTCTATCATTCTTAGCCCCTTCGAGATGAGCTCGAAAGGCTCGAGAGAATCAAGTGCATTCGGCCAATCCGCGAACCCTTTCGTTTGTCATTCTCATGATGGCGAGAGAACGAATGTCATTGTCAGTCAGTCGGTTTCTGTCTTTGCGACTTTCGGTCGGTACGAATCGGATTTATAATACATAGGCGGATGCACGAAGTATGACAGATCGTATCGAGTACGTATATGCTAATATATATATGTAACTATCTATGTATACACGTGTGTGTATATATGTATATATATATTTATATATGTATTATAATATATATACATATATATACCTAAGATCTAAAAAAGAGAGAAACTCGAAACGATAAATCTCGACAAAAAAAAATATATATATCAGAGCAAGTGACAAGGTCCGCTGAGACGGTGGGCTACATACCCGCATCCCCTGCATTCTAGACATCGCCCTGAGTGGCCTTAGGGCCCTTAGGGTCCTCATTGTTTTGAAGGCTTGGATCCCGCCAGCGCCACAGAGCGACGCTACGAAGTTAATGAGCGACACCTGCGAGCGAGAAACGAGAGCGAATCACAGCAAGATGTAAGACAGACTACGTGGCGTGTGGAGAGAGAGAGAGAGAGAAAGAGAGAGAAAGATAAGGAAAGAGAGAGAGAGAGAGATTCTTTGGAATAGTCAGTTCGGAACAAGTCGGTTTGACGAGAGGGAAAAGGGCACTCCGACAATTTACAGAGTGCTGGATAATGGAGAAATAGACGAGGTTTGGAATAAATAGATGGATATAGAAAAGATAGACAGAAAGGATAGTAATTAGGCTGAGTTATATTGGACACTGGAAGGTCAAAAAAACGAGAAAGAGTGAGAGAGAAAGAGATAGAGAGAGAGAGAGAGAGGTGACGACAGACTGACATCCGGGAGCTGTCAAAAAATTCTCGCTACTCCGCGGCTGGACGCTCTCCTTCGACAGTAGTAGCAAGCAGAGACACAACGGGATCCTGCTGATATCTGTTGGGTAGCCGACATATCCATATATATATATTTGTATGTACATACGTATAGATATATGGAGTAATAATAATAATAATAAACGATAATAATAATAATATAAATATGTAATACGCACACACTGTAAATACGACAAAGAAGTAAAGAAGGGGGGCAGGGGGGGGGGTCAAGAGGCGGCTGGGATAGAGAGCCCAGGTACTGGCACACCCACGTTAGCGTAAGGTCAACGATAATAATCAAGATGATGTACATATAGGTATATATAGCGCGCGCATACGTACGATACGTACACGTGGAAAGAGATAGATAAATAGATTAAGTATATACGAGATGTTTTATATAACTTGGATTTGTTAATATTATTTTAATATTATAAACTTTTCAAGGTCATGGACCTTTCTTTTGTGTATTAACGTCCACGTTTTATAATGCAACTTTGTAGAGCACGTTAAGACGAATTCAACGATTTATAAGACTATAATCTTTAAATGAGCTTGAATAACAAAATTATTTTAGTTGAAAGAGGGTTCGGAAGTTTAATTCTCGTATACCTCCAACGTATACTATATAATAAATGTTGTATGCACGGAATGTAGTATGTTGTTGAATTCGTCTTGAGATGCTCTACGAAGTTATTGTATAAAAAGTAGAAGTTAATAGGCAACAAAAATTCAAATTGATTGAGAATATTAAGGAATCCGAGTTATACGAAACACCCTGTTTATTGGGTGTCTCATTTTAGGTGGAACGGTGTAATATCTTTAAAACAATTAAGCTGATTGAAATTTGTTTTAATAAATGTTGCAGTGTTCCGACGGGGAAATGTGATGGCTATAACGTTAACTTTCAATTTTCACTGTTTTAAAAAAACCCTATATTTGCTGGTGCATTTAAATGTAATTGTATTAAAAACAAATATAACGCTAGTAGCATTTTTTCTAGTATAAAAATCACCAGAGTTATGACACGTCAAGGATGCCACAAGATATGCCCAGCCATCTTTTGCGTGCATATTCGCCAAGTCGAACATTCGATATAATCCAACAATGAAGAACACGTCAACAATTTAATTTAACAAATAATAGAAACACGTTGATTCGAACAATGAAATCCTTGCTTGCTGTAAGAAGAATAATGTGAACAGTATCTTAATTATTCAGATGCAAAATCTTGTAGCAGCTTTGACTTTCCATAACTCCAGCAATTTCGCAGCTTAGAAAACTACTTTAACTACTCTTTTAACTACATTTGTACACGGTAAAAATTATAGGGTTGACTTTAGAAAAAGATGACTATGTAACCACCACCTAAAAAGGACACTGAAATCCTGAAACATTTGTTCAAAAAAAATGCCGATCAGCTTTTTTGAGATATTGCATCGTTCCAGTTAAATTGGGATAACCAGCATAAATATATATATATCAAGATAGAGTGTGAGAAAGAGAGAAAGTTAGAGATAGATAGAGGGAAAGAGAGAGAGAGAGAGAGAGAGAGAGAGAGAGAGAGAGAGAGAGATAGCAACAAACGACTGTTATCGTTTTACAGGAGCACGCACACACACGATCATCTGACGATCCATCATCCTGAAACAGACGTTAAGGTTCGTCATACTTGCCAACGGAGACGCACGGTTAATGGTTACATATACATGGAGAGAGAAGGATAAAGAGAGAAAGAGATAGAGAGAAAGAGAAAGAGGGAGAGAGAAGAGAGATACAAAAGCATCATCGATTAAATCGTATCGTATAAAAAATCCCATTCGCCGATTCTCATACGAAGAAAATGTAAGAACAACATCGATAAGCGTCTGTCTCTCCGTGCGTCTCGATATTAAAACTCGTGTTGGCTTCTCGAAGACAACAACAAATATTAGGGGGCACCGCACATCGTATCGCGCATTTCGCACTCCTGACGCGCGTACGCGTGTACGGTGGCTTTTTTTTTTTTTTTTTCGTACACTTACACACAAAGCATCTATATATATATATGTTTGTATAATATACACAACTGCATGTGGATATATATACGAATCATCGAGATATGTAAATAATACAAATGTCACGGTACTTTTGCACAACGATCACTGGTACCAAAGACTGGTTAGAAAAAGGCGTACATAGGCGGTAGGCTAGTACGACAAAGACTCCAATATATATGTATGTATACATATATATATGTATATATATAAGTGCAGACACCAAGTTTAGAGACGCCAGTGTACCTCTGCACACATCGGTTAAAAGCACACCACAGTATGCGATACAAGTTTCGCTGTAGCAGTATAAAAATTATTATTATTATATATATATAATGTCACTGTTATTTATTTTTTTTTCAAGATTTCATTTGCATATTCGCTCTGCCGAATTTCATCCTCGATTAGTCGTTTTTTTTTCATTTAGAAACACTTTCTTTTCATTTCTGTTCTTACGACGATCGTAGGCCATTTTCGCTCGCGCACGACGGATCGACACTACAGAATTTAACGAAGGAAATTTTTCGCGTTTAATTTTTACTATGACATGCTCGTGGTTTTTTTTTTTTTAATTTTTATTAACGCCATCGATCCGTCGATCTCGCGGCAATCCGCAAAAGGGGTCGATTTATAGGTCGCTGAACGAGGCTGTTTTGTTTTGTAGGCCTCGTAGACCGATGACTTACTTTCATGCCCTCCCATCGCGAGACTGCTCGTAAAGGCCTCAAGGCCCTCAGTGTTCTCATCGAACGGAAGGCCGGGATGTCGGCGGCGCCGGCCCAGATCGCGCCCAAGTTGATCAGTGATAGCTATTGTCATTAAACATTGGTCAGATGATACATCGTTGTTCGTCTTAAACGCTAAAACCTTAACGGTTATACATAGCGTGATCGATTAAGAGAAATCCATTGGAAGAGCTTCCACGTTCTGCTCCTAAGTGCTTCGTACTAGGATTTTCACTTGTAGGGAGAGAGGGTAGAAAGTAAGATAGAAAGAGAGTGAGAGAGAGAGAAAAAGAGCGAGAGAGTATATATAGAGAGATAGACAGGAGTGAAAACGGACAGATTTTTCATGGAACAAGAGATTTTCGAGTGGGAGAAAGAATTTTTCAAAAGACTTACGATATTCCCCAAAACTCGAGCACGATTCTACGAATTTGATTATATTATTACGATGATACGATCATTGCTCGTCGCGTGCTCGAATCGTGGGACGTTGATACATGTAAGAAATGTTTATCTCGCTTCGATCTCGAGCGATTTCTATCGAATGATTTTTCTGGCTTTAAATAATTGCCTTTATTCTTATATTAGTGTGTATGAAAAGAAATCGCTCAATCGTGAATATCATAATATCTGGATGAAGAACGCGCGTGATCGTACGACTCGTTAAAATTCCGATAACGCTATGATTTTATAGATGAATCGAAAAGTTGTAATATTCTCGAGAAAGTTTGAAATTAGTACGGATTACGCGCGCTCGGCGGGATCTAGCGGTACTACGGTCGGAAATAGAGAAGTGGTTAGAAAAAAAAGACTTAGCGACTTACCATGACGATGATGAAATCCAGCCAGCACCAGGCGTTCGTGAAGTATTTTTTGAAACCCAGGGCCAACCATTTGATCAACATTTCGATGAAGAAGATCACAGTGAAAATTCTGTCCATGTAATAGAGAATATCTTGTAGGATAGGTCGTTGTTGCAAATGGACATCCTCCAAGGCCTGAAAGATATTAGAATTATTTCAATTATTGATATTACGTGTCGTAATAAAAAAGAAAACGAACTGAAGATACTTACGAGAGCTAAACTACTCAGGAGGATCATCGTGATAACGGCACTCTCGAAATACTTGTTCTCGATCAGCTGGAAGGTCTTCAGCCTCAAATTTGCCCAACCCTGCCAGAACGGAGCATCATCGTCGCCAGCCAAGAAGGGGAACTTTTTGTAACAATTTTCTGGACAACAATCGGCCGGAGAATCTGGTGTTATTGGATCTTTATCCGCGTGTATGATCTCACTGCCCGTAATATCGTCACCATCCTTGTCCTTATCTTCCAAATCTGGAACGAAGAAGGTCTTCTCGTAGGAAACAATAACGAGAGTTCGTATAGCTTAAAGTCGACACTACCTTCGTCCTGTTCGAGATCTTCTTTACTGGCGTCCTTCTTCTCCTCTCCGTCCAACGAGTTCATGCTACCTTTGTGACTTTCATCCTTGAACGGTCTAATTTTATGGCTGCCATACGATTTGTTACTATCGGAAAAATACATGATTAACATTTTTTTTTATATTAAATAAGAGAGAGACTCGTAGAAAAAAATTCTTAACCAACCTGATGGTATCCTCTTCGTTCTGATTAATATAATCATTATCCAGCCTATAATCCCGATGGTTTATCGAATTTCCTATAACCTTGGTATTGTTCATACACATTTTGCCTTTTTTCAATTTGTTCTTCAGATCTCCTTCGAAAAGAAAATCATAAAGTGATGTTTTTAATCGTACGAGCTTACGCCCGATACGTTCTCTCTTGCTTTCTTTTTTTTTTTTTATCACTAAAGCTGAAACTCCCAAACGACCTAAAATATCGTTACAATCATCTCGACACGCTTACCATGAATAGTAAATTCCATTCCATCGCCGATCGCTACCTCGAGTTGATTCAACTCTTTCGCGCTCTTCTTATCTCTGTACGCGTCCAAGTCGCCATCTGCAAGATCTAGGTCCCCATCGCGGTCAATTCCATCTGCACAGTTACACAAAAACTCTAACCCGCTCTTCATCGTTGGATGAAGTATTCGAAAAGAACGTGCGTCCTTCGACGAACTACTTCTCAAATCTTAAGAGAAAGAGAGAGAAAGTACACACAGAGTATACAAGTCGAATATTCGACGGAGACACACACGTGTTAAAATATGAAGAAAACAAGAAAGACAAATAGAAAAAAGATAGAAAGAGATTGTATGAAAAAGAGAGACAGAGAGTGTGTTTCTCGTTCTCCGATTCGCTACTTTCTTGGCATGCAAGCATCGACTCGAGACTTTCGTGTACCTTGCGATGCTCGAGCGATGCCTTAATTAATCAAATAGACCGTACCAAACGGTTCTTTTCTTCTACTTTGTTCAAACGATACCGAGTGGACGTGAAACGATTGTGAAAGATTATAGAGTACATACTGATTATATATGTTTTATAATAACGTAAATACTCTATTCCAAAACACACGATCACCTACCATCGGTATCGTCTTACTGGTCTACCTCTATCTATTAGTACTCTCGCGATCGGCTCGAAGAAAACGAGCCTCGTTTTATTAGTCCAGTATAACGTCGACCACCCACCCATAGTTTCCTTTTCGACATTTTTCCGTGATAACGATAATCACGAATGAGAGAAACGCGACCCCAAAGTAACGAGCGAAGCAACATATAACTGCCAGGCTGCTAAGTAGCGAAGCAAAACTTAATTCCCGTCTTGTTGAGTCTTTTTAAATCCCACCCACTTGACGATTTTTTTTAATTTTTATATCATTTCTTTCGAATTCTTTTGTCACGTTAACGATAAAATAGCGAAAAGATCAAAAAAGAAAGTTTGCGCAATTAAGTAAGAACGTGCCAGTCAACGATTCCGAGAATGTAAAAAAAAACGCGTTTGCTTCTTTGATAAAGCGAATTTCAACTGTTTGGAAATTCTAATCGACTAGCAAACGTCGACTGACACCGTGAGCACATCAGTGTTTGGTAAAAAGTGTAATAAGCCGAACCGAAAACAGTGCCACGAACTACACAGCGCACACAGCAAGCGATCTGATTGGATATAAACCTTCTTTCCAACTGTTGGACGGTCCCTCACCTGGCGCCTGATCGGATATCTGATTGGTGAATTTGGCTCGCATCAACTTAGCAAGGAAAAGGGCATTTCGCTTGATCCACTTTACGAAACGCGCTATCCGATCGATCGCCTCCGCGATCTTGTTCGTATCGTTGTCCGCAGTCGGCGCCGATAAATTAGATGAACCGAAGTTGCTCAGTAACAAGGCCAAGAAGAGATTCAGCACCTGTCGAGAAGATCGTTAAATGATGTCTGTTATATGGACAAGGAAGACATGACACTTATTAAATTACGTATTTAAATTATTACTGAACCCTGACTTTGATATTTGATCCTGCAGCTAAACGAAATTAATTCTTAGGAAACTGAGTAAAATATTTCGTTTCTAACTACCGAGATCAATGATTTGGCTACTTGTAAATTAGAGATTAAAATTTATTTTATTACAGACTAACGGCAGTTAGGCCTATCCGTCGCAAAAAAATAGGACTAACGCCGGTGGTATATTTACAGCAAAATCGTAAATTTGAAGGGATTTACTTTGACCATAAAAAAATATTGTATTAAAACTACTCAATATTTAAAAAATTATTACAAAAATATGGTTCACGATCTGTTCTTATTTACCCTGGCGTGAAAGAGAGGAAAGGACCAGCATTCTCAACCGTAAACGTGTACGGATCCGAATTCGGATTAATTTTCACACAGCCGGTCAGAGTAACCGCTGAACGGTTTTTCGGGACCGGATTCGTGAGACCGGTTAAGTGACCGGATTTTTTTATCTTCAACGAAGAAGATGACGGATTTAATTTTTCTCCCTTTCATAGAGACAACAGGCTTGCGCCCAAGATCGTGAACCTTAGTACAGATATATCCTTTTCGCGTTCTTATATAGAAATAGGACCTAATTTCAGTGCTTTCGAGAAAATATTCTTAGCGAAATCCATCTAGTGGCAGATAAACGAATGATTTTAGAAATATTCATTTTGCTGTCAACCCCGTGATTAGTTAAAACCAGTATTGTTCTTATAACAAAAGACAATCAAATATATTCACTAGCAAATATATAGGAATAACTAATAATAATTATTTCGTAATTCATTAAAATAATCGCGAATCGCAGTATGTACATAACTTTGTGAACGTCAGATGGCGTTGCGGTATCCCTTTCAAGCTTTTCTAGTACTCCTTCGAGTGTAACGAAATAATTTGCTCGCGTAATAGTCGGTAATACAGATCATGACCCGAAAATAATAAATACAAATAATAAAGCTGATAAACTACACTTTTTGCTTTACTCTCCACGATCGTGCCTAAAAATGAAGTTGATCTTCAAATTTCTGAAATCCCTTCCAAACGAAAAAATTTATATTTTACGTAATGTCCTCCTTAAAATCATAGAATTTTTGTATACAATAATTTGTCATACGGTAAAAAATTTAAAAATTATTCGAGGTGTGCAAATTGAATGTCTGAGCGATTCTCACTTCTTAGCACCGAACGTTAAGGAATGGTACGCGTAGGATCAAGGAAACGACTGGAAAGATCATCTCTCCGGTTTGCTTGTGCATCACCTATACCCAGTTATTCAATAAAAGTCTTACTTATACTCAAGAAGAACCTGATCTATACCTCAACCAGACCTTGCTCCAGCTTCCCAAAGATAACCGGAGTCCGGCTTGCGAGCACGGGCTACAACAATCTAATTACTATCTATTCTAAGTTTACTATTCAAAAGTTAATAAGATCAAAAGTTAGCTAAATATCTTTGATAATTTCCTTCTCATAATTTTGTTCATACTTATATACTATTCCTGTATTACGTGATACGTACGACAAGATTACCGATGACGACGGTGGCAAGAAAGAATGGTATGCAAGAGACGTCTCCAACCAGCATACAGTCCCACATAGACTCGATCCATTCTCCGCAGAGGACACGAAAGACGATCATGAAGGAATGCATGAAATCGGTAAAGTTCCACCTAGGTAGATCCCCGCCCGGGAAACGGTCGACGTTATCCGTGTAGTTTTTCCCGAACAGTTGCATACCCATCACGGCGAAGATGAAGATGATGATACACAAGACGAAGGTCAAGTTACCCAAGGCACCGACTGTCCTACCCATGATGGATATCAGTAGATTCAACGTGGGCCACGATTTTGCCAGCTTGAACACTCTCAGCTACGAGTGACAATAATTAACGAGAGATGAATATCAATTAATCGATGATATACCTTTCGGTTCGGTCGTTGTCTATTCCAACTCGTTACTTCTCTTGGTTCCTCTTTTTACACTTTTTCTTCTACTTTAATACTCACCAATCGAAAGGATCGCAATACCGATAGACCTTGAACACCCTCCAAACCCAATTCGAGAAGAGAAAGAGCTACGATGATGAAGTCGAAGATGTTCCATCCCTCTTGAAAGTAATACTTTGGACTCATGGCGATGAGCTTCAACGTTGCTTCGATGGCGAATGTAGCCGTGAAGAACTAGAGTTAAAAGAAATTCGATATTAATAATTAAGAAAATTAATCGATCTTTTCTCTTATTGTACTATCATAATCAGCAATGTACTTACGTAGTTACCAGACTTGAGGACTCTCTCCATGTCCTTGTCCATGTCGTGATGATCCAATGCCATGAAAAGCGTGTTGACTACGATGCAAAGTGTAATGAAGAGTTCTACGAACGGATCGAATACCAGCAGCGAAACATATTTCTGAAACTCTAGCCAGAGCCAACAGCAATCCCATACGCAGAAGATATCGATGCCACGCAAGATGCCGGCCAATAACTTCTCCTTAACTGTGGGCCCTTCCTCATCGTCGTCTGTCGGAAAGTAATAGGTCGAAACTGTAACGCGCGTTAGTCATTTTGTCTGGCACCACTCTTTTTGGGGAAAGAGGTTTTTTGGTTCGTTCGTTCATTCTCTTTAAAGGTTTATCATTTTGAATTACTTTGGATCATTCTTGTTTCTTAACAAATTTTACACGGGCAGGTGTGCAGGCGAGAAGAGGCAAGCTGGATGAACGTGCAGGCTTAATGGTTGGTGCAAAAGTAGCAGGCAAACGAGCAAAACATAAGGGATGTTGGGTTGCTATTAAAAACAAAAAAATAATGCCTTGGTTAACGAAGGACTCCAGAAAAAGCGAGCGTTCTTTCAGGAATCAGATAGAACACACAATTACGAAAGCATGCTTCGCTGTGATTTCTTACGAAGAAATCTCCGTTGTCCTCGTTGACGATGACACGTGTCCACGTTCCTGTTATATTGAAATTAGTTCTTTAAAATGACAATAACTATCTATACCGGACATGGACAACAGAGACTTCGTCACATTCGACAGAACAGAAAAAAGCAATACATTTAAAAGCAGACTTCAATGGTGCAACCGATCACAGCGTAATTCGTGTAGAGGAAAACGGTTGTGAGTGAAAGAGCTATAACCACGGTGCTAGGATTAACAAAAAATAGGAAAAAAGAAGATAAGAGAGATTAAAAAAAACAAACAGAAATAAAAAAAAATCGTACGAACGAGGCGAATTTTTTTGGACGCGGCGCTAGCTTAGCTTCTTTAGCCTATTCGCGCGATATGATAAAATTGTGCAATGCAAACCCAGCCATATGGCGGCGGCAGGCAGGTGCCTCTTTGATCGCGACGTAGAATAAGCGGGTGGCGAGTAAAGAAATGATTCGTAAGAAAATATCTTAAGGATATCTGCTTGCGGTTTTTTTGCTTGCGCGAGGAATCTAAGTAACGGTATCTAATGTATGTATGTTACGAAAGCTTCAAATATTTCGTGCACATCTCGCAACGAGATCGCTAATTTATCCCTGCCGTGTATCATGGACAAAAAAAAAACTCTTTTTCCCCAAAAAACTAATACCCTTTGTCACATTTCTCGTCGCTTTTTTTTTACAACGCAACACGATGATACTCTTTGAAATTTGTATTTTCGATTCACGATTTTTACCGTTCGCGGTTCTCTCACGACACGTTATTATAAAAAGAAATAGAATACAAAAAGAGGTGTGAGGATATAAGAAGTGACGTCATCCTGGGACACGCGAGACACCGTTCATCGTTTTCAAAGTTCGTATCGTAAATCAATGGTGACTGAAGGAACGTTTAAAAGAAAGCGATCGATATCTACGATGTATACAAAATACACGCGCAGCCAAGGAAAGTATCCAACGTACATGTACGCATATAATATATAATATATGCTATATAGAATATGTAATATGGACGAAAAAGAATAATCAAGGTAGTAGAACTTTGACTCATAGTATACATCGAACGACGGGATGCGCATCGCACGATAGACAAGGTATGCACATTTGCGACAAGGGTGACACGAATTAATAGAGATAGATAGATAGATGGAGTAGAAAAAGAAGAAAAATAAAGATACATCTTGGTCGAACGAGTCGATCGCACGTCATTACCTCCTTGCTCGGGTGTTCTGCTCTGACGTCCTGCAGCCTGCTCGATTATATCGTTGAGCACCATCACATCTGCGAAAGGAAAGAAAAAAAAGTTGCACGTACGCACGTCACACGGTGCAAGAAATTACGAAACGACGACCACGTGTGCCCAAAGTGATGGACGGACTGATAATAAGATGACAACGTGACGTCAAAAGGGAATAAGAGATTTTCATTTCGAACGTTGAAATCGATGATCCGAAAATCCTGTGCAAAGATATTTCTCACATCGATTTCTCAAGACATTCTTATTCAAGGGACATGATTTTATATTTGAAATTTCATTGATCTTACCCTTCATGTCGACGACGGCGTGCTGTTGAGATGGCTCGATGAACGGATTATCTTGTTGCTTCGCTTTGCCCATAGGATCGCTTTCCAAATCGCTCTCCTGAAAAACCAACCGAACGTGATGAGACATGACGAGGGTAACGTCGATGACTGTTATTTTGGTAGTTTCTTTTTAATGGAAATAATTGACATGTATGAAAATCACCGGTGAATGATCTACAAAGAAATATGTACATACACCATAGCCAAAATGTCTAATAATTATAGCAAGAGTCCTAAGAATTTGGTAATCTTTAACCCTCACGGTAACACCCGAGGCCCTCGCGAACATCAATAGTAAATAATTTTTATTGCGTTCCAATAACTTAATTCCACCCCAAACCTTATAATTACTATTATTGTTGACTTAACGTGATAAAAATAATAGATTAGCACTAAAAAACATTATTAACCCACGAAACCCTTCTCCAAACTCTTCACCAAAAAAAAATACCTACACAATTGTGTAAAAATTGATTCATAGCTATCTTTCTAGGGTCCAGTCATTTAATAAACGACAAAATAAAGAATATTACTATAAGGGTTAAAAACATCTTTCATTTAAGCTGCGATCATTCACCAATGATCGAAATATTCACTAGTGCACCTACCCAACGAGAAGAACTCAAATGTGTGAGACTCACGCAGTGATACTTTTGATTACAATCCGCGAGGTGACCGTTCACGGATGGTGGCCTGGCCGATCTGCTTCTCAGACGACTCTCTTTCGTCATCGGTTTGCCGATAGCACTAGCGATACCACCAAGAAGGTCACCGTGCGACGTGTAGGATAATCTCGATGCGTGTGACGTGTAGGAGGAATGCCTCGAGCCAAGATTAGCGTAGTAAACCGGTACAACGATCGTGCCATTTTCTTCGGACATTGGGGTGACCGCGTTCGAGTCATCGGCGTATGGTAGATGTTCCTGAGCGTCCAAATACGTCGATAATACGAGGGGTTTCCTGTCACCACCTGGTGGACCGACGAATCGACCACGGCCATTGCGTATCGTGAACTGATGACTTCCGCGACTACTTCTGCGTAGATTGAACGGTGAACCGGGCAGGCTAAGGCTCGCCTGGAATAACAACAAAGCGGACCACCGCTTTTCTCTCTCTCTCTCTGTCTCTCTCGCCGAACCCGTCCCCATGTCTCGGTTCGTTCGCTCTCTCGTTGCCGGATAAATGTTTAGAAATACGTCAAAGGAAAAAAGACACTCGGTGAAGTAGTCAATTGTATCGGCATATCTATGTATTCTATGGAATCCAAATTTAGAAGATAAAAAGAGGGCAATTGTTAATTCTATTGTTTCTTTGGATTTATTTTTATACAGTTTTCTACTACTAATAATATCAAATCTTCGTGAGTTTGATATAATACGAATGTCCTCTCTTTTTCTAAAAATTCGAATATCACCTACAAAGACATACAGAGAACAACTCACGCGAACCTTCATTCCTAACATTTATCCCCGTTTGCTCTTTCCCTTTCGTTCCTTCATTCGCTCGCTCCCAGAGATCCCCAGAGAAGAAAAAAAAAATTGGTCTTTCGAGAAGATATCGCAAATTCGATCGGTTACTTCCTCTCTCACGTAAAACGAGACCACCTTTTGCAATTCCGTTAAGAGGGAGAGCCGATCATCATCGAGAGAGAGAGTTCGAAGGTTCGAAATGTGATAAACGTTCGCGAGGGTTTACGCGAGTCAAGGTCTACATCGAAAGGGACGGAAGAAAAGGGGTAGGTGATGGTTTTACTATTAAACCTCTTTTTTCTTTTTTTTTGTGTACGGTGCTAGTATGTACGTACGGGTCGGGTGCTGACAGACACACGTCGTGACACACGTACCTTCCGTAGGCTTTCCTGGTAGGCATAAGTAAACTGGCCATTAGCGGCGCGAGAGACCTTAAGAAAAAAACAAGAAAAGATATCTCCTACCAAACGGCTCGTAACCTTGTCTAATGTGTACACCAAGGAGGCACTCGATAATACGTATATGTGTATTATATAATAATATATATACATATGATATATATTATATATATATATATTGATATGTATTTACTTATACAGATATATAGTTTTACACAGATAATACTTGCAGAGAAGCACACATACACACTGAAGTGGAAAGAAAGACAGAGAGATAGATATAGCTAGAAAAGAGAGAGAGAGAAAGAGAGAGCAGAAAATGACCGAGCGTGTAGAATATCGTCCAAGATGATATACACGTACAAAGATGATGATTTAGCAAGATACACGATCGAATGATCGAAAATGAAGATACGAAGATTCAAACTTTTCGAAAGATCTTTCGTATCGACAGACCAAAAGGAATTAAAGGAAGCTGCGCAAATGTAAACAATTCACGTCAAGTAGATACAATAAAAAGGTATATACGTGGGTATATAGTATGTATATATAAGGGAAGGGAGGGGGGGCTATATACGAAGAGCATGCTGATAGAAAAGGAAAAGGGGTAAATCCTTTACTCGTTAAGCTTTCAGGCAATGAGACTCGACTCGTCCCGTATCTACTTGTTCTATTAGCTTCGAGTAGAAGGTAAAGGAGAAAGAAATAGACACAGAGAAAGAAAGAAAGAGAGAGAGAGCGAGAGAGCGAAGAGTCACCAAAAACCCGCGGATCAGAGTTCAACGGATACGACGAGTCGAGACAAGGGAGACCAACAACAGACAGAGTAAGGCTAAAAAATGTCGATAAAGGGGTTGGGTGGGGGGTTCAAATAACAACGGCAGATTGACGCAGTCGAACGATAAAGGATTTCGACGTTTACAGATCGACAACAACCTTACGATACTTACGGCGCTGACTTTCCGCACTTTACTGGCAGCGCTGTGGTTGTTGTTGATCTGCTTGATTCTGTGCTCGCTGACCGACTCGATAGAACGTATGCTGATCTTCTCCTTATTGTTGTCGTCGTTACCCTTCTCCTGTTCAACGAAAAGCTCATAACTGTGACAAGAGAAGTCTGACGGCGACTTGACGATCTGATCGGCTGCCGTAGCCGCAGCTACAGCGGCTGCTTCTCTCGCGGCTGCCTGCGCCGCTAATTTGTTCTCCTTCTCCAGCTGGGCCTCTGCTGCTTCCTAGATCGAATCAAATCAAGCGATATATGCGTCGAACTTCATGCTTTCCACCTGGTTTATTCGTACGCGACGCGGTCGTTCTTTTCATTCCTTTGTTGATCGAGCATCGGAAATTTTGTCAACTCTCTCGTTTTTTTCGTTCGTTTAGAAAGCTTTATAAGACGTTCATTTGTATTGTGCGATTACAGACTCGTTGGAAAGTCATTGGAAATTGACAGTTCTCATCGTCAGGTAATTTGACAGTCGATAGCTCGTTACGTGGTATATCTTGATGGATACAATATACACGCAGAGCGATAAGGATTTGTTGGATTATCGTTCAATCAAATTACAGAACGGTGATACGTGTTTGAGATAATCCTATAGCCATTCTTGGTTCTAATCGATGTAACGTTAGGAAACGAGTTAAGATATATATCATGAAGCTGGATGAAGCTATAGAAGCTGGATCCAAGAAATGGTTAGAAGACTTTTTTTTCTCTATTAGGTATATGACTTTCCACGAGTCTAAGGACCGTACACGTAGGCTCGTAAATGATAGGAAAGCGTCCGTTGTTACGGATCGTCGAAATGATTATCTAAATGCAAACAGTATTGCTATTAGATTCATTGGTCGACTATTTTTCTGACTTTCCTAGAATTAACGAGTCCTTCCTTGAATACGGGCCTCTTTCGCATACCCTTATTGCTTCCTCTTCGGCAGCCTCCTCCTCTTCCGCCTTCTTTTGCAACTCGTCGTATGACATCGCTACAATAGCGAGGATCAAGTTGACGAGATAGAAAGAACCGAGGAAGATGATGACAATGAAGAAGAGCATATGCCACGGTCCGGCCGATCGTAGTACCAGTTGATAAAGATTTTCCCAATAGTCTTGGGTCATTAGACGAAAGGCAGAAAGCAGAGCCCAGCCGAAGCTGTCGAAGCTCGTGTAACCGTAGTTCGGGTTGTCGCCGTATCCTTGTAAGCACGTGTAGCCAGGAAGGCACTGCCTGTACTCGGACAACTCGATTAGTTATCTTGTGAATACGTAATACATACGAAACAAAGAAGCTGATACTCTCTCTCTCTCTATCTGCTAAGAGATAGAGAGAAAGAACAAGGTTTTTATTTATTCCAACTAGAATCAGACCAAATTGGAACGTCCAATTCCAATATAGAATAAATAAAGATAGAAGGAAATGAGAGAAAGAAAGAAGAAAACTTACCCAGCTCCCGACGAATTCCCGCACAATGGCATGTTTCCGGCCTCGTCTACGTACCAATTAGCTGTACAGAGAGAAAACAAAGAAGGTCGTGTGGCGTTCGGCAGTTCGAAAAATCCGATAGACAGGAATCCGATCGGTTTGTCGCTTGTATCTTCGTATACCTACTTTCATTGCTAACGAATCTCTCCCAGTTCTCATCGGTGAGATTACCCCAGGAGCTGTTCGTCGGAAAGTTCTTTATACACTTTTGCGTTAAGACCCCCATGTAAATTTGAAGGCCCATCAGCGCAAAGACGGAGAGGGAGAACATCGTCAGGATTATCACATCGCGCAGATTCTTCACGGACTCTATCACAGCGCCGACAATGGTTTTCAGACCTATGCAATGAATGAAAAAAGAGAACGACAGTGCTTACAGTTGTACCAACGGCGTATCCTTCGTTACCGCGACAAAAAATAAATCTCTTCGACTCCAACGAGAAACGTTCTTATAATAATATTTTTGATTCTTTAATCGTTTCATTCTTTTCATCGTGCGAATAAAGATGATGATTGGCTGGCCGATGAGAGAGAAAGATGTATGTATACATATACATATAGAGAAAAGAGTGGGATGGAGAAAAGAGAGAGATAGAAGAGAGAGAGAGAGAGAGAAAGAGAAAAAGAGAAGTTTGACACTGAAACAGTGACCGTGAGAGAGAGAGAAACAACGTGATGATGATCGTCGTGAAAAATTGTGATGAACGAACGAAAATAAGCCGTGGTGGTGGAAGACGCAAAAGAAAGAACGTTAATCGACGAATTAAATTAGGAGGTTTGTGAACGAGCTTGATAGCGAAAGTTGTGATGGCGAGAGATGAGCGAGAGAGACGATGGATGGTGGTAAAAATACAGACACAAATAGAGAGATAGAGAGATCGAGAGTGTGTGACGAACAAAACAGAATAAAATGAAGAAAAAAAGAACAGTGATCGTGACAAGTGTCTAGAAAATTTGTTCTATCTGCGTTCTACACCCAATTCTATCCTCTAAGCATACCTGGTACAATAGCGACAGTCTTCAAGGCTCGGAGGACTCGAAATGTCCTGAGAGCGGCAAGGTTGCCTAGATCTATGCCCATCGTCACATAACTGCAATACACCCGAACATCACACATATTACAGTGATACAAACAAAAAAACAAAACATTAGAAAGGTAAGGGTTTTTGGGGTTAAGGTTTTAGTGGGGTGATCGGAGTCTTGGGTGTGAGGACAATTTTGGAATGGTTAAATATAGTTTACTCAAAAAAGGTATTGTACTGGCTACTTCCTATTGGCAAAAATCCAAATCTGCTCGAAAACTGCGCGTATCCTTTAAGATAACTATTCATATATATGTATATATATATGTGTGTAGGTATATACTGCATGCACGACGTAAGGAAATATATAATAGGTAGTATCACGTGAGAGAGAGATTTCCTTCTCGTGGAACTCTCCGTCGCGACGAGATCGAGATCAATGTTATCGCAAGCTCGTCGTGACGAGGCCACAAAAGCGTCGGAGGATGATCGACGGCACGCGTTGTTGCGATCGTGACGTACGCAAATCCAACTCGTGTATCGATTTTCCATCCGATGCTATATTACGTATACGTACTAAACTACAACAATTATCAAGTGGTTTATCGAATCGACATATACACTGTGGCGGTTAGCTGATAGAGAACGTTGCTTGATTTTTTTTTGGATAGTCGATCAGTGCCTATTTCAAAGTGGTATTCTCTTTCTTTTTTATTAATCAAAGACGTTTCAAATGGGTAAACGAAAAAAAAGGTCATTACTCCCAAGTATATCACGGTTAATTGAATTATCGAGCGTACGTACAAAACGTGATATATCGCTAACGCTAGGAAACTGCTAGTCGAGTTAACTACAATGTATATTGTGTATTAACACTAGTTTTTCGGACTGAGCCAATTTGACTCATTCAAAATTTGATTACTATATATTTATGCAACTTTACAAGTATTTAAAAAAAATCATACGTGGCTTTCTAGTTAAGTAATGAAATATATGTAAATGTTGATTCCTCTTCTTTTCTTCTTTTTTTACTTAAGTAAAAATAGGTATGTAAACAACATCCGTAAATCTAGTGTTAAATATTCGACATGAATGATTGTTAATATGTATGGAAAAGCGTACGGATGATTAGAACTTTTGATCGTCCGTGTTATCAGGCTAATTAGCAGGAATTCAAATGTTGGGAGAAGAATCAAAGGATTTGAACGTTGATGAACCGCGGTAATCAGTGTTGTATAATACCACTTCGAAATATGCGTTACGATACGGTATGTGGTTAAGATGTATCATTAAAAAAAAAAAAAAGAAAAAAAGATGGTATATAAGCAATACAGATTCGTTCCTCTTAATTGCTAAATCGCCACGTGTATAGACAATATGTATATATTTACTAATCTAATGAAATTACGATGACAATAATAAAATACGCCTCGACCGAGGTTACTAGCGATAATAAATAATTTCTATCCCTATCTAAAGTTACTAATTCATGTACCTATACGTATGTTTCTATGTATGTGTGATGTCTGAAATGTACGTACATATACATACGTGTACATATACCTGTTACATCGTGTAGCCGTGTATGTGTATCTATTTGTGGTATCTAATGCGTATATCGTGTACGACCCGTGTACGTAGATGTGTATACATGTGTTTGTGTCTCGTAATCATCTAATAACGTGTGTGTTATATGTATGACGTGATGATGAACAAGATATATAGAGATATATATATATATATTTAATATATATCAGATAAAATCAGTGCTACACAAATTCGAATAGCGAATACTTATAAAACGTATCTAGCGAAGAAATCTACTTTCATAACCTGGAATATTTGACTTGTGATACTAATTAGCGTTTTTTCGGGTAACGCTTCTCTCTGACCCGCGGAACGGGTCGTACGGCGGTCGTTGTGATCTTTGAAATCGGTCCTGCCACCGCGGCGCGGCTAAAGATCGTCGCTGTGCCACAAATCTACCCGTTGAAACTAAGGGACACAGGAAACAATGTGTTTTACAGACTAAACGAATGAGAGAGAGAGAGAGAGACAGAGACAGAGAGATAGAGAGAAAGAGAGAGAGAGAGAAAGATAGAAAAAGATGGAAAAGGAATTACTAAGGAGTAAAAAGGGGGATGAGAGAAGGTGAATCTGACGTTTGCGTTAGCTACCACGTTTTTTTCACATATAATCACTTTTTTTTTTTGTCTCATGCTCTCGCCTCGTTGATACATCATCACGGTAAGTAATATTTTTTAATATCGAAATGAATAAAATTATAATCGAGAGGCGAGATAGGTACAGCTCTGCCAAGAATAAACTTTTTGTGTGGCACTTAGCTTTGGGAAATTGAGACAGAAGTAAAATTTGTCGAAAAAGAAAAAAAAAACGTCGTGACTTGAAATTTTTTGAAACTTTTTTATCATCAGGATTCAGGACGAGATCGTCAAATGCAATTAGTGGGATAATTTGAGGTACGGCAAACGCACTTCGTCGTTTGGTAACGAAAATTAAGAACGACAGTTCGATTTGTGAGTAGAACTTTGCAAGAGAGTTTGGCGTAAAGAAAAAGTGGAAGGAGAAGAAAGAAAAAAAAAAGAACAGGAAATGTAGAGAAAACGCGACGACTCGGTGCCGTACCTCTCTCCTCTTTGATTTCGATCACATATCGAACGACCTTACACTCGAACACGATTCATGATCCCAACGAACGCCAATGCCCAACGAGAGACGTCGTTTTTTTTTTTATTCTTTTTTTTTTTTCTCTTTTTCGCGTACCCATTTATTTAGTCGTCTTCGTTTTGCCACACACTGGCGGAAGCACTAGCCGCGTACGACTATTTTCATTTTTTTTTTTACTTTCTATTCCGTTCTCTTTTTTTTTTATTTCTCATTTGTTCGTACGTTCGTTCGTTCGTTCGTTTGTTCGTTCGTTAACCGTTTTATATATACTTTTCTCTTTGCTTGGTCTTTTTTAACGGTCTTTCCTTTTGCTCGGTCTCTTTATAAAAAATAAAGTTTTAACTACTCACGCTAAAGCTATAACTACGAAGTCGAGCCAATTCCATGCATCTCTAAGATAGGTAAAAGGCTGCAGAATGAAACCCCTCGCCATCACCTTAACGGCGGACTCAAATGTGTAGATGCCCGTAAATATCACTCTGAAAACAACAAATACACCACTCAGCTTTAAATGCGATTATAGTCCTCTACCGTGTTTTTTTCTCTAAAGGGTTAGAAGCGTATCATCGCGCGGTATTTTTTTTTTTTTCTCAGTGGTGCGCAGACGAGTGCGACGCGACCACTAGCCAACGAAAAAAAATGGCGACTTGTCGATTGAAAATAGTCGATATCTCTCTTTTCGTCCTCCCTTCGTTGCATTTGAAAAAAAAAAAATGGCTAGAAGAGGCGATGAAAAGTTTCAATTACAAATAGATAAAAGAGTTTTTTTTTTCCCGTTCGTGGCGCGTCGCATCTACCAAAACGCATCACGTTATTTCGAATCTTTATTTGCTATCAGCACAACTAATGTATCCCAGATCGGTATGTGGACAAATGACAACTACGGATATCACAATATATTGAGCTCGATCCTCTCTCTCTCTCTCTCTTTCTTTCTTTCTCTCTCACTCTCTCCCTCTTTCTCTCTCTCTCTCTCGTTTTCAAGTGGAAACGATGCTGGTGGTAGTAGCTGACTCTCTATCGTAAAAAGTAGCGAAAACGATTTTATACATTTTTCAATAGTCGCTCTTGGGAAAACTCGAAAGGTCGGCCTTCGAGAGGAGGATCGAGCTACGCCTAGACTACCTCTAGACAGGCTAGGACAAGACTTACCAACGGAATACAATTTATCACAATGTCTACTGATTATATATCGTGTGTGCGTGTATGTAATGGATTGAAATACTTATACATACATAAATATATAATATATAACATTATTCACTCATATTATATCGTATATACTATATATGTATATGTATTGGGAGTTTAACATATACCTATATATGTATATATATAGAAATATTGCTTGAAATCTATAGTCTCCAAGAGACTACAAAGTTCAGGGATCGGAAGCCATCGAGAAGGGAGTAATATCTATATCTAAGACGCGTTCACAAGCCTCGATGAGTCAAAATATTGTGGATATCAATCGATGAGAGCAACGAGTTTTTAACTTCCGTGGTTTTTTGTAAGAAAAAACCGTAAGATGATTCTTTATATATAAGTATACGTACACACCGAAGTATATGTAAAAGGGTATACCACCTAATATTATAGGGTGAAATATTTTTAACGTAATAAAAATATTGAAATAATGGTTTTATAAATATTGCATAGTTTTATGCTAGCCAGTGTATAATAAAAATAGTTTTATATCATATTGTATTCCTTTATAAATGCTATAGCCATTTTGAAAATAATTTTAACTAGCAACACTAAGTTATCATCTACAAAATGATAATCATTTATTATTTCCAAATAAATAACATATAATATTCTATTTAAAAAACAATTGATTTTTTATCTCCTCGTATTTTGAAATAAAACTATATTCACTATACACCGAAGTCAATAAAATGATATAAGTTTTTCAGGAAACACTTTCTCAAATTTTTTTTTACAATGGGAACCCTTCAGGTGATATAATTAGGTGATACACCCTGTATGTGCAAGATGATAAAAAAAAAGGGTTCATAACTTCTAACGTTGATATTACTCGTCAAACGGTCAAAAAAAGTTCTAATAAATATAGATCGACAAATCGATATTATCCAAGTTATTTAAAAAACATACTGCTTCTATTTCTTCACACAGCAGAGAGTTTCCAAGTAATTTAGATGGCACACTTCGGTGAATTACCATGTGTACGTATACGTATACCGAGGATAAAACAAACGATCTTTGATCGATCTCAACCTATACCCACAACGTTTATTATACTACGCTACGTATATGACTGGCTTGTTTCTCGTACACGCGATATAAATTACCCACGCAACACAAAACGACAAAAAAAAAAAAAAGACAACAATCCCCGAAAAATCTGTAGAAAAACTTAACGATCAAACTCGTGATGATGATGATAAGGATAAGCGATGGTGTAGTCTCGATGGGTAGGTCCCTCTAACATCTAATTTTACATCGAATTAAGATACTTAATTGCTACGGTGTGAGTGCGTATGGATCCACCGGCGATGTACGTGTTAGGAGCTAAAGAATTTCGTCAATTAGACGAATTTTTCGTCAAGTTCGATCAGTTATTTAGTAACTTCGCCAATTGGGCAGGGCACACGATTTTGCGTGCTTCTAGAATAGATTACGGTAGGTTTTGAGAAAAGAAAGAAAGATAGATAGATAAAGAGAGAAAGTAAGATAGAAAGACAATAAAAGAAAGACAGAGAGAAAGAAAGGAGAGTAAACTACATAGGTTCATATAACGTAGGTGGTAAGAACGAGCTTGACGAGAGAGGATCAAGCAAAAAAAGGTTAGAAAATACTTACTCGGTGGACTCGATGGTAGGCGTGGTGGGCATGATCATGAGTATGCAGTTAACCAATATCGTAGTGATGATAAAGAGAGAGAAGAGTGGGTGAACCAGGATGTAGATAGCCACGCGTCGTATCGGGTTGAATGGATCGAGGATCCACAGCGCGTCCGTCGCTGAGAACCTAAATATATCCTTTCCCTTGCTGATGACGACGAAGGTCTGCCGTTTGAAAGAAGCGAGAAACGATTATTAATATTGATTTTCATTGCCCTCTGATTGAATAGGCAGCTCTTTCTCGTAGTAGTAGACAAAGTTCGTGGCTTCGTCGTTCCATAGTCATCGTTGTCTATTATTATTATAGTGTTCTTATCGCGCTAAATGGGAAAGCTTATACCCTTTGATTGTGGTAGAAGGTATCGATATCCTCGAGAGGTGTGGAGGCCAGCTCGGGTGGAAATGCGTTGTGCAATCGAACCGGGATCGGTGCTCCTTGCTCGAACGCCGGATCCGGTTGAGGACCCTCGTCCTCGTCCTCGTCGTCATACCGAACCTGCGAAATGAAACACCCGATCAATGTCAGTCGATCTCGACTTATCGACGTCTCAAACTCTTTTTTTAGATATTCTTCCCTTTCTAACGCGAACGATCTCCTATTTCCTTTCAAACCCATTTCTCTAATGTTTTACTACGATTTTCTTTCTTCTAAATTTTACGAGAGGTCCCGAGGCAAGATCGAATATTTCCAAATTTTCGAGAGAGTTTCGAATACGGTGGTCTGTTGGGAAAAGATTAGGAAGTTAACGCTAAACCTATCGACGTCATATTTATCTATTTGACAAATACTTCAACAGAAACATGCTACTTGCTATCATTAATGGATATTAATGATAATACCTTTTGTACAGAGTAACTATATTATTTAAAAAATAGATAAACAAAAACGTAGTGTCGTGGTAGATTTAGTGTTAAACATTTTTTTTCATACTCGTGACGAACTTAACCCTCTATAGGCTCGCGTGCAGACACATATCTGTATTTTCTAAATTTTATTTCATTTTACCACTAAAACTTGATTGATTTCCATATGTATAGTTTGATACATGTATGTGTAAATACATACACTATTCTAACTTTGAAATTCTAAACCGTTTTTTATAATAAAATATTTAAAAAATTGTAAATTTATTATCAGTTTATATCAGGAGTTTAATTTTCCTTTATTTCGCGTTATGTAATTTTTATCTAGCTACAGGAATAAATTCAACCTATAGAAGGTTAAGATTTACAGGCATATTTTTTCGAACCCTTAATTATATAACGGGACCACCTTTATACTCTACGTATCTCACTTTGAAAATATTCGTCCTAATCCTAATTCTAGATCAGCTCTTTTTTTTTCATATTGTGTGCATCACGAAAGGAAGCCCCACGTCTCGATGGCAAGAGATCGCTCGAAAAAAACCTGGCGAATTTATTATAACGATATCCGAAAAAAACAATTAAATTTACGAGATTGGAATAAACGACATCGGTTTTGTCTCTTCTTCCATTTTATTAAACGTTCGTGGCTTCGGGGACATCCATTCGCGTGTGGCTTAAAAGCGACTACGGCGACTAGTGGTGTAAAATGCACTATACAGTATACGTCTAAATATATGTATACGTGTGTATGCGAATTCGTGTGTGTGTGTTTGTGTGACTAGTACGTAATATTCGTGCTAGAAGCGGCCTCTTCTCGAAATACGAACCTGAAATTCCACGCGAACTTTTCGAATCGTCTCGAATCCTGCGACACGTTGTCCGTGTCAACTCGCGCGCTGCTTTCACCTACAAAACTCGATCTCTAAGATCGCCTACCACGAAAATCGGAAAATACCGAGTGAAAGATTGCCGATGAAAATTCGCGCGATTTTGTGTTCAATTTCTCCCATTAACGGAACAAATGTCATATACTTGTTTTAATATTTGTATTAAAAAATCTGTAGGAAGAAACGAAAGTTTTCTTATTATAAAAAATAATATCCAGTACACTAAAGAAGGAAATCAACCCAAGATCTTCGGATTTTAATGAAAATGCGGGACACATATTTATTTATTGTAAATGGTACACGTTAAAAGCGGTAGAAACCAAGTTTCGCAATATTTTATTTTAGCTTATAAAGTTTAAACCGGTAGAGGTTTAGATAAACTTCGTCTTTTTATCCTACTAAACTTCTATACAAATTTGTTTTGAAAGTTATTTTGTTTATTTTCTTATTTATTTCACTTTATCTTTAATACTCGTGATTCAATATTAAACAAACCTTTTCTAAATCATACAGCATAAACAAATAAATCATGATAAAAGAAAACTCCGAAACACGTCTGTGCATCGTGCGTGAAACGCCCTAGATTCTTGCCTATATCGTTCGAGCAGTATCTTATCGTAGCGCGTTTGCAAATGAATAGAACTAAGTAAGTGCATCGAACGTGAGAAACGAGCGCTTTTCCTTTTGTATCCCCGCAATCTTATCGATCGGAAGATGAAAATTGGAATGAAAGTCGTTCTCCTCGACTAAATCTTGAGAAGAAGTCGAAAAAAAAGGAGAGAAAAAGGGAAAACGTCTCCGAGCGTAAGCAATTGCGACATTAATGGCATTCTACAAAAGCATTTCGAGTAACACTGAGGGTATCTCGATGGATCGATCGTTGGTATCGATATAAGCATAGAATTTTGGACTTATTCGATTATCGAGATACAACCAGGATTACCTACAATAGGGGGCAGCTTTGAAGCGGCTGCTGCGTGCTCTACTCGAAAAAGCTTCGATGATCATCGCTGTTGAATCATTCCATTCGGTATTACTTGAGCCAGAGCAGCATCATGAGAAACTCGCATTTAAGCGCTTACCAAACGATTACCGATCAAACATCAAGCGTTCGTTCGTCGTTAACGTTTCTACGTGTATACGTGTCTTCTACCGTGTATTTGTAATGACTCGAAAGAGACGACGATTGCCACGATGTATCTCTCGTTTCTCGCATTAAACGTCGCTCTAATTGTTCCTCGATCTCGTTTTCTATTCCTCTGACGCGAAACAAAAAAGGAATCTCGATTCTCATGAAACATATAGAATAATAATACAAGAGAATACAATGAGCAACACGAAGAAAGATTCGTTACGGGCACCGAGTCGTCGTTAGATCGCGCGTCCTTGAACCGAAATATAGCCAGTGCTATGTGTGTTGCTGCTGCTGCTGCTTCAAATATGAAAAAGGATTTCCTCGAAACACACTGGCCGAACATCGAATATCGATAATATGCTCCTGGCTCGATATACATATATCGATGTATACATCGTGGCACGCGTTAAAACTTCTAGTGATCGTAATATGTATATATATGTATACATTATGTAGAACGTACATGAATATTTATAGAGTGGTATAGGTGCCAAGTACACGACGTGTAACGCGCGTATCTAAGACCGTGTGTATGTGTTTTCCGTTGATCGATCTGCGAAACGCTATTGCATCGTGATGATATAAGAAAAGAGAATATGGTACATATTTTGTAATAATGCATCGTGAGCACGCGTGTGTGTGATAGAAAATGCTAAGGTTCCAAATAACAGAAATTCGGGTGATAGAGAAAAGAAAGAGAGATAAGAGAAATTATAGAGATAGATAGAAAGAGATAGAGCGGGCATTACTTAGCATGACACAACGTCTTACTTCTTTTTTCTTTTTCTTCCGTCCATAACCTCCCTGAAATTGGAGAAATGGAGAAACAGTCGTTACATACAAAGATATAGAGAAAGAGAGAGAGAGAGAGAGGGAGAGAGAGAGAGAGAAAGAGACATAGAGAGAATCAGGAATATAAGAGCATATGAAAAAGAGATAGGCAGATAGATAGATATAGATTGTTTAGATAGAGACACAAGGAGATAAGGGTTCAAGAATAATTCGATTTTTTTGGTTAATGACATGGGTTTTTTTTACGTAGCTACGATTATATCACGAATATGGGATAAATTGGGTACAATTAAAGATAGAAAGAGCAGGGAGAATGTTGTAACGCGAAACAGAGATACATAGTATTGATAAGATAATAGCGTATATATATGATATATACATAATATTATGTATATTAATACATATACACATAATATATCCATCGTGTCTACGATACAAATACGGAGATGTCGAAAGCACAAAAACGAAAATGCGGGAGACGATTGGGATTAGGAGGAATTAGAAAGATAAATGCGTCTGTGGTTAGAATATCGAAGCCTAACGATCTTAACATGACTCTCTTTCTCTTCGCTTGCTTTTATCTCACAAGCCCTTTTTCTAAACCATTTTTCTTTCTAAAGTATATTATTAATATTTAAAAAAAAAATAAAAATTGCATTATTATTTATACGTAAGAGGTAAATTAGCTAAATAAATAACGAGAGAAAGAAGAAATGGTGGAGAAAGAGAAAGAGAGCTAGCATAACCACTGAAATATACATTGTAATAAACGTACGTAGGTACAGACACAAATAACGGCATTGCAAAAACATCGAGCTTATTACGCGACAAAACAAATCTTTGGAATACACAGAGATACAATACAGTATACGGATATATAGTATATATATATATATGTTTACTTGGCGGGAGGGGGAGGGACATTCGGCAAGTACCGCAACAAAGTAGACAGGCATCGTGTGATCGTCGACTGAGTAAAGGTATATATAGAAAATTATGGTACTCCTTCCTGTTTTTAGCAGTTTTACGAAAAAGCGAAAACAACGAATTAATCTTCGGACGATTTTTCAACAAATTTCTTAAAGTTACCTAATCACAGCTAGGCCAAAGACAAGAGAAAGAAAAAATACTATAGAAATCGAGAAGAAGCGCGACACGGGTAAAAGAAATAGTGTATGTAAGATTGTACCCTTTTCAAAGGTCCTACCTCCCCTTTTTTGCTCGAACCAATCAATCGAGAGTAACGCTGGACACTTGAAAAGATCCAAAGCGTTAATTCACCAGTAACGTTAGTCGTACTTCACTCACTTATTACCATGAAAAAGATTGTAAAATTATAGAGAAAAGGAAACCTGTTAACGAGTGCCCAGCGCTGAACGAGAGATTCAACGATCGTGAATCGTTCTCGTTCGTGGTTATCAATCTGGTGGTTTCATTAACCTGAACCAATTAAAGTAAACGAGAAAGGAAATGAGAGGTGACTGGACCAGTTTTGGAATAGGAGTTCGCGATGAGGATGGAACACTTTGAAGTTTCTCCGTTGTGAATCACGCGCGAGAGATCAGATTTTAGAGATAGAAAATGAATGAGATGGATAAAGGAGGGGTTGAGTTTCGTCGATGGTTTGGGTTATGTCGGTAATGATGAATCGCCGGGAACGCGTATATCATGTGATAACTAAAATGAATTTGCTAAAAAAATTAGAAATAGTTGATCATGTACGTTTTTGGTTACCTCTCCCTCCGCTCTCTTCTTCTCGAGTTCCTTCTGCTTGGCATGTTCCTCGGCGATGCGAGTCTCGATCGCTGCCAGGGACTCCCGCGTGAACGGACGGAACAAACTTCTTTCTTCCTCTGTTATAGAGTCAGACTCTTCGGACATTGTCTAGGCTGCGCACAGCTTCCTGCCACCTTCCTGTACGTAGAGAATTAACACATTGATGACGGTATTGCTCCGATAAGCATATGGCCTGAATTCCCACGTAGTTTTGGAATTATGTTAGAAATGATGGATTCGAAATCAATGAGCATTTTTGAAGATACTTCTAGCAAGGTTTTAAACAAATTCTTCCAATTTTTACCAGATTTGGGACAGAGTTTCTTTAGTCGAATCTATTTCGTCTTTGTAACGAATTATATTTTTAACATAGGTACAGAAATTAGGGACGATAGATATAAAGTTTGGGAGGGGGGTTGATTTTTTACTTGAAATTTGTCAAAAAACAACTTAGTGTTGCCACTTTTGGCAAAACACGTGTCCGATATACTCAGCTAAAGAAGCTCTGTGTACAAATTAAGAAAAATCAGTGACCTACAGATCTAGTCCTCCCTTTGTAAGCAAAATTTACAAATATATCTCCTCTCCAACATTTTCTGATTGGATTCTTTCATTGCTTCTTTCATTATTTTATTTAACACTAGTTAAAATGTTATACAGGATATCGCATGAAATATATAAAACCCGAATTCAGCGTCTCCCATCATCAATGTGTTAATAAAAGAAAAAAGGAATAACGCGAGTACGATGTTGCCGAGTTGTTTTTCTTTGTCTCGTTGATCCAACTCGGCTACTCACTTTTGATCGGTGCTAACAGTTCCTGAAGTGTCGTGTGCGCTCGTCCCACGAAGTAGCGGGAGAGTAACGGAAAACCGACTGTTTCTGTTGGTACTGCTGTTGTTGCTGGTGTTCTCGGTGGTTCTGATGACTTTGTTGATTCCGGGGCCGGTGTTGATTCCTCGATTCCTCGTCGGCGGAACGCCTCGTCCCGTGGATAAGATTAAACGACGCCGTTACGTACGATCGGACGGATAAAGACACACCTTCTTGCAGCACCTCGACTGCCGCCGATGATCTGCCGGCAATCACGCGCTCGCACCTCGAGCGTTTCCTTCTGATCTCGCTACACCTTCTGATACCCAAGCTACCGCTGTCGTTGCTACCAGGTTTCCTTCTTAACTCGTTGCTGCTGATACCTGAATCTCTTTCCGACGAAGTGGCCACGAGTAATGACGAACGCGCTGCGGCAGTGCGTGCTATGTCGGGGACCGTCCAACGCGAACCAAGATTTTTCATGTCCGACCTGTGCCACGAAAAACAGAACGAAATTCTTTCTCTATACAGGGTGTCCACTTCCATGTAGTCAAGCGGAGGACTACATGTACACATCAATGACTTGAATCGAAATGCCTAATACCATTTTTCGAAATTCGTCTCAGTTAAATAATTATTAACTAACAAAGATCGGCTAATTACGGCGAGCAGCGACATGTAACGTTGTTTATTGTGGATTGCTCCTCCTTCATCACTTGCCTAGCTGTGAGCTTGAGTGAACCACCTTCCTTTGCTAATCGCCGTAATTGATCGATCTTTGGCAGTTAATAATTCGTTAACTAAGTCGAATTTCGAAAAATGGTAGAAGACATTTCGATTCAAGTCATTGATGTGTACATGTAGTCCTCCGCTTGACTACATGGAAGCGGACACCCTGTATAGTCTTGTTTCGTGCATATTTAACCGGTGGGAGGGTAGCTTGGTATGTTTGTGTATACACGCGACTAAGAGAGGTCCTCTCTCTTTCTCTTGATTAGTTCGTAGAGCTTGTAAACGTAACTAAACTACTATGTCAGCTCGTCGTTCTTTTAGAGAAAGAGAGAGAGAGTAAGTTCAGTGACGAGGAATGGTACGGCTTGGTTTCGCGTCCTATGGCGATGCTCTCTCGCGAAACTCGTCCGGAGCTTGGAAACATTGATTTTCCCGCGAAACCCGAGAGATAGATAGAGAAAAAGAGAGAGAGAGAGAAACTGCAGTCTCGCGAGCTTCCTAACGAACTTTTTTCATTAATATTCGGTCGGGGAAGCTAAAGAGAACATCTCTGACGAGATCATAACGACGATTCATTTATGTTTCAGCCGATGAGATATAGAGATGTATATGGTATAGATATATATATACAAATGTGAAATGGGATGCTTGGTTCGTTCGGTATCGGATTTATTATGTATATGTATTTCTATATTTTCTCTCGATCGATTCAATCGATTCCTGAATATCCAAAGGGATGTTTTTTTTTTTCCCCTTTCTTTTTGGTCAAGTTTATACTCACGTGTGAATGAAGCGACGGGTACGATCAATCCGTTATCCGAAATAACATAGTCTGCTCTTCGTGTCGGTCGATTCTTATCTGCAACAGAAACGAGGACAGTGGGTTAAAATGCTGACACACCCCGTTCCTCGCGGATACGTCCGCATCTACCGGCCATCTTTTCCCGCTCCCACGAATCGTCAATTATTTCGACATTATCCTCAACCAATATTCCCATCTCGTTGCTAACACAATTTTCAGCATCATTCCGAGATATAATTGCTTCGGTTTGGTCCAGATAAAAGCAAACTAGCCTAACAGCATGCTGTTAAGCACGTGGTAATAAAGTTTAGAATTAATTGAGCAAACGTTAGGTTCCATTTCGAACAAGTTGGACCGGTAGTTGTCTATTTTATATCACGTGATACGATAACATTTGACAAAGTATGGAAACTTTTCTACTCTCGCGAAAGTAAGGTGGAACCTTTCCCATGTTTACCGAGCAAACAATACCGCAGAATCTCTAACGTTCATGTTAATGGTTCGAGCCGGGTGATCGGACAATCCACTTTTCTGATAAACCTCATTTCTTAACACGTTGGATGCGGACTGGTTACATGCGATCACAATTTGAGTTTCCCCTAGTGGTTTCTTGCTCGTATGTCACTAAGCGGGAGATCTTTCTTTGTGATTATATTTTTTTTCCACTTGGTTGGCATTAAGTATCATCGTTGTAGTAATGGGTGTACTAGTTGTACTAATTGTAAACGTTGTACTAATAATAATAAAAAGTATACCTAATAATGAGATATAATAATAAAATTGTTTTTTAGTTGAACTCACACGGGAGTATTCTCGCTCAACTCTTGTCGAGAGTAAAAATATTTTCTTGGAGTATATAAAAGAAGGTATTAAAACGATAGCAAATTTTTTGAACCAATTGCTCCAGCGATCGAAATGAACCGGCGTCTCTTTTGCACGGCCGTAATTCGTGAAAATTCTCTTCGCGGAACGCGCCATCGTTCTAGATTAAAACTCCACGACCTTGTGCATTCAGGCGACCCACTTGGGCACGACAAACAGGTACACCGCGTTAACATAGAGCCGACTATCCACGCTAGACCGTCTATTACAGGTGCATCATCGAGCACCGTCTAGCGTGTCGCGTTTAAACGCTTCGATGGAACAAATAATAAAAAAAAAAAATCGAATGAAACGGTGACAAGCTGAATTATTTAAATTGATTGCTCCTACAAACAAAAAGTTTATCTCTTAAAAGTAGTTAAATAGAAAAGCAATAAAAAAATGTTGTTTGTAATCCATCAATATTCATTTTTACAAAAAAAAAATAATTAGTATTACGATGTGATTTGGACTACTATTTTGAAAGCAGAAAGAAATGTTTTAAAAATAGTATAGATGAAGCAATGAGGTCTTGATGCAATCTGTTTTTTTCTTGCTAGAATTGACTATAACAAAATTGAAATCATATAAAAAGAAACATCGATATATGTGCCCGTGATTATGAAAGTAACCTAAGTCATATTGTTGCCAAAAAACTGGTCCAACCTCTTAAGGAACGAAGTTTTTTTTTTAAAGTTGAAATAAAATTATTCAATGCCTCGTGTAATTATATCGTAGTCATTTTCAATCGATAGCCGTTAAATAATTAAAAATTAGGGATTAAAAATATTAATATCCACTTGTATGACTAACCGTTGTTATTATAAATTGAAACTAAACATAAACACGTGTGTCAGTATCCTCGTTGAAATTAATACAAATGACTGCTATGCAAAATAAGAGATAAATAAATTTCTTTAATATTTTTAACTTCCACTTTCCTAATTACGAGCATATAGATCCATAATCGATCATAACGATCAATCTATCATTACGATTATTTCACAAATGGCGTCAAAGAATGGGAAAGTAATGGTGAAAAGTCTGGAACGCGAAGCCGAGGTAAGGTGTCGGTGGTCTTTGACCGAGTTTCGCGCGGTCGATCATATTCCGGCGGAACTCGGTCACACGCTTATGCATCGGCATCGTCGTCGTTGTTGTAGTCATCGTATTCGTCGTAGTCGTCGTTGGCGGCGTCGCGGCGCCAAGAGACGCCGCCGCCGTCGCCGAGAACGATTCCCTCTACGCAACGTTTCTCTTTACGAAAGAAGTAAAAAAAAAAAAGGGAGAAAAAAAAAAGAATCAGGGAATCGACTAAGAAACACGTTTGGTCAGGAGTACAGCCGAATCGTAAACTATCGTCGAATTACATCCCCCACCCAAAGTCACCCCTTTCCAACAAACCCAACCCTCTTCCATGCTCCTGCTCGCAACTCCGGACGCCTTTTAATTTGATTACTAATCCAATTAGAGCGACATACTCATAGCTAAGGAAGGAGACACGCCACGAGTACCCTTTCGCGAAGCGACCACCAAAATCTGAATATTTCGAGGATCTTTTTTCTCCTCTTATCGCACGCACGTTTCTTTTTTTACTTTACTTTTCATCGTCTCGATAAAAGAAACGTTTCTAAGAGAAAGAATCGAGAAGACCGACTGTGACACGAAAATTGTACGTTACTGGGACGGGAAAAAGGAGGTCGTCGCAGCTCGAGGTGAACCCAACACGCGTTCGTTCACGATCGAATATAGCTAACTTTCGAGAAGTTCGACGAAAAGCATCGAGTAGACGTGTCTCGTTGAAATATCGAGAAGAGGGTAATAAAAAAGAGAAAGGAATAAAAATATACTTCTATCTCTTATAAAACTTTCTTAAAAAAAAAACATTTCGAAACACTTTCCGATAGCTACGTCCACCAGTTCGGACAAGCGGATCGATACGCGTCGTTGGGACGCTCGGTGTGTAATAATCTCGGTCGGTTTAAGCGCAATGTTGCGTACTCCGACGTTGATTTCTAAGAAGAAACGAGGAGTTTACTATTGTTATAACAAAACTATCGAAAAAGAAATTGAAAAAAGTTTTTTAAAAAAAATGTTTAAAGAAACGAAATATTCGTTGAAATGGTTAGAAAAGATGGAAAAGTCGAGAGAAATTTTTTCTAAACGTTCGCATTACGATTCGTCACGACATAGTCCCGTGTGATCTGTCGGCCATCTTGATGGAAAGCAACGCGTACGGTGGCTCCACCGGAAGCCACCGGTAAAGAAAATCCATCCCTATCCTCTCTCCCACTCCATCATCCCTCTCACGAGCAAGCGATGTGGCGCGGCGGCGGCTCGATGCCGACGTCGCATGACGTCACGAATCAGTCCGGGTACGTTGCGGAAAAACGTTGCCATGACGACGAACCACTGACGCTACCGTTGTCGTCGTCGCACAACCACCACCATAACCTAGCAATCGGTATATCGTCATTGGTACCACCACATCTACGTCACGCTCTATGTCTAATCTCCCTTATCGGGAATTTTCAATGACGAGGAATGCTCCCTTTCGCATTAAGCAATATATATACAACGACTTACTCGAGACGAGTCTGTCCGATGAAAAACGATTTTTTCAGAAAAAAAGAAAATTATGGAACGTAAAAGTACAACAACGTAGAAGCGTGAACGTAATCGATTTAATATGCTTAATGTCGGTTGTAGAGGAGAAAAAAAAAAATATATCGTCTCGAGTTGTTGTTAATGTACGACGAAGGTGAGGTGACTCTGCAATGTCGGGCACGAAATTGGTTCGTACTACTTTCACGCGATTTTCAACCTCCCATGTAACTCCCCCACGATCTTCTTTCTTTTTTTTCTTTCTTTCTTTTGTGTATTAAGAAAATTTTATGAGAGTTAGGCGTAGGTTATAAAAAGGAATAAAGGACATTAGGAATAGTGTCATTTCTAAAAGCACACCGATTCGATATCGAGCGTCCTTAATACGTTATGTACAGGCTAACTCCGGCTGACCTCCAATCGCATTAAATGCACGCTTGTTGTTCTCGCGATTATTTCGATTATAATTAAACTGCAGAAGATTAACTCTCGCGGCGAATAGATTTTCGTATCAGTCGAGATTAATTTACCAGGCCTGGTTTACGAATCGTCATTTTCGAGAGGAAATTGAAGAAATATTTATATCGTTGATCGTCTAACGTACCGATCGAATAGAAACGCAAAAACGAACATACGTGCAAAACGTCGATATAAAACGAGATGGATAAACGAAATGGACTGCGTTCGTGCGAAGACGATCGATCCGGTCAGGCGTTTGCCTATTTATTTAATGCTCGAATTACGAACTTTCGTAACCGCGTTCTCGAAAGCCTCTCCCACTTGACGGGGATCTGAGTAGCTTTGACCATTTTCAATTTGTTGCATCGATTTAACGGACATTCGATATTAAAGCGAACGTAGCCGTGATTTATATCAAATTTTAATTAAAATAAGTGTAATATATAATTTTGATATTAATCTTTAGCAACCGAGTATGCCACTTTTTAAGATCGATTCGTAACACGATGTTGAGTGACTCCAGAGACCTAAAATAAGAGTTATATTTAAATTTTGTAGAAAGTAACTTAAAATCATCATTAAATATTTGGAAAATCTATTACTCAAAAATATTTAATAATGACTTTACGAAATTTAAATATAATTCTCATTTTGAGTCTCTGGTGTCACTCGACATGCATTTGTTTATTGTAATTTTCACAAGGAAAGTTTTGTAACTAGAAAATGAAAAAAAAATCTGAAACTTTGCATAAATTTCTTATTCTTGTATAAACACACCTCTAAAGAAATCTTGACTCTTCGTATTATCGTTAAAATTTAAAAACCAATTTAGGATACAGAAAAAAAGTTAAATTTAAAGTTGTAGTCTTTTTTTTATCCATATTTCGGATATGAAAAAATCCCAAACAAATTTTGTTGAATTAAATTGAATTTCTCAAAAAAAAAAATTTGGAAAATTTCTAATACCCAAAATATGACCCAAAAAGAAATATTATAGCTTTCAATTTAATCTTAACCTCGGCATACATTTGTTTTTTGTATTTCTCAGATTTTTCTTCCCAGCCTAGACATACTATAACATTTTTTGGACTTATTTTCTCCTTAAGATAGACAAAAATGCAAAGAGTTAAATAAAAAGTTTAAGCTCGACTTCGATCACGTCAAAGAATCAACTAAACGAGACAGAAATAAACCGATAAAAGTATAAAATATGAAATCGATATTATTCCTTAGTTAAGAGACCCTTAATCGTCCTCTCGCGAGTATATTTGGAGACGCGAGCGCGTTCAAGCAGATTGGCCTACTTGAGGTAGTCTAGATGGAGCTGGAATGTCCCGTCAGTTTTCGTGGGAGGATAGTCGATCGCGTAAACTCGCACTCTCCAAAGTACTGGCGCACTCTTGCTGGTACACTTGCACTCGAAAGCCAGTACCAAAGCAAGCATGGAGAGCACCTGTTGCTCCCCTTCGTTCGTTCGTTCGCTCGTCCGTCCGTCCGTCCGTCCATTTGTCGGTCCTTTCATAATTCGCCCTTCAAAGTCCTACCGTAAGACTCTTTTCAACATTTCAGTCTTTTGTCTCGTTACTTTCGCGATAGTTTCGGTGTTACGAGACGCGACGATGGGAAATTGTTATGGCACGAATGAACAACAAAAAGGAAATGATTTCGAGTTAAGAATAATAAAAATTGTCTCTTTACTATCCCGTATTAAAAGAAAAATTAGTTCTCGTAACGTTATCACGATTAGGAGGAACGTTTCGATCGTTGCTTCGAGATTGCGGCAAAGGAAGCTTTTTGCGGTGGGTATTCGAGTCAGTGGAACACAGGCAACGAGCCAAATACTTGCTGCCAACGTTGGACCCGAAGCAATTCTCCGAGAAAAAGGAAACACGGCTAGCTTATACTCGTTTGGACCGTTGTATATTCGTTAAACGTTCGCGACGTCGATAAACTGCGAAGGTGGACAGTGAAATATATATATCAAGAAAGAACGATGACGCGTGGTAGGAAGAGAGAAAAGACACGCGTTTCTCCTACGTGTCAAAGAAACAGAGGATACTCTCTCGTCCACTCGCAAATGCGACGACCAGCAGCAGCGTAAATCGGTCCTCGCGACCTCTGACATTACGTGCGAACAAACGATAATTTATTTACCAAAGGAGATAAATTTACAAACTTCGATGGATAAAAAAAGTGCTAACCTTCCTCCTGCGCGTCATTGATTTTCAAGCAAATGTTCCTCTTTTTAAAATAGAAACGGGGAATAGTTTATCTCAACTTCGTCATATCTACCCACAACAACAACAATCTTAACAAAAGTGATATAACAATATCTCAAACCCCCGCAACAAGGATCTCGTTCGATAAAACAAAAAAAAAAAACTACTAAAACTCGATTAAAAGCATGCAACATTCGATCCTATCGATCGATTCCCTCGGTTCTACTATTTCTAACGCGTAGCAGATATCCAGCAGCAATCTACTGGCGCGCGAGCAAAGAGACAGGCACACGTTTTCGTATCACGCCTCTTGGAATCCTTCCAAAAACGAAAGTCGAAACTCGGTCGCGTCTTCCCCGAACGCGTGTGTCCTTCGTACGCTCTCCTAACCAACCCTTCTTTCTCTCTCGAGAAAATGATCCTACGTTCCAAGGAGAGACAAGAAGAAAGAGATATCACGAGTAGGCTCACAATCGTCATCTATACCCTAGAAAGATCCTCACGAATGGGCGGCATATTCGAAAGAGAGAGAGAGAGAGACGCGAGGTGATCGATATCACCGTTAGACGCTCGAGCAAATCGTGCACGGCTCGTATCGATCGGCAATTTTCGCGCGAAGGAAGGTCACCGAGAGCGAGAAACGAGCACGCAACGTTAACCTCCTACTAAGTAATCGTTTATTTGAAATATATAAAAATCAGTCTACTAAAAAAATTAGAATAGAAAAAAAAAACGGTTGCTTCCAATTGTATGTCACGAAGGAAAGGGTAGAGAGAGAAAAAAAAAATGAGGGTCGCTCGATCCCTGACCGCAACGGCGGCGTCGATCGATGTATCGCGAAGAGTCTTGACGGCGCGAGTGGCGCCCCGCGCGATTCGATCGCGCGCGCTACACTCGACTACTCTCTCTCTCTCTCTTTTTCTATCTCTTGAAGAAGGCATGCTCTCATCTCTCTGCATGCTCTTCTCGAGAGGCCTCTCTTTCTCGTTTGAACGCGCCTGGTAGACGACGACGTGGCCGTGGCACGAAGGCTAGGAGGGATTAACTAGAAGATGATGATGGCAGCACCATCGTGCGAAGAACCGTCGCGCCGCCCTACACCACGCGGCTCGACTACTTGCCTGACTGCCTGAGTGCGAGCGCACTCGGACGCTACTACTTCAAGTAGTCGAATCAATGACGAGTTTGACATGCGGACGAACCGGAGAAACACATGCGAGAACGAAATTATCGAAAGACGATTGGAAATCCTGACACACTTACGTGTTTTTCGATATTTTCTGCTTGAAAAATATGTACATATGTATATATATATATGTATGTATATATAGGTGAACTCGGGAGAAAGAGAAAGAAACAGGAAAGGAGACACACACGCGCGCGCGACGTGGCGAAGAGAATCGGCACACTGCGACTATGTAGGGGGTGGTGGGGGTCACCCAATGCCGAGATATTTCCGCAAATTTTTTTTTTCTCTTTCTATCCTCTCGTTAAAGTAAGCACAGTATTCAACGATGCACATTCCTCCTTTCCCGAGCTTTCTTTTCTCACTGAACACTATAAACGCCAGTAAGTTCCTTTTACACAATTTCGAAACTCTCCCTATGTTCCTACAAGAGGAACGAGGATAATGATATATATCTATACGAGTATGATATCTTTGTCCTTGGAAAAAGTTTCTTCTCAACCCTTCCACTTCCTCTTCTCCGTTCACTAAATCGTATCTCTTACGTACCGACTTTGGATATCTTCTCTCGACACTATCTCTCCTCCTCTGTGCACTTCCCCGCGGTTTTAGAACACCTCCTTCTTTTTTTCACTACCAGCTTCTTCTCCTCCTCCACCTCTTTGACCAACTCCTTGACCACCTCCGTTCTTCCTCAGCGGCGCAAGGACCCGCCCCGTGTCGCGCTACACGAACGTGTAGTGAATGAAGAGAGCGTAGAACTTGCTCTGCGACAACATTATTCGGCCTGCCGTTATCGGTAGCGCTTCGGCAGCCTCGCCGTCCTCATATTTCTCTTCCTCCTCCTTTGCCCGTTCGCGACGAGGACCGTAAGCGCCGCGAGGAGCCGCGCGCGAGCGGCGCAACCAGCCGGAATTGATCGCGTTGCTGCGCGCGACGGTCCCGTTTCTTCGACACGCTCGACGAAAAAGAGAGGAAGAAGCCTGCTGGCCTCGACGTCGTCGTCGACGACGGCAGGACGACGACGACGACGGCGGCAGGACGTAGTTGCGCTGCTGATAGTGGTGGTGGTGGATAGTGCTGCTGCTGGTGGTAGTTACGTGCTCGTCACGACGATGATGGTGGTGGTAGCGATAGTGGTGGTAGTGGTGGTAATAGTAGTATAGATGGTGGTGGTCGCGCCGTGGATCGCACTGAGAACGGCAAGGGCGAAGGGTGGTGGGAGCGAAGGGTAGGACGCGCGGTTCGCCCGCTCTAGCCGCACTGCCCTACGTCAGACCGTCTCCACCGTCGGACCTCTCTCCACCTCCACCTCCTCTTCTTCCTTCTCTACTGCCTCCCCCTCCTTCTCCAAAGCTCGCACCTTCCACCGATACACTTTTTACTTCCTCTCCACCAACGTTTCCCTCGACGACGCGCCAAGGGCTACCCTTCGATACCTTCCTTTTCTTATTCAATTCCGTCCGATACATACACTGGCGCGCGCGAGCGCGCTCCCTCTATATCCACTTCTCTAATTTTTTATTGAAAAACTTTTGCCCTCCACCTCTCGTTCTTCGGCACAGAAAAAAAAGGAAACGTTCGTCGCCGTTGTTGTAATTCTTCCTCTTCTAGTCCGTCTCTCTCTCGTTCTCACCCTCACACTCACTCTCTCTCTCTCTTTCTCTCCACACCACTTGTTTTCGCGACGACGAAAGGCTCGCTCCGGGAGGACTGTCACGGCACGGACGAACCGAGCGACGCGGACGTTACTGCATCGCCACGCGCCAAACTCGCGCAGCGGATTCCAACAGAACTAATTCTCGCTACCCCTCCCTTTCGGCAAACCCTCCTCCTTATAGCCGCACCGTTCGCAACAACCCCCTCTCGGCAAGCGGACGATACCTTGCGCCGTGTAAGCTTTTCCAAATCCTCGACGTCTTTACTCCCTTTTTCCTACCTTTTCCTTCGTTAAACCATACACTCACGCACGCTCCTACCTTGTCTAAAAAATTCTTCTTCTATGAAACTCCATTTCGTCTCTTCGCCCGACCCAACATCGAGCTACTCTACTTCCAATCGACGCCTCGCGGCACCGTGTCGTCGAGCGCCGCGAATCGGACCGCATCGATATCTTTCTCCTCAATGGAGGTCGTCAATGAAACGAAGCGCCGCGGCTATGATATATCACGCGTTATGTAAATTATCGATTTTTGACTAATGCTTAACTTTTGCTTTATGGGTTTAATATAGATTTCCTTTTTTGATTTTGTTTTTTTTTTTTTTTGCTGAAACATACCATTCGAACCAATCAATCCTCTGTCTATCCTTTAGGATACGTAAACTCTCCGACTCCTCGCTTCCGTAACACGACGGATCAATGAAAGTCTACCCCACCAAGCGCCACCATCCTTGCCTCACCCTCCACGAAAGCCGGTGGCATCGAGAAACACGGTACCACACCGCGCCACTCTTACTATCTTTACCTGAAAACATTCGACTCCGATTTTCGAACGTTCGTCCGACCATACCCCTGAACGCCGTTAGTAAACTCGCCCGCCAACCTCCTGCGACTTCGCGTTGGGACGTATATGATACCAGGAAGAGCTGGCGATCAGACTCAGAGTTTTCCTAGAATTCGGTGACGATATTTTATTTCCAGCGGGATTTGTGTTACGGTTATCGTTGGATTTTACTTAGAAAAAGGATAGGCAATATTTTTTTTTATATTTTCTGGTAGGACGATTGCTTATTCGAGTTATTTCGTTGTTCTTCATTTTTAATCGTGTGCAGCGGAAGGTACTTGCAGGTACTCGTATACAATTTACTTTACTGTATATGTATTATATATATATATGGCAGTCTTTCATAGTCAAATTTATTTTACAAAAAGTATACTCTCGTGCGTGGAACAACATATAGGAATCTTGGTACTCGGAGTAACGTCTCCTCGCATTTTAATCGATGCCTCTCTATCGCACGGCCGTGCCACTACGCTCGTGTAAAAATATCCATAAACTTGTTGTTTGTTCGTGTGCGCGTGTGCATAATTACAGAGAAATCTCGACTCTGGTTCATCGGTGGTACGGTAGAAATCCTTATAACTATATATACGTATGTACGTATACGGTCATACGTACATACGTGTATGGACAGATTCTATATATGTATGTACATCCGTCACGTTAAGTCTAGAGATGGCCTGATTTCTGGCTGACCTTATTATTTGCTCATCGATTTAAATAAGTGTCAGTGTGTCGCTTGGACAAGCTACGAAGGCACACGTACAATCCAGCAACGAACATAATGATAAGAGGAAGACCAAGACCGATGGAAATGATCATGATAACCAAATTGGAAAACTGCTCGTCCGGTGGTGTACCGTATCCGAGTATGAAGGTCCTGGAAAAGATGACGATTACTAGTTTATTCCCGTTTCTCTTTGGTTTATATATCGATCAGAGTTTGAAACTTTGCCAAGTTTTTCTTACCACGTAGTGTAACGAGTCTTCTTGTAAAATCCGTCACCCTTCGATCCCAGAGACACCATGATCGTTTGAACGAGAAGATTCTTTGCGTTTTCTCCGTAATAACAATAGAGCATAGAGTTCTTGATGGCATTCACACGATTCGATACCTTCCATGGTGAATACTGGACGGTTTCCGTCGAACTAGTCACGTCTCGTGTTTCCGATACGTAAGAAACTGGCCTCCATTGTAAATATCCACCGATACTTTCCTTTTCCTTACCGAAGGGAGGTATTCTCACGTCGATCACCTGTAGTCATAAGATTAAGAATGGAATAAGAAACGTTGATTTTTTTCGCTGTGAACCCATATCGGGAGCTTGTTGCAAAAAGTGATCGAGACAAAATTCATCGAATTAATATGACCGAGGTACTAGTAAATCTCCGTATACTAATGTAAATATGCATAACTTTGATATGAAAACTGTTTGCATAGAAATTAAACTTAATTTTATGCAAAATCGATTTTTTTTACTTGCTCTGTTTTTGCAGCCCATGATACATATATGCGTTCCGAAAAATCATTCACAGTTGACTATTACAAACTTATGTGTTATTTTGTAAATAATAAAAATAGATAAATAGGTAGTAAGAAGTGGTCAGCCGGTAGAGATGGCCAGTAAGAAATGCGAAGCAAAGAAATTTCTTTTACAGTTCTTACCTCAAATATACCTGGCGTGTGCTCATCGTCCACGCTTCTTTTAGGATCGACGATCATCATCTTATCGGGATTACCACCCCCAACGATTAATAATTCAATGGCAAATCTACTGTTTGAGAATGTGTCGTTCGTTTGTACATCATCGATTATAAAATCAACCTGCGTTGAATTTTCCGTATGCAACATGTGCGGAATGGTTGCCGTGTGGTCGAAGAAGCAAAATCCTCTTAGCTGAAGCAAAAAGAAATTGAAGTAGAGAAACGTTATTTTTTCATAATTATTTTCTATATTTTTATGATTTTGCACTATTTTTTTAATTAACACGTTCCAGCGACGTATACGCCCTACGAAGAACTTTCTTTTTAGGCCAACTACAATATTTGTCGAGAAAGAAAAGTTATTTTAAAATATTTATTGTAAAACCATGTATAATTCCATAACATCTATAGCAGATTTTAATCTTTATATCTTCCTTTTAATAATTATCATTTTTACAGTATTATGAATATTGCAAAATATCCGTTAGAAGCGAAATCGAATCATGATATCGTGGGGCGTATACGCAGAATATGTTAATACTGAGAAATCTATTTTCTATTTCCTATGAAATGAGAAACGAGTAAATAATTATTCTTTGCTATTTCTTATGATGATTCCAATGACGTTTATATGCGCGCCTTTTTATATGCATCCCTGACGATCGTTTTTTTTTCAATGCTACAAAATACTTTACCGAAAGTTTTATACTCCCGTATCTGCTGATATTCTTAGCTGTATCGTTATAAGAGTTACCCTCCATATCCAGGCCGACGGAATCGCCGATCACCGATAAAGATTTGCGCGACCAGTGAAAGAATTCTGATCGTAAGACGTTTATATTCATAGCGTTGGAAATGTTGAGCACTCCCGTGTCGTTTACGTCGTTGAATTCGATAATCTGTGGAATAAAAAAGAAAAGGATGAATATTGCTTTGTCACATTCCCTTAAAATAAACGAAGGGAAGAAGCTTATAGGTCGAGGAATAAGTTCGTGCTGTTTTTATATGTTTAAGTGTAATTATTTTAATTTGATGTATATTTGTTTACATGTAATTAACAAGCAAAAGGAATATATTATTGATTCTAATCGATATTAATTATAGGAAAATAAACGTTTTAAAAGCTTTTAAAAAACAGCACGAACTTATTATTTTTGTTATTATAAATAATAAGTCATAATTTTTTGTTCTACTAGAATAAGATCACGTACTTTTCTGATAATCTTATTATACGTGTCTTATCAGAATTTGAAAGAACATCTTTTATAAAAACCAACATGGCGAAGGATACTCACTTTATTTATTATTATTCCAGTCGTATAAATCGGATCTTCCGAAAATGTTACCGACATATTCTTCCTTTGGCGAAAATCTTCACAATTAATATTCAACGTTGCCGTGGTCGACGTGAGCGCCATGAGTATCGAAGGTTTACCGCCAAAATCCCAAAGATAGTGCAACGTATCGTTTAAACCTCCCGCTCTTATGTAGAACGTGGTCCACTTTTTCTCCGTACATAGTTCTTTGAAATCTAACTGAAGATAAAAATATAACATTTTCAAAATCGTACAAAAATCCCAACAAAATAATTTAAACATCGGTAGCCAATAAGAAACGAGAAATCAAAAAGAAGAAAACATGGCGGCACGTATAGCGCGCTTTTCGCACGGAACGATACAAAAACAACAATATTGTCATTACGTATCTGCATCATTATCGATCCGAACGAAAAGACAATGCAATCACGAGAGATTCCGTTGCGTCAATTTATTTATCCGTTTGTAAATAGGACACGTGACGTAATCCAGATTAGACTAACGCCCATAAGTTTCGCGCGTGTGACATATACGAATAAAATCCCGCGATTTCTACTTTCGCGCATAAAGTTTGAACGACGTTCGAACGTTGCAAGAAATATAAGAAAAGCAAGGTTATGATACCTTAGAAACATCGTTGACGTAGAATCGAAATAGAATATACTAGGTAATATACAAGAAATTTAGAAAAAAAGGAAAAAGTGAGAAAAAAAATTTGGAAGACGGACAGTTCAAAGTCGGAAACGAAATGAATCATTCGACCTTTGTTTTCGATCGAGCGGACAACGGACGATGCGACTTCCTTGTCCAAAAACTCGCTAACTAAGCTGTACGTCGTTGTTGACTACGTCTTTAAGACGAAACAATGACGTACGTAAATGTTACTTACCGTTCTTTTCGCTGACACCGCGAAATCCACGGAAAAAAGCAAGAGCAGCAACGATATCATCGAAATTCGAAGCATCGCTCTCGGTTGAAGAAAAATGACAGCGCTAAGCGAGGACACAGAAAAATGCAACAAAAACACACCAACGCCAGAGTGATACGCGACTGAGGCGCGATCGCGCTCGCAGCGACACGCGAAGAGATAACATTCAATGGCGGATCGTTGCGACGGTGTCGCCCTCTCGGGACGATTTTTAGTCGGTAAGGTAGATTCCAATCTTTGAACGTATATGGATTAAAAAAAAAGTTAAGGGTATCGATGTTACCGATAGATAGTGATCACTTTTTTTTGGCAATCTTCCAGGAGTAGTAAAAATAAATTAAGTGCAGTACGACCCAGCTGTTTTTGTGTAATACTTTTTTTTATATTTTATATGATTCATTGATTCATTTTAACACGATTTGGAAAACTTCTTTACTCACATAAAAGTGTGGTCAAATTTCAATTTACGCCAAAATCATATGAATTTTTTATTTGGATATTTCCATGACATCTTGCAGTGCAGTATGTACATACGAAAGTTTGCTGCAGTCACGGTTCATGGTTACGATCGGTCATTAACGTTGTTGAGTAAGGATGAAAACATAATTTTATTTTACAGACATAAGAATTACAATTATCTATTTTTATTCTAAAGTGAGTGATTGTAACGAAGAAGAAAGTAAAGTGACAAGAAAAATAATTTCTCCTGAAACTAGGATGCTGTTTTACTTATCCCCATTATTTGCATGTTAACATTAAACATACCAATATTAAACGTATACTTATTTTCTTCACATTTATCTATTTAATAAATACTTAAGTAAAAGCAGACCATTTGCTAGAAATAAAATTGAAAAAAACAAACATAAATGATCAGGTTTAGTGTTAAGGTGACCTCGTTTAACGTTGCTTCATTTAATGTTTTTCTTTTGGAAAGAGTCTTACTGTATTCTATTTTTATATAAATTATATAGAGTTTATTAGTTTAAAGAGATATCATTTTTAGTTTATCCTTAAAAAAATTTTCACCATAATTTAAGAAGAGTTACCCAGATCGAATTTTTGTGAAATACGATCTTGGATCGATACAAGCAAGTGGTACTTACCGGCATACTCTCTTCTTTTGAAACACTATCAATGCTCTTTACAACTTATACCAGACACCACAAATCTGACATCGTAATACACACTTGATTATACATGAAAAGCTCATACAAACTTAATCGATGCATTTTACATCGAGGGCCGGCAACTCTTACCCCATTGACTGTCAACTTTTCGCCAACGGTGGTGGAGTTACCAAATCTCGACACAGTACTCCATAAACAAAAGATCCACGATTCTCGTACTCGAGCTGCCCTGATAAAACCTAGTCCTTAACAACAAATAAATATCGTCTTACAAAAACAAAATACAAAAAAAAAAGAATTTAAAAGAGAAAAAAATTGCAACGTATCATCAGGGTGTATCTTCTACTATAAGATGCGATCGGATCGGCTCGTATTCGGGACACCGTGTAGAAGGCATGGAAAGAGAACGTGCAAAAAGAACGTTAAACGTGCAGACTGCGACCTTGACCGAAGCGTTGTCCGCGCGTGAGGCATACGCCGCGTTCGTACAGGACATGTACAACGAACGTCCCCGACTAACACGCTCCCTTCTTTGGCCCTACACACACACACACACATATATGTATATCTATATAAAATCTTTGTGAGAACGTACCTCTTTCCAATTGACGACACGAACAAAAAAAAATTACGAAAAGCACAAAACATCAAAAATCTCTCCGTTTTTTCTCCCAAAAAAGAGAAAACCATTTATAATATTAAATTAATTTTTAATATAATTATATAACGTTCCAGCTTTTTTTTTACACAAACTTTTTCTCTTTCTTGTCTACAAAAAAAAAAAACAGTCGCCGTGGCTCGAGGAGACATGGACGACAGCCAGTTCTTCGCGACGTTCGAACGATACGAGTCAATGCCGAAGGTCGTCGCAGGAAGTCGAGATCCGCGGGAGAACGCGCTATATAACGGGTGGCACGTTGGTGTTTTAGATCCAGAGAAGAGAGACCGGCCCCTTACCTTCATTGTATTCATATACGACCAATAATCTCTCTCTCTTTCTCCTTAGTCTCAACGATCAAGGCTCAAGGTGAGCACTCCCGAGCACTTGGAGGGCAAGGCGAGCTTTCCTTCTCTTTATCATCTAAAAACGATCTTTCTCTTTTTCCAACGAGTTGAGTATATAAAGAATACAAATTTGGGTACCGAGAAATTAAATTTTAATCCTATGACAACCCTTTTTTTTACATTGCCAAACTTTCTCAAGAAAAAAAAAAGAACCGATATACCCAACGACTTTTGCAAGAATACGAATACGTAATCGCAATTGATATTCTATTCCCGATCTCATTATGTATTTTTGCACGTCTTGGAGGTTTCTGGAAAGCGGATCCATGATCGATAGTGAAAGATCAGAGGTCCGTAAAACGGTCCCTTTTTTTTTTTAAAGGGAGGTACGTACCGAATGAGAAGTGCCTCCCGAAATTGATGGGGTGGTGAGATGGTATCGAGCGCGTTTCATCTTCTCTTAGGCTGCGTCCACGTGGATCCAACGCACAATACGATTATTATCTTTTTTTGTCTGGTATTCACCGGGTCGAAAAGTTTGCCATCAATTTGGTCTAACTTTTGATTACTGTTAGAAAAGTTATCAGTAAGTGATATTAACACGATATTATAAGGTATGATGTTTAATGTACGGATTACTTTCGGTAAAAGCCGGGGACCGTTGCAAAGGGCGAAAAGGCAAGCACGATTATCACACGGGCGGTCTGCCGGCGCTCTGAAGGACTGTGGGATCCACGACTGCTACGTAAGTCGTTTCTCCTACGAGCCAGCCAACCCGCCCGCCACCGTGGCCGAGCAGCCACCGAACGGACGAAAAACGGACAAAGAGTCTTCTCGTAGCTTCGAGCTTGGCCAATGAGAGGACGAATCGGCAACGATCACGGACCCTCGCCGTTCCTCGAGCGCGCCGTTCGACCGGCTGCTGCTCTTGCCGGTGCTGTTCCTCTTGCTAAAGCTCGTCGTCAAGCAACTAGCTGATCCGTTCACCCACTTTGGTAGTATACTTTCATTGATCTTATAGGTTTTTCGAGGGTCTGCAATCATTCTCGAGGTTTATTTTAGTTTAGTCTCTGATCTTTTCTTGGAGAACATTTACATTTTGCAATTGGTTATTCTTTTTTTTAATGCGAGATAAAAGTATTTAAGAAGAAGATGAAGAAGGAAGATGACGAAGAAGAAGATCTTTCCTACTCGAAGATGATGATGTAGCTTTTAAGGATCTATTTTTGAAGTTTTGTTTCAGATCATTTTGAAATCTTTGGGTTTTGGGTATAATCATTTAATGAATTCTTCGATTTATTAAAAATTTTAGCAACTTAAGTATTTAGTTTCCACTTATGTGCTCACCCTCTCTCGTTCTAAACCAGCAATAGTATATTATGTTTTACTTTCTGATCTTTTTTTTAAAAAGCACTAACAATTTGCAACTACTCATTCTTTGTAATCTCAAAATATAAGATACAAGTACTCGTACAGTATTAAAAAATGATGATGTAGCTTTTAAGCATCAACTTGGAGTCTAGTTTCAGATAATGTTAAAATCATTGAATAATCAAGTAGTTTTGTTTACCAAACATAAATTCCAATTTTATCAAATCTAATTCCTATCTAATTCTCCACCTACGTGTATATTCTTTCTCTTTTTCTTCCTAAGCCAGCAAGTGACCTTATCGGTTTAATAACGTTACGAATACCAACGTGACGAAAGGATCGCGTTAAAATACTTGTTACGGTTTAGCAGGCGCAACGTCTATGTAGCCAGACATAAAGCACGATCTGCAAGAAAACCAGTCGATGGTATGCGGGAGAGCAAGTTGGGCTCGAAGGTAAAAGCTGAGATTCAAAGCGAACGATAAAACGCGATTCGTCCCGATAGACATTCGTAGTCATTACCGAGGGTCCAAGAGTAGGCTAGGGTATGCTTAGGAGTAGCGACAGGTGTTGCGTTGAGAAACGTGGACGATCAACGGTAACGATAGAAACTATAGCGTTGACTTTGACAGAACGAGTCGATGATGACGACGGACGATGAACGACCGAGTGAAATTTCGAATGAAAACCATTTCTATTCTATCTTTTTTTCTTTCTCATACCCGTAGGCATCGCTTTCTCTAATTTGTTGATGGTAGATGTCTACTTACATAAAAAGAAAGATGGATCTACTTGTTACAAAAGATTTGCTAAGATTGATCCAACATGGAAATAACTATTTCGTGACTCTTTCTATCATTGGCTAATCGTTAAGCTAATTTTAATTACTAAATAAAGTCTATGTATCGAGAAGTACCATAGGAAATGATCGACGAAGTTAAGGATTAACTGCAAAACCAAGGTAATATTCTTCGTAGGAAAAATGTACACTGGTGGTGCGAATGCAACCGATGCAGTTGGACAGGGACTGCGACACGTACGAGGAGAGAGGGAGAGTGGAAGAGAGAGACGACTGCACGCCACCGCAGAACCGGTTCCATGGGGTTTCGCGTAGTGACGGGACTTCGATTCGGTTCATTGCAAGTTTTCAATCAAGTCGAGCCTCTTGGAAAAGTCTACGATACTTCGGGAAGTTTCTTCGAGGCAACGATAATTAGCAATCACAATATTTGCATAAAGGAATCTTGGTATCTGGCGATCTAAGAACTATTAGAGAATCGATATGGACATTGTTAGGATAAAACATACTCCAATTGTTTTGTTTACCATTTTTTAGAAGAATTTGCAGGATTATTTTAGGGTGCTTGATCCAGTTTACAGATAGTTCTTGGACCAATGTTACTGTCTCTTACGAGGTGTCTTACTCGAGTGCACCATCTACTTACTTACCAACCTACCTACCTACCTACCTACCTACCAACCCACCTACCTACCTACCCACCAACCTACCTTCCTACCTGCCTGCTCGCTTGCCTTCTCGCTTGCTTGCATGCCTGCTTGCTTGCCTGGCTGCGTTTCGCCCGTTCGTACCCACCTATCAACTAGCTTGCCTACCATCGCGGTCGATCGCCCTAAGAAGATTCCGACTCGCGGAATTCCTTCAGTCGCGCATCCTCGTGCATCCTCGCATTCACGATTCGTAGACATTTCGAATATTTCACTCACGATCTACGATGCTTTCTGTAGATCCTACGTGATCGTTCCTTCTATCATCGAACTAGTTTTTATTATAAAGGTTTTTTAGTTATTTCAAATGTCGAGCGATTAAATCGTTCGAGAATGATCATGAATTATGTAGTTTGGTTTTTTGGTATTAAAAAATTGAATATCTTAAAATCTAAATTATTTAGAGATATAATGCAGTTGCTGTACTATTTTATACGAAAATATATGATGATACATTTGGAAAAGAAATTGTTAGTAATATTTATGGTTGTAATTTGATTTGATCATCTTATTTTTTCATACAAATAAACGACTCATATATCACTCGCTACATTATTAAAAAAGACATTGGAGTTGCTGGTAGATTGATTTTAAGCAAAAATTTCAATGCAAAGGTTCCAATTAACCTGTGAATTGAGGAAGACGAGTTACTCTTCGCGAATGTTTAATTAATTCTCGTAGGAAACAAATATTCCATCATATTTACGGAGAAAGTAATATACTTATGGATTCTTTGCCATTTAATTTATTTATCTATCTAAATAATCTTAACTTTCTACCGTCTTATTATATTTTTAATCTCGAATAAATGACACGGACTTGAGTTTGGAGTTCAGAAAACTCCCCTGCTAAGAGATTAAAAGATTATAACCAGTCACTGTATGGAGTCACTAACCAGTCACTATAATGGAAAAAAAAAACAAATAGTATATTTCCAAATTTATGTCAAAAAAGTGGTTTTGAGCAACCCCACTGTCAATAGGAAGGGGGAGAAGTGCAGTTTGCGAGCTTCGTTAATTATGATAATTACTCTGCATGGACCAAACATTTATTATATTCCATCCACACTATCCAAATTAAATAAATAATTATTAATAATTGTACCAAACATATAAATTAATTACCAGCATCATGCGGTTCAAATTAATTAGAAAACTGTCGAGGTATCGTACGTGCACGTCCAAGTCCCATTTTACTTTCCCTTTCGAAGCAAACGAAGTCCAGCAACGTAGTCTCGTTCTCGATCATACTTGTGTTTTCCGTGGACGCGATCCGTGCGTGGTATATCTGGCGAATTGTGAAAGTACAAATTGAACTGAAATGCATCTTGTTGCTCGGCATTAAGGTCGCACGAATATAAAGACTCTCCAGCTTGCATCGGCGTTGCAAGGATCGGAACAGCCTGCCGTTGCTGTTTCGACCCCGGCACTGACCTTGAGCGAGAGCCTCGAACGATCTCCCTACTCGTCGTAGACGGGAATCGTAGTCAGCCGGATCGTCTGTTCTTTCTTTCTCGTGAGAAGATTCGAGGATGCTGTGTGCTTTTCTTTACTAAAATTTGCCACGCCTTGTATTTTTACAAAAGAAAGAACAAGAAGGACGAGAAATTGATTTAAATAAATATTATTAGGGTGATCGATATTAAATTGATTTAATAATTTTCTTTTTATTATATCTTGAACTTTGGGAAAGAACGGAAGAACGATGATCGATAGCAAAGTCCACTAGAATCAGATACCTGCCAGGCCCGTCCGCGAGAGCGCTCGAAACAATTTCTGCTACCTGATGGAAAGTTGGCCTACGTTTGTCCGCGTAGCGTAGGAATTTAAAGGGGGATATAAGTATAAGAACGCGGAGACGGGGAGTCCGTCGCGGTAGTGTCAAGCATAAACGCACCGGCACCACACCCAGTGTGCCCACCATTGCGAAACAAGACACGACCATGCGCGTCGCGGTGATCGTGAGTACCTGTTATAATTTCAATTCATCATTTTTAATCCATAACTCGCTTAAACTAATTATAAAACATTTTCCGCGTCCCTTTTGTCCACCTTCGCCATCTTCGATTTTTTCCCGCGCTCGCATCGCTCGTACGTTCGCGTTCTCCAAGAAATCCGACATCTGATTTTGAAAATATTTCACGTGAATTTCTTAGAGACATTGTCGGTGTGGATATTGTGTGAATTTTGGACGTCAGGTTGTTTGTTTGGAACGTTTGGATTCCTCTCCTTTTTATTAATTTTTCTTACAAGATTCAAATGTGGAAACAAAAGACGATCGAGCAAGTATAGAACGAACAGGTGGAGCCCTCTTCGTTTCCTCGTAACATCCTAACCTTTTGATTCGAATTTTTTTTAGTTTAACATTAACCATTATGCTTTTTTTAATAGAGTTAGGATATATTTTTAATATCTCTTACAAATAGAATAGAATCGTGAATCGTTTGAAAGTACGATTAAGTTTCGTGTTACGACCGTACGATAATACTCCAAAACAAATTTCTAAAACTGTTGTATAAGAAAAGGATATAATTTGATTAACATTTCCGTGTCATTTTTAATAAAAAAAAAAATCATTTGCAAAAAAACAAAGCTCGTATTTATTACAAACTCGAGCAGTATTACCGTATCGCCATTTTGTATGATCATTACATAATATCGGTTAGAATTACGTTCGATCTGTGATATATAATCGTAGAGTCTAATGCCATTCTCTTGTCCTCTTTCAAGCATACATTAATTTTCGCGCGGTGTTACTTCGTCAAGAAAGTTTGCCACGCGTATTTAAGTACTTTCGATATTCGCATTCTCCGCTCGTTAGCTCTCGAACGAGTGAAAGAGAAAAAGTATCTGGCACGAATAAGAAAATCGGAATGAGATCGGCCGAAGCGTACGAGGTCGAACGCGTACACTTTCGGCCGAGGAGAACTGGACGAAAATGCATGGTACCAAAGTGAAAGCGTTCGGTAAGAAAGTGGTAAAAGGATTTTTAAAAGGCGTATCTCGTGGAAAGAGTCGCGCGTGCCGAGTGTCCGGAAATAGGTGAATTCTGGTACGATTACCACCGGTCCGTTTCTCAGTACCAAGAATTCCGGTTACTTCATGTTTGATGCAACGCTACATGCTCCAAATTCTTAGGTGAATTTCTTTTTAGGAAACTCCATTCAGTTTTTTACTTCAATTTTTTGAGCCATCGTCACGCTCTAAATTATAGATGCTATATGCATGCATGCTCTAATTATAGGTGAAATTTATTCAACAATTTTCTCATTCATATTTCCTGTAAGTTATAAAATGTATTTGTTATAAATATACTAGATTTATGTTAAAATTATTATTATGATTTATAGAAGATTTCGAAAACACGTAATGATCCTGGTTTTCTGTTTTTTGTTTACTGATTCACTACTAGACCAGTTGTACTTTTAATTCGTTCTTAATTCGAAATGATTTTTTTGTCATTACCAGATAAATTAATTCTATCGCTAATGCATGGTCAATGATAATATTTGCAACACTTTGAAAATTATGCGTCGATAACGGTACACGCGACCTCCCTACCGATGGATTATCACTTGTGCTATGCAGTTCTCCTTTGTCGCTTATATTTACTTTGCAATTCTTGATATTGATTCTTGATATTTTAATAATATGTATAAATATTTATTTACCACACCTTAATTTATTATTTTTGCAATTTTTTATAAAAATTATAGAAAAATATGTTTTTTAAATTCTACTGGTCATAAAAATTAAAGGAAAAAGAAAATTCCTGATAATTACACAATTACAATAATATACGTATAATTGTATTTTCAGTTATCAAGAATCTTGATAGATTTTTCTTGTCTTGTCTCGATTTTATCAAGAACAAGAAATTGGTAATCATATCTTAAAAAATCAAGTATTGTCTTGTCAAGATCTTGAAATTCTTGTCTTATCGTCCATCACTAATAGAAACAGCTAGACAGGAACAGATGAATAGATCGAAAGATCCAGACGATACGAGGTCCTTGCCTTTGGTAGTCTCGGACCGATGCACCCATTCCACCAATATTTTAACATTGTAATTACATAAAGCGACTTATTAATTTAATTGTCCACCAATTTCTTTCCGTATAGGACGTAACTTTCTACGCATTATGGAAAAATGCGTACCAAACATTTATCGTCTGAACGTAACCATTCGGTCGTTTGGTAAAGGCCTATAATCGATAAAACGATAAAGGTGAATGGGTGTATTAGATATTACGAGAACTTATGCACGATTACGCGAGTACGAAAGTTTTACGAGGCGCAAAATCGAGCGTATCACGGAGAAAAGAGAAAGCGATTCGATTTGTGGGTCCGCAAACGATCGTCATGTAACCAGGCGCGTGTCGCGTTCTCGTACATAGGTTTATAGATATTCTATCGAGGTTTAATAGTGTGACATTTAAACAGTCGGCTGAGCAACTTCCCGAGTAGTACGGGAACTTGTTAACATATGACGAAGATAAGGAAAATCATAAGTTTGAAGTATGAGAAGAAGGTGAAGCGTGAAACAAACGGAGGTCCGATTGAAAACTGATGATAGAGAAAGATACAGTGGCCTTTAGAAATATAAGACCACCCTTTAAAACAGAATAATTTTTTTATAATTGAATTAAATGACTTGAGTTTTTGCAAGAGGATAGAAGGATTCATTTCCTGGATATCGTATTTTTGTTGTTTCGATCTTATTCTGCAACTTTTAAAACTTTATAACTCGGGGCAATGTTAATTTGTTATATTTTACTTTAATCTACAAATGGTACTTTTTTTTTATTTTTCATTATAAGATCAGATAATATAGTTTAAAAAAAAATTATCATTGCTATTTTCTTTGTAATTTCGAAAATTCCGATTTTTTCGAAACAACGAAAATACTATATCTAAGATTTATTCTTCCATCTAAAGTCATTTAGTTCAAGTATAAACAAAGTTATTCTCTTTTAAAGAGTGGTCTTATATTTTTGACCGCCACTGTATACTGACGATTGAGTTACTTTTTTTCGATAATATCTCCTAGTAGGTACCAGTCGCATACCGCAAACTAGATTAACCTGAAATGCATTCTGGCTCTCAAGCTTGGAAATATTTTTGGAATGAAGAAATAGAATGTGAAAATAAAAAAAAACATCTCTTTTTCTTTATCCAGTTGTTAACGTGCGTCGTTGGACTTGCTTTGGCACAATTCCCGGACGGAGGTGCCGGTGGTAGCCCCCAAAGAGGACAATTTCCACCACCTGCCGTCCGATCTAACAGATTTCAGAGGTTACCGATAGCACGACCTAGTGCACCTGCGCAAACGATTTTCGCGAATCAACGGATACGTCGTCCGATTGCATTCAGGTATCGTATGTTTCTTCGTATAGACACATGGGGTACATTGGTAGACAAAATGTATAGTTTCTATAGGATAAGTCTCATAATTAATACAATTTTCATTCATTCTGTTCAATATTAAAATACCGTATCACTTATGAGATAGTCCAATGCAAAATATGACAAGAAACAGGCATCAAATCCTTACCAATAATATATTACCATTTTCTGCTTGCATTTGGAATATCTGTATCTTTTATCAATATTTTCGAGAACATAGTGACCAATTATAAGAAGTGTAAGCTCAGATATAACAAAATTTGATGATAAATTCTTTTTATTTTGTAAAGAATTATACAGACATACAGGGACGTAACTACAATACCGTAGGAAGGGGCCAAAAACTTGTACATTCATTATATTTTAATTTTACTAAAATTATCCCTAATTTAAATTAGATTAAAAGAACGCTGACAAAGAAAACATACTTTTTGCTCCCTCTAATAAGCATACAAAAAATGTCAATTCTATAAAAATATCGAAAGAAAAATTTGACATTTGAAAAGATTAAATATTAATATTCTTTATATAAGTTAGTTTCTTTATGTAATACAAGTTTGCTTCCTTTATATAATTTTAGTCGTTTTATTTCTTGAGGGTGCTAAACATTTGTAGTTCCGGTACTACAATCATACGGATTTGTGTAAAATCGTTGTGGCACTTAACGAGTAAACTTCTTTTAACAATTTTGTTGTATGTGAGACTCGATTCGCCTTTTTTAACATGTTACATTAATCAGACCTAGGGGAGGAGCATCGGATGATGGAGCAGGAACCGGTCCCTTCCCTGCTGGACGACTGGTCAGGCCAGGTCTACCAACGACCGCGACTGCACCGAATTATCCTCAGCAGGTAAAACCGGTGAACGAGGAGAGCGAAGAGGAAGAGCGTTCGCGAGAAGCGTTCCGTGATCACGAGGAAGATCGTAGCGTAGAACCAGAAGAGGATGAAGAGGAGATTAGCGAAGAGAACGTTTCAAGAGCAGCCGGTAATGCAGGTTCGAACGATCAACCGGCAAGACCGAGCGGTGGTTCCACTGGTCCATCGCAACCTGGACCACAATCTTCCGGGCCTGGTCAGTATCGTCCGTTCCCAGCAGCATCACCATTACCAACTGGTAGAGGTGTTCCACAACAGGGACAACCTCCAGTTCAGTTCCGAACGACACCAAAGCCAACGAAGCCGAGAAAACAGCCTATCCTTGAGGACGCATCGTTCAGGGATCAAGTAAGGGGACCACCACCTAAGCCATCAAAGCCTACACAGGTGTATGATGCTCGTGGCAAGAAACCGGTAGCACAGGTCAGTCCATCGGGTGTTACGTAGTTAGTGATTTAAGAGACGAATGTACTGGACACCTGTTTCACTTTCTTTAACTTCATCTTCTTCTTTTTTGTTTGGTAATACAGGTAATAAGAAGATACCGTAACGACAATCCTGACGGTTCCATCACCTGGGGCTTTGAAAACGACGATGGTTCTTATAAGGAAGAACTCATTGGCACGGATTGCATAACTCGTGGTAAATATGGTTACGTTGATCCGGATGGCTTACGACGAGAGTATACCTACGAGACTGGAATCAAGTGCGACGAAGAACAGAAAGAGGAGGACGAGCAGAATGGCTTCGTCGATTATCAAGAGAACAAATTAGTTTTACCTAATGGCAAGACCATTGATCTTTCTAATATGGGTAAGAAACAGGATCGTCGTCCTGGACCAAAGTATGGTAACTGATGATCCAGATTTAGTGGTTAGCTCTGTGTACGTCTCGACGTGGTATGATAATATTGTTAGTCTCCTCTCTTGAAAAGGCTATCCGAGGGATAAAAATCCATATTAATCAAACGTCACTGAAAATAGAAAGACTAAATATTTGATCGGCGTTCGAGGAACATGTAGTACGACCTTCTCTCATTGAGAATTCATCGTTAAGCTAGCAATGACTCTTTTACAAACTATTCTTATCCTCGATGTATATATGTATGTAATACCTTGAACAGCCTTTCTCTTGCGATCGAAGAAACATTAATCCAGGTGAGAAGGACAGGAGCAAAAATGACTACGCGAAGAAGAACGAACAATGCGTGTTATCCCTTTTAAGAAAGTGTTTTCGTTTCCTTTCGATTTTTTATTTCGTTCGTTTCCCATCAAGCACGTACGCAGTTCACGTTGCTGAAGATTCATAAATTAGTTATTTAGTATATATACTTTACAACATGTATATTTATACATATGATGTACCTGTATCGAGTCGATCGAATAAAAGTAATAAAAATAGATAAACGCAGTTTTATGAACAATTTTTATGAGTCACGTAACACGTTTAAATACTTGATTTATTCTTGAGACTATTTGGTCAACGAAGCCTTACAATTATTTGCGTATTTACATGTAAATACTAAAAGGCGTCACCTTCTATGACGATGAGTGAGAAGCGTATTAGATATGTTCTTGACAAGCCTTAACGATGACTCGTCGAGATGCAGTAATTAACATTCAATTGCGGTTGATCTCATAAAGCGTAACATTTTATGATATATGAAACTAGCTTAACCCTTTGCAGCCGACTGTCGTCTCGGAAGCGGCATATTTCCAACATTATATCATTTCGGATTATACATTTTTCTAACAACGTTGTCGGAAAAAATATGTTTGAGTTTACAGTGGATAAATTAAAAAAAAAAAAATCTGCTAGTGTAGACAAAAAATGGATCTCGAGTCGTACAAGACATTGTTTTGGCACCAAAATCAGTCTTGTCGAGTCAAGCTCGACATCGAATGCAAAGGATTAATACGTGACACCGCCCACGGCGTATCTACGGATAAGTAGAGAACACAAATATATAACTTTGTACGAAGATTCATTTATAACAGTCATTTTTAGAATTGTGAACAACTGGTGGCTGGTTGAAACAACCAAATACTGAATATTATATATAAATACAACAACTGTGATGGATGCCTTACTTGCGTCCTTTTGGTGTTTTTTTTCAAAACTTGGTCACGAGCAGGCTACCTGCTGTTCAATAATTCTTTGTTGTCAAGGTGACGATAGAAAAAATAGAATAACGACGGTTAATGAGTTACGATAACACTAAATCCCGTCATTTTAACTCTTGTTGAATAAATGTTACTTTGTAAATAGACGATTAGATAATATCGCATGCACACTTTGCAATCTTTTCGACCGACGAGTCGAAAGGACGCTCGAGTGATAAATAGATCCTCGAATCATAATAACTTATTATATCCTAATTTCTTAAAACGTATCGTGTAAAAGTAAAGAAAAGATATAACGTAGCAACGATCTCTAGAATTGATCGTTTGATTATGAGATTTCTAACGAATTGCAAATATTCATTTGCTTTTTATCATTCTTCATCGATATTAGATATCATATGTATCTAATAGAAGATTAATACGCGGGACTATTAACGGTGGAAACTTCCTTCGACACGTGCAGACCCTGAGCCAAATGTCCGCTCCTTGCTGCTTTGAACTTCAACCAGGCATCATAGCCGTACACTATCATGGCACAAAATCCAAAGAACTATAAATTAAGAGAAAAGAACAAATTAGAACGGTATAGATACTACGTAAAATTATTAAAATACAAAAAAAAAGTTTCTTACCGCTGCGGCGGCATAAGCTTCATCGACTCGTCCATAATCTGCTGCCAAAGCAGCGGCTAGAAGATAGAAGACGCTCCATATCGCACAAAATATGAATTCCTATGGAAAAAGATCGAAATCTGTATTACCGACCAAACGTGTTCGTTTTTACCGAACGAGTAAATACGTGGGCATAAGAAAAAAATACAGTGATAATTCGATTGAGGAGAAAGATCGTCGAACCCGAAGTACTAGAAATAAAACAAAATCAATAGTCGACGTGAATATAAAATGAACCATTAGATAACGAAAGAGTCTTTCACTTATTTCTTCGCCTTTACATACCCATAGATACTTTTAAACTTTCCAACGAGCTTTCACTCGGGAAACATGTTGTATAGAATAAAAATATGACTCATTACGAACCGTTACGTATTCATACGCGAAGAAATGTGTAATTCTGCTAAATTTTATCGCTTCAATGTAAAAAGCACTGATAAATCGATACAGCCGCATTTATATTACGTCAATAATAACGAGAGAAAATATACGGAATTCAGTCGCCAAATTTCTAAACTGCTTACAATTTTCAACCAGGGAACCTTGGAAAACTTCTCAACGATATGGAACAGATAAAGAACGAGTAGGACACCGGTAAACCAGAAACCGATCATGGCCACCGTGTTAAACCATCCACCTCGACTGTTGCTGCTATATCTTGAGACCGTGATGCATATGAATCCCAAAAGATTTAATAGCTAAAAGAAAAAAAATTAATCATTAACGGTCAAATATGCACAGAATTTGTTTAAACAAATAGACGTGAGAACTTACCACTTGAGCAATTTTGAGCATACCAGGTAATGTTTTCGTGTAAGAAGGATCGTATCGTATATTGGGCTGAATTGTCGTCGTCGTTGTGGTGACGGTTGTCGTATGCTGTCCTGGAAATGCTTGATCCATTTTTCCCTTTCAATTTGTTAACTTCTAAACATACACAATTGCAAACCATTAGTTGTAGTTTCACACCAAGGAAACAGCAGGCTTAATTATGTTATAACGTCCGCGTTACAAAATTGAGTTCGCCACGAGTTAACGCGTTACATCACTGGTGCGTGTCCCAAGCGGTACATCTCCGATTAACTTCGTAGGAGTGTCGCGATGGTAGTGATGGTACACGGTATAGAATTCGTTCATGAATTGAACTACACTTATCACACGATATACACGGTATCTTATTTATACGAATCTAGTTTTATATAGTGTTTGTAACGAATTTTAAAAAACGAAACTGATGTTTTTAAAATATATTTTTATTTTACATTAAAATAGATGACTTTAGCATTTTTCACAATTGCGATTCACACGGTTTTCGTATCGATCTTTCGTGGAAATCGGGAGATAAGTGTAATTTCAACTTGACACGATGGATTTATACAAGATTTACTGGATCACTCGGTAAATAAAATTAACAAACCTAATAATACTGGATCACTTGGTAAATGAAACAAATTTCGAAACTTAAACACTTAATAATATTAGTAACCAATTTTTCATTTATCCACTTTTGATTTAACTTAAATCACTTTGCCTGTTCAGTCTTTGAATACAAAAGATAATACAGTATTGTAGACAGTTCGAGAATGGAAGAAATTGTTAATTTTCGCTCGTTCGATTTCGCGAGAGGATTCAACCGTTTGAGAAATCGCGCTCTCCGGGAATACGATTCGTCGTTCGATATGTGAATTAGTGAGAAAGAAGGTTTGGGACATCGATCCTCGGCGTCGTGTCCTTTCGTCGTTCGACGCACGCCGAAGCACCGCGCGGCGCGACCGGAGCACCGCGATCGACGACGAAGGGACACGATGAATATGAGAAAACACCGCCCCGATCGATTACGGGCTATCGTGCAGGCGTAAAAGGCGTAAACGCTTTGGCGCTGCGAAGATAACGCAAGAGGATCGAGAATGATTGTCTGGTCCAGCCACGTGATGATGCTGCCGCAAAAGAGTAATATACTTATCCCCTGATTTATACGGTACTTTTTTTTTACATAATTTCACTTTTACATGGTTGGTTTTTATTATAAATACACACAACCCTTTTTTTACACGATTCAGAAATAACACGGTCCACGAAGAAAAACCAATAATTTTTTTGCATGAATGATATTTTATAATTAAGAATTAATTATATTAGTAATTGGATATAGGAAAATAAGAATATAAAATAATTTTATAATTAAGAAAAATGATGAATTTTTTAAAAAAACGGATGTTTTTCATTATATCTTTTTTTTTTTATTTTAGATTGACACAGATGATCGAATTATACACAAAAAGGCACGATTTCGATTTACACGGTTGTCTTAGGAACTGATCTTTCGTCTAAATCAGGGGTTAAGTGTACAATTGAACTTCGATAATTCGAATTGCTAGGAAAATATAAGAAATGCTTCAAGTTATGGTAGTCCTACAGAGGTTTTTGAATTGTAGAAGTTTGAAATTTAGATATTGTATTTATACAGACTTCAAACAAAACTGTTGATCGATTGTTACTTTTAGAATTCGAATTATAACATAACTTTGATTGACATAAAACTATTTTCGAGTAAACGAGACAATATTTAAATTATAGAGGCAAAATAAAACATCCGATAAGTTATACGTTTTTTTCGATTTATAGAATGCTTAACCTCTCAATATCAAGTAAAAGAAAAGCTGTGTAATCTTATAAAGGTCTTTGACTTGTGTAAATTATCGAAGCTCGACTCGTATGTACAAGAGAATAAAAGAAAGATAAGAATCTTCCACGTCGGCCATTTTAATTTTTCACTTTGTTTCAAACGTGTCAAAAGTAGCGCGCCAATTTCGACCAATCACCGGATCGAATTAAAACGCGCGTATTACGAGTTCTCAAATTGCTGGGTTTTATGATAATTTCTTGCTGGGCAATCTTGTATGCGTTTCTATTAAGCACTTTACAGAGAAACGTTACTGAATATTATGGCGTGTGAAGTCATCTCCGTCGAGAATAAACAATGACGACTGCGATCCGTGCCTGAAAGATCGCGTAATACTCGTGTGCATGCAACCATGAGATGATACGTACGGCACATGCGCGAAATCATTCTGATCGAAACCATTTAACAGGTGCATGCGTATGAAATAAGAAGAAAAGAAAATATATGACGAATAGGTTAGGTTAGTACTTCTATAAAATCATTCAGATTTTAACAAATTATTTGATATTTAACCTTTGTAGGAACAAGTTTTGAATTTCTATAATAAGAAAGAATTATTTATGGTAATTATAGAAAATAAAGTAAGAAATTTAACTTCTCATTTTATGTTAATTAAGTTACATTAACAGGTTCTATATCAAGCAGCATTTAACTAATTGCTATTACCATGTCACGTGTAACTAAAACGATACACGCTATAAGATTTAATATATTACCAAAACTTGTCTATTCTTTTTTTCTTTTTTAATATTTTATCGGTATATGGCTTAAAAAATGTCCTAAATATAATACAATTAATTGTTTACCTCTTTATTTCTTAATGAGAGATATCATTTGACATAGAAATGAGTTCGAACATGTACCCAAAACGGCATACGCGGTATACACCGTGTTAAATCACATTTATGATGATCGAGATTAAGTACTTGGTTAAAAAAATTAAGTAAAAAACATATTTATCTTCGTAACGCTATCTCGAGTAAAAATAACTTTTCTATGATATTTAAACCGAATGTGTCCTCATATCAGGCAACTAACCCGAAGAGAGGTTAAACGAGTTCCATAATTTCATCGTAGATAACGCGCTTTCGCTTACAAGAGACACCCACGCACGTAGCGCGCATAAAGAAACGACGGTCGGTACCGTTGCCTCGACAAATTTTTTCGCGCGCTGGTATCATTTTTAAACCTGCGTGGTCGTAATGATAATGCCTACGATACTGGACCGAAGAAGAGACTAGAAATCTCTCAAGGATATTTTCATCACCAACGTACATAGATAATAAATCAAACGAATGACTGTTTTGAAAACTACTAAAAATGTTACTTTTAAATGCATTCCTAAGCAAATATCGAACTGCAATGTGTAGGTTACACGTGTCTGATGGTTACCGTTGAGCGAAGTCAAAGACGAAAATACACTCGTGACCTCTCTCTCTTTCTACACGCTATAGTACCAGAAAGTAACTCACCTGCTACGCGATTCGAAAATCGCACACGGCCTCGGTGGTGATCACGCACGCCTTTTCTATTCCTTTCTCTTTTATTCGCTTTTCCTCCCACGTTGATAATTATACGAAGATGACACAGTTTCTTTCCTTATTTTCGTTGACGAACGAAAGCTCGCAAACAGCGTCCTTTTTTCTTGGTCCTCTTTCTCTCTCTCTTTCTAGCACACGACAACCTGTTTGCCGGGCCGTTCGACGGCAAAAGTATTAGATCGAATAATACTTCGAAAGTACCCGTTTGACGATCGTTGGATAACAGTCGTGACTTTTAAACCCCTGACGAAAAAACACTTGTATTCACCTTATATTTTCTTTCGTCACTCTTTCTATCTCTCTCGTTCTCTCTCTTGCAACGACAAACGTAAACCACAGTGCACGGGTTCACGCACAATAAAATGAAAGCGAGCTGCTCGTGTTTTCGAATCAGTCTTTTCTTTTCTCGTTTCTTTTTTTCTTTCTCTTATAACGAGACTTCACATAGCACTATAGAAACGAACTATTACGAGGTACGCGACTAACGAGTTTCACGACGCGCGCAAACAGCGGTGAATATTCGTCCTACTTCGCTCTCCTTTTGCGTTCTCGCATCGTCTTCTCTTTCCCTCTCTCTTTTCATGTGAATTTTCTTGCCTGTTCCATCGGTAAGGTAGAACTTTACCGTGGCGACTCGGGTTAACTTGTGGCTCTCTTGTGTACCAAATATATATCGTGTTTTTGTTTTGCTTACCTGTGAATTCGTACCACGGACTTTGGAGTAAGGAGACGGGACATAACGCAAGTTTGAGAACACCGGGCGGGTTGAGGTGCAGGGGAAAGGCCACCATGTTTAGTACGGGTTTCGTATCACCACAATCACATTGATAACTACATACATGAAACACGTATTCAGGAATATGTTCGTGTATGAGACGAGGGCGCCACATACCGTACGATTCGCACGAATACATGTACACTGGTATATGCATATACGATGCTTGGTGTTCCTTTACCCGTTCTTAAAATGGCGTACCTTGTTCTCCCTTCACTGCTCATTGGACCACCCCCTCATCTAAAAGGTAGACTTTATAGCCATGTGAATACATCTTTGTTTGAATTTTAGTTAAGGTTAGGTTCGAATTGAGTTACGCGTTTGGAAGTTTTTTGATTCTGTCAGTGAACAGAGAAGTCTTTGAGAGTGTTGGTGCGTTGTATCGTTGCTTGTTATTATAATTTATTGTTAATACGAAGCATTATACTTTTTGAAGGAAATTCTGACTCCAGCATCGGGGAAAAATGCACCCGGCTTTTTCCTTCGTATAACTTGAAAGGTTATGGTCGAGCTGTAAACTAACACGGTGTTGGTTTGTTTGACAATAGTGTTCGGCATCAAATCGAACCTGCAAGATTATGGTTTCTACTCGAGGACCAAAGTTTAAATTTTGCGATGGTGAAAAAGTGCTCTGTTATGAACCTGATCCTACGAAAGCGAAAGTACTGTACGATTCGAAGGTAAAGCGTCTTTTTAATTGAATTTTATTATATATTGAACGCATAGTTTATTTGGAATTTTTTCCAGGTTCTAGATGTTATCATTAATAAAGATCAACGTGGAAGAAAGGCGGTGGAATACTTGATACATTTTCAAGTAAGACATTTAGAATGTTTGTACCGATATTATCTCTACTTTTTTAGTCTAGGGTTTTTGTTCTTGCTATATATTTTATTTATTAATATAGGGATGGAATTCTTCTTGGGATCGATGTGTTACGGAAGAGTATGTTCTAAAAGATACGGAAGAAAATCGACAGCTCCAGAGAGACCTCGCGCAGAAAGCTCAACTTCAACTGTACGTATCTAATATGTACCAAAGTAGACCATTCGTTTATGTTTATCGTAAATATTATTCATGTAGTTCTGAAATATAGTTATAACTTTTTCAAGAACTCTATTACACTCTTCGAAACTTACTCAAAAATTCGTCTATCTGAAAAAGGGGAGCCTACTTATATCGCCGAGAACGTAAGAAAAGAAGTCACAAATTATCAGATCGTCTAAACGAATCGGAAAATCAGGAACCACGGCGGAGAGCGCGAAGTGGCGGTAGTAGAGCAACATCTGCAACTACCGGATCTTCGGAAGATGGTAGTTCTGGACAACAAGCGGATTATGATACAGAGGTATCGTTGCTTTATCTTTCTTGGAAAAAAGGCATTTTATTAATACAACTTGTACCATCCATTAAAACAGGAAGTCATAACCGAAGAAGATACAGAGAGCAGTTCGGATTATGTTGGTGAAAGTAGCGACGATGAAGGCAGCGGTGGCGGTAGTCAATCCGGTGCCAGTGTTAAACCAGGAGTCGATCTCGATATAGGTACAACTTTAAAGAGAATTTTGGATTTGGATCATGATTTAATTACCACTAAACATAAGGTGATATTATGGTATATTTTTTGTAAAAATGTATATAATTGCCATAAATACATATTTCAAATGCAATTAATTTAACATTTTTTTAGTTGGCCGTTTTACCTGCTCAACCGACCGTTGGAAATATTCTTGAGTCATGGGTACAGCATTTTACCACGACTCAGTTAACAAACATTCCAGAGAAGCCGCAACGAAATAAAGCAAATAACTCTATGGAAAAAACGATAAATGAAGTAAACATATGTAGAGAAATAGCAGATGGATTACGTATATACTTTGACTTCACGTTACACGATCTTTTACTATACAGGCAAGAAAGGGAACAATATTGTGCATTGAAGTCTTCCTTTTTATATGCGGAACAGGCACAAATGATAAAAGAAGAATCAATCGAGTAAGTTGACCAAATTATTTTCTTAAGTTCATTAATGCTATGATACGTAATCATTCATTCTAATTATATCGAAAGGCATGCTGATATTTCGATCAAAGAAGAGTTCGAAGATACGGAATACGCTCACTTACCACCGTTTCAAGAACATGAAAATGACATGGAGTCTACCTCGAAACATACGATAAATTCTAAACGAAGATTAAGGTCATATAGAGTTGGTTCCGTCGACGAAAACAGACAATTACGATCGTTTGATGATATTAAAACAGATGCAGGAAATTTATCAAGGTATTACTTCGTATTACTATTCCAAACATAGAAAAATCCTAAACAATTGTATTAAGTATAAATTACTTTAAACAGCATAGCAAGTACAAGCTCCAGGTGTTCTAGTCCTCGTGGTGTAACATTGAGAATGCCTGTTGTTACTTCGGCACAAATTAATGCTTTGCTTCAACAATCGAATAAATGGAGATTAATGCCCGAATCTTCATCGTGCGGTAATAATATTCCAAATCCGTCTACATATTATGGCGCTATTCATCTTACGCGATTATTTGGTACGTTGCAATGCATGTAAACAATTATTCATTTAATTTTATGTAAACAATGAAGTATTTATTAGATTATCTACTTTTCGAAATTTCAGTGATATTACCTGACTTGCTACAATCTGCTGATATCCCAAATAAGAAATTAAAAGTTCTTATGAAATACTTGGATATGTTCCTCAGGTAAACTATTAATATTTAATTGAAATATTTAAATATCAAGATTTTCAAATGATTGATAACATAAATGATTTACAGTTATTTGGAGATGCACAGAGAGTGGTTCGGAGAGCAGTTTTACATGCAAGTAGATCAATCAACAATGCAAATAAGCAGTTCATGATATTGATAAATTTATGTATATTTTTAGCACATAATATCAATATCAATTATATATATATTTATATATAACAGTGTAAAGTATTATATATGTATCTTTGTATATGTATTATTAAAATGTATCAATTCCAAAATAAATAAGACTTTGTAATACAATGAATCTACTTTTAGCAGTTGCTCTACGCGACATCTTGACTCTTTTATTAAGTCTGTAACTATTTAAATTACTATCTTAATTCTTTTTAACTTTATATACAGGGTGTCTCACGTAAGCAACGACATTGCATACACACGTGTCCACAGGGATAATTGGAAGCGAAAAGTGAAATAAAAAGTAATAAAAATTGTCCTCGTTAAGGAGTTATTAAATAAAATAGATCAGCGAATCAGGAAGCACGGAAGCGGTAGGCGGTGAGCTGCGGCCATGCTAGTTTGAAGATAAGAAGCGATCATTTGGACGGGCGGAGCGTTCTGACACGTATACAGGCGTGAGAAGGTAGTGGTCAAGAGGAGATTTCTAGGAAAAAGTGTCGACTTTCGCTCTTCCTCTCTCACTCTTTCTCTCTCTACCTTTCTTTCACGACGCTACCTTACGCACAACAAAAATCTAATTTAATCTCTCTCTCTCGCTCCCTCCTACTACCCTAACACGGCACCAGGGTGTGGACACTCCTTACCCCCACCACCTTGGCAATTTAACGTAGTCCCCGCCGTTCTCGCATGCGCATTGTGGAAAATAATCAACTGGAGGGCAGCACTAACGAACGCAAAGCTGCCAACCGTGTTTATTGCTTCTGTTCGTATAGTAACTAGCCCGCCGAGGTCTAGATCCCAGAGTACAAGTGTAGTCCCCGAGTAGGACTGCAATACCCGCTAGCCCCTTAAACCTGTTGACCCGTTAGCCTTCTAAGCCCGCGATCCGGCTAATTGGAAGGGGCACATAAGATACATACATGTTTGAAAAGCCGTCTGTTTAATAAATAGTGAGATAGATTCATTCTTCGAAATTGTTTATCGTCGTTCAACAATACTTGAAGGAATATGCAAGTCGCGTTTCGATAGTAAGACCAGTTCGAAAGTTACAACAGTTTAAATCTTAAGATTCATCTCAGCATAAAGTGCAATATAATAATATGTTATTATTTATTTTATGTGTATTTGAATAATATTTAAGTATCGTATTTATTTACAATAAGAATTATTATACATTATAACAAAAGTGCGTCCGATGTATTAAAAGTTATAATTATTCTATGATTTATATTACTTTCCAACTATTTGTAAAAATGTACATATATAAAATTGATATAAATAAACAAAAATAAGATACATTGCAAAAAATACTGGAATTTTTAATTGAAACCATGAATTAACCATCCAATTCCCTTATTTGTTCAACTTCTCGAGTTATTGCCTTTTGACGAAAACTCCATCAATGGAGAAAGTATCAGGAGAACATGAGCTACAAGGAGGAATTCGGATTTCAAGACCCACCTCTTCAAATAGTATGCTTTCCTGGTAGAAATCCCAGTTTACGGGGAATTTGCCGAATCACTGAGAATCGAGAAAGTAACATGAGAACGTGAGCAGTAAGGAGAAATTCGGATTTCACGTGCCACTTCTTCAAATAGTATGCTTTCCTGGTAGAAATCCCAGTTTACGGGGAATTTGCCGAATCGCTGAGAATCGAGAAAGTATCATGAGAACGTGAGCAGCAACGAGGTATTCGGATTTCACGTGCCACCTCTTCACATATTATGGTATCCTGTTAGAAATCCCAGTTTACGGGAAAATGTTCCGAAAGCGTTCGTGAGAACATTGGCAGTGCCATCTAGCGGTGGAGAGAAGAGGCGAAATTTCATGCGTTTGCAAGGTGTTCCTTTAAAACACTCTCCTGGTCGCTATAATTAACCGATTCTTATGAACGATACCTTGTTGGAAAGCTAAAAGAACGGGCTACGAAATGGCTATTATAGAATTTTTATAATACCTCACTTCCAGTCTCTAAATCGCACTTAAACATTTCAAATGTAATTTCTATGATGATGCTAACGTTAATAATAAAATTTGTTATAGCTATCTTATAGCTTGTTCTTTTAGCTTTCCGACGAGCTATTGATCGTAGAAATCGATCAAGAATTGTGATCAGAATTAATTTTTAAAGTAAATCTCTCGAAAGTCGATAAAACAGGGTCTCAATTGCACGCTGGCGCCATCTAGCGGTGGAGACAAGAGGCAAAATTTGATGATTTTTCAGGGGGGTCTTTAACAAATTCTCCTGGTCGCTATAATTAACCGATTCTTATGAACGATACCTTGTTGGAAAGCTAAAAGAACGGGCTACAAAATGGCTATTATAGAATTTTTATGATACCTCACTTTCAGTCTCTAAATCGCACTTAAACTTTTCAAATGTAATTTCTATGATGATGCTAACGTTAATAATAAAATTTGTTATAGCTATCTTATAGCTTGTTCTTTTAGCTTTTCAACAAGGTATCGTTCATAAGAATCGGTTAATTATTACGACCAGAAAAGTGTTTTAAAGGAACCCCTTGCAAATGCATGAAATTTTGCCTCTTCTCACCACCGCTAGATGGCGTCAGCGTGCAATTAAGACCCTGTTTTACCGACTTTCGAGAGATTTACTTTAAAAATTAATTCTGATCACAATTCTTGATCGATTTCTACGATCAATTGCTCGTCGGAAAGCTAAAAGAACAAGCTATAAGATAGCTATAACAAATTTTATTATTAACGTTAGCATCATCATAGAAATTACATTTGAAATGTTTAAGTGCGATTTAGAGACTGGAAGTGAGGTATTATAAAAATTCTATAATAGCCATTTCGTAGCCCGTTCTTTTAGCTTTCCAACAAGGTATCGTTCATAAGAATCGGTTAATTATAGCGACCAGGAGAATTTGTTAAAGACCCCCCTGAAAAATCATCAAATTTTGCCTCTTGTCTCCACCGCTAGATGGCGCCAGCGTGCAATTGAGACCCTGTTTTATCGACTTTCGAGAGATTTACTTTAAAAATTAATTCTGATCACAATTCTTGATCGATTTCTACGATCAATAGCTCGTCGGAAAGCTAAAAGAACAAGCTATAAGATAGCTATAACAAATTTTATTATTAACGTTAGCATCATCATAGAAATTACATTTGAAAAGTTTAAGTGCGATTTAGAGACTGAAAGTGAGGTATTATAAAAATTCTATAATAGCCATTTCGTAGCCCGTTCTTTTAGCTTTCCAACAAGGTATCGTTCATAAGAATCGGTTAATTATAGCGACCAGGAGAGTGTTTTAAAGGAACACCTTGCAAACGCATGAAATTTCGCCTCTTCTCTCCACCGCTAGATGGCGCTGCCAATGTTCTCACGAACGCTTTCGGAACATTTTCCCGTAAACTGGGATTTCTAACAGGATACCATAATATGTGAAGAGGTGGCACGTGAAATCCGAATACCTCGTTGCTGCTCACGTTCTCATGATACTTTCTCGATTCTCAGCGATTCGGCAAATTCCTCGTAAACTGGGATTTCTACCAGGAAAGCATACTATTTGAAGAAGTGGCACGTGAAATCCGAATTTCTCCTTGCTGCTCACGTTCTCATGTTACTTTCTCGATTCTCAGCGATTCGGCAAATTCCCCGCAAACTGGGATTTCTACCAGGAAATCATACTATTTGAAGAGGTGAGTCTTGAAATCCGAATTCCTCCTTGTAGCTCATGTTCTCCTGATACTTTCTCCATTGATGGAGTTTTCGTCAAAAGGCAATAACTCGAGAAGTTGAACAAATAAGGGAATTGGATGGTTAATTCATGGTTTCAATTAAAAATTCCAGTATTTTTTGCAATGTATCTTATTTTTGTTTATTTATATCAATTTTATATATGTACATTTTTACAAATAGTTGGAAAGTAATATAAATCATAGAATAATTATAACTTTTAATACATCGGACGCACTTTTGTTATAATGTATAATAATTCTTATTGTAAATAAATACGATACTTAAATATTATTCAAATACACATAAAATAAATAATAACATATTATTATATTGCACTTTATGCTGAGATGAATCTTAAGATTTAAACTGTTGTAACTTTCGAACTGGTCTTACTATCGAAACGCGACTTGCATATTCCTTCAAGTATTGTTGAACGACGATAAACAATTTCGAAGAATGAATCTATCTCACTATTTATTAAACAGACGGCTTTTCAAACATGTATGTATCTTATGTGCCCCTTCCAATTAGCCGGATCGCGGGCTTAGAAGGCTAACGGGTCAACAGGTTTAAGGGGCTAGCGGGTATTGCAGTCCTACTCGGGGACTACACTTGTACTCTGGGATCTAGACCTCGGCGGGCTAGTTACTATACGAACAGAAGCAATAAACACGGTTGGCAGCTTTGCGTTCGTTTATTTACGCCCTCTACCATATGGAGCGGTGAATTTAGGAATCATATTCGATCCAATAATCGAAGTTGGTAACATCAATAGATCTGTTGCGATAAAGGACGAGAATCTCATCCCCCCTTGAAAATAATCCATACTTCGACACTTAAAATATTAATTTCTCATCATTGCGTAACGATATCGAAAAACGGACAACGAAACAGTATTCTGCATGTTTTCTTCTTTCTAAATCTTGATGCATACATCAGGATTTTTGTCAAAAATCGATGCATCTCGAATTTGCCCGATCAAATACTCGTTCGAAAGAGAAAAGTCTCCTCTTTACGAAAATGCAAGTCGCGTTTCGATAGGATGGCTGGTTCGAAAGATACAGCAGTTTTAAGCTTGCAAAAGACCCATACTCCGACACTAAAAAGATTAATTTCTCATCATTGTTTAACGATATAAAAAACGGACAACGCAAGATTATTCTACATGCTTTCTTCTTTAAAATGAGCCATTAAACATTGAAATCTGCGGTGCTGACCATTTTGGCAAAAATCATGATGCATACATCAGGATTTTTGTTAAAAAATCGATCACTATCTGCAATGAAGCTACCACGAAAAACGATTTTCTTTTTAATTCCTACCGATTCGGTAGCGCTGTTGCCTTTTTCCATTCTAAACCGATATTGTCGCATGCGACACTAAACTGGTAATGGGGCTACGTAGCCTCAAAACCGTGGGACAAAAATTTACATTGCATGATACGTCTATCCTATACCTCGTCTGTGGCGATACCACCCTTTTCTCTTTTGCAACGTGATAGGGTAATTCTTAATTCCCCTTTCTAATTCTGATCACAGAGGACGCCATAGTCGATTTCTTAAGATTCGCGGGTAAAGTCGGTAACCTGAAAGTCGGAGAAAGGGTTATTTCATAGACCTGTTTGTAATTTTCTGCTTCATTATTAAATATATAAAAAAAGGTTATTTCAGGATCATGAATAATCATTTTACCAAAAAAAACTTTTCTTCAAAAGAACAAAATTACGATTATTTTTTCCAGCGATGACTAAATTCAATAATTACTTCATCGTTTAATTAGTTAACACGAGTCGCTCGTAACGTAAAGAAAATTTCTTACGTCTAAGTTAGATTAATAAAAGTTTATATCGAAGCAGAAGAGAGAACTCGTAATCCACAATTATAATCCGATAAGTGCGACCGAAGCAGTTCCACCATGACTAACTGGTTTTAATAATGTTAAGAACTTTTCCTGCGGCGTGTTGCGGTTGAAACCGGAGCGGCGCGCATTCCACGACGGCTCGAGCGATGCGACGACGATGCGAGATCGATGACATTCAGGATGATGTTAAAGGAACCTTTCACGCGTATGAAGCATACGGATTACACGGCTCTCCTCGCTTTCCACGATCCGTTATAAATCGAAATTCTCATTTACACGACGACGTCCGCCTTTTTAGAGTAATCGATTAAGCAAGAAAATTCATTGGATAATTTATCTACTTATGACTTAATGGCGAGCAATTACGACACTAATCGTTTTCGTCTTCTTATTGCTTCGAGATTATGATAATAATATCGTTAGGTAGTTTCGAAGCAATTATTAATTTTATTTTAATGGTTTATATTTGTTAGTAATATTAGACATGGTCATTATTTGTAATAATTGCAATTAAATTAATTTAGTATGATATTTTACTTCGTAATGATAGAAAAAAAGAAGTTTTTAATATGGGACGTGATTGGTCGAGGAGGATCACTCTAATAACGAAAGCGCGTGGAAATCTTACGATTATTTCGTCAAAGTAAATCAATTTATTAGGCCTACCGGAAAGTTGTGTTTGTTTTTGAATTGAAAGACAGTAATACATTTATTAATATTTAGTGAACAACTGTTTTAGTCAATTTAGAAGAGGACATTCGCATAAATGCAATTGTAATGTGTATTAATTTTAAAAAGTTTTTCAATTAATTAGATAGTTTTCGACGTGATTTTTCTTCAATTTTAAGCAAACATTGTAACAATATTTTGGTTTTAAATGAAACAACAAGAATATCATTATAAAATAATTGTTGTTCCATTTTTGTATCGCATATTAATGTCAGAACCCTGTCGTATTCACCAAAACAACCAAATCATCGTAAATATCCAATCAAATCGGTTAGAATCGAACGAAAATGATCAAACGTGTCTCTTTTCTCCACGCATCAATAAATTAACGAAATGAAGAAAGAAGACAAGGTTTATTTCCGGAATAAGAAAAGTTACGGATAAACGGGATTCGCATGGAACAAACGAGACGCGAGTAAAGAAACGTGGGCGTGCATCGGTACCACCTGCGCTCGGTCACGAAGAATTTCTAGAAGACCATTCGTTATCTACTCGAGCGGGGGTGGTGGTCCGTTCTCATTTTACCTCGTCACTTTCTTCGTTTTTTACATCGCGTAGCATCGCTATATATCGCGTTTCTTTTAACTCGACTACTCGTACCTCTCGAGGAAAGCAAAATAGACTAACGTATGTCAACGATAACGAATCTCGCATAAACCTCGATATCTCATGCGAATCGCCATTAAAGATTTATCGATCTGGTGTTACTAAAAAAAAGAAAATAATAAAAGAACACGCGTTCGTTCGTCCATCTTTCATAATTTCCGACATCTTTATCCGGAATTAAAAGCCGCCTTTTGATTTTGCGTATAACGCATCGCGTTACGATAGACCACGATTTACGATCTTCATCAATTTTCTTACCGAGGATCTACTGGATAGATAGGATTCTAATAATTTATCCTTTGAATTTTATCGTTTCCTCTCGCTGCTTTTACCATGCATTTAGGGAGGACTGTATCGAGAGTATATTCTCTTGGTGCGCGCGTGCGCCGTAAAGAGAAAGAGAGAAGGAGGGGGAGAGAGGGGAATGAAAAGTAAGGACGAAGAGAGTGTGGCGCCAAAGAGTACCCGAGGGCTCGCAAGGTTAGCGACCTTGGCGCGCATCGGAGAGAAGCGGCTAGGATGGGGGGGTCCCTCGTGCATTCATCATTGCTATCCAGCAATCAGTGCCAAGCAACATTATCGGTCAATTTACCGACGCCGTGACCAGTCTCGCGACGCGAAAAAGCAAATCTCGTTACTTCGTTTCGTCCAGAGGGAGCCCGAGTCGAAAGGACCAATCGGGGAGCGCGTAACGAATCGTAGATTTGACGCCTTTTGTCTATTTAATGCCTTGTTTTCTTTTTTTAACTAGTAAGAACAAATATCTGTAATGAAAAATATAATTAAAAAATAGCAATTTGTTTTTGTCCATCTTGATTTATCGTCTGTGTTCTTTTTACATTTCTTAGATCGTGAGAAAACGAAGTAGCCATTTTGAGCAACCGCCATTTTTAATGCCAAGCGCGATGCTTATCGCGCGTGACGCGTTAATATCGCGTTTTAGCGTAGGTTTAGGTCCTCTCTTTCAAATTTTTATATCATCAGCAATCGTAACATATATACATGGATATATACACATATACGAAGCATATATCTATACATTATAAGTATATCGCGCTAGTAACTTATACACGCCGGAGGTATAAGTTATAAAGGCGTCGTCCACGTTCTATGAATTATAACTGCCGTGATGGTAATTTATAAGTAACAACTGCCGAAGTTATAACGCCCCGAGCCGAAGAGTTGCTCCGGCCATCGCTCGGTCTTATCTGTCGCGAGGAGATAGACGCGAGTCGAACATAAATTACGTACGCGCCACCACCGTGTGTCGGCGAGAATTTAAATATTTCGCGGAAAATCTATACCAAACCGGTTGCATCCTCTTTTTTTCATATATGTACAAGCATTATATTCTATCTCTCTATCATTGATTACTAGTCGGTGACGAGTCATATCCTTACGAGTTACGATTTATACAAGAGATAGCGATGAACCATATTAACCCTCTATAAACCGAATTTTTTTCCATGGCTTAAAAGAAAATTAAACTTCTGATATAAACTAACAATTAATTTACAATGTTTTTAATATTTTATTATAAAAATCCATTTAACATTCTGAAGTTCCAATAGTGTATGTATTTAAACATAATACTACACTTTACAAACGGAAAGTCATTGAGTTGCTGGTGAAATCAAATTTAGAAAATATAGATACCTTCAAAGTTACACAGGGGTCCATAAAGGGTTAAAAAACAGAAACATTTTTATTTCATCCACTCGAACTTGGAACGTAAATCGTACTCTATATTTGTCTCACAGACGCAAATAATAAATAACGAAAGACCGATAAGATCATTTTCTTAGACAGCAAGACTTTTTTTTAATCCCTTTGATAATCCTCGAAGAGCAACCCAGTGGAAAAGCGTGAAACGTAAACGTCGTCGGTTCTCGGATCAAGTTTTGCACGCTTGGAGCTAAGCGAGTACGCATGCGTGGCCACGCACGTGCGTTCGATAGGAAGAAGAGAGAGAGGGATATAAGGATAAGGTATAAGAGAAGGAAGAAAAAAGTGGCACGCACACGCGTACGCGGAGTATCCAGTGCAACACGTAAAAGCCCGTTATGCTCGACGCGAGGCTTAACGCGGTGCATAGGCGCATATGCATTAGCATGGTGTACGCTATAAATAGACGTAGCAGACCACAGAAATCCCAGCAACCCCTCTACCCTCGCTTCTACCATCTCTCTTCTCATCTCTTCTTCTATACCAGCAACTGCCGACTACTTCGCAAGAGAGCTCCACCCTGCTCTCCAGTCCACTTTTCGTCTTACACAGATTGGATTTCAGCTATTTCTTTCGTGTTTCATTAAAAGGCTTTAGTTTGTTTTCATGGATTTCTATGTTATAGTTATTTTGTTTATCGTAGCTATAAATTTTGGATCAGATGGTCAAATATTGTAAAATACAAATCAATTTATAGACGATCAAGCTTCCATCATTTTATAATAAATATCGTGAGCTTGTGTCTTCTTCGCTGATAGGTCCATAGATTTCTATATTATATTAGGTTGTTCGGAAAGTCATTTCGTTTTTTCCCAACAAAAGACCTAATTGAATTTTTTCATAGCCAACTTCACACTTAAGCCGCATTGTCATTACATATTTTGAGAGCTGATATAGCAAGGCTAGTTTGTGAAAAAATTTGTTTGATTCTACGCAATAGTTTTTGTTTGGTGTCCTATCAAATATGGAAAGGCGAAAGAAGCATTTTCGGCATATTTTCAAAAAAATGATGTGGTGTGTATGGAGAAGATGTATTGACAGAACGCCAGTGCCAAAAATTTTTTTTTTTTTTTTTTTTTTTTTTTTTTTTCGTTTCGGATTTTCGCCTTACTATATCAGCTATCAAAATTTATAATGACCATGTGGCTTAAGTGTAAAGTTGGCTTTAAAAAAATACAATTAAGTCCTTTGTTAGGAAAAAAACGAAATTACTTTCCGAACAACCCAATAATTATGTTATTTTTTCTAAGAATAAATTTATGATCATCAGGAATTAGCACATAATTATCAATAATATATATATTCTAAAATACAAATCAATGTATAGATGGTTAAGCATCATATCATTTTCCAATGAAAATCGTGAGTTTGTGTCTTCTTCATTGATAAGTCCAAGACGAAACTATCGCACGAATGGTCATGTGCTCGATATCGAGATCTATGGTCTCGTCTCTCGTAGTTGGAGGTCGATGTTGGAGGTATATAAAAGAGGTATAGTAGGTGGAATAAAGAGTAATGTGCTCCTTACGATCTCGTTCCAAGAATCATCATCACGAGGAACGTATGTATTCACCGACGGGGCCAAGAGAGGTACCGTCTCGGCGTTAATAAGGCGTCGATGTAACGTCGGACGTGCAATTTAAAAGGCCATTTTCGCTGGCGCGAGCCGTTATGAGATACCGGTATATCGGTCGATCTGGAAGCCCCAGCAGCTTCTGTTTTCGGCAATGAGGATGTCAGACAAGTTACGACACGGTCAGCAGGTGTTACGTGGAGAACTACCACCACTACCAATGCTAGTAGCCTTATGATGCTCTTCTTTCTCCCTTCTTCGTCCTTTTTTTTCCCTTCTTTTTCTCTCTTCTTCGCTTTGATCCTTTTGCCATACGAACCGGCCGCCTTCAGCACCGGTAAACTCTCTTCGTGCTACCGTGCGATCGAGATCGGCTCCAAACTCGGATCCAACCGAGAAGAGGAGTCTTCCTACTGAATTTGCATCGCTCGAGGATATTCGATCCAGTTCGCTAGGGCGACGAAAGAGGAAGAAGAACGTATATATATATATATGTGCGTAGTTCAGTCGTGTAGGGAACTTCACTCGAATGGGTTTATATACGGGAGAGATTATAGAGAAATGAAAGATTTTTGGACAACTATCGAATATTCTAAATTGTAAAAAACAGGTTTTTAGAACGTGATTCTCAAGTTGTATAAATAATACATAGTGCAAGTACTAGAACATAAGAATAAATTGAGATCATACTTGTGGTCAAGTAAATTGAAAGTATCGTCACGCACACTTTATATTTGTATGTGTGAGTTTTAAGGTATCACCAGGTGGTAAATATTACCTACGTTTGAAAATATTCAATAAAAATCAATCATCTTTTTTTTTTAAACTTGTCTCTCGTCGAAATACGAGAACGACAGGTGCGCCTGTTCAAAGGCAACTCGACATGCTCAATCGAACGTGCTTCGTCTTCTTACAGGCGGCGGTGGGTTCACAGTAAAGTTTTTTTTTGTAATACATTTTTCTTTCCTCCTCCCTCCAATCAGATTAATTACCTTCGAATCAATCAATTACAGTCGGCTGGGAGAAGAGAGATCATAGCGATCGCTTTGACCGCACTGAGGTGGGATCCTCGTTCAGAAGGAGGCTTCTCTATCTATCTATCTATCTTCCTCTCTCTAGCATATGATTAGGGCTGCATGGTTGTTACGATCGGCCCTGATCCCGAAGTCGTGGCGCAAGGCCGCGAGGGAGTCTTCGAGGGCTTCAAGGTCAGCGATAGTATCGAAGCTGGCATAGAAGGAGAACGAATCGTGTAAGAGAGATAGAGGGACCAGTTCGTTGCATAATTGCGTCACGTTGTCCGGGAATCACTGCCCGAGACGCGCACACCGAGACACTTTTGCAAAAACTTCTTGGCAAACTGGATTCCGTTCGATGGTGTGAGTCTCTTTCTTCTTCGTGCGAGTGTGTTTTCTCTCTATCCATCTCACTCACTTTTATTTTCTTCTTCTTTCTTGCACTCAGCTCCATCATCCAAGAACGTGTAGGTGTATACAGGGATCATCGTCTTTGCTTGCGAGCACGAGGATCGCGTAAACGTACGTTCTTCTTTTTCTTTTTAGATAGAAGAAGAAGTGGAAGAAGAAGAGCGATAACACGGTCCGAGCACTTGGACGCACATCGATCGTACCCCATCCAGAGATGGCATTCCAATCACGACCGATCGCCATTTCGCATCGAAATCATCCTAGTTTCTACGATTGATCTGCTAGGTTAACACTAGATTTACGGATGTTGTTTATATACCTATTTTTACTTAAGTAAGAAAAGAAGAATATAAAGAGGAAAGAAAAGAAGAGGAATCAATATTTACATATATTTCATTACTTAACTAAAAAGGCACGTATGATTTTTTTTAAATAATTGTAAAGTTTCATATATATATATAGTAATCAAATTTTTAATAAGTCAAATTGGCTCAGTCCGTAAATCTAGTGTTAAGATATTTTTATCTTATGTTAAGGCAAAGGAGATATCGAAACTTTCTGTGAAATGGTTCAGTAGTTTACGCGTGATCCAATTGGTACCAAATTTTTTTATTTCTACTGAAAATCTTTTCATACAAGCTATCGTATGCAATTTTTAATAAATTCGAAATAAATAAAGCTTCTTAAAAGCAATTTGCTTTTCATACTACAACGATCACTTTTTTACAACAAATTTTTCTTTTGGCATCACTGACGCCTCTCCAATAATAAATGCCAATGAGTTTCTCGTATCGAGATGAGACGAACATGGAACTGGAATAACGGCCTATTTGAGGGTACATTGTCCGATGAAATTGCGTAGCTCGCTCGATGTACCGAACGAGTACCATTAAGCCACACACCATGTACACGCTAAACTTACGTACACATAAATATACCTACATGTGCGATTGGTGTACATACTTGAATTCGACTGGATCCAAAGAGAAAATTTGCAAGGAATCGTGTATAGATTCTTCGAGCATCTCTGGCGATCCCTATTCTTTCGTTGGCCTCCACGTTCCTTTTATTATTTTCTTACTTTATTTGTACTCCTTGTCGTACGCCCTTCCTAACGACATAAGTACGAGGTACACGTGGACGATGTTACAGCCACCGGACCGATATCGAGTCGCGTATACTCGTGCGAAGAAGCTTCGTTCAAGAAGACGAAAAATCACGATCGCCCTTGCATTGGCGTAGACTCGACAATTTTCTTTTCTTATTCATTTATGAAAAGAACAATTGTTTTAGAAGCTCAATCGATCAAATACCTGTATTATGTACCGGGTGTGTTTACTTCGAAACTTGGTGTTCAATTTTCATGATTTTGTTCCTATCTTGTTCAGTATTGTGTACTTTGCACAGTATTTTTTAAAAGTTTATTTATTTAATTGTAACCGCTGTTTAAAGCTGGCAATTGCAAGATTTTAATATTTTATATTTTCTTAGAAGCCCAAAATATAAGGCTATAGGCTATTACTTCGTTAAATTAATCACGTTATCCGGAAACAGCTTCTAAACGTTCAGAAGCATCATTCGAACACATCTATAGATCATATTTCTCGATGGATCATCTCTAAACTCACTAGTAAACGATATAACTTCAAACTTTTTTTTCATAATACCCTTAAATATATTCTAAATTCATTAAAAGCATACTCACCGTTCTCAGTTCTACTACGAATGAAATTAGTGAATTTAGATATTGTTGAGAAAAGTAACAATGAAATTCGCCATTTCAGTGCGACTTGTCAATCCATCAAAACGACCAGCCCCTCTCGCCCCTCTCGCCCCTCTCTAGAGATATAGGAGATAGAGAATGACTCTATGTAATTTTTTTCCAATAACGTAGTGAATAATATATAATTTAAAATTAAATAGTATAATTCTAGAATTATGTCTCCTCATAAGAGACATTCAAGTGCAAAGGGTTAACCCCGTTGCCTTATGATTTAATTCGACACTCGATCAAATTAGTGCTAGAATTTTAAAGAAAAATGAATCACAAGCTTGTCTAAACGGTGACTAATGAACATTAAAAATTAAATAAAAATAAACTTGGAAGAATTGAATTATGAGTTTGAATAGTGCTTTTTATAGTCGTCTTGCAATTTGTACTACGAGTCTCACACGATATTATAACACAAAGGGTTAACTTGCTTATATTTCCTAATTTTTCCATACCCTTCGTTGAGTTTACACACGACTCGAGTCAGTAGTGGCGAATAGTCTTAAGCGTCGCTCGAGTACGCGCGGAATCCTTCGTGCTAGCACCGGTTTTTCTCGAACGTTTCCTGTTGCATACGCACCGCCGTTTATTTGTGTCCGAGTATATGCGCGCGCGCGCGCGGACACGTCTAAGGAGAAAGAGAGAGAAAGAACGATTAAATGATAGAGGAACGATTAGGAGGCCGCGCGTGCATGCCTTCGCAACGGCTACCATGAAATTATTAGCAGTGGCGCCAGTTATCTCGCTTCACTTCTTTCTCTATCTATCTCCCTATCTCTCTCTCTCTTGCGAGCTTCCAATCGCCGCCTCCCACCCCTTTTTACGCCTCTCTTTTTCTCCTTTTCTTCTCTTTATATCGAGCTCTCTCACCTTCCAGCTTCTCGCTTTCGTAACGCCTCGTGCATGTAGATATATGTGTAGGTGTATGTGCTCCGAGTTACCTTTGGTACGCGAGCGGTGCCTTTGTAGCAAGATTTTCCAAGTCTTATCGATATCGAGTAAAATATTTTAAATTACATTTAAAAAAAGTATACACATAAATATTTTGTGGTCTCAAAATGTTGTATTATGTAATGTTTAATTAATATGTTAAATAAGGACAAGAAGGGGGAAAGTTTTTGGCAAGAAATTGCTAACGCGTTAGACGTTGTCTGAATCGTGACAGATTTCTTGAATTTACCTTAAAATTTGTTAAATACAAGCGATTATTATCATGGTGTAATACTTTGTATCGAAATATTACGATTACACTTAGAATCTCGAGAGAGAAATAGGCTATTAGAGATGTTGAAATTATGGTGACAAAATCCGACGATTAGTATAGGTAAGAACGTCAAGGGGGCTGGTTTCAAGGCTACGCCAGTGAGCTCCAGGTAATTGCTGAGAATTATAACCGTCCGTAGGCAGGGCACTACTCACAGACCCACTGCCAAGTAATCTTAGCGTTTCTCCGTAATTCAGCCGGGGCAACCTTTCGTCGAGTCTATGTGTCTCCCTTTTCTTTCCCAGTCCTATCCGTCACTAGTAGCTTTGCCCTACCTCTTTCCCTTCGAGCTGTCCTCGAATTCCACCGAAGCAGCTCGTCGCCGATCGACCAGACGACAGGGACAACGTGTAATCGAGAATTCTCTCTTTGAGTATGGGATATCGTTCACCGTGCATCGTTGCACAATAACCAATGATGGAATGATAAATGTTTATACGAAGAGAAGCTCTATTTTGTGACAATTATCAGAAATAAAAGTATTTCGTAGTTACAAAATGGATCATCAGTCAGAGATAAATCTAGACGAAAGGGAACGAAATCTGTCAAGCCACGACGGACTAACGGTAGCTACCGACGATGCTGAACGATATGACATTAGCATTTTTATTTGAATTCTTTTACACAGCTCTACGAGCCTCGAATAAAATGAAGCTTATCGGATCTGTTTTGGGAACGTGAAGAAAATATTGATCGATTAATAATAATCAATTTGTCTTGTGGAACGTTCTGCAGGATTCTACTTGAAAGCTACTTAACATTTGAAGGAATTAGAATGGGTGTGGGGGTCTTCTAATGGGATCAGTAGCCAATGTAATTTTTTTAACACTCTCGGTTAATCTTTTTTTCTTTCTATTTTTTTTTTACGAGCTTTTGTCCTATCCACTGCGAATACGGACGGAATCCCACATGGGTCGTCGAGTTACGTCAACTTGAATATTTGACAGTGCAGATTCGGTGATCCTGATTTCGCTAGTTAACCTACTTAAGACTAACGGCTTCGCTTTCTTCATTTTTTGTTGTTGTCGATTTTGATCCTCGATACGCAGTGGGAGGTGAGAAGGTAATGAAGACAGTGACGTGGTTGTTTGATTAATAGAGAAAGTCTCTCTTCTCCTTTCTCTCTCTTTTACTCTTTCTCTCTTTCTCACTCCTATCTCTCCTTCCTTCTTTCTTTTTCGTATGCTCCTTGTCCGATCGTGAAACCATGCTCGAGTCCCTTTCTTTGTTTATACGGAACACCTTACGATATCCATCGTCGAGCATTGTTGACTTGCAATATTGCACCAAATTATAAATCATTAATTTTTTGATGAACAAGACAAATTTGCTAAATAAATATTTAACCAACTTGGTATTTCTCTACCATTAATTTCATTATTTTATATTACCATTCGCTACAAATAAAAATGCATTGTATTTGATTGCGTTTCGTTGATTAATTTTAGAACTGTTCGTAAAAAATTAACAGCAGAACGGTTTTACTTTTTTTACTGATACAATTCTGCTGACCAATCATTAATTTTAGCTGATCAAAACTTGAATAAAATGTTGACCAATTAATTCATAGCCTTTTCATAAAAGCTTTTTCTCGAGCGTAGAGCGGACTTCGAGATATCGACGGGAATCGAAAAACGGAGCATACTTAATTAAGATCTCATTTCAAGGAGCCCAGTTCAGGATCGGCCAAAGATAGAAAGAGAGAGTCGATCGTTTCGGCGTTTCGTTCTTGTCGCTTCAGCGATGCGTAAAGACGACATTTCGCCGTGCGGACGATGCATTGAGATATCGATTCTCGCGTGGGCTTCCTCTCGTTCTTTTTTTTTACGAAGATTTTTCGAACGAGCTCGACTTTCGGCTAGAGCGAGTTAATCGCTCGGAAGTGATCGATGATCGGCAAATCGATCGATCCGAAATAAGAGAGAAAGATAAATTCACGAGTTTAAATAATATCATTCTCATCCGATCACCAAGTTTTATCCTTTCGACCGGTTTTTCATTCGACTTCTCGGAAAATGAGCCCCCCTCGGCTAAGACCGATCGATAAACTCGATTTTCCACTTTGATTCGATACGATTGGCATTTAGCAAGAAATCGCGCGCAGCTCGATTCGAGGAAATCATTACGGTTTCATTTATGAGTTTAACGATCATTAACTTTGGATATTACTTTTTCACGTTTGCTAATGTAACGCAAGCTGATATGACAAGATCGTTAGACCGATGTAATTAAAATTGGGATTTAAATTTAAAATCAATTAGATACTCTATTCGATTGCCATCTACTATAAATACTTAATATAGCTAGTTAAATATCTCCTTCATTTGTGATGACATAACCAATATTTTGAGAACAAAATTAACATTTGCAAAGCATTCGCTTTGTGACACCATTTATATTGAATTAAAATTATCAGAGATGTTTAGGAAGCTACATTTAGGTAGATCACTCTGTATATATAACGGGTTGAGAAATAAGTTCATTTTTTTATGTGCAATTATTTGATATATATTGTTTATATATAATAAACAAGCAAGTAGAATACATCATTGATTAATTACAATTAATTTTAGTGAAACGTTTTAAAAAATGGCACAAACTTATTCCTCAACCCAATACTTTCAAGAGGGTAGAGACAAAGATTTTTACAAGAAAGCATCCCGTATAGTAGAGTACATACTACGGTAGCAGAGAAAACTGTTCTTCTGCTAGCGAGAGAATCACAGGTGCATACTAAATTGGCTGAGTCAGTGAGCATGCATCTAAGGTAATTGTTAATTACGCAACGAAACGTTCGTCCTCGACGTTGTTGTCGATTCTTCTCTTAGGTCTAATGATACCTACCAATAGTAAGGGAGAGAACGGCGCACGATCATTATTACATTTCGGATGGCCTAATCGCTAATAAGAATTTATGAGTTTCGTGCCGAACGTTGGCAGAATGTGAAAGTCGTCGGGTGCGACGAGTAGTGTGTACGTATAATATTCTTAACGAGGGTGTACGTACACGATACGTCGTTATATTCGTACCATGGTATAGTAGTGGTATAGTAGTCGTTCGTACATGGTGAAAATAACGGCGATAGCAGTGCAATTATTAATGAATCCGCTCGTGTTGCGTCTCTTCGGAGGCTCGGCACGCTCGCGTTGTGACCTTTTTCTCGCACCGGGTAGAAACCACGAGGCTGTTGCTTTAACGAAATAATACTCACTGACTGAAACGCGCTCTATCGGTTCCTGACGCTTATCGCGAATAAATAATCTCGCGGGCAACGTTCCACTCTCTCTCTAACGTTGGCTCCTACGCGGCACCGTTGATCATTCCAGGGGTGGAACGAAGCTGATATTGAAAAGGAGGAATTAGTTTCATGGTAGTTAATCATTTTTTATGTTTCTTTCTGTAAGTGACTTCTTCAAATTCTTGGGAATTTATAATATTATATTGGTGTAAAGCAACCTTTTACATAAGAAGTTAAATTGATTGACATGTGTCTCACCGATTTTTGAAGACTGTTCGTTATGATTTAGTTTTGCTTGTAACGTATTTCTTGCAATATTTATAGTAGTAGTCTAAAAATTATTATCAGAAGAAAGATGTAGGGATTAAAATGTACTAGATGTCATTAAGTTATTGAATTTTTCCTTCTTAACGAAAATATAGATGGCCTGAATGGAAAGTTGGGTGTATGTCCCACGTGGCACGGAACGTGTTAACACTTTGCGCTATTTATAACAGCATCAAAGTTGTTTCTTCTTCGTTTTGGTCAACAAGACTATAAATGTTTTCGAAAACAATTTAAAGAGAATTATTTGGTACTATTTGAAACAGTGTCGACAACGGTGCTTCTATTAAAGAGATTTGTCTTTGGAGAAACAGTTTTCTCCGAAATCGTAAATAGAGATTAGCGAAGAGACGCTCTTAAGTGGACATTACGGATATTGCACGAGTCGCAAAATATTCGTCCATCGTATCGCGGAAGCTTTCTGACCGCTGTACTTAAACGGTCCCTATAAATTCGTACTTTCACGATAATGAACTCGCACCCGGAAGAGGGCTAGCAATGCGTAACCCTAAATCTTCCAAACTCCTCTTCCAACAGAGTCTTCATTTACCTTTTCGTTACTCTCTTATAAATAGGTACCGAACAAAGTTATTCTGGGTCAAGAACGTTCGGTTAAAAAGCAATCGTTAGAGAATCGTTATAACTACGCAGGCGTCGATAAGAAGAACTCGTAGGTACCTACCTACCTACTTTCGAATTGGAACTTTTCTTATCTCTTTATCCCAGTTAGCCCAAGGGGAAACGGCGGAACTGTTCGAGAGTATCGAACCGATCGTTGCAAATAAGTGGTACGGTTACGATACAATATGTACATGTATGGAGAATAGTTAGATACTATGTACGTGAAACTTGCTGATAGCAGCGACGAAATAAAATCATCAGCGTCGTTGGGGCACTAAGAGAGAGAGAGAGAGAACAGGATTTGAGAGAACAGATCCCGGAATATCGTTCGCGCATAAATTACGACCATAATTTAACAATCACAATCGGGTATAATAACGCGCCGATTTATGGGACGGCTCACCGTAGATGACTTTCTCCCTGGTAACAATGATAATAATGCGATCGTAACGAGGAAGGATAATCCTAGCATTTGTCCAAGAACGCTCGATGGGAACGCTCGAACTCGCGAGATACGTGCCGCTCGATAAATCATATATAAAGTCAGCATTATTAAAACAATAGGAAGAGTCGACGTTGACCGATGAGATACTTAAAGGTGGAGAACATAGTTTAGGTACAGAGTACGGATGGGGTAACGCGTTGTTCATGTTCCCATGTTCTATGAAAGTTACCACTTGTCTGGGAACGCGTACATCGCGATGGAAAATTAAGAGAAAAAGTTAGGTATCGCTTAAACTGTCGGCATTATATTAAGGTTTTGATCAGCTTTAAAATTTTTTCTGCCGACAAATACGGTTAGCCGCCACTCGTGGTCAGCAAGTGGAACAAGATTGATCAGCAAATAATGTCATATTTCATAATAAAGAGGCAATTTATGTAGAACTTTTTTAGCTGCAACCCAGATGGAATCTGGATTGGGTTACGCTTGGTTGCTTTTTTAATTGGTCAGCTAACCTTGATTTTAATATGCAAACACATAGATCTTATTTTGTTATTGATCAATTTTATAATCCTGCCCACCAAGTAATAACTTTGTTACATAAGTATTTATTTTGAATACGCATTGCTGATCAAATTAAGTTTGTTTTTTAACCGAACCTAATATTTATTCACTACTAACAAAACCATAGTACGATGTCCAAATAAATAATTGTTTCTTCTTAATAACCCGAATATTAAAATTGCGAATCATTGATTCATTTTCAAAAGAAAAGTATCGTTTTTGAATTTTATTTTCATCTCATTGACATAACATATTTATAACCATTCACCAATACTACGTTTATCATAGTGGTGCTCGCACGTGCTCGCGCGTGCGCTATTTCTGCCGTTATTGTTAAAGGCCGATAGTAAGTGGAACTCCCGCTCGGGTAACGATCGGCTCGCGGATCGACACGCAGACGTGGCGCCATGATCCACAAAAGGGACTGACTCTACCGCGTGCTCTACCGTACGAAGGGATTTTACGAGGCCGTGCGGTACCACCCGCGTTTATAGACGATTACCCGTAGAGAGTACGAGAGCGGGCCTCGCTCCGATTCCTCGACCGAATGACTTCTAATCCCCTGGGGCGCGAGAAAGACCAAGAGAAAGAGGGAGATAGATAGATGCCTTTCGCGTCGATGACTGCGTCGAACCTTCAGTTTCGTTCCTCGATGAGCTTTCCAGTCAACCTCTCTTTAAATTGTCTTTTTCTTCAAAAATCCAAGAGAACATCGACGCGTAGGTATACAGGCTGTGCTAGGAATAGAATCAGGATAGGTTATGCGCGTGAGAAAGCCATTTGGTCTTCGGGATTTAAATGTTAGTGCGTTTGAAATGGAGTGGTGACCATTGTGATATAATGCGGTTATATTTTAATGAGGTATTAAATGTATATGACTGGAGAACGAGTCAAGTTTACGTTGATTTCAGTAGTATGAATATCAGGCAAAAGTTCAAATTCGATATACGGGGTGTTTAAAGAAAAATTATTTCATGTTTGTAGTACATAAAACACGATGTTTATATCTTGGAAACGGTTGATCTTTTAACCTACGTTTACTAAATCTTTTTTTACTCAATATACCGTGTTGTATGTACGGTATAAATATTGAATAGTTTTGTTTTAAACCCCATATAATTTCATATTTTATGTTGCGGTTATGTGGTTGTAGATAATTGTTTTAAAAAATGTCTTTTGTACGAGTAGGTTACGGACTATAAAAATGATTCTCTAGGATAGATATGTGATTCAAAATGGCATAGTCAAGGAAGGGTGTTCGTAGTCTCGCCATTTTAAAAGACAGACGCCTTTCCGGTACCCCACGGATAGCTCCTAATTCCGTGGCGTTAAGGCGCTCCTCAATTAACGTCATGGCGCTAACTTTCACCGCGAGGCAAAGCCGCTTCGGTTACGCCCCGTTATCTTATTGCTCGCCTTGGCACGCGCTCAGAAAGGCGCCTTGACTCGAACCGATCGCGTGCATACATACACGAATTTATGCGTGAATTCATGGATATCCGTAGTTTTTATTTCTGAAATTGAACAGAAAATAATCATTTGCAATAAATTTTATATTACTTTGTCCCAAAAAGTTCTTTCGCTATCTCACAGTTGTTGGCAACGTTTATACAAACATGAAACTTAATCTGTCAAATGTCTGTTAATCCATCAATAAAATGGATCAAATATAAATCAATAAAATAATACAATAGAACATCGGTTATCTGAACTAACTGCATTCATGAAAATTGGACAATCGAATTTTTCGGACAATCGAACAACTTACGTTATAAATAAATGTTACATGAAAAATTATGATTTCTATATATATTACCCGTTTCAATCATCTTTGTTCTCCCAATCTTTTTGTTCTACTAAATTGAATATTTTTTTCAATGTTAATAATTTCGCGAGAATACTTTATTGTTGTGCTTGATACCTTCTGAAGATCATTTCTGATGCTGCGATTAGTCAAACGGTGTTCGGAGGATCGAACGTTTGGTTAATCGAGGTTCTAGTGTATAAAATAAATAAAAAACGTCATTCAGCAATTATTTCTTTATAAAACGAAAGAAATTTTTGGAACAACACTTTTCCTTGCCCAATGAAGAAAAACGTTCCCTTTCCGAGTTCACTCGGAGTTAGCAAAAAAAAGTCTAAACGCGTTCGCGATAAAAGACAGTTTATTAACTCGAACGTGACCGCGAAGGAAAATACACATAAATCCTATTGGAGTGCACGGAGTATGTTGTCGTACCGATGTTAATCGCCTTTCTCGAGTCGGCACAAGGTACAAGGGTACGCGTCGAGCGACAGTATCGAGCCACGAATCGAGTTGCTACAAAATGCTCTTTCAACGTCGATAAAGTACACTTGAGAAACGTGGAAAGCGCGAAGGAGAGCCAACAACGACGATCGTAGGGCGTGTCCTCATTGAACATGCGCGAAAACCGACTCTCGATATCTCGAGAGAAGTTTAATCGAAGAAAAAAATCCAAAGAGAGAGAGAGAGAAAGAAACTTTGACGGTCACTTTAGACATCTAATCTTTCCATGTAACCGAAGCATCTCGCGAGTCTAACTTTCACCCGTTCCTCCTCGCGTTTCCTGCCACTCCTCCCACTTCGTTTTACACGTTCTTCCTGACACCCTTGTTTCATCCTTTTTCCGCTTACAAAGTACAACGTCGTTGCACCTGCGAAACCGTGCAAGTGTCGACGATCTCGTTACGAGATCGTGGCCTTGAGCCACGCGATTTATCTCACACCTCTTTTGTGAACGTGATCGACGTTGCTCGATATATCGTTCCAACGACATACTATAATTGAAGTAACTCGAAAGTTATTTATAGATTTAAACCGATCCAATGGATAGGAATTTCGATAATTAAATTTTCTTTGTTCAATGAGATACCTACAACAGGCTATTTTCATCAATATTTTTTTCTTCTCTCTTCGTTTGAATTGAATAGTCGATCAAAATCTCGCACCTTCCTCTATAACTTTTTATTTCATTATCTCATTCCTTCTCTCCGATTCTCCTTTTTTTCTTTCTCTCGAACCGTAAGGAGAAGATGTAGACGTCGGAGGATACGCCGCTCCAATTCGTGCACCACGTAGATCGGTGATTGGGTTCAAAAGGTCGGCTTAGAAAGAGTAAGAATGAGTGTTCAGCTTTGAAACCTGCAACGTCACGACGTGCATTCGTCGAGGAAGGACGGGCCTCGAGAGATAGGACGAAAATACATCTCGATTACGAAAGTCCGTTACACCCATCTAATTTTAACTTCTTCGACAAAGGAGGAAGAAGAAAAAAAGATATTATTACGATTGAGAAAAAATCGTATTTTGATTTATCGAGTAAGTAAATCGATCGAGGAAGGAAAGAAAGAGAGCACAGTCTTCTGTACAAGGCAATTTGTTCGTCTAGCAGATAGCAGTAGAGGAAGAAAGGGAGAAGCAAGTCCGTAGAAAAGGAGGAGCATTACGAGATAAGACGACGACTGCTGCTGTTAGAAAGGGAGGAGACTCAGCGAGACGTTGGCCGCATGTTGCCGATGCATCACTGTAATTGGAGGTGTGCATAATCCTGTCTAGCTGCGTTGCAGCACGTCCGAATTAGGAAAACAATTAGCGCCTGGGGGCGCGAGATGCCTTTTTGCGACGGCTGGTGTACGATAAAAAGAAGAGGTGTAGAAGAAGAATGGTTCGTGTGTTTTGTTCTCTCATTCTCTATGTACCTTCTAGTGTGTTAATCTTTTTTTTCGGGGACCATTCGATCGATAGTATCTTATATACGAGCCTTGAGTGTAATAAACGAGTCAAGTCCAAGAAAGAGGGACAGGAAAATATAATACCTACAACGAATCGAATTCTACGAGAGCCCTTCCATATAGTGTTTTTCGCTATCTCAAATTGCCTACCGAGTGGATGCAAATTATACCTCTTCTTTCGTGATCGTCCTCAGCTACTCTTTTTTTTTTTTTCTTGTCGTTCAAAGAAACGAGTGAAAAATGTTCGTCCATTGTGTCTTCTATTACATATCTCTTATCGTTCAAAGTAAGCTTTCGCGATTCTCGCGAGGATTTCAATATTAGATCTCTCTTGGTGATCCGTGAATACATACTCGAATCGATCGATAATTCAGCTAGTAATATTCCGTTGGGTGTCATGGAGTAGGCGAAAAACGGTTCCAAGCGTGAATAACGTTTGTTAGAACATTTTTCTTGAGATTTCTCTTTCGACGAGAGAACGACGTCATAACTGAAAGAAAATGTGGGAAATGGGATAGGTTGATCGACGATTGAAACGTGGGTGAACGTGAAAGTATATTTGACGAATGATCGAACTAGCTTGTCGAGGAAAAAAAAGAATAATTTATTTCATCACTTCTTAAAGTTAATACGTAGACATATGTATGTGCCTAGGAGAGAAATAAAAATCTTAAAGTCCATGCGTGCCAGACACGATGATGATCGATCAGAAAATCGATCGTGGTCCGATAAGAGGAAGACGTCGTCGTTTCGTTCGCTCATCGACGACATTTTCTCTCTTTCTATACGTCGACGGCCGATGATTTCTCGCGTGGCGCGAACGACGATGACGCGACAAGGTGGTAGAGGATATATATTTTCATGCTTGAACTTTTCGACGCGGAGATCTTATCAGGGAGACTGAGAAGGGCGTAGGTGGGCCCCGAGACAAGAGAGCCCACGTTTATATTAATACGCGGCCGATCGTATCGCGAGCTTTTGACTAGGCGTAGGTACTGCGTATAAATTATATCGAGAGGCCAAGAAAGAGAGAGAGAAAGACACAAACGATATTTCCGATCGCGAGTAACGCCCGCCAAGCAGAGAAAATTCTTCTTACGGTCCGTCCATAAATATCCTTTGAAAAATTGCACTTTTTCTCTTTCTCTCTCTCTTTCATTCTCCCTTTAGCAAAGTCGTTCCTCGATACATTCCCTACCAGATCAATTTTCATGTTACTTGGGTCCATTGTGCCCCCGAGATGAACTAATTTTTTCATGTTTTATGATATGTATTTGCAAAGATGTGTAACTCAGCATTGTTAAGAATAGTGTCATTTTTTTAATATATTACGAAATAAAGCAATATTTTGGATTTAAGGGATTGTCATCTTGGTTGAAAGGAAAATTGAAATAAAATTCTTTTATTTCGAATATTCTTAACACTAGAACTACCGACGTTAAACCTATATTTATTTTCATCACGTGTAACGATTTGATAAATATTAAAAAAGTAACATTTTATACCCCATTTCTAATGAATAAATATCAAATAAATAAAAAAGACAATAAATTTCTACGAAAATTGTTTTATTATTCGAAAAAAGATGAAATAAAAGCATGTAACCAGTCATTTTTACTACTTCGGTAGTTCTAGTGTTAATAATGATTCTTATTAGGACATGTTATTATTATTATCACAAAATTATAATAAATATCTAATTCTGATCATTAGGTGGCGTGAGACATTGGCGACCCACGGTTCGCTACCTGCTTCATTAAATGATATTAAAATACAATGAAACGTGTTAAATTATTCTTATAGTATATCGATAGGCAATAAATACACGCCAACACATCGATCTTTTCGTTTGCGAGAGATCGACCGCGTGTTTTCTAAAAGCATGTGGTTCTACCAATGACGACGAAGATGGAGTGAAAGAGGAAGGAGGAGGAGAAGAAGGTACGCTTTCTCGATGCAATTAGGAAAACGTCGAGAGGAATAATCCATGATGATGGCGGAACTTGACTAGATTCGAGAGAGCCAGCCTCCTCGTCACGGTCCAGAATCATCCGGTGGATTCGATTCGCTCATTGAAATCCGATCGGTCCGTTGCTTCTAAAATATTAATCTTCCGTGTCTGGAAGGTAGTCGAGCTATCGAGCTTGAGATCGGTTCGATTTACGAAGAGAGAGAGAGAGAGAGACGAAGAAAAAGAGAAAAGAGATATCGTTTACTCGTCTTCCTCATCTCAGGAAGAAAAAGATTTTCATGGCGTGCGCGCGAGAACCGCGAGTCGACTTTCTCGGCGAAAAGACGAGCATCCGTAACGTAAAATGTAGGTTATGTCGTAAAACGCGCGCGAGCGTACTCGTGGAGGGTGCCGTCGTTTCTCGTGATAGACGAAGAGAGGAAAATGTAGAAGAGAGTATTCTATTCCCTCCTCCTCTTATTCATCTCTCTCTCTCTTATCCGCCTCACTGCGGTCTGGAAACGGCCGTAAGGTCAGATTCACGGGACGGTGGATGATTTCACCTCGACCATATTTATTATCCTAATCTCGCGGCAGCCGAGCTAGTTCTGGCCTACATTTCCGTCCGCAAATTGCCGTTCGAGACTGACAAACCGACTCATTCGTGCCCCTTTTTTTGGCTTCTCCATTTTTTCTCTCATTTACCCTTCTCCTCGATATGCAAATCGAATTATCTAGAGAGAAGGTGAAGCAACGGTAGACCTTTTGCCAATCTCTTTTCCCTTCGGTCTGCTTACGCTCCTTTCTTTTTTTTTCGTCTGCTCTCGTCGCGTTCGTTCTCTTTAGATGAGATCACGGTGGCATAATGACACGACGATAATGGGAGCGAGTGAGAGAAACGGGGACTGCCGAACGTGAGACTATGCACAATCGAGATACCTTCGTCTCAAACTCGGGAGATGAAAATTGCTTCGTAGAAGACGCTTCTTCGGAGATACGTTTCGAGAGGAACCGTAAGCTGAACGAATCCTTCGAATTATACCGCGTGCGAGAGATCGTTCGAGTTCGGCGAACCGTCGATGTCGATATTTAGACGATCGAACTTTCAAGATCTCATGTATACATCGTTGTCTAGTCAGCAGGTCGGAAGAAACATATTTTTGGGCAGTTGTTAAAAAATGAATTGTTAGGTACGTTTATTTAATCGATTTTCTACTATAATATTTATCTATCAAAGAAGTTTTTATAATTTTTTTAATTAAAAATATTAAGCAGGATTGCTGGGAGCTGGATCATCTGAAATAAAAATATCAAAAAGATTGAGTACTCGAATTAGTTGATCTAGGCAGTGAACGAAGGATTTTACAAGAAACTGAATTTTGATAATGTGACAAACCTTTGACACCAAAGATTACCAGCAGGACACAAACATCTGTCACATTGTCGACAATCAATTTCTTTTAAAATCCTACGTTTATTGACTAAATTCTAAATCCTTTAGAATTTTTTATTTCAGATGATCCAGCTCCGAAAATAACTTCTGTGCTTACATTTCTCAATATTTCTAATTAAAAAAATTATGAAAAATTCTTTGATAAATATACCTATATTATGATAGAGAATCGATGAACCAAAAATACTAAATAGTTTATTTTTTTTTTAATTCCCCAAAAATACGTTTTTTTCCGACTACTTGACTAGGTATAACTCCTTAAAGTGAAGGAATTGATACGTCGATGAAGAAGGCCAGCTGTTTATTTATGTGCATCGTTTTATACGAAGCATAAACGACGGCGGCATTATACGCGACGAACAGTATAATTATCCGTATTTATCATTATATCGCTTTAAACGTTTATCTTATACAGTATATCTAATTATTCCTCGTAGCTTCCGTTGACCGTGCTCGGGCCGGCTTCTTATCTGCCTAATTAGCACCCTCGTATAAAACGCGCTTCGGGAGCTCGTGGGGCACCTTTGAAAGGACTCTCCGCCATTCTTATCTCGTCAAATCTACAGATCTCGATGGATGAAAATTCTAAGTCAACCACTGGTGTTGTCTCGTCGAGATGAAAAGAAGGACGACAGGGTGGTTCGAAAAAAAAAAAAAAATATAGATTTCAGTAAATCCTTCAAGAGAAGAAGAAGAAGAAGCATAAGCCAATTTCGTTGCCAAAGTGTCTACCAACCTCGTGTAATTAACGAAGCGTGTCTAATGGCGTAGCCGATGGCAAGCGACTAAACGACACGATTTTCGCCCACGCGAGCGAACTGGACAGGGGACAAGAGGAGGGTTCTATCTCGATATCTCGTCGAGAAGGTAATTACGTCGGCGTGTCGTGTCACACACACACACGTACTTATACTGTAACATTAACTTACAATGTTCCATTGTCAAGTGTTTCGAAGGCGATAACGTCCGATCGATTCCGTTCCGCGTCGTCAGCGGGATATCGCAAAGGATATCGTCTTTAGCCTCTTCTTGACCTTGACTGTCGGGGATCGCGAAATTGTGATATCGTGTATTAACAGTGGTGTAGATACAGACGAATGCAACTTCTCGACGTTTTAGTGACGCGTGATCGACGCCTAAGTTTACGCCCACGTATCTACGCGAATGGTTCAAGTGTATTCCAAGCTCTTATCAGAGTCGTAACACGGTGAGCGAACCGGAAGACTAGAGATAAAGACGGCAATGTATTGTTGTAGACGATGGTCGACTTCACCGATCTCTAACTTTCCTTTTTTTCTTCTTTTTTTTTCGAAAATCGAATCTCGCGTAAGTCTTCGTGTTCCACTTGGAGAAGATCTTCCATTCGATGTCCGTTCCTTCTAGAAAGACGAACGAATATACTTTTGTGGAATGTGTCCACCTTCGCATCGACAAATCGAAACGATCGCTATCGTGAGTGCACGGCTGCTCGAGCCGTCAGGATTTTCTGCTTCCTTCTCCGTTCACGATTTCACAGCTGTCGTCCTTCTTACAAGAAGAACGAACGATCCTTCTTCTTTTACAATTCTTTTTTCCCGCCTCTCGAGACAAACGCGTATTTGCGTATTCGCGACTCGGATATCTCGTAGCTCGCTCGTTATCTCGCGCGTTGCATAAACTTCGCACAAGTTTCTCCGTGCGATCGTGCCAAATCGTGCTGCAATCTCGTCCGTCGCGATACGTGCCGAAGGATAATGGGAACTTTCGAAAGAAACGGGACTCTGGTGAAGAATCGATGCGTTCTTCCTCTTTTGTGCAATTATTGTAGATACGTAACAATGTTTTCGTGGGAACGTTTAGAGTTATTTGGTTAAGGAAAAGTTTGATTTGACTTGGTAAACAGGGAAATCTCCTGATTCTTAGGTATGAAGAAGAATACCCGAGTAGAAATTTTAATTACTATTTGACCCTCCAAAAGGGTCTGTTAGAAGTTTGAGATTAAAAATGAAGCTTGTATGGGATAGGGAAAATATATGGCGAATAAACTACGTTTTTAAACTTCAAGTGGCCGTTTTGTTCGCTTTTAACAAATGGAGGGACAAAACGTAGCTTATATACTTCGTTTAAACCATCCAAATCTTACAAATTTAGGTTCTTAAGTGTCCAAAACTTAACATTTGTATAAAATTACAATTGTAGGCTTTGAAGGGCCAAACCGAAGTTTAGATCACTCGTTAAACTTTGATTTGAACCTACTAAACCTACCACAATATCTCGTAGGAGATGCACAACAAGGAAAGTAGGCTTTGAATAGCCTATCAAAGTTAAAATTTCGACTCGGGCACATTTGTCTTTTTTTTTTTGCGAAATGTGATTCAGTGTAGCGATACAATTATTTATTCTCATAAATTTTATTATAAAAATAAGGTGAATTACAAGATCACCTTTAGTTCGAAACACCCGTTGAAAGCGTTAATGCACAATTTTTATAGTCACGATCGATCCGTAACGATTTCCGACAAGAAGCATCGTCGAGAGTAGTCTCCATAGACTCACAGAGGTGAAGAATCGAGGCTCAGCAGGGTGTCCCTTTCGATAATCCCTCGCTTTGAAGAAGAAGCTTTGCCAATCCCACGGATGCAAATTCGTTCGAGCGTGCGCTTTCAGAAAGACTTAGCCTGTGTGTTAACTTTTTCTCTCGGCAGGTTACGCTCTCTCGCGAAAACAATGACGCTGCTCTCCGTCGATGATGGCTTTCTCGGGGAAGGCCAGGACAATAAACTCACTCGTTCGTTCGAAGTCAAGCGAGCGAAGCTCGATCGCTTTCACCGATATATACTTTTCTCCTCGTCATCATCGTCTTTTTCCTTCGTCGTCTCGTACTTTTGCAAGTGATAAACGTAGATTCGTAAAAATCGACCGGGTAACCAAGTCTATTATCCATCGACCTTTACAGATACCAATAGATATTATATAGCCCTTTGTTATTACCGTCTCGTTCGCCTAACCTTTCTATTTTACTATTACTACTCGTGTCATCAGTTACGACTTTTCTATTTAAAGCTGGGGAAACGAGGATGGGTTTTAGAATTTTTTAGTATAGTTTAACCCCTTGCCTTATGATTTCATTGGATGCACAATTAAATTAATATTAGGAATTGAAAAAAAAAAAACGAATAGTTACAAGCAATACGACTGTATTACCCTTTTTGTTGTTATTGCTTTTAATTTGTACCAAAGTGTGTTCGCGTAAAAGTAAATAAATACAGTTCAGAAGTTTGTCAAAATAGACACAAACGAAGACTAAAAAAGCCAATACAATAAAAAAAATAAATTCATTAAAATTAAATGATGTACAACTCGATATTCTAAAGCAAGGGGTTAAAATTGAATATCTTGTCTACTACTCGCGTTATTTTAATCCAAAAAGCATTTTTTTAAATTATCACACCATCACTTTGTACTCAACATTGTCCTCTTTAACCATCGTTCTACTTCCCCGAAAGAAGATCCAAAAGAAATAAAAGAGATACGAGTAACGCGTTAAATAAAGAAAATCAAATTTACAAGACGACGTCTATCGTGGCGTGGCGCATAACCCGGTGACATCGGCATATTCTTTGAGAATGGCACTTTAATTTGCAGGACGGCTGTAAAACAGGCCGAACGTATCTCGCGCGCGGGCGAGCCTTTGCATTCGTTGAAACGTCGTCCTTTACTCCTCCCAGAGTTATTCCTTATGCTACACAAGAGCGTAGAGTGTGCTCGAGACGTTGGTAACATGGTGGTGGTTAACTGGCACCGGACTTAAAAGTGGCACTTCCATTTCGGCTGGCGGCTGTAAAACTTCGACGAGGGGATGATGCGGCTTCCCGCCACGGGCCGATAATTGCGCCACCTCTGTGTGACGAGCATACTACCTTCCACCGACACGCAACCTGGAACTGGTTTTAATGACTACGACGTGCTGACCTTCTATCCTCTTGTCCATGATTTTCGGTGTCCCGTTTTTAAAAGGAAGACTCCGGACGAATCTGGTATTACGATGACCAAGAGACGTCCCACGAAATTGGGTATATAGGATTACTCGAAACGCTCGTCCTTTGGTATCCTTAACAAGATTTTTCGTAAAAGAGTCATTCCAATCGGTAGATTATTAGTGGTAGATCCTGGAGATTCTAAACCCACAACGTGGTATCCTGGTTTCTAAAGTAGGGTAAACCTCCCAGTAACTGGCCACTTTAGCACCCTGGTCAGTTCACGTTAGTGTTTTGTTAAAATGGGTCACAATATTAATGATTTTGTAATACCTATGTATAAAATAAATCCTCTTTTACAGATTTGAATTATTATTAAGTAAAACAATACAAAATTTACATTGTTTGAAAAATAACAGTACTCTAGTAGTAACTGGCCACACAATTTAATTACTTACAGTCATTAAACTAGTAATTGGCCACGTTATACAAGTATCATTTGGACACTAAGAAATCAAAGTAAATCACAAAAATTCATAGAAACTTAATCCAAATGGCAGAAGTACCTAGTGGCTAGTTTCTGAACGTGGCCAGTTAAACCTCGTTTTACCCTATCACCCAACAAATTAGCAGATTAAACTCGAGGGTTATCTAAATCGTAGTTAGTGGACTATACCTATTTACATATTTCGAATTCCCCTGAAGCAAATGTTGTTACTACTAATTTCAATCCGATATAACTCGAACTTACTAAATTCTTAAAAGCTTCTGCTAGCTGCATAGGTTTCGCGCTAATATGTATAAATACGAGGATCAGGAGTAACTCGGGAGAGCTTCCCTCTCGATCCTGATTAATGGCTTTCGAGATCTCGCCGGGCTGTAAACAGTATTAATCAGGATCGAGTTTACGGCGCCGGTACGGCCGTAAGCACGAATCGCATTAATCAGGATCCTGGGCTGACTTGGTACGAAAGATCCGTTTAGCTACGTGTCCACCGATACTCGAGCATCCGGTATACACACAACATCGTCGTCTTGATTTACGTTGTGACTTCCGTACGTCCGAGCCGTACGTCGTTCTGATAACGCTTGGAAAATCGAAGATAACGTGCCTTGGTAGCACGCGCTACGAAATCTCTACTCTTCGAAGGTAGGTAAGTGTTGGAGTTGCTCTTGCGTGGCAACTTCTAAAAGCTTGCGAGCGACCATGGCGAGTCTTTGCTTGTTAGCCAGGTTGGACTGGTCGATACGTAGCTCGAGAGACGAGAAGTGAAATATTGGAAGTTGCAAATTTGCAAAGGAAACTACTTGCTTGATTGCTGACTAGTTTGAGTTTTAACGATAGGGTTGCAAACTAGGTATGGCTGATACACGATGAGATATCGTACGCTTGGAGAAAGTCATTTATAATTTCTTTCTTCCTTTATCTCACGCGTTCTTTAGAGAAAGTGACAAATTTCTTTGATATCACAGTTCGGGTCTATAGATTCAGAGGATATCGTTTCGATCGACCCTCGTAATCGAGTATGGTTAACGTTCCTGAATGAAAAGCTTGACAACGACCATTTAAAACCATCATCATCTCGTCATCATCTATTTGCAAGGTAATAATTCACCAGGTCCAACCCTCCATTCGTTCTCACTTTAGACTAAAACCCCTTTCACAGTCGTAGGTTCAAATTGAAGTGACAAACGAGGCTCGAGAATCTTTTCTCTCTCTCGGTAGCGAAGCAAAGTCGACGGTAAGTGTGTCTTCACCGTCGAGTGGATCTTCGGAGTATAGGGTAAAGGGAAAAAGGGCGGGGGGGAAGTCAACGTGAAACGTTGACTCGAGTTAAGCAGGGAATACGTAACGAAGGCTTCTCGGAGCTCGCTTGCGACGTAGGCTCGATCTCGAAAGCCATTAATCAGGATCGAGCGACGACCTCTACTCGAGCTACACTCCTGATTCCTTGGTATACATCAGCGTTGACCTTGGATCTATGGCGAGAGCGCGCGACACCGTAAGCGACTCTCTTTTATCTCTCTCTCTTCTCTCGTACTCAAAGTTGCACCTGCGAGTCGCGAATGTCGAGAGCCCGAGTGGCAAGTGTGACAAACGAGGACATCAAATCTGAATAAGACCGATAAATATTCCCCAGGGAAGAAACATCTGCGAGGTCTAACGACACTCGGACGTACGAAGCACCGTTTTATTCCTGGGAACGCGTCTATCATTCATCTAGCGATTCGCGAGAAACCTCCTTTTGCATTGGAAGAATCTCATTTTTGTTCCTTCGTGAATCCTCTAGGCTGGACATCGGTGTTCCTGTGTCAAAAGTTGCAATATTTCACTGATATTAGAAGAAATAGGGTAAAAGGTATAAGGAATAGACACCTTTATTATAAAGATCAATTACTTAACACTAATTTCTATGGTAACACAAATGCTTTAACCAATGGAACATTAACTAATCATTGCAATATCTTTGTAACAAAAAAACTCCTCCAAAAACATAGTGATTGCTGCTCTAATCAACCTAAACCTTAGCAAAGAAAAAAAAAATTGGATTTTTGGGTCTTTTCTTCCAGTGGGCAATTACTGTACCTATACAGGGCAATCACTGTATGACTTACCCTATTAAACATTATTAAAATTCTATCTCGATTCACTGCTAGAGAACCCTTGATCCATTCGAAACGGATTAAACACCGTGCGTATAATGCATTCCCTAGCTAAAAAGACACGCATGTATAATAAAACTGAACAAAATTCAAACTCCTGGGGATCGTCTACAAAATAATTTTCCGTCTCGAATGAGTTAAAAGAAGCCTCTCGATTCGAGAGAGAGAGTAATTGCTGATGGCTGGTGTCGTCGCACCCCGGTGCACATATCGATTTCATGCCTCGAGCGAGCGTGCTTCGAGCCGTGCTAATGAACCGCGGAATGCAATCGAATGTAGAAGGATGGAGAACGGTCATCCGGCGATACGAGAGAAGCTGGGAGGGGTAAAGGGATTTTCAAAGGGGGAAACGAAGAAGACGACGATGCTCGCTGTCGATCCTTTCGAAGACTCGAGATCGTCTCTGACTTTCTGCAGGTGTGCCGCTCATCTGGTTGTCGTTAATCGCTCGATGATCTTTGTAATTAATATTTCTCATTTTCACTTTGCGTTAAAATCGAGATCTGAATTGATCTTGACAGCCATGGGACATGGAGATAGCGCATGTAGGGAAAAGGATCTTTTTTTTTAGAAAACCATGATCATATTGGCATTTAACTCATTCGAGCAGAAGTCATTTTGTATGTATTATGGACAAGATACTTGAATAATTGTTTGCAGTATTAACAAGGGAACTATTCCAACTCATAAAGTTTCATTAACATCCGAATTTCTGTCTTGAAATAGTCTCCTTGTAAGACAGTGTAGAATTAATTCACAGCTGATTGTAAGACAGTGTTAAACAGACCAAAATGCACGAGTTATTGAACATCGTGGGTTTAATAATGCATCGTGAGTCTAACTCCTTGTTTAGTGCGAACAAGTTACTTAGATTCTTTGCAGCAACAGTTACTTTATGTAATAGCTAAAAAACATAAAACGAAGTCAGAAAGAAAACTGTCATCTCACCAAGGACCAGATCTGTTATACGGTTTTACTTGATTTTTCATCAACAGAATTTGTATAAAAAGTTAGCAATAAACATGGACGTTAGAAAGTCTGTCGATGAACGTGACAATATCGTTTGAACGATTTGCGATCTCACCTGTAACGAGAACGAGCAGAATAATTTTACTTTCGTTTAAGGGGATATGTGAACGACCTCGTAAGGACATCTCTTCCTTCCTCCTTCGAGTTTATCGAACTTGTTATAAGATATACATATACTATGTGCCTCTCGAAAGAACGCATTGGTGCATTTCGTTGTCGCTAAAGTTACGCCGGGATATCGAGTATCGGGACTCTCGCTTTTAGTATATCGATCGTTAATACCCGATTTCCGTTGTTGTAACGTAAGAAGGTTAATTCCCTTTGAGTGAGACTTTTTATCTCGTTTTTTACGATCAAGCTGGTTGGATAAGATTTTATTTTTATTATTATAAGATCAACGTTAGGAGATAAATTTTTTATAATTTTCTAACAAAATCTGATAAAATACGCATATATTTAGATTTTTATCGAGAGAATCGTCCGTTACATTTTTTGCTCTACGGAGAGTATAGGAAACTCCCTGCGGTCTTGTCTAAAAGAATTGTAGATTTCTACATTTTTATCAGAAAAATGGCCTTAGGTAACACTAGTATAACACTAGTTTAACAGGCTCCTTATCAAACGGAATTTAGCTAAATGTCATTACCATGCCACTACCACTTAAAAAGGGTGCACGCTATAAGATTTGCTTATTTTTTCTGTTTCAGTACCGTAAATTGATTATTTGATACTTCTAAATGTTTAAAAAATGATTTTTGTGGCATAATAAGCACATAAATTTAGTCCTTAATGAGACAAAACAGGAATAATGAAAAAATAAAGTAACGTAATAAATATTTAATGTAGAAATGAGTTGGGGAAGGCGTTAAATAGATTATTAAAGTACAACGTGATCCAAAAATTAAACGAATCGTCCATATATAATTAAAATAAAAATAAAAACAGGCCGGAATGACGTGGTCTGGTTCGTTCGACGTACCGGAACGCTTTCTCCCCATGTACAAAATTTCTTCCACGTGTAAATTATCGAAAAGAGCAAAGGCACGAGCGAGTAACTCGGGAAGAGACGTCCAACAGCAGCACACGCACAATTTCTGGGTCAACTTTATCGCCGATTCTTATGCGCTCGCTCCCGGGAGCGTCCGAACACGTAACTTCGCGATCTTCGTGTTCGTCGCGCGACAAGATCCAAAAAGAAAACGCGTCTACCCGCTGTAAAATTATTCGTGAAACGGTGTCGCCGTCTCGATGTGACTCGCTCCGATGCCCGAATATTTTCTACAAGGTATCTTAAATTAAATGGGTTATATACTTTTTAATGGAACAGTAGGATGAACATGACAAAAAATGATAAATTTTATTCGAAGATTTAGTGATCATAATAAATAAAAATATAGGTCGCTTTTTATTACGAATTTATACGTTCCTTTCAACAGAACTTGTTTATTAATACGTTAAATGCCATGGAGGTCACCGGTGACTGGCACTCGATCTGTCATTAATGCATTTGAAATATTTATTGGTGAGAGATGTGATAATAAATTCTTTGATATGTTTATTCTGAAACAAATTATTAACACTAAACCTACTGCGATGGGTCAAATGACCCTTTATACGTTTCTTATTTCTTGATTTCTTAAATAATAAATTTATTTTCATAGATATTTATTATCGATAATATTTATTCAATAATATTTCTTAATGATAGCAAAAAGCATATTTTTGTTTAAGTATTTGTCAAATAAATAAATGTAATGAAAATAAGTATGCCTTTAACGTCGGTAGGTTTAGTGTTAATAAAATTATTAAGATGCTCAGGTTTATTCAAAATTCGCTCGGCATTGAACGTATCTATTATTAAATATTAATAATATAAATTCTGAAATTTGTTAGCTAGTAGTAGATAATTAGCAATTAACGTACGAACGATTATCGATATCGGTGATATATATGTTCGATCAACTAAAAAAATAAATATCAAGCTCGAAGTTTCTTGCACTCGACATTTTGCATATATATTTCCGGTACGCGAGTCTCGTGGAATCTGGTCCTCATCAGGAAGCAATCGCTCGAACGGAGGCTGCCAAATGGTAGGCCGTTAATATCAGCGATTGCGAATCGAAGTGCGAGAGAGACGTATTAGTAGTATATACATATACACTCTCTCATACATATTCAGACACTCACACACGTTTCTACTTGGATCGATGACTCGTCGCGTCTTCCCAACCATCCATTTTGACCTTCTGCCCGCGTTCATCTCGAGATATCGAACGTATCTCAAACGCATTCGAGTTCCAGTCGACCTTCCGCCCGAATCTTATCGGCTTCCAAACGTGGACCAGGAAACGTCGATCCACCGGATATCGATCATTCGCTCACGTTCACCTGTCGTACGATCGTTGGAGAGTTCCCGTTCGAAGGGAGATCGTTTTCGAAGCTGAATTATTTTTGGACTTTCCACGAGTCCCGAGGTCATTGCCACGCCATTTTTAGGCTCTCTCGCGTGTACCGTCTTACCCATATTTGCTCGAAGGGGAAGTCACGACTCTCGTGGCTTTCGAATGATTTTACTTTGCCGAGTCCCTATCTTTTTCTCTCATTTATCTTTTTCTGATATCGAAATTTGTTGAAATTAATTAATAAAATTCAAGATAATCTCTCTAATAATTTCCCTCCTACTCGAGATAAATCTCCTAGAAGATATCGGTCGATCGAAAACGCTCGAAAGCAGACGATTTGTCACGTTCGAGCACGGATCGTAATAAGTCAAAGGATATCCTTGAAAGTCAGATAATGGTAACTCGTAGTACAGCTACCGTCTCGTGTAAAACGCGTCCTATCGCTAGGCTCGCTGCAAACCAGCCTCCGTTTTGCTCTCCGTTCGTCAACTCGTGGATCTATAACTTATTGTATTTTTGCTAACCGGCGAAAGTGCGGTAAAGCGGCTCCTTCGGACGGTAGCAGCACCGCAAGAAAACCACTGTGGCAAAGGCATCGCGCGCGCACACCCGATAACCGTAAGCCGAGACCGACTTTCGGTACTTTATTACTTCGAAATGACACGTCGGATATATCGCTGCTTACAAATTACGTTCCACCGAACGCGATCGATCTCCCTTGTCCGTGACACGACTCGTCTCCATCTTGTTTGAGAAGACAGAGAGAAAGAATGAATGAATGAATATATTTATATCGCGTAGGTATAGTTAGTATACAATATTGATAATTATGTTATATAAAGTTAGACCAGATTAAATATGTTATATAAAGTTTGATTACTAAAAACGAACTTGTTTATGTAAGTACCTAATATAATAAGATAAATGAGAGTAATAAATAAAATAGTGTACCAGTAGTAAAAGTAATTTAAAACATATATGTAAGCTGTTCACGTGTCAAATCGATTAACTTCGTAAAACAACAAGTTGAAAAAAATGACTATACATTGTTTTGTTTTAAATTCTCTTTAAGATATACTTAAATTCAAATGAATATTGTTGATTGTATTATTACAAGTTTCATTATTACGAATAACGAAGCAGTAATAAACAGATTTCAGATTCGAAAAATCGTAAACGGTAAAAATAGATACAGTAATAAAAATAACGTCTCATTAAATACATTACGAGACTTTAACAAATCATCGATTTTGACGAGTAAAATAGCAACATCTGACGATAACCTAAATAATTAATGATTAGTCAAAATCATTAACTCTTCAATTTCACTATGACATAATCTATACAAAACAAGAGATAGAACATATACACGACCATAATACGATATAACCGAGTAGACGTACGTAATGAAGAGTACAAGCATCGAAGCTCTCTCATATCGTCTCTTCGTCAGACGTAATCGAAGAAGGAGAGGCAGAGAGAGAGAGAGAGAGGTTAATCGATAGTTTACAGCATACACACGTGCAAAATCGAAAGGTAGAAATGCTCGAAGGCTTTTAACTTGGCGCCTGCCGGTGTTACGTTTTTCGAGCCGATGCGAAACAGATCGGCTGAATAACGGCGGCACGCGTTTCCCGATCGATTACCGTAACGTCGAATTATGTTGTAAGAACGCTCGTAAAACCATCGTTTAACCGATCGCACGTTCTCTACACCGGAAGAGTGTAAAAGAGAAGGAAAGAAAGAATAAGAAGTTGGAGTACTTTTGATAGCACAGTTTGCGTTTTACGATCGGTAAGAATTTCGAAATCGTCTAACGTGGTTTACGAAATATGGAAGAAATATCGTGTATGCTTGGGAAAGGATTGGTTTGGTATCTCGTTAACAAAGGAATGTTTCTATTTATTACATTAATTGCGTTAATATTGACCTAGTTTTTTATTGGTTTTTTAGTTAAAACCATACTTCAGTAGTCCAGTTCACATGAGACTCTAAAAAACAAAAACAATAGATTGGACCACATTTATCTTCACTAACGCAAAGATTTAATTATTAGGTTGTCCTTAAAGTTCCTTTTGCGATTTGTATGTAGTTGTTTTGCCTGACATTGTTAATATAAACATCTAATCTTATCTATAAAGTGTTTATGGAGGAAGGTGATAGACGGGAAGGGATTGGACATGATTCAATATATGTCATAAAACATGAAATATTGTATACCTACTATTTACTAATAAATCGAAAGGACCTTTTGAGACAACCTAACGGAAGAAAATAAATCTTAGGTAGGTGCATATCGATCCGAAAGGTTTTATCTAGCCTTCGCTATTTATGGAATCGGAAATGGAGATAAAGTTAGTTTGCAAAATCAAAGATGGACATCACGGATGAAAAGAAGCCTTATGCGTCTTCTTCGTTCGGCTTCAGAGATTTGCATACGGGCCGCGAAGGAGACCTCGTCTAACTCTTGGAGGCGAGTTGACGTAGGAAATTCGTCACGGCGAATTGCTCGCGGCTTCGCTCGATGCGTATCCACGAGTCCGGTTCTTTGGCTGCTGCTGTTGCCATTGGTGGTGTTGCTGCTGCCGTTGCTGGCGTTGCTCTCCTGCCAGAGTTCCTCCTATCGTTGGCTGTTATGACAAGTCGGCTATTAATTTCCCGGTCTCGGCCTTAGCACGGCTTTACCACGTATGGTCGCCACCAATACGTTCGTCTACTCTTCCTCTCTCTTTTTTTTTCTTTTGCCGATGCGTTCGTACGACTCGGCCTCGATAAGCCAGATCTTTCGTTCTTATATTCTTTCTCAATGTGTCACACACTCTTTCGAACAACCTTTCAACGTTTCGATCTTTTGTTTAGGTGCTTTCTATGATTGGTTTACTGAAATTTCGAATTTTAGAACTTTCGTTGCTTCTTCGGTGTTTTGTTAATACTAAATTTACGGATGTTGTTTATATACCTATTTTTACTTGAGTAAAAAAAGAAGAATATAAAGAGGAAAGAAAAGAAGAGGAATCAACATTTACATATATTTCATTACTTAACTAAAAAGCCACGTATGATTTTTTTTTAAATAATTCTAAAGTTTCATCTATATATAGTAATCAAATTTTTAATGAGTCAAATTGGCTCAGTCCGTAAATCTAGTGTTAACTGTTAAAATGATTGAGAATTATCATCGTACTAGATCATCAGTTTCTTTATGATTTTAAGGACTTCTTTCATGTCTTATATATTTTGCCGGAATCTGGACCATTAATTTTATATTTGTGATTAGTAAAAAATATTTTCTTATAAACTAATCCCCCGATGGTTAACACCGGGATCCTCAGGATTCCGCGAACAACAGTTTTAGAATTGCCACAACGATCATTAAACTCGCAAATCGTAAAAATTTCAACACCGTACATTTCTCGTCCTACGCCCTCCACATCTTCTTTTTTTTCTCTTCCCAACCCTCAGACAAATCTATCCCAGGGCTTCCAAGCGTAGATCAAGATCTCCGAAGGGGACACTTCGGAGAATGGCTCGAAACTCTCGGATTTGCCCCCTACGCATGCATGCTCGCTCGAGATCGGGATTTTTAATCTACGTAGCCACGTAATAAATCCGGCTTGGAGTCCCATGCACGGGGATAGTGGTAGGAAGATCACAGGACGCGGGGGCTACGCGTAAGATCCGAAGAAGATCGGAACGAGATCCTTATCCTGTCGATTCGTGGAACGATAGACGACGTTATCGTAGCGCCTACGAAATCACGATCGTCGAATAAATCGTTTGACTGGAGTCATGGAATCGACGATATGAGTAGAAGTCTCCGGGTAACTACGAATATTTTTTTCATGAACATATTTTATCAGCTTTTAGTCTTACTTGTTCGACATGCTATACCTATACATATAAGTCCAATTGGTCAAAATTGCATTTCTTGATGTTGCCTTAGTCCAAAATTGTGAAAAAACCGAGTCTAGCTGACTAACCCAAGCAAAAACTGACCAAGTCAGAAAAAATCGATTTTGCATAAATTACGTTTAAAGAACGTTTAATGAATTTTGACTTTGAGACTTATTGGAGTAAGCCCATGATGTTCTTGTTTGTTTCTTATATCTCAGAAACCTTTGAACTTAATATACAGATAGGTATAGAATATTACTCAACCCACATCCTCTTTATGGACAAATATAACAAACTCGTTTGATTTATAATTGCTGAAAGAGTCTAAGAACTTTGTTCCCCTTTTTTTCATTTGTAATCAAGTCAAATCCAAATATCATCATTATTATTAAATAACCTTACATTGACATATTTTGAGATAATCGATAGACTGGAACGAAATACCATTATAAACGTTTATCACGTATTGCCGAAATAGATAATAAGTAACATTACCTTGGTAGTAATAAAATTGAGCATAATAAAAAATTGATGGTAACGATCGAGCTCGTAGCTTCGACCTATTATTACCCGGTAACGGCGTTAACCGCGTTAGTCGGCGATGGCGCCCTCCATTAAACGCCCGAGCGTGTAAAACGGCGAAAGGTAGGTCTATACCAACAGCATGGTGAGAAAAGGGGAGCGGGAAAAATGGATACTCGCGAGAATTTTAAACGGCGTTCGGCCATGTCAAAAGAGCCGCGTCGAGATTTTGCGATAAAACGGGCCCATGCAAAATTGCTAGAAAATTGAGTACTCGACTCTGTACGAGTAGAACGTAAAATAATACCGGTGAAACATACTTAAAAATTTGCATTGAGAAATTCCGAAAGTTTCTTTTATACCACGAAATTATAGACACATTTTCCGGACCATTTCGCGATAACTCGAGAATGAATATAATTTTTCAATTAACCAGACCGAGGAAGGAAATTTATTATTGCGACTGGTTTTGCAATAATTTACATGGAAATCACGTTTCGTGCTATGTCGTTAAAGAAAGGCGTTAAAATATTTGTTGTTTTTTTTTTTCATTTTGTTGTCTCCGTTTCTCCGGTACATTACACACACGCACGATTATGCTTTACGAGATGATTTTAATACGAGAACGCGTGTCTAATGGTTTATCCAGCTTCCTTTCCCTCCCCCTTTTCCTTTCTTTCTTCCTCTTACACTCTCCTTCTTTTTCTTCTTTATTGGACCGGTGTACCGCCGCCGATACATTTCGAACGAGCACATCGTCGTCGTGTCGTCGGGCGTTTACGGCTCGCGTAAACGTTAAGCGCATTCTTCGCGCGATTTCAATTTCACCAAGGCGTCCTCGTTACGTTTCGCATCCTATGGCCTTCGTAAAGATAAGACGACGGTTCCTCCCGACGGAGAGAAAGTTATTAAAACCTTGCCACCGGCTGATATATGCCGTTAGACGAGAATTCGATCGTTGATTTAACGACGTCCTTCCTGCTTCTCGGGATAAAGAATAGAGATATAATAAAAATAAGGCGAGTACGATACCAGGGGTTGTATATTTCAGTATCGAGGTGAAGAAAGAGAGAGAAAGAAGGATATAGGAAATACACGCGTGGGTATATTAGTCCGCCGAATTACTTAATAAGTCACTTTTATCTTATTATTATTTTTCACGCGAGCGCGGACATAAACTTAACGATCCCCTTCCGTTTTTGTATTACGTTCACGAAAATATACGTGTGATCAGATAGGAATCGAGAAAGTAGTCGAATTTTTGTTGCGTCTATGGCAGGAGAAAACTTTCTTTCGTTCTCAGGATTCAATTTCGAAAAGTGAAGGACACGTTGCGTTTTCAGATTTTTTCTTTGGTATCTTTAGCTGTTCGAAGGTTCGATGGTTGTCAACCTTGAGTTATTAGCTTTATCACAAATCCATACAAGACGAGCTTGATGAACGATGCGTTTTTTGATAACCAGGGTCAAGTTTGTTCAACCCGAAGGTGTAGGAAACCCAGCAAATGTTTATTTCTTTTATTTTTTTTTTACATTTTTTTTTGTATCACTGCACTTATCCCTTCTTTATACCTTTGTTTGCAGCTACTACAACAGACATCGTTTTTTAATGGCCTACGCCTAAAATATTAAGCGTTACAGCATCGCCTGTGTCACACCTAACCTTCTTCACAACCCTAGATCACTAAACATTCGTCCAATAGCTTTTTTATTTCTTTTGCATTCCTTAATTAATAACTAATAATACATCTTTTAAGTTTTGATACTTTGTAAGAAATAGGGTTGATATAAGAAAAATAAATCTTTTCATTTCGTAGTTTATGAGTCGAGTGATTAGCGACAGAATACTACAGATTTAAGTTTAGTGATTTAGGGTTAATGAACGACGAGAGGAACAAGCATTATTCGAAATATCCAAAAAGAATGCCATTTTAATCGAAACATCACCTACCGAACCCAAAGTCACCTAGAAAGTAAAAGTACCCTTCGAAGAATAGATTCTAAGTTTAAATTCGTCGAACGAAGCTGATTTCGCGAAAACCATTTGTCTTCGAAAGACGAGGACAAGTCGAAGAGGATCACTCGTTGGCGCCACGTTATCGTAATCACCATGGACTTCCTGGTATGGCAATCGAGACGACACGAGCGAGAAAGGACACGAATCCGGCGTTCCCGGAACATGTCCTACGCGAGCACTACCACCTCTCTCTCTGTTTCTTTCTCTTTTAAACATCGTACGTACAAACACATGGAGGCTTTTGCTGGCGTTAGCAAAAACAAGCCCGCGATTCGATTCGAGTCCGCACTTTAAATATCGCTTCGAGCGATCTTCAAATATTTACACGTTCTTATATCGTTTCGCTCGACGCTTTTAACTTCTTCGGTAGCTACCACGTTTTACCTTTCGTTCGTTTCGTGGAATAAATCGATGATGATGACGTCACAAAGACCACCAGCAAGGAACAACGAAGAGAGAGAGAGAGAGAAATCTCGATAATCGGGAAACTAATGAAGCAATCTCGAGCGGAGATTAAAATCGTAAATCATTCGGCTGCATAGAACAAAGCTTCTCTCAGATCGATTTATCTATAATGATCGTGAGAGCGAACGTTACGCGTAACGCTTACACGATTTCACTGCGTTTCGATATACCTAACTCTGCTTAGAGGTATCGCTAAAAGCACACTCTAGCTTTTTACTAGCTCTTCTCGAAATAAAGACTTTTATTCCCACGATGTTAGCGTTATGTGTTCACGAATATCGCCTTCCGTAATGAGACACGTAATCCTTTAATCTCCATACCAAGAACGTATATATGCTCCAACGGGAAGTTAATTGTAGAGATTACGCGCTGCTAATCGCGAATAGTTTCTCTCTTGAAGATGGACGACGATGAAGGTCGTAATTAGCAATTACGTCATTTCTCGATAATAGACTTTTGTGGGATTTGTAAAAGAAACGTTTTATACGACAGGTTTTATCGGGTAACTCATTTTTACATCGATATTAGACTTTCTTTAGGGATGTTCGGAGATCAGTAATCTTGTATACCCGTATCTTGAGTAGGCTCGAAGCTCGAAAGTGATAAAGACGGAAGGGAGAAGCTCGAGAGAAACCGGAAACGTGACTAGATTTTTTCTTACATGAATTCTTATATTATAGTAGTTAAGTACGAAATTATGGCGAAGGTTAATCGAAAAACGGCCTATGTCGCGCGTGAATCCAGTTGGAATAATATTGTTGGTTAGCTCGTTTCTAAGCGTTGAATTTTTATCATTTTCTCTTAAGGTTCATAGAAGGGAGAAGTCGTAAAGAAACGGACCGTACAGGAAGCAAGAAAGGTTCACGTAGTATGTTCTTTTTTTCCTAGGTGCCTAAGGATTTATTTTCTGGTTTTTAGCAAAGTCACTTTACAATTTTATCGTTTTTCCTGAATCTGTTAGAAAATTTAGTTTTTCTGCAATATTAGTAACCATCATTATTATTTTCATTTGAATTATAGTTGTTTAGAGATAGACAATACCTGAAAGGTCAATGACCAAATCAGAGATCAATTTTTTTAGATTTCACAAAAGATTACATATTTATAAATTCAACAATACCAAGGTATTCCATTGTCTCTCTTGTTTATATTATGTAAATCGCATTTTATTCACGTTTTCACCCAGCAATGACACGCGTTCGCCCGTTTCACTTTGGAAAGTCGAACCGAAACGAGCTACCACTCGTGTGCGCGTGTGTTCAAGAGGATTAGCTATCGTTACTCGTAATAAATGCTGTTGCTAATATCACAATTAGATATTAGAGGATTCCACGTTCCACTTACGAGAATACCCAGGCAGCGAATCGGACTCGATTTCGAGACGCGAGAAAGTTTGTGGTAGAGGAAAAACTTTCAAATTAGATCGAACGAAAATAAGATGGAAATTAGAAGGACAGTTTGTTTTGTAAGTAATAATAATAACTTTTAATAATAAATTTCTTTTTCTTTTTTGTTTTGTTTTGTATTTATAATTTAGGTGATTATTTTCTGTAACTAAATTTCTATAATTTCGCGATATTCCAATGTTACCTCTGTGCATTATCTAAATTCTATGTATATTAATGGGGTTTTCCCGTTCATCATTAATAAATTAAATTAAATAATTTTCCCCCAAAATTATAATTATTATTATTGTTGGTTTAATGTAATAAAAAATAGTAGATTTGCACGAAATATTGCTTTAAAAAAGTGTAATTACATTATGTTTTTTTTAAAGATACTTAGACCTCGAATTAAATATGATTCGATTAGAAGTCATTTCGTCTTACAACCACGGATATGTATATCACCCATGGATTATTTAAAGATTCTAAAACAACGAAAATCACTGTAAAACGTCTAAAATTTGGTATAATCGATGAAGAAATATCAAATTATTGAAAAGTCTGTGCGAAAGGGTTAAGTATTATATTTCGATGCACGTACATCTCTAGTCGTAATTACATTGAATAGCCTTCGTATGTACATTGGTACGTCACAGAACGCATTGAAATTATCCCAGGGTACATTGATTGTCCAGTAATTTGACGTTTATTACGAAACGAGCGTGGTCGATACTCTCCCGTACGGGGCTGTCCGTCCAATCGAGATGAACCGTCGACTCGAGTGAAAATGGTTGACAGCTGGCGGCCCTGACTTCCGATCGACGACGTCGATCTTGGCATTATCTCCGTGACGGTACCGAGACGCGTGTAAAGGTAAAGACGACTTCCGGCTTGGTCGTATATATGCCTTACGAGAATTATATACTATTTTGAGATTGGCTATACTGTGATATCTAATATATTATAATTTGCTATTTAATGTATATCATCGTGATACGTGTAGTAAAATTAAAAAAAATAATAAAATTACGCAGGTGTAAAAGAAGTTTTACGAAGATTGAATCGATCTTATGACAAGTAATAATATGAGAAAAATTAGATACATTTAATGGGAATGTTTAACACGGTATTTTTAGCACTTCCTTCCTTCGATTTCCGCATTCGGAAACTTCCGAATATATAACTTATAATATAATATATTATAATTTGCTATTTAATGTATATCATCGTGATACGTGTAGTAAAATTAAAAAAATAATAAAATTACGCAGGTGTAAAAGAAGTTTTACGAAGATTGAATCGATCTTATGACAAGTAATAATATGAGAAAAATTAGATACATTTAATGGGAATGTTTAACACGGTATTTTTAGCACTTCCTTCCTTCGATTTCCGCGTTCGGAAACTTCCGAATATATAATTTATAATATAATATATTATAATTTGCTATTTAATGTATATCATCGTGATACGTGTAGTAAAATTAAAAAAATAATAAAATTACGCAGGTGTAAAAGAAGTTTTACGAAGATTGAATCGATCTTATGACAAGTAATAATATGAAAAAAATTAGATACATTTAATGGGAATGTTTAACACGGTATTTTTAGCACTTCCTTCCTTCGATTTCCGCGTTCGGAAACTTCCCGATTCATTTACGCCGTTACGTGAACGCGGTAATGTTTACTTAATTTTTTATAACTACTTTTTTTATTGACGTTATAAATAGACTCGATTAGATTCGCTAATACCTTTGGCTGACTCTTTAAATGTACTTTATAGTTTAATTATTCTCTAAATCAACCTCACGGTTTCTTCGATTAATTAATTATTTGCAGCAAAGGTTCGTGAGTCTTTCTCTCTGTCGTGGGCATGAGAGACCTTGCGTGGGAGGGAAGATCGGAAGAATCCAAGTGCGAACGTTAATCATCCCATTCATCGATCCTACCAAGATCGATGACACCTTGACACCATACAAATATACATATGCAATTTCGTGAAAAAGTGTATGTTGACCTCTCCATTCTCAAAAGTCTAGGTTAACCAGTAACAAGAGAAATGATTTCAATAAAAGAAATCAAAGAAAATCGTGTGACTGTTAATCTCATCGTGTTTCTTATTTGGACCACACGTTTGCTAAATCGACTAGAATTTAAAAGTGAAATTAATCTCTTTGACCTCTGAATGACTGATTTATAAATAATTATAAATCAAAGTTATACTTCATCGTCGCGTGATCACGTTGCAATCATGCGTGTCCTGGAAAACGAGTTCCGGTAAACTAGAGAATTCCTTTTCGATTCTCGTTTCTTTTATACATCGTTCGATAGATATCGATATATATATGTAAGTATCGACGTTATTTGCTCGTTTCTTGTTACAGAAAGTATCTTTCTCTCTCTCTCTTTCATTTGCAATTCATCGCTTTCTTTCGGTGACTTCCTTGACGTTTATCGAGTCTTGAGTTCTTAAGTCTTCTTTTTCACTCCCTCTTGTCCCTTCTTTCCCTTTTTTTCTTTAGTTGACGAAGTTAAAACTTTATCCATTATGGATGGAAAGAAAAGTTAATGTACAACATCGACGTGGGTTAAACGTCGAGAGAACACGATCGTAAGACCGATGTTTCTTGCTCGTAACTCGTCTTGGAATTGCGGCGCTCGTGAACTAAAGCTTTTAAAGATTTTTTGGAGGAAATGTATTTCTTTTTTTTGTTGTCAGTGAAAATTATTGATTCAAGTTTTTTTTGTATTTTATTAGTGGTAGGATCATTACCAACCGTCATACATTTTTATTAATTTATTTTCTCAAAGATTTATACGGATATGCAGGATCAAAAATAGTCAGCAATATTTCTCGAAACTTTTCTTATTTGGTGGCCTCGGTGATCGCATTTAATTGTCACGACATTAAGATTACCGTGTCCACCTATGTGCCGTTCTCCTTGATGGTCGTTGGCGTCGTTGTCTTCATTGTTGTATGCCGAGAACGGTCCTTGAAGCAAAAAGGAAAGACAGCATCTTCCAAAAGAAGGCGTATCCTCTTTACGGTGTCGCGAAGACCTTGGCTCGAGCGGAATTCCAAGGTGGTGTCAATTTTCGAAACTTATCGAGCACGTTCTACCTTTTTATTGATATTTTTTGTACCACTTGGGAACTTTAAATTACAATTTGATAATTGTACTTTATCGTTAATGAGCATTTCCGAAAGAAATCAATTAATACGTTGAATGCCATAGGGGTCATTAGTGACTGGCACTCGATTTGTCATAATGTATTGGAAACGTTTAGTAGTGTTGTTTAGCAATATTTTCGAGAATATGTTGTATACAGCTCTCTTTTATGTAAAAAACTTATATTATCTTATTTAAAATGCTACTTTTATTTTTTGATAAATGGATTAATACAAAATTAGGTTATTTTAAATAGACTTTATTAAAATCAATAAATCACACAGTTCAATAAATTTAAATAAGGAAAAATTAAAAAAATTCGAAATTAAGGAAAAGCTGCAGTAATAAAATCTTCCATACATTTACAGACAAAAATTATTAATCAAATTAGATAATCACACGAGCTTATTCAAAATTGGCTCGTCATTCAACGTATTAAAAAAAAAACAAATCTCCTTCCTAACCTTCCCAGACTAATAATCAATTCTTCATAAAAGCGAACCTAGGAAGAATAGTCTCAAAGTCTAGAGAATATAGCTTCGGACAAAGTTTAGTTAGAATTCTCAAAGGTGTTCGCGAAGCAAGCGACGTCAGCCAACGGCGCCTTGCTCGTATACTATCGATTTTCACGCCATTGGATAGACGTCCACGTGAAACCGATTCGATTCGGTCTGAAATAAACGTGGCATCCATCCGATGATCGCTGAGAGCCATCCAAAGGAATCAATTAAGAGTCGCGGACATCGAAAACGTCGTCGTCGTCTACGTACGTCTTCTAACGTCGTCTAACGTCGAGTTTGTGCTAGAGAAAGGCAGAAGAGTTACGTGCGAGAGTATAGACTCTCTCTCTTTCTATCTCTCTTTTCCTCTGACGACTGGCAATGGCCTCGCGAGAGCTCGCTTTATCGGTTCTACCGGACGACGATTACTTCCGTATTCAGCATCCTCCAGATGTACGATGATTAGCGCTAGATTGGCGCTAAACCGCGGCTCGTACATCGTGCTTGAATGCCAAATGAGGGGGAATCCGTTTTCCCGCTGCTCCTACGGACAGGAAATTTATTCGATCTATCTCGAGCCTTCCTCTCTTTTCGACTTTCCGTAACCATCCTCCGCGATCACTTCTTCTTCTCTTCTTTCTCCACGTAATTGAATTCCAAGAAGTCGATACGGAGCTTCGATAAGTCATCGATTTGCATGCGCTTATAATCGTAAAGTTCGACCACTTTTAACGACGATGTCGCTAACCGATAACAGGAGTAACGTTACCGCCCTTCCGGATTTAGAATCCAAGGTTCTAAGGGAGACTGAGGTTGGTTGTTTAAAGTCTAGGTTAGACTAGGTAAAAAATTAGGATGAATTGGTTTTGTAAATTATGTTAATTAGGGTCCTAGCTTCGATTGTTTTAGATATAGGGTAAGTTATACAGTGATTGCCCTTATACAATAATTGCCAACCGTAGGAAAAGGCCCAATTTTTTTTCTGCTTAGGTTTAGGTTGATTAGAGCAGTATTTGCCAGTGAGAAATAATTATGTATAATGTATATAGCAATAGCTGTGTCGCCCTGGCAATCATTGTTTTTAGAGTTTTTTTGTTATTGCTTATAATTTGTATGATCTTAAAGATATTGCAATTATTAGGTTACGTTCCTTTGGTTAAGGCATATAGTTTATAGGTAATAATATATCACTTGAAATAAAATGATATGATGTTGGAAATATGGTGCCTCAGAGGGGACACTGGAGTGTGAAGGGTTAATAATATCGGACGAGGAATTTAGTTAAAAACTAATTTATTACACCAATCAATACTTAATTCTTTAACTTTTATGTATTCATCATGAAAAATATTGTTTTTGAGTTCGGTAAAAAATTATTTATATCACAAAGGTACCGTATGTAAAACTAAAGCTATTTTATCAACCTTGAATTTCAATGACAAAAGAGATTCTTGATCCTTTTCTGTAAAACTTTTGGGTCAACAACAGGGAATTCCTTTGGAATAAGGAAAATCATGAAGTAAATTGTCCGGATGAGTCTTCGTAAGAAGGAATTCGACTTTGAACTCTTTCGAAGCCGGTGGTCCGGCACGTACCAGCAGAGAATTTCTTTCTTTTCTCCTCCTCCACCTTCTCTTTCTCCTGCCATCGGGAGAGCTTCATTCCGGCTTTTTACACACGGTCCATGAGTCACGAGCAATATTCTCGAAGCAGAGCGGACGTCGCTCTCGGTAACGAGCGTTCTTCGGTAGCTCACCGTTCCTCTTCTCGCGAGACTTTTTTTTTTTTCTCTTTTTCTCTCGCAGCTTCTCGCTTTTCTCGATCTCCTGGTTCACCGTATGCCGATAATTCACGAACCCTCCTCCTCATGCAAATCGCATCGCTCGTATAGAAACGCGCAGTGAAAGCAAAGATTTGACACTGTTGCTGCTCCCTTCTCCTCTCTTATGGATCTTTTCTTGCAATTTCTTTTCTCATCTTTTATTTTTCTCTTTCCTTCTCTTCCCAGAGAGATAATTGATCGACCGCTAGAGGCATCCGATATTGAAATTTCGACGTGTCCGAACTCTCGACGTTAATAAGTGCCAGTGATATTAATGACTCGAGCTAACGTACGCGCGAGCGCGACTTCCGACAGCCACGAGCGAGCTCTCTCGAAACTGGCCGATTATCGGAATTTCTTCCTTTTCTCCTTTTCGCTTTAATATTTTACAAGATAAAGGAGAAAGAGAGAGAGAGAGTTTGTCCCTTGATCGTGCAGGAAGATCGTTCTATGGAATAAGTTTCTCTTTTAGTATTTCGTACCTATACTTATAACTAAAAAAGGAGTCATTTTTTTTGCGAAGCTTATTCCACTCGAAGAGTTCGATCCTGAGTCGAAATTTTAACTTGGACCCTCCAAAGTCTACTTTCCTTTGTTGTTTTTATATGCTGCTCGAATTTAAACTCGCTTTCACCCTATGAGATGCTGTGGTAGGTTTAGTAGGTTTAAATCAAAGTTTAAACTGCAAAAGTAGGGTTTCTAGGGTCTAAACGAAGTTTATAAGCTACGTTTTGATCCTCCAGACTCTACAAATACCTAAGCTATGTTTTGACCCTCCAAAACCTACATTTGTAGGTTAAACGAAGTTTTAAGCCATCGAATTCGACACTTTTTCTCGACCATATGTTAGTATATCGCATACATATATCTCATGTCCATGTCCCTTTAACCCCGAATCAATTCTTCGTGAATCTCGAACGGTACCGAAAGGTAGGTACTTCAATAAAATTTACACGCGATTAATCAGAGAAGCTTCTTTTCCTTCGCGGTTCAGAGGACTTGGAAAAGAATCATTGGCCATCCTCGAAACGTGTACAAGACGATCATTCAAGTCCTTTGTGTCAGCGGGCAGAGACGCGAGGTTCGTCCGCATTTTAGTGGGCCACGTTACAAATGTAGTGAAAGCAGGGATTTGACGCTTATAAAACCGACCTTTTCTCACCCTCGTCGGCTCCCATATTTCACGGGGGTCCTCGCAGCAACCATTGGGTGCACGAAAAATAAATGAAGAGAGCGTTACAAGAGAGGCCTGCGAGCGGCTCGAAGTCTCCTTAAAGAGGATCTTAATTCTTCCAAGTCGATAATTCACGCGCGCGCATACCCACTGTATCGCAGAGAGAGCTTTTGCGCCCTCGAAAGCCATCGCGGTCCTTTTCTTGCATGGTGAAAGCGGAAATTCGACTCCTCGAGTCCTCCTTTAAGAATCTTCAAATGTATAAATAGTTTGTCGAATGATAGGTCAAAAGGAAAGATAGAGTAGGTATATTAAAAAAAGAAAATCAGTTTATGATACAGGAATATCTACATCGTATAATCTGCTTTCACTATAGTTCTGTTTGAAATTTTTTCGCTTCATTGTGGTTTCATAATAAAGGGGAAACTTTCATTTCAAATTATGGAAATTAATCCCAATATCTAACATACCCTTACAATTAGCCGGACGATAAACAATGTAATTCGCTACTGCAAAGAAATATATGAGGAAAAACATCGTTATTGGAATATTTTTGCAATAAAAAATAAATTATGAAACAATGTATTCTTAAATAAAAATATTTAAACTTAAAATGAATGTATAAAACCCTAATATTATTCTATCGATAGATGGAAGATGAAAAAAATTTTGGAACCAATTATTGTTTTTTGTATTTAATTACATAAACACTACCAAACAAAACAACAACGCACAGATCCTAAAAGAAACTTAAAAAACTTCCTAATATTTCGATGACAACATATAGTTAGACCACCCTGTATACCACTAACGTATAATAAATGATGTAAATAGCATAGTAATATAACATTTAAACTACAATAAAGATTATAAATAAATGAAAAAAATAGTAAGCAAGAGAGATCCCTTTCTCTCTCTCTTACTCATTCACGTAAGAAGTATATAAGGAGGACTTTAATTCTCGAGCGCTTAAGCGACTCTCTAACGATCGTTACGAGGGACATTAAGGCAGTCTACGCGGCTTAAGCCCTCTTCGTTAGCAGACTTCTCCTCGGCTTATTTAAGGTCCCAAGACGGCTCGGCAACCAGGAGGGGGCTCGACGAGCGTTTATTAATGTCCTACCGGTAAGACTTCGCGATGCTTTGTGCAATAATAACGCGCCAAAAAGGTCGACTTTCGCGGGCTCTCTTCGAAGAGAATGGAAAGAAGGAAGGAAGGAAATAAAGAAGAAAGAGCACACGTGCGAAGGACGAAAGGTCCACGCGAGAGTTTATCGTTGCAATTAACACGAGTCGGCGCCGTCTGTTTTCTGACGATCCTGTTCTCTCTTTTACGCGCGTGCGCAGCATCCGCTCGTTTTTCTTCAAAGTCGATTCGGCGAACGAACGCACACATTCGAGAGTCCACAGCCGTTTTCTCGTAATAACGTCTTCATAACTCATCCGCCATTTACCCGAAGGCATGATTTACACCGAAAACAATCTTCGATTCGTACTTCCCAACGGAACCGGTGAATTTAGGAGAATTTTGCGAGTATGGCTTACCTATAACGGATGAGCTGACTTCTTCCAAGTATTCGATCTTAATGGATCTTTTTAAACTTCTAATATGTATGTGTATAGAAGAGAGGGGGAGAGAAAGACGTCTGAGAATTTTCGGCGAGGGGATAACGAGACCCGAAAATATCCGAACGGGGGGTTATACTCCAGACGCCTGCCGCCGCCGTCGCGATTTAAATCACGTGTGCCAACACTTGTCCTGTTTTAGTTGAATCTTGAATGGTTGTTCGTTTAAACGAGAAACGAATGAATGAATATATGTATGCAATGGGGATATTACGGGTAAGTTCCGAATGATACGGTTGTTAACAATTTTCGTGTTATATGAAATAAAGAATTAATACAAAAGACCAGGGTTTGGTTATTTTATAATTAAAAGAAATTCTATCAAGATTTAATTCTTCTAAAAACACTAAAACACAAATTGAAATACGATAAAACAGTTATTATTATTGAAAAAGTATAGCCAATGGACCAAAAATTTGGATTCAGTATCGAAAAATATATAAAAATCGAGTGTTAATTCTTGACAAAGATATCATGTTGATCAGTATAATTAAATAAAATATGATTACAAAATTATAATAAAAGAAATTGATGTTTAAAAGAACGGTGAGTAAAGGTACTATTTCTCTAGAAGAGAAATCTCTCATGAGAATACTTGCACGAGGCCATACACTATACTGGATTTAATTACGAAAGCACGCGTGGTGGTAGTCCGTCCATAGGAAAATTATGAACCGCGGAAGGAGTATTATTTCTCGGGTATCGAGGGTATTTGCATTCGCCGTAGCTCCCGCGTATGTATGCACGTAGTAGATACGTACGGCACGTTGGCGATCCGCTACCAGGTTAATCGCGCATCTTTCGATTCAGAAGCTACCTCTTCTTACCCGGCTTGCTTGCCTTTCCGCCATCCCGTTGCTACTCTCCGCGTACCTACGCACCGATAACATCGGTGCCGCCTAACGCGTCCCGACCTACGCCGGTTAGATACCACCGACTGTCCTCGACGGTTTTCCCAACCCCTCCTCTCTCACCCTTTCTTTTTTTAATCCTTTCTTCGTAATATTTTCACGGAATTTTAACGAGCGGAAAAATTGAGAGTTGTAATTATGTCAAGTATTTGAGATTATTAAGATGGAAAAGAGGATTTTTATTAACAATTTATTATGTATGAGGTTATGATATTAATATATTTCTTATATAGGGGGTTGTATCTTTCTATATATTGGGATTTTGCACTATATGAAATTAGGGGGCACAAAAAGTTAGAACTAAATAGTTTTTTTTTTAATATATTAGGAAATAATAGATAGTTTATTTTATTTTTAAACGTTTTCATCATTTTATACCTGCATTATACGGAGTCCTATTAAATTTTATAACCGAGCTTCTATCCGATTTAACTTTTTAACTGGATAGTTTTCCGAGCTGCAAACACAACAATTTGTAATTTATTCAACACAACATTGTAATAGTGCAATAGAAAGACAAGAATCTAAGTAAAAAAAGAAAGCAAAAATGTCGGACACCGCTAACCGTAATTCAATTTTTCAGGTTACGAGTGTCACTTATTGATATTTACGAAATCTAACTACAAGTTATAAAAACTGTAAGGTCAAATATAAAAAATGTGATCATAAATTCTCCCATATCTTCATTCCGAAAAAAAATTATAAGCAAAATTAGATAGACGTGCAGGTTTTATGCAAAATTGTTATGGCAACCAACATATTAAAAATGACTATTATCATATAATCACACATTTTTCTCATAAATCACAATTAACTGAATACAACCAAGTGACGAAAAGAGTGAAAATAAAAGTCCATACCTACACTTGGAAGGGGGGTATCGTTCCAACGATGGGGAGTAGGGAGTCAGGGTTTCGTGGCACGGGCGCCGAGGAATAAACTATCGTATTATAGTAGAACCGTACGTCGGTAAAGTATGTAAAAGGTTCGCGTCTCGCTATGCTATTTTCGTCAAGCTTCGTCTCTCTTTTCTCGAGGAAAGCAGCAGCCCCCGCGTCCCGCCAGTCCTGTGTCGCGGTACTTATCCTCGGGACAGGACAGGTAGGCGTATAAGTTACCGTGGACCGGGTTAGGAGAAGGCCAGACGCGAAGAGAGATAGTACTACGCTCTGACTAAACTTCTAGCGACTCGATCGAACGTAGAAAAGCAACGAAACGTTCGAACGAAGAAACGAACGAATTCTTCTTTCTTTCTCTTTTTTTTTGGCCTTTTTCTTTCTTTAAAAGGAACCACTCCCACCAAGAGAGAGAGAGGGAGTCAATAAACTCGAAATCGAAGCGCCGCGGCCTGCATAATACGCCACCACCTCCGACTTCCGGTTCGAGCACGAATGCTGCGGGCGGAGGCAAAGTCGTTCGTGAAACCAGTCGAATTCCAAGCTGGCACGATTTATCGCGTCCTTTCCCCTATATTAGCGTAACTGAAAACCTCGACGCCAACGGAGAGTAGTCCAAGAGAGAGAGAGAGAGAGAGAAACAAACAGATACGTACACACACGTATGCCTACTTACGTAAATATATCTTCAGCTCCGTAAATCTTGCTCGAGTTTGTCGAGGAACTTTGTCCAAATATTTCCTGCCCCAAAGTGTGATGATCGAGATGGAAATCGAAGTAAGAAGATTCTTGGTTGATATTTAGTGAAAAAGATTGATTTTCTTCTTGAGAAATATGGATTCACTTGGGAAACGAGGAAGCGAGCTTTCCTTCGTTCACGGCCGAGCGAGCTCTCGATCGAGCGCGACATCCTACCAAGCCGATCACAATGCCTTCGAGTACGAGAAGATTAACGGCCGTACTGCTCCGTGAGAGTTTCGGAGGCGAGGCTTCCGCATTCGGATAATCTATTGGTAAAGAAGACTTCTATAAATCGTTCACGATAGTACTTCATTGACAATGAATTAAATAAAAAATATGGAAAATTAAAAAAAAGAATAAATGTAAATTTAACACTTTTGGTGAACCCATGTATGGTTCTATCACGTAAGAGATCCAACCGACCAAATTTGGCCAGCCGCCTACTGTCGTCTCACGTTTCAAGGACACTCCACTCGTTCCGGTATAAAACAAAGCAGACGAACGAGGAAGTCTCGTTCACTGGGCCATTCATCGAACCCTCCCACAAAAAAAAAAAGACATTAGGTATTCTTCTTACGTTAACAAATACACCAAACATCCGGCCCCGTGATTTTGAACTACTTCACACACGATGTATTGAAACACTTCCCTCGTGAGAAGGACGATTTTATAAGGACAGTGTCCAAATGACATCAAAACTTATAAGGGAAGATTGCTAATCCAGAAACTTTGTGCGAAAAAAATTGTTTAAAAGTTTAGAATTTTAAATAACATAGGTAAATAACTTTACATAGGTAAAAATTTTAAATAACATAGGTAAATAACAATATTAAATAACATTTGTTTAAAAGGTTAGAATTTTAAATAACATAAGTATATTGATATTCTACATAAAAATATATAGAGGGTAGTCCATTTAGATAAGACCACTTAGATATCGCCTCAGGTTACTGTGACACAAAAAACATTTGTTACGTAATGTGCATGTATGTCAATGGATCAATATCTAGTAAGAATATTTTTTTTCCCCAAGGTCATTTTTAAACTATCGAAAAGTATCAGTAGCCATTCTAATATCAGTAGCAACGAGTTAAGGTTAGGTTACGAAAAGGGTTGTTGTTTCTCTTAAAGTAAAAGGGAGTATTAGAAGAAGGGAAAGTGGGGTGGGAGGATATACAGGTGGTTCAACGATGGTTTCGAACAATGCTCACGACGCAGTCTTCTACAATGGAGATCATAATCAAGTGTCTCGACGTGTAATGACTTATGGCCCGTTCTCGGTCGTCCGCGTGGCCGAACAATAGATCGGCGACAGAGATGTTTATGGCGGGAAACCGTCCTGAATCGGCAAACCGCACGCGGTCTTCCCTCCGCACCCTTCACCATCTTGCTATTAAACCAACTCGCTTTTAGACTCGGCACGACAAAATCACGACATGGTTTGGTATGGCGAAAAAGGGTTCGCTACGGTCTTGCGACAGATATTCAAAGAGAAAAGGTAAGGTTGTCACAGGTGTTCACGAACCATTCGATCGATTATTCGAACTCTCGTTATCGTACAACGTTTGGAAGTTGTTGTGTCTGGGTATGTGATTTTCCTGTGCAATTTTATTTTTATTATTGGTAGTGTTATCTCAATAAGAATATGAATACAAGTGTGATGATCGAATCTTTCTGATAACCAGGTTAATCTACAATTATGTTAATTTGTATTAACTCCATTAACCAAACCATTGCAGGATTTTTGTTTAATACCATTAGGCCTAGCAATGTCGTGTGACATCATGTACCCTTTTGGTCTCGTGTTATTAGAAGAATATCAATACAAATGTGATGATCGAATCTTTCTGATGATCAAGTTAACCTATAATTATGTTAATTTGTATTAACTCCATTAACCAAACCATTGCAGGATTTTTGTTTAATACCATTAGGCCTAGCAATGTCGTGTGACATCATGTACCCTTTTGGTCTCGTGTTATTAGAGGAATATCAATATACAAATGTGATGATCGAATCTTTCTGATAATCAAGTTAACCTACAATTATGTTAATTTGTATTAACTCCATTAACCAAACCGTTGCAGGACTTTTTGTTAATACCATTAGGTCTAGCAATGTCGTGTGACATCCTGTACCCATTTACTTTCGTGTTATTAGAAGAATATCAATATACAAATGTGATGATCGAATCTTTCTGATAATCAAGTTAACCTACAATTATGTTAATTTGTATTAACTCCATTAACCAAACCGTTGCAGGACTTTTTGTTAATACCGTTAGGCCTAGCAATGTCGTCTGATATCATGTACCCTTTTGGTCTCGTGTTATTAGAAGAATATCAATACAAACGTGATGATCGAATCTTTCTGATGATCAAGTTAACCTATAATTATGTTAATTTGCATTAACACCATTAACCAAACCGTTGCAGGACTTTTTGTTAATACCGTTAGGCCTAGCAATGTCGTCTGACATCATGTACCCTTTTGGTCTCGTGTTATTAGAAGAATATCAATATACAAATGTGATGATCGAATCTTTCTGATAATCAAGTTAACCTACAATTATGTTAATTTGTATTAACTCCATTAACCAAACCGTTGCAGGACTTTTTGTTAATACCATTAGGTCTAGCAATGTCGTGTGACATCCTGTACCCATTTACTTTCGTGTTATTAGAAGAATATCAATATACAAATGTGATGATCGAATCTTTCTGATAATCAAGTTAACCTACAATTATGTTAATTTGTATTAACTCCATTAACCAAACCGTTGCAGAGTTTTGTTTTCAATATTCTTAGGGCTACCAGTGTCGCGTGACATCGTGCTCCCCTTTTGGTCTCGTGTCACGCACAAGGAAAGGAAGAAAAAGAGAGGGAGGTTCCTGTCGGCATTCGTTTCACCGATCATGATGAATATAACGGGGTTTGAGGTTCTCGAGTGGTGATGCGTATTACCCGTTCTTTGGCAGACGAAAAGTTTTAAGCGGAACGCGAGGTAGGTATATACCTTTGATTGGATCATTCCGTAGCCGAAAACCGTCCTCCCTTGGCCTGACGAGAGCCGAGGTGACGCGAACCTGCAATTTAAACTGCATTTTCGCGTGAGCCGTTATAATTGAGGACCGGCCTACTCCTTATGTCGGCTCAGCTTTATATATATAAGTGACGTACGAGTACGTGTGCCGTAGGTATGTATGTATTTGAAGAAGGGATCCCACAGGTCATGATACTACACCTCGATCGAAATCCCTTTCGATACTTCGATGAGAAGAGATCAAAGGCCAGGGTTACCGTCCTCCTTTTTTTTCAAGATACGATTGAATATTTCCATGCAATTTTCAGGGGGTGTGGAAGAGGGGAATAGTCGTTGGAACGTTCAGGCTCAGAATTATCGTGATCCGAAAAAAAAATACGTGTACTTTATACTTCACGATTGAAATTGTGTACTATAATTACGTGTAAGTACGACAGTGTTATCTAAAGTGATTACGTGGTTGATGTTGTATTTTTATTAAACTATAAACGAAATTTGATATCTCGAGCATCCATAAGCCGAAGACCTTTATAAGATTACATATATTTCGTTTCTGATACTGAGAGGCTACAAGTTATATAAATCGAAATAGAAACATTTTATAACACATTATGGAATACTTAATATTACTTAAATTTATTCTAACAAAGTGATAATCGGACAACAGTTTTGCTTTATTTGATCCATACAAATGTTTGAAGCCTCCTTAAATCAAATCTATACATTTTGCAATTCTATAGAGCGAAACTACCACAACTCAAAGCATTTTTCATTTTTCTAATAACTCAAGTTATCGAATTTCCACTGTATATATTTTTTGGGTTACTTCTTTCTTGATTATCCACATAACTTCGATAACATGTGTGGTATTTTATTGAAAGAAGAAAAGAATTCACGGAGTTTCCTTTTCTTTTCAAGCACAGTCGAAACAACGATGCGAACCGGAGATCCCGCGCGTGGATACACTAAGCTACGATCATAGTTCGCGTTCTTGTGCTCTTGCGCGCGCGCGCACGCTTGGGATCGCGGTCTTTTTGCCGTGACAGTGCCAACGAGCCGGCGCCAGGGAATTTCTCATGTCGCGAGCCATGTTTGCGGGCAATTAACAAGAATTCCAACGAAATGAGCGTCGAAGGTTCGCACCGTCGTCGATGTGTATATTTTTGTAGGTAGGCAGAGTACCTGACTGGCGTGCGAAAACCAAAAATCGGTTAGGTTCTCGCGAACTTTGTCTCTTATCTTTCATAAAACGTGATTTATGAGCGGGATATTTTCCCATAAAGGAAAGGGAGAGCGAGTAGTTACGTGAGTAAGGTTGAATTTGATGTCCCTTTAACCTTTTGCTTTACGGTGTATTCCTTAAGAGGAATTCTGTTTTCAAATATATGAACTCTCCGTTTGCCGAATCGATTTAACTCTAGAAATGGGGAATTAGAGATATGATTTATAAATTTATACCGGGTGGTCCATGAAGCGTGATCAGTTTAGATTATTATGATTGAAATTGGTTTGTTTTATTATAACATGGTTTAGTGAAAGCTTTAAGATGATTAAAGTAAATTTTTTAATGATTTTTTTATAACGATGAAAAAATATTTTTTTGATAGTTGCTGAATTTGTTTTAATATCTGCTACAAGATAGGTATGAACAAAATTAGAAAGTTGTTTATACAGAATTGGAGATGATCTTGAAAACTCTGGAAAAAATTAGTTACTAAATTTACTATAATTATCTTATTGTTAAAGCTCCCTTTTGAACCATGTTATACTAAAAAAAATCTTCAATCGGACCACTCTGTATATCTATAGGTATCATTTAACGGGTCATAGATATTTTTTCACTTATCGATGTTAAACCTAACGATTAAAAAAGTTTATTTCAAGTATACAAAAAGTGGAACATCGATAATCACTTTGAAACTCAAATTTATCTAAACACACATTACTCTGTCCTCTATACAAGAATATGTTAGAGTTACTTTCAGATGAATCAAAGAAAAGACTGTCGATCGTCACAGAAACCGACCCTAAAACACTCAAATACTAAAGGTCCAATTCCCCAATGAAATGAAATCTGACCTGAAAAAAGTATAAAATACTCAACCTTCTCATCTAAAATAGTAGGGTCGACCGAGGCGAATCGGATCACAGGGCGAATCGGATCAAAATTAAAGATGTGTCGATATTTTAAATATCATGACAGAAAAGAACTTTCTGCTCGTTCACAATGTTTCGTCCTTTTATTTCACTAACTTATGTTATAGACATTGATTTGTTTTACACATCCTATAGTTTGTGAAACAATTAATTATGAGACGCGAAGTGAAAGTTGGTTAAAATTTTGACGTACATCTAAGAAACGTAACCTCGAAATATCTGAATTAAATGAAAAGATAAGTATATAATTTCGAATTTCGGTATTAATAGTAATTTTCAAGATATCTGAATATGGAATTTAATGTTTTTTTTATTAGAGCGATATAAAGTATGTGATTAATGAATATGTTTTGAAATTGTTGTATGTGGGGCGAATCGGATCTTGTACTTCGGTTTTAATTGGATCACTTCTATTATTTTTTAAGACTGGCACTGTATTTATTTTACAAAACAAATCATCTATCCACCAAAAGAGGATTGGATCCCGTGCCACATCTACGAAGAATGGTCTCATGAAAAGTGTGCCGGCACGAGCGTACAAGGAGCATATATTTGTGTTTTATGTGCCGAATAAAGTTGTTTTATTTGCTAATTTTGTTTAGGTATTGTAATTTGTTAATTAATACTCAAGATTTGTTAAAAAAATTATGATTTTATAAGAAGTTTTAGCCTGATCCGTTTCACCCCACGAAACGGGGCGAATCGGATATTTCGCACTTTTTAATCTTTTGTTAATAAAAGGAACAATTTTAAGTTTGTTTTGATCTTAGATTGTTAGTAGTACAGTAAAATGTATGCTTTTTACGAATTTATAATGAAAATTAAGTTTATAAACAAACTAGTATTACTTTTTCGCCTTCAAACTGAAAGTGATCCGATTCGCCTCGGTCGACCTTACCACAACTTCCCATTTCCCCAAGTATGCAAAATCGAAAGAAAATCCAAATATCCTTCGACAGACCTCTTTGAACTATTAGGATACGCGATAATCTCTTCATTATGCGTCCACTCGCCATAAAGCAGAGTTTGCCTCGTTTTCTTAACCCTCTCTCCTTCCCTTCTTTTCAACCAAACGACATGCGCCAGCGTCGTGACCGCGCGCGACCGTAGAAGCTCGTGTAATACGGCGAGGCATCTCGCGTAGATTAATACCGAGATACGACATTGTGAACTTCCACGTTGCATTATGCGTGTAACGTACCGGGCGACTACTCACGTGATATGTCACCCGATGCCGACGATGCTATCGCGTAATGCGCTTTGAACGACTACGACGACGACGAGTGCCGGGAGGACCGGTGTGTATCGGCCTTTAAGCCACGTATAATGGACACAAACCACTCGGGTATGGTTCTCTCGCTTCCTCGAATGATTGGAAAGTACTGGTATTCCGGGCCGGTAAGTACTCAGGGAGCCTTTGGAGAATTAATGGAAGGATCGAAGGGTCTTCTTTCTATCTCTATCTTTTTGCTTTTCTTTCTCTATCTCTCACGCGGTGATCCAAGCCGGCACCGTGAATTGTGTAAGCGGCATAACTTGTTCATCGCTTCTTCGGCATCCTCTTTTTGCTCCTCTTACCCGTCTTCTTCCTTCTCTTCTTCTTCTGGCTTGTCGATAGCCGCTTGGATAATATAAGAAAAGTGTGGAAGAGAGAGAAAGGTAGTGCAAATAGTTCGAAGAGATTGTCCGTGAAACGATCGATTTTTTTTTGAGATGCAGTTTGCTTTATATTCTCGAGAGGATTTAAAGTGTCAAGGGACCGAAGAAATCTTTCCTTGATGTCTGAATTATTATTAGTCTTTTTATTATTATCATTAGTCGAGGGCTAATACTGGAAGATCGATGATTAATCATTCGCGGAGTCTTTCAAACAACGTAATACCAACGGTGGCGGCTTAGGAAGTTCGTGTAATATTTCTTTAGTCGTAACGTAATAGGCATGGGTACGTACATAACTATATTTCGTTCGAAAGCGTTACATGCTGGGTGAGATTCGTCTGATTTATGTAGATCTAATCTTTCTTACTACTGATCTATTAGTTTTCATGGGATTAGGGTTAGTGAAATGAAATCGTAGAGGTACGAATTACGAAAACTTAAATATATGTAACTATAGTCTCGACTGTAAAGTCCACTGAAAATCAAATGAAATTGTTGTACGATTCTTGCTTCCTTTTTTTCATGCAGATGAAATTGTCACATTCTATAACGAAGGAGGAAGATTTATGTGTCTCCTGAGAAATTTAAAGTTACAAGATTTCATAATTAGGCTCGTTACATTTTTAGCAACAAAGCAAAAGATTATAAAATCAGAGTTATGAGTTTGTAATCATTTCTAAAATTGTAGACAATTTTTTAAATTGCATAAAATGCTGTCTTTCTGGCACTGATTTCGAGGTACACAGTTACTTATTACCATTTATCTCTCAATTGTTTTGACAATTTGACTAATACTTTCTACCTTGTCAACCATAAATATAAAATTGATTTGTTCATCAGGGTCACGCAAGTAAAATCGTTTCTTTCGTCCTTAACGTGGCACAGATTTTCTTGTACGAGAAAGAGACGTGCCTCAAACTCCTACCGAGTGTTTAATACCCACAGGAGGAACACATTTGTCCGCGGTTTGTTTGCGCTGCAGAAGTGCGTGTACAGGTGCATACGCCAGACGTATTACCCGACGACGAATGGGAGTGCTCTTCGTAGTTGCCTCCGCATCGAGTACGCGCGTTTGTCCTCGACTATTATTTACCGAATGCTCCCCCCTTTCGAGGCTTAGCAATTTTTTCAACGTTCGCGAAACCTCCGACTTTTCCACGAAGCGAAGTCTTCTTCTTCTTTTGTTCCTTACCGATCGAGAGATGATGCCATACATTTTTCGAAATATTAAGTACTAATAAAGAAATTATTCCAATTTAGAAATTCTGATTTTAATGAAACTTTGTGAGTATGTATAGTTCTTTGAGTTGTTCAAGGAACGATTTTTTTGACGGTGATTAATTTTAAGGGGGTAAAATCACCCTTCAAAGTTTTCTCAATTTTTTTCCCAATATAATTATGTAATCGTAAAATTTACGACATTTAACACTAGATTTACGGACTGAGCCAATTTGACTCATTAAAAATTTGATTACTATATATATATATGAAACTTTACAATTATTTAAAAAAAGTCATACGTGGCTTTTTAGTGAAGTAAGGAAATATATGTAAATGTTGATTCCTCTTCTTTTCTTTCCTCTTTATATTCTTCTTTTTTTACTTAAGTAAAAATAAGTATATAAACAAAATCCGTAAATCTAATGTTAAAGATTTATCATATTTGAGGTAAAAATACATTTTTTTATGTATATCTAAAGTAGAAAAAAATAAATAGAATGCTAAATTTTTGAAAATATTTCCTGCAGTCTTATAGATCTTTAAGTATCATGCAAGTTTTACATTAAATTTTTTGTTCTTACATCTTACATATATTCACAAAGTTTCATTAAAATCAGAACTTCCGGGTAGGAATAATTCCCTCGTAAATACTGCAAACTTTATTATATACAGTAACCCATCGCTATTCTAGGTTTATTTAATTTTTAATTTAACAATACTTTTTAAATTTGAAAATATTTAAAATAGATACTTGCACGAATCGACGTTTTACGTAAACGCCCCTACCATCCATCGTTCCGTTAAACATAGTCGAGGAACGTTTAATAACGTTTAAATTGAATTTACAGAGAACCAATGAAGTAAAAAAAAAAAAGAAGGAAATCTTTGAGTACCGGCAGGGATTAACTCGACTCGAAATTGACGTTTCCGGCCGCGCCTATTGGCGAACTGTTTCTTAATACTCACCGTCGACCGATAGCAGCCATCGTGAAAGTAATTCCGCTGCTAAGATGGAAAATCAATCACATTTTTCTTATCTTCCGTTTAAACGATACATACGATATTTAACGCGAGTCAATCAACCGAAATATTCACGAAGATCAGCAAACGTTAGCGAAGGTAACTTTCGCGAAATGATCTATAAAATCTTCGTACTCACGAGTGCGAACTTTAGATCGAGAGGATGAATAATATTCACGGATTCTCTGGTATCTTCCTGACATTTCATTCCCTCGAACTACCAAGTTGGTACCAGATTTCGAGATCCTCGTTCCATTTAACGTAAAAAAAAAAGGAAAAAAAACCAGATTCGTCTCTAACGTTCCCAGCATCCGATCTGGATTCGATCTAGGAGAGACAGGGAGATCATAATTTCTCGATCGTAGCCTTTGCCATTTATCTTAACGTTCCGGACACCTATCTCCACGTACGCATGCGTATACACGTGTAAGGGCGCGTGTACGTGTGAAATCCGATCCACGTCGTTCGGAGTTGCTCTCGCGTGCATGAAATTGCCCCAGCCTCGATCGATAAAAGTAACATAAAACCTTTCTAGTTATACGCGAGTCGCGTGGTTCTCCATAATGCCGAAGTTTTTACTATCGAAGCAGGTAAGTAAATTAAAGGTTTCTTTCTCTCCCCTTCCAAAGAGTCCTTGCTAAAAAGTCATTAACTCGTTGAATTACCCCATCGAGTGATATACTATATATATATTTAGCGATTCTTTATTTTTTAGTCAACCTCGTAACACCTAGGTCTCGTTGTGTTATGGTATTCTGGGTCACTTGGTAATTCAGGTGAATTATGGGAAAATTAGAGGCATCTGTGAAGAATCCGTGAAAGGTGAACCAATCGTAGAAGAATGTATGTCTTACGTATGTAAATACAATGTATATTAGAGTCTGGCCAATATGCCATGGTTAACTTTCACACATGATATTTCGTGAAGCTGTGCTATCAGAGACAACAAAGTTAAGTCGATTGAAAATATTGGTAATTGTAAGTATTTATTTAGTTTGTTGACACATACATGTAAGTCTATGTTCTTAACTAGCAAAATTGTATCACCGAAATTTGGAGAAGTATGTTACTTGTGTTACATTGCATCGATCGAGACATGAATTGTGTTGCATTTCAAAATACTCTTCGGTTAGATACAATTTGATTTCTTTTTATATTTTATATTTTGCACAATGAATATTATTGGTTCATTTTATATGTATAAGAAAGCCATTGTTTCAAGGACACCTTGAGATCAAGTAGATGTTGAAGAAACTAGGTTACAATGTGATACAAAACATAAATTCCATCAGCCCATTTCGATTTCTTCCGTCACGTCTTCGAAGACAAAAAAAATACGAGGGTGTATATTAATTTACCCATGAGAAAGCAAAATAGTCGAGGCGTGCTTTCAACGTAAGACGTGCGCGATTAGTAAGTAGTAGTGGTATCTACTCGGTACGGCGACGTAGTAGTAGCAGCAGCAGCGGTAGCAGCCAGCACAACAGCGGGAGCCAAGAAGATTAATGTTATGAAATGAGCAAATTAGCATTATGCAAACTTGTATGTATCACCCGTGCGAGCAATAATTTAGAAGATGCACGAGGTGAAAGCGTTCCCGGGACACCGAAGAAACTCGGATCAATCTTGCCCAGGTGTATATCATCTGGTGTAGAGATTAGGCTGGTTGATCGATCCGATCGAAATCCTTCTGAGAAGACATTCATTTGTCTCTTGTTTCGTGAAATGGATTTTGAGGTTGGAGTTATCGACTTTCTAAATTGCAATAACATAAATGGATTCATATTGTAGTTGTAATTCTTTTTGTCATTATTTTCTGTTGGATTGAACGTTGACCTCCTTAGATATTTAACGTAGTTTTCTTTATATTCAAAACTCAATCTAGCATTTCTTACGAATATCTCGTAGTCGAATTAGGGTCCTCTAATCTTTGTTTATATTATGCTTTGGGTTTGGACGATGCTTGCAGTTCTTTATACTTCTATTCATTCCTCTAGCGATCGTACTAGTCTAAAGACGTTTCTGTTTCGAGTTCTTATCAAGAAAGAGTAATATTAAAAAGACTAGTACATTTCATTACCCATATCCTAACATCTTCTTTTTCACTTCCATCATCGAACTTTGCTTCTACCAACAATTATAATTTTATCATATTAATTAACCCTTGTAAAACTTGGTCGAGTTAGCAGCTAGCAGGGTGTGTAAAAGTGTATAAATATAGAGAATTATTAGAATAAAGTCAATATAGTCGAGTAGCTCCATGACAGATTAATGTCTGAAATATCCCTTTAATATCAATTTTTTAAAAGCAAATGAATATTTTGTATCCACTTGACACACAGGAAGAAGAATCGAGAAATCGATTTCTAATCAACGTTCATCCCGTTCGGACATCTTTCGAGGTCGGGTCTGAAATCCGATCTCTTTCGAGAGCTGCGAAATCGGAACGTGTTTGACGCGAACACGGCATTTCACTTAGCGAAACAAATATATTATATGAATAGTGAATCGAAGCAAGGAAGGAAGGAAGCGAAAATGGATGAAAGGAAGGAAGGAAGAATCAGGTTCACCGGCCTCGATAGGTCGACAACGAGTTCCTTGCCGTGAAAAGTTAGCCCAAGGTCAAAAACGATGATGGTTCCTTTTCTCGCATGGGCTTCGACCTCCTCACGGAAGGCAAACCTCGGTGTTCGCAAATATTGAATCTTGACCGATCGGCCGATGGTACTTTGCGAAGAGGCCCACACACACAAATTGCCGAGTCAGGAGAGACGAAAAAAGAAGACGCGCGATGACGAGAGCCACTCGAAAGCTATACACGTATGGTTCCGCCATTAATTCAAAGGAATCCGTGAGTCTGTGTATACATATGTTTTTTAATAACTAGAATATTTTGTAGGAACACAAAACAACATGATATATAAAATTATTTTTAATATAGTCTTTTTATTTTAATATTATTATGTCAATAACTGTTCTGTAACTGTGTAAAATTTAGGTTTTTTTAATAATTAAGACATATTCTAGGTTTCAAGAATGTTTTGTTGTTATAAACATTATTCACATCTTTATATTATTATAGGCAATTGATACAAATTTAATAGAAATATCACATTTCTACGGTATTAAAAGGATTAAAAAATGCTAGTATTTTTATTTTGTTATTTTCTTCTTTTAAAAACGACACAAAATGGATAACCATCCTCGAGGAAGCGAGAAACGTTTCGCGTAAAGCCTGAATGAAGAAATTTCTCGGTAAAAAGATACGCGGATATTATTAAGAAATTTCAGCATCAATGGCAGAATTTCCAAGAAAGACTTTTGTCATTTATCGTATATAGCATGTAGGTATATCCACTTGCGTATCACGAACCGGTCGTCACCAAGAACATTTCATTAACGGAATGACTTGTCGAATTTTTCTTTTGGTCGGTTCGCGAAAAGCAAATTTGTTGGCGCCACGAAGGTGAAGTGTGTCCCTCGGGGTCTGCGAGCAAATATTGAATATCGTTAGCCAAACTCTCGCTTGTCATTGATTTCTTTGATTTATATTCCATTCATTCGATCCTCGAAAACCATTAGAAAAGTATGAATTAGAAACTCGGTAGTCGAAGTAACTCGAGAATGAAAAAAAAAATTAAATTAAATTCAGTTTCACAATATTTGCGAACCTATAATTCCTTTTCTCACTTTCGTTGTTAACCTTCTATGGGTTGAATTTTTTTTCCGTGACTAGAAAAAATTAGGTAACGCGAAATTAAGAAAAATTAAATTACTGGAATAAACTAACAAGTAATATACAACTTTTTAAATATTTTATTATAAAAAAACGCATAAAAATTTCGAAGTTACAATGGTGTGAAATCTATTAAGCTTGCTAGTAAAATCAGATAAAATGTGAAAAATACAAATGAGCCGTTCAAGTTTTAAGTAGTATAAGTCAAAATTTGAAAAAACAAAATTTTAACGACATTTATGGTTGTAATCTGATCTGAAATCTTATTTTACCAAAAAAACTGGACTTGTACCATTTTCAAAATAAACGGTTCAAATATGTGTGTACGTGACTTCAAAATTACGGTTGCCTTTTGAGAGTTAACGGAAGATTAGAACAAATTTTTTTAACGATGATGAAGGAAAATGTCCGTAAAAACGAGGAAGAAGGTCGGCTCTCGTAAAGACGCCCCTGATAGTTTGCGCTCTTCTCCCCGGTAGCGTCACAAATCATGGCGAACAAAGCGATCGTTTATAAAATGTTTAGTGCACCATGCGCGGAGAGGATCGTGACGGTGGTGTTCGGCCGGCGATGATTTGCGCGACTAGATACGGCTACGCGATATAGAGTTCCGATGGAATTTTGTAACTTTCCTGGCGCGTATCGTCGTCTCCACGTTGGAGAGGGATGTAGAAATCGGTCGATCGCGTGCAAGAGAGAGAGAAAGAGTGTATATGTGAGAGAGAGAGATAAACGAAGCCAAGCCTAGAACAAGGAGTAAGAGAGAGAGAAGAATCTGCGCGTATCTTCTCTCTAAAACCATGAGGGAGCCCTTTCTCTCCGCTAGAAACAATCGCGCACGAGCGCGATCCGCATCGATGAGAAAAGAAAGAGAGAAGAGTTCCTAGAAACCGTTACGGTAAGCCGTTCGGAAAATTACAATAGCGTTATCCACTCTTTCAGTTGAAACTCTTCCAATTTTCATTCGAGATCATCGATTCTTAACAGAAATGAGATAAAATCTACCGAAATTGAGGGAAGGAAAGCGTGAAATTGAATTATGACATAGTCGTATGTTCTGGCAAGTGGAACTAACTCTTCTCATTATTAGGATATAGGTCTCGTTGAAAGATTTAATGATTTTACATGACTTATTTGCTTGCACGAAAATGGAACATTTATGTATATTTATTATTTATAATTACTTGTTACCATTATATAATATATAAAGTTATTATTTATATATTATATAACCATTTATCAGGTCTGATTATAACAAAATCATTAGTATAATAAATACATCATTCAAATTTGTTCCCAGAAATAGAAATTGTTTATAATTCAGCTTATTAAATTGAATTTTTTAAATTAATATTTATTTAAAAAGAATATATTGGTTATTTCTTATCCAAGTTGTATCTACCAGGATGTAACTACAATAGTTTTCTAAACTGATTTAATATCCAGTCATTGATCTACTTAGAACACGATCGTTTAAATAGTATCGAAAGGTAATGGAATTTGAAGGATGCAAAAGTCAATAAAAATATGACATAAATACGGAAGGTCGATCATCTTAGCCTGGTCGAGACGTCGACTACACGTCCCGTCGTTTATGCATCTCTTTCTACGATTCCTTTCGCGGGAATACCTACTGACAACTGGGCGGAAAAGCTCCGACAGGTCTTTCTGCACGTAGATACGTACTAACGTACGTATATACACGATAAATCGTGGTACTCGGAGATGTTTATCAAGAATTTTTCTGATATCGGGTTAATTGTATAACCCCGAAATACTGAAACTCCAGCAGCCATACTAATTACAGGAAGGCTCTTATCGGTATGACTTTCATGTTCGGTCTCGGCAAAAGGAAACACAAAGTTGTTGTTCGAAACAAAGTTGAAAGTAAAATTTCACGAGTTAATTTCCTTATATAATTATTTTATGTCATCGACTACGAGATAGAAGGGAAAGGAAAAGCGAGATTGGCAGAAGGCGGACGTTTTACAAAGCTACCGACACCGTGCGTTATCAGCTCGTTTCGTGTGTTCCATGCCAGTAAACCACTCCTTTCTCGTGACAAGTTAAAGGCTCCTTCACATTATCAACGTAAATGTGTGTATATATACACGCTTGCACGTCTCTTTCGAACTCTAAGTCCATGCGAGTATAATGTATACATGGCATGAGAGAAAAGCTAAATTCGAGTCGCGCATACGACGACCGTGAAAATAGTCCTTGCCACATCTATTTTTGCCCTGAATTCGAGGTATTCCAAAGAAACAACCACGAGAGTGTTTAGAATCCGTATCGTGAAACATCTCGACGATGTGTCGAGTTCCTCGGAGATTTCGTCTCAAGAGAAAGCGAAGATATAGAATACTATTTGGAAAATTCATTTTGAACCGATTAATGACTAACAAAGTACTAGAATTTATTTAATTTATTAAAAATATAATTTTTAAGTGTTGTTAACCCTGTATGTGGATTGTGAAATTTGTATTAGATACATATGCTACGTATGTAACTGCTACATATTCAAAATCTAATACTAACATTTTAATTTTAATTACAGGAAATCAAAGCTAGTTGGTCTATTTGTTGATTTTGTTTATTTACTATAATATTCGTTAGCAGAGTTGGGATGCTGTGAAGCATATTTCACTTTTGCCAAATAAATTTATAAATAATAGATTTGCTGCACTAATATTTCTAATAATCTATTCATAAGACAATTACCTCAACTCTCCCTTATTTGTGCTCATAATCATAAAAATACCCTAAATAATATACTTGTGCGAAAGCAATTTATTGTGAATTGCTACATATTATTGTAATATAAATAAGTAGGAAAACAAATACAAAAAAAACAAACACAATTTCATAATTTCACATTTTCATAATTAAAGGCTTATTCGTTTTAAAAAAAAATATTGAAAATGCTCCAAAAAATCTCTTTTTCTCTCTCTCTCGTTTAAAGAGACCTTGTCCTCCACGAGATATATTACAGGAAGCGATCTCGGAGTCACTGCAAGATGCGGGCAGTTCGATACTCTCGAGTACCTACGTATGTACATCGATTACACAACACCGCGCCAGTACCAATGTATTTTAAATGCAAACGTTTTACGCTCTCGCATCCGGGTTGCGCATCTTCCGCGCTTCGGGAGGACGTGCATCGACCTTAATACCTCTCGATGCGTTTTCAAGACGAAGAGCGAACATTCGTCGCGTCCGGCTCGTCCGTTCTAACGAGGACCCCGTAAAACGCATCAAACTCAACATCCATCGCGAATACGAATGAATGTACATACGATTGTTGCCGTTATCTCAACGATGCTGATTCTTTACTTTATTTTTTCTTATTACAATTTTTATCATGAAATCCGATATACACAGGGTAAAACGGTAACTATTACCAGTTAAAATAATTTGTTATTTATTGATTTGAAATGTTAGTATGGAAATTTATAGTGTTTGATAAACCTAATCAAGCGAATGCATTTTATTTTTCATACATACATACTTCAGACGTAAACATTAAAAGCAAGTGATGTAGGTATTTACTCTTCACTAAAATTTGTTTTGTTTTAAGGTTCAAGGTCAATGGAGAGTCACCTTACTATAGATCGTTGAACTTGCCTTTTCAATGGTTATAATGCAGTAGCAAAAAATATACAATGGCATTTAAAAAATTCAAGGTGATGTTGATAACTGAGAAAAAAAGTCATAAAATGCATTTACCTAATTATAAATTTTCTTATTAACATTTTTTAATAAAATCAACGGAAAACGAATTATTTTAAGTGTTATTTTAAGGAAGTTATTAATCTTCCTTACATATAAGCAGATTAGAGACGAGAGGATACAAAAAATGATCGATTTTATAAATAGGTTTTGGCTTATGAAATGTTTTTTTTAATTCAGTAAATAAACCCAATAATTATACAATACATAAAAGAACTTTTTCAAATCCACTGACTAACATTGACAAAACGAAACAACGGAAGCAAGACCTTGAAGGTATACCTTATCGGTAAAGCACGCATGCTTTCTCCGATATCGCGTGTCACGAGTCCGGCATATATACTTATGTTGTAACATGCGACAAGAGAAGGCAGGAGCTCGGCGATATCGCGAGATGTTTATCCTTTTTGCCAGAGAATAGTCGGGTGGTGGTGGACCACACACGACGAAATAGTCGTTCGATAAGAGGCACGGCATCGATCTTTATACATTAATCGAGGATCGGTACGAACATTCGTGTAAACCTCGTTACGTTCGTTGGTCTCTTGCTCTTACAATTAGTTACATTAGACGCTCTCGTAGGCGTAACGTGTAAAAATCTTTCTTTCTATTTGTCTATCTCTTTCTATCTTCGTTTCACCCCCCCCTCTTTCTTTCTATCTCAAGTTGTTACAAATTACGCGTTACAAGGAACGCCGAGCCAACGTGTGCCGAGTCTTGTACGAACGGAACGATCGAGTGTGTGCGCGCGAGTGACGTTTCTACGTGCTTCAGGAGCCATGTGTCCGTGTCAACCATGTGTGTACGTGTATATGCGTCTTGGTACACTAATTAGGACATACGTGCTGACTTATCGCGACATTACATCGCAAGGAACGAACGTGATCGAGATAAAGATTGAATTGCATCGCGTGCATTTATCATGCTCTTTTCTCTCCTTCCTTTTTCGCGGATCATTGCGCCTTACGTGCGAGCATTATTCGAGGGAACGCTCGATCGATCGATCGATCCGTACGATGCTGTCTTTCTTCTTATGGCATCGACACGACGTGCTACGCGTGTATGTTCTTTGTGCGATCCTTTTTTCCTTTCAGGTGGATTAGATTTGCTTAGATCGGAGTTAGACGGACCGATCATGGAAAATTTATTAACACGTTCGTGGATAGAAAAAAATTTATCGTGCTGCGAGCAAAGAGGTGATACGTGCCAAGTGTTATATTTTTTATTTGTTAATTAACTGGAATTTTTAAATATATAAAATAAGATATAGTATAATGAAAATATTTAATAGAAGAGTTAATTATTATATTGAAGTGTGTAATAGTTAACCTTTCGTGTACCAAGTGACTAAAAAGCCTATACTAGGTGGGGTGTGACATACCCAAAAATGTGAGATGTAATAAAACTAGTTTGTTTCAATTATTTGAGTGTTTTGTTTATGGAAAAATATTTGTACATTGTAATCAATAGGTTTAAATAAAACAAACGAAGTAATTTAATATTTTTATTAGTTTTATCAATAAAAGAACAGAAACATTTTTCAAATAATTATGAATTTTCGAGGACTGGGGTGTGTCATACCCCACATAGTACACGAAAGGTTAAATTTTTAATTGAAATTTTAATAACGTTATATGGAATATGAATTTTATTGGTATAGCATTAATGTCACCACAGAAATGAATGCTATAATATTCACGTTCTAATATATTTTTTAATTGTAATATATTTATTAAATATCATATAATATATGTTTTGGGTACAAAAGGGGATTATGTTTCATGGAAGAATTTGATATAGACGTTTAGAAAATTTTTTTCTTGTTCTTCTTTAAACGCTTCGATCCATCGAAGCGCCTTTTGATCATCGAGAATAATATTTAAGCTTTAGTCTCGAACAAGGGTGAGAAGACCATTTTCTGCAACCACTTCGAAGGATTCCCCTTTGTGATGTTCATGATTATCTCGTGCCCCTCTTTCTTCTCTCCGTTCGCGTACCACACTCGAGGATTATACCTCGCGGAATTACAAGTGCCGAGGCGACGAAACCCTTTCGAAGCGCGAGAAGGGCGCGAAGAGAGCACAGAAACTCGATCCTATTTTTATTTCTTCGCCAGACCGAGTCGAGTTACACCGCGCTGATCGAAGCGATAAGAAAATTTGTTGAAACGGAAAACGAATTGGCTACGTTCTACTCTTACTTAAGAAATTTATCGAGTATGTTATATTATACAAGAAGAAAGAGATTTTCTTTTTTTTTAATGTAAATGTTAGCAATATAGAGGTGTTGAGGTAATTTCGCACAAGTTTGCGTCACCTACGAATATATGAAACGTTTATTTTAAAAGTGGTATAAGTCAAAATTTAGAAAAGCAAGTGTTAATAATATTTATGGTTGCAATTTGATCTGATTATCTTATTTTTTCATAAAAATTAAAATCATAAAAAATGGACTTATACCATTTTCAAAATAAAAGGCTCATATGTATGGTTGCAATTTGATCTGATTATCTTATTTGTTCATAAAAATTAAAATCATAAAAAATGGACTTATACAATTTTCAAAATAAACGGCTCATATGTAGATTTAGGAGTGGAAGTTATTCAGACAAGGCAACGTAAAACACCAAAAAAGAAATCCTAATTCAATTTACTTTACATTATAAAGTCAGAATAATCATATTCTGCATACTATGTTATAAATTGCAACCATAAATATCTATTTTAATCGGTTACAGCAATGATTCGAAGATTTTTATCTAATTTATAGCTAATCTTTTTCGTATATCTTTCTCAAAGTAATCGTTTAAACGTACGTTATTTAACCCATATACACGTATCAAGCTTAGAAACATATCTTCTAACTCGCGATTAGATAGACGTACATATATCCCCTGGAGACATGGATATAAGGGCGTCTCGCGTTACGTCCGGCTCTCGGGGCTTGGAATTCGATCATGATTCCAGTCGTTATCTCGTTCCGATTCGAAGCAGGTCGATCGAATCGTGCGGAAAGCACTTGACCCGTGAAACGCACGACGGCGCCATCGGCCGAATCTCGAAACGTTCACTCGTATAAATATATGCATGTTCACTGCTTTCAAAATTGCTTCACACGTTGAATGAATTTGAGTTTTATATTATACGAGTGAAGTATATTGAATCACTTTTAATTAGAGCACTGATATTTGTGATTCTATTGGTTGTATACCAATCAGTATTTCTTTGAGTAGAACATGTCGTCTTTTGGTCCAGTCAAATCAGTTTTTTTTTTATTTTTGGTTAAGTACAAATTTTATTAAAAAAATATATAAAAAGTTGATCATTGGAATGTTTTCTGTTGTTTCAGAAATTTATGACTGTTTCCTTTGATTCGACATATTTCCAATAATATACCATTACATTTCAAATTTTATATTACATACTACGTTATCAACAAAAAAATTAATGTTTAATGCCACTTATTATCGTACTGGAAAAAAAATCTGTCTTGTCGAGTCACAACAGACACACCGAGTTATAACCAATATTTTTTACATTATGGTATAAGATTAAATAATTAATTTAAATGATTTTGGTTATAAGTAATTATTATAAATACTTAATTTCTTTTTGGTTATCTATAACCATTATCGATGAGAAAAATTATTTGACTCGAAAATATGTGACTCACATTCGACATGGAATAATAAACTAAGAATAAAGTTGCTATTAATGAGGCAGATGGTATAATTTTATTGGTGATACAATATATTCTATTCTCCACCCCTCCCTATATACACTTGCATATATCGTGAGGGTGGTTGAATTAGCCCGCTGATATTATAAGTACATAATAAAGACGAGAGGTAAGACTAATGGCGGCAAAGTGGAGGCACGCATTATAGTAGACCGGCACGTAAAGACGACGTAACATTAATCAATGTCCCTTTTCATCCGAGAGCACTCGCACGCCCGCGTTCGCTTCTAGTCGGTGCTTCTCGTACCTCGTTTGGCTCACAAAGAAGTCATTGCCTCCTCTTCACTTCCAGAGCTTTCATGAAAAGTTCTCTCTCTCTTTCTCTCTCCTTCTTCGAGTGCGATCCTTCATGATTCGTCCAAGCGTGACGGCGACAAAGCGAATGCGTAACCGATTACGTTACAAAGCTAATTACGATAGCAGAAAGAGAGAGAAGAAATATTTGTGTAATTGTATAATAAAGGCTCCTTTTTAGATGAATTTTTTCATAGAGTAAAATACAAATGGATTTTTGACCGTATTGACCAATGATCTTGCTATTTGTATAATTATCTTCTCACTTGATGGATTTTCTGATATGATGAATATACAGGGTGGTCCATCTAAGCTATCTAAATATTTTTAGTCGATCAGTCAACTTTGATAAAAATGATCTTAACACTAGAACTACCGACGTTAAACCTATATTTATTTTCATCACGTGTAATGATTTGATAAATATGAAAAAAGTAACATTTTATATCCCATTTCTATAAAATAAATAAAATAGACAATAAATTTCAACGAACATTGTTTTATTATTCGTAAAATGGTGAGATTAAAAGTCATTAGTCATAGTAACCAGTCATTTTGACTGCTTCGGTAGTTCTAGTGTTAAGAAACAATTTGTAAAGCATTCAATTTAATTGTAATACCATTTACATTGCATTAAAAATATTTGTTATGTAATGACAAATAAAGAAGATATTAAGGCAGCTACGTTTAGATGGAACACCATATATAATAATAATAAATGATCTCCATATATCTATATTATTTACAACATACATACATGTCGTTTAACGCATCGAAACATTCGATACATCGAACACATCGTTCGGACGACCTCCTTCGTAATATAACGACACCGATATTTCGGTGAAAGACGAGCCCAGCATTTTTTCTCCCTACCCTGTTCCTTTCTTACTTGTTTTTTCTACCCAGCCTCAACTTCTTCCTCTTCTCTTCGATGCAAGACCCAAGTGAATTCGTTTCAAAGTAGTGCGGTCAGATTAACCGCTTCGCATTCCTATCTTGCATTCTTCTTTGGACGCCATGTAAACCGGATTCGGCAAGAAAATGCGTGGCTTGTTCTTCCGAAAGAAGATTCATCGAGTGAAAAAAAGGAATAATGAGAAGAAGAGTGAGAGAGAGGAAAGCAAAGACCATGGAATACCAATGCACGGCAGGATTTCGCATTTCGAGGCGTTATCACACGGTGAAAGAATTTTAGAAATGTTTGCTCGATCCTACGACTGTCCACCACCTTCGATCTCTTTTACCATTTTATTTAACTCCGTCAAACGTGTACGTACACTCGTTTAGACATTTCTCTTTATTTATTCCGTGGATCAGCCGGTAATTTACAGATGAAATATATCGTACTCATGAATCATTCTTAACGCGTGCCCGAATGTACTGTTTTTTTTTGTGAGTGAGATGTAAATCAAACTGGACAATGAAGTTTACATAGTTTACAAAGATGAAAGAATTGGATATATGTCTTCGAAGCATACTGAGATGATGTATGCTTGTAGATTAGAACAGGGTTTCTCAAATACTTCATAAGTTTTGCAATTTTAAGAGAAGACATTGATTTTTTAGAGTGAGTAAATATAAATTGTATATGAGTCAATCTAAGTGTTGATATTTATTTTCCAATTATAATTATTTAAAATATGACACATGAAAATAGAAAAACTTGTTCACTTTCCACGAACATCAGTGTTACGTGGAATATTGTTTAGGACATTTTGGAATAGACAGTCTTAAATCCTATACTGATAAAAGAATATAACATTCCAAAAACGATAATAGACAATATTAGAAAATAAAAATAATCATCTAATACAACATGGTAGCCTAATAAAAAAAAGTATTCACGATGAGGGCATAATTTAATTTTATCGTACGATACAAATGGGTTAACTTGGGACTTAAAGAAAATATTGGAGATCAAGCATTAATATTAGTCTCACATCCCACACGGATAAAATAATTAATATTCCAAAAATAATGATATACTTACAATATTACAAAATAAAAAGATCATCTAATACAACATGGTAGCCTAATCGATAAGAAAAGAATCTCTTCCTTCCGTTAAAGTGGCACCGGACGTAGACAGCGTCGACATCGTTGACGGTGTTAATTTATCGAGTCGTTTGCTAATTCAGCACTCACGCGCGAACGTCGAGAAAGTGTGAATTATGGCTCGTGCGACTCTCGGTGTGTTCAATCCTTCGAGAAAGAGAGACACTTGGGAGGAGGAATTGAAACGAGAGAGACTAGGGGGTGTGAGAGGGGTGAACAGGGGAGACATTCTGGAGAACGCACTCGAGCCACTCTTAGAGATCCCTTCGGTCATCGTGTATCAACTCGAGTCTCTTTCTTTTTTATTCTCTCTTTCTTTCTTTCAGTCTTTTACCGAGAAGGCTCCTCTCTAACGACGAGGCATTATTCCGTACGGCGAGGAAACGCAGCTACGATTATCCACGGCGACTGCATTCGATCTGGCGACCTCCCACAAAGTACAATGGTGCATTATTACTTTCGGGATTTACGATCACGACGACCTTAATAATAAAGTTAAGCGAGCGAGCTTAGTCGGCAAACGGATTTCAGAACAAACTAAAAAGAAAATCAGCTCGACGTTTTCGCGCCTGGGAGACTTTTATCTTTAGGATGCTACCCTTAGATCGAAGGAGGGTTGGTTAGTTTGCTAATTTGTAATATGGGATTATTCATAATAAATTAACAGTGTTTGGAAAATTATTGATGAAGTTTTTGAGATTAGAGGTTTTTTAAATTTTATTTTATTTTATCAGCACAACTGAATGGATGTCTATTTTTTAAATGTGATACATTTGTGTGTATGTACACCGTTCTATCTTTGAACTTCTGAACTGTTTTCTTGTCTAACATGTTATTAAAAAAATTGTGAATCAATTGTTAGTTTAATTTTTCTACATTTGAAGGGCTAACTTCAAATAATTAATTAATCACCACATTCTTCTCCCTAATTAATAATAACATTCCATAACACACGAGCAAACTTGGAACGTTTCCAAAAGCCTGAAGAATCCTCTAATCTCGAGCAATAGGTATTACACACGGAACAATTCTTATCCAGATCCGATCTAGCCGACAACAAACTGGACACCCGGCACACGGTCTTATCGAGATCTTATTTAGAAATTCAAAACCGTGCGAGCGATCGAGTAGGTATCGATCGAAAGAGGTTCCGATCGTGGCTGCTAACATAAGATCGGGAAAAAAAAAATTGCAGTCCTCTCTCGCGTTTGACATTTGAAACGCAATACAAATTGTAGAGGCGATTCTATCGTATCGTGAGAAACGCGTATCGACGTAGATAGGAACATACGTAGAAGAGAAAGAAAAAAAGAGACAGATTTCTCTTCGCAAAGAGAAAAAAGATTAGAAGTGGGGATGGTAGAAAACAGGGAAGCTGCATTTGGCAAAGTGGCTCTCGTCGAATTCAAGCCATTCGAGAATTACCATTCACGAGAGATACCGTTAGTCGTTTTCTACACAATCGAATAGTATGCTCGAACTATAATGGCGGCTAGTTGCGTAATGAAAGTTAGATTTATAGCTCGATTATATTTTTGGTATCGCCTTGCACAGTGCCTTCCAAGTTCGAGGCACGTCTCTTTTGCCGCTACTCGCTTCGTGGCTACCACCACCACCGTGAGTCAAGTTGCAAAACCGATAGATCGGAGATCTATGGCGATACAAACGGAATGTCATCGATTATAACCGGATAAGATCATTTTTTCCGCCCTCTTCGTGCACCAAACCACGAACGAATATTATTTTTTTACTTCTTCGTTGCATTGTTATCGTAATAATCTGACATTTCAAGAGATCGATCTTTGGATAGAGGTATCGATTGTATTCAGAAAAATGTGTTGCATGAATTGATTCTGTTACGTCTAGAGACACGATTTGCGTCAGTGTTGGGCAAAACTTAATCTAATTAATGACTGACAATTATGATTAATCATAATTATTGGTTACTAAATAAAGAAAGAAACCAATAGTCATGATTGCTTTATTAATTATGATTTATGAAATGATTATATCTTTGATTATAATTTTATCTGTACTTTTGCTGTAATAACATTGGATATACCGGGTGATTTACGAAACGTGATCAGCTTAAATTACTCTGTTGTTAGAAGATGATTATAGTAAAGTTTTTATTGATTTTTATGAAAAGTGAAATACATACAAAAATTTTGTATGATCATTTTAAAGGTCCATTTGAATTATGTTTCTATTACAAAAAAATTTTAATCGTACCACTAGCAGGAGAATAAAATATACTAATCACACTTCGTGAATCACCTTGTATATCAGGGAAAAAAATTTATTTTTTACGTAATTACAGAGCATCCTTATCACAAATAATTTATTTATTTTGACTGTAATTTGGAATAATTAAAAAATTACTAATTATAAAAGGTAATCGTAATTACCGATTTATCTCAAAAATAATTGACCGATTAATGATTGCAGTTACTACGATTACATTAAATAATTAATTAAGTATTATCGAAAACTGATTTGAATTGTAAACTCGTATAAAAGTTGTTACACGAAATGTCTTCTTGAATAAATCAAGAGAATCGAGTCCATCGAGTAACGCTTTCGTGATGCAAAATAGGATAACTCGGCGAGTCTTGGTCGAGCACGTCCAATTTTGGTGGGACCATAAAGAAGGAAATTCCAGGCGCGTTTAAATAAAGTAAACGCTCGCTGTGTACGTGTGTACGTCTGGCTGTAACGCCTACGAGGAGATACGTGCGGCTCGAAGCCTCGCGGCATGGATCTTTCGATTTACGACGGGTTTGTCTCGCGCACCTCGTCTCTGCCGCTGGTAGGTACCAAAGACGCCTTTCGTTCCTCTCTTTCGTTGCTGAAGGAAAACGTGACTTCACGCTCGCTCGTCCTATCGTTACGCGCGCGTTTTTCACATAATTGCCCGTGTCTTCTTCTCGCTGTGCACGCTTACGTAATTATATGAGAAATAATTGCTCTCCGGGCTACCGCGAAATCTCGAAGGCTTCTGTGGTCTCGAAAAAGAAAAAATTAAGAGAGAACGAAAAAGAAAATTTATTTTCATCGAAGCAGAAGATTAAAGATAAGCTCGAACGGACCAAAGATTTCGTTAACCTTTATCAGCTACCTTCGAATCGATCGATTTCACCATTTCAATTTCATAATACGTAAGTAGTACCTACGTATCCTCATTTTGTTAACTCCATAAGACTGTTTCTTCCATGCAAAGATGCAAAAGCAATCTCCAGGGAGATCTCTCGATTATTATTGCTCCGATCGAATCAGTTACTTCGCTACTCACTCTATGCAACATTGTGCACGTTCTAAGAGAGAGAAAGAGGTATAAATAGGTCGTAGCTAGGTCAGGAAATAAAATTGAAGACGTCATTCCGTGACCCAGCTGACCGATTTATAAAGATCTCTCTTTCTCTATCTTATTGTCGGTACATCGAATTACTGCTCGAGATTGCAACGTTAGTTCGATCACACGGTACACACGGTGTGCTTTCAAAGAGTATCTGAACCCTGTCAATCTTGATTCGCTATAAATCAATGTATCGTGCTTCCTGAAAAGATCATTCATAAGAAATTCTCCTCCTGGTAGGTACGGACAACTGGAAAAGAGTAACCGATAGGCTTTAATCTCGTCACGATGTCACTTACTCTATCGATTCACGACGTAATATTTAAGATCAATGAGCTCGCGGACCACCCGAGAGCGAAACACAGTCTGTGAATGCAATTGCATTGATCTCGAATTGAAATCGTTCGAAAGGAAGTTTGTACTGACGAGAATTCGATACCTCGAATCGGTAATTCGAGGTCAGCTGCCAATTAGCGGGTCCCTGGAACCGTAGGGTATCGTTGTCCATGTTTTTTTTTTTTTACAGTTGGTGTCGTTGTTGTCACTGGAAACGGCGCTTTCTCTTTAAAAAAAAAAGAGAGAGGGAAACGTCTAAGAAAGTTCGACGAAGACAAAACCATCGACTGGAAAACGAGATATCTACAATGAATTCATCCGCGTCCCACACGGCAAAGACCCGTCGCAATAAAGTTTACGACACTTAGAAACAGGGCCGGTAACTTGTGCCATGAGAGAGAGAGAGAGAGAGAAATGTGACCCTTTTGGAAATCGCTTAGAAATTTGGCCTTAAATCAACGACAAACCGGGTTAGTGGTTCTTTCGAATCCCTTTTCGATATCGACCATTTTTTATTTTCACTATAAACTCCTTCATACATTCGGAATCTCGATGTCAAATAAAAATGTAATAAAAATGTGATAAAAATCTTTTTTAGAACCAACATCGAATAGTCTCGTGTATTTTTCTTCTTCCTAACCAACGTGAAGTCGAGTTCAAGGTCGAAATTGCATATGTTTTGGGTTTATATCGAGATGTTTGGATCATTGGTGTGGAAAAAGGGACGAATCGAGCGGCCCTGGGTTAACAGTATCTCCAGACCAACGGATAACTTTACTTGGTAGTGTAAAGGTTTGCGCGGGCCAACATAGACGAGACTACGTATCTTTATCACCCGGTTTTACTGCGCCACCTTCAAACTGTCATAACCGACGTCTCGTCGTCGTTGTAGTTGTCGTTGTTATCCTCGTCGTTTCTTATTAAAATCGACGAGCACGGAAAGAATCGAGCGCGCCCACGTAGTTCAACACGAATCGCGTGGAACGCTGCTCGATGCCGCGAGCGATCGTAAGTCCCTCACCTTTTGATGTCTTATACGATTTTGCACGCGGAAGCGTCTTGATGCTTCCCTGATTCTTTGTGTACTTGGAAGATACAAGGAAGAGGGAAAACATCGAAAGCGAGAGTTCTCGATGAAGGGGGGAGTTTAACATGTGGATGAACAAGAATTGATTTGATACTCTAGGACAGGGATGGGGAATCTTCTCGGTCGATTGGGTTATTTGGCATACCTCAAGGACAATTTTTTAGTTTGAGGGTAAATATTTTTTTGAGGTGAAGCAGTGATTATTATTTTGGAACTTTAACACTAGAACTACCGACGTAAAACTTATTTTCATCACGTGTAATGATTTGATAAATATTAAAAAAGTAACATTTTATATCCCATTTCTAATGAATAAATAAAATAGACAATAAATTTCAACGAACATTGTTTTATTATTCGAAAAATGGTGAGATTAAAAGCACGTAACCAGTTATTTTGACTGCTTCGGTAGTTCTAGTGTTAATTGTTGAATGAATTTGAGGTGGATTCTAAGTAGACAATTTGAATGGTTTCTATTCTATTCAGTTATTTTAATTTTAGTAATTATTTATTTAATATTTTTACATTCCTCTTGGTTTAGAAAAAAATTGAAATGGATCACAAATTTATTTATCATATTGTGTTAATGAGACAGTTGCTTTTGCATCTTATTCGCTTATGTTTTATCCATAATATTGAGTGTAAGTACCTAATAGAGATGTGGGTCACGGAAATGTGTGAGGTTTGCCATCCCTGCTCTAGGACGATCAAAGTAATTTTATTTTTTCAGAATTACGGTTTTTATACTTGTTTTAACGAAGTTTCTGATATATCATGAAATTTTAAGGATCGATAGCATTGGATATGTTTATAAACTCAGATTTTCACTATCGTTTATTTTTGCAAATAAAATGGAATTAATTTTATCCAATACCATTTTTTCAATCTAAAAACTTCCAGACTTCAATCTGCACTTTGGTTAAATAATCAACTTACATGTATTATTTTTTTCTCCAATAAAATGCATGCATAAGGATATTAACTGGTATAAACAAAAGTTATATTATCGAACCTATCACTACAAACACTTGCAACCGAGCCCTTTATTCCAATTTTACCCGAGTTACAGAAAATAAAAAAAAAATAAGGATCATCGGATGAAAAAACGAAAGTGATAGAACGGTGGAGAACACTAAAGAATGAGAAGGACGTCGTCGAGTGTGGATGTAATTAAAATCCTGTTACGTTGATCGCTTGAACATTTTTGCGAGAATAAAAAGCACGAAGATGCGAATAAGGAGACGAGAAGAGAGAGAGAGAGACAGAGTAATAATTCCGCGGTAATAACTCATCTTCCTCGAGTGAAATTTCTTCCTCGCGAAACGGCCGGGATCTAATTAATAGAAATTAATTGCGTTGACCCGCGAAGGAGGACTCTTCGTGGTAGAATACACGCGTACGAGGAGGATGCGCTCTCCCTCTCTTAGCGTAGGCGTCGAGGATGCCGGAGGTCGAAAGAGTGCAGTCGAGAACACTCCGCGTAGTACGTACTCCTCCTTACCTCTCGTGTATTCCTCGTAATCTCGCTTCGACGAAAAGTTTCTCTCGATGACGCACGCGCGAAGCCCTTCTTTACGAGCACCTTGTATATGTGTGTACGTTGTTACACGTATGTAGTATGTTTCGCGCGAAATTACAGGAAGAAAGCGAACACGTTAGGTTCGCTAGCACTTGAAATTCCAATGGGTTAAGATGAGTGTTTAATGGATGAGTGACTAATTTTTCAAAGAGAGATAGAAATATTCATTCAAGAAATCATTTCTTATTCAGGAGATTTCAATTTTACGAAATAATAATCTTTTTAAACGGATTTAGCCTCCAGCGGGGCCTAGACAAAATGTAAAATAGGCCCCGTTTGTATATCTAATATCTAAACATAATATAAATTGTTAAAAAATAAATAATTAATTGTTACAATATCGGGACTCTCCGAATTACGGGCTCTAAATATTTGTCTTATTATCTATTAATTAATCCAACTCTGCCTATCACCGATTTATCACTCTCCACGAACCTACTTCTAATTAACATCTACCCTATCATTGACTATGTATAACCCTGAGGAACACGTAAAAAAAAAAATACAATTTTAATTTAGTATAACCTTAATCGGTCATTTACCGATGCCCCAGCCCCACAATCATAAATACAGTACTTATACATTCGTGAAGACGCGTGAAATCTCGACTTATACCGGGTGTCTCGGTCCTAGACGTTCCTTGCTCGTTCCAGCAAACCGCGTGGTTATTTTAATTGGCCGATCTCATACCGCGCGTAGGAAAGAGTAGAATGGGTAGATGGCTGGGAGAGAGGGGGGAGGAGAGACGTGGTTCTGTGATCGCCGCCGTCGTCGGCTAATTAAAAAGACGTTAGGGACACCTCGATCCGGACGGCGCATCGAGATGACAGGGCGAAGCGAAGAAACCGGCCCCGAGGGCATTCCGCGAGGAGGAAAGCGAGAACGGCTTCGGGGACCGGCGCGATAAGAGAAGAAAAAGAAGCAGCAAGGCGGCGGCACACGGCGCGCGTCATCGAACCCGCGATCGACGTCGATATCGATCCTTCTTTCGAGCAACGATTTCGTTCAGGCTGAATCGATCGATTTTGCGAGGTAAGTTTTCTTTTTTTGCCGACATAACCTACGAATTATAATTGATTCTATTTTTTATTTATTTATTTCTTTTACGGTAAGCAACCTTTGTGTACAGTTGGCTTCCATTGAAAATTTGAATCTATTTTGTTTTTTATTTTCCGGAACTTTTTTTTACCGTATCTTATTAAATTGATTAATTAACTAATATGTTGTTATATACAGATTTGATTTTGTGTTTATTAATGCATTTTTATTATTAGAATTTGAAAATAATTATTTTGTATTTTCTTTCTCTTAATTATATCGCTAATTGTCCAAATTCGTCTCTCCTCTAATTGTCCAAATTTGTCTCCACTCTCCTCTAATTGTCCAATTCGTATTCCCTCTCCTCTATTTTTTTGCGACGGACAGGCCTAACTGCAGTTAGTCTGTAATTTTTTTTTATATATGTATACTTTTCATAGCATTTAAGACTCGTTTAAAATATGTACCTAGAACTATGATTGTTATATGACACCTTTATGAAAAAATAACACCCTCAAATCAAATTACAACAATTACCACTCTTTTCCAAATTTGACTTTTACCACTTTAAAAATAATCAACTAACATATTTTGTATAAAAAATCCCGATCAAGAGTTTAACAATAGACGAGAATCGCCAAGAGTTTACGATCATACCTTCCAAGCTTGTTTCTCCTTTCGCCGTACTAAAATTGTCGTCGAGGATGAAGCGGTTAAAGCTTGTCCGAAGTATTTACATGAAACACTCTCGATAATGGAGAGAACGATATAAGGATCGAGCGAGGTGTGTAAAAGGATAGACGTAAAATTTGTCCCGTTACGTTTTCCCCCGTTTGCATCGTAAGTTTTCAATAGGCGAGAAGCACGTCCTTTCCAGTACGATCGAGGCATAAAATAGGTTGTAGAAATGGAGCCACCAGTTCGCGGGCCGCGAGTATCCACTTCGACTCGTTCGGGAAACGTTCGGTAGTAGGGCCTGGTGGGCCGGTTAAGGAGTACGATCGTTTTCTGCCGGTAGTAAGCGCCGATGCTTCGTTATCGGACATCGGTTGGGTGCACCGGCCTCATCACGCCTCGGACCCCTCCCCTTTAGCGCGACGGGCCTTACGAGACTAGCGAGGGGGCCCACCAGGCCCTCTTACCCCCTACTCTTCCGTGCATCGCGATCGGCCGCTCCTCCGGCATCGATACTCTCCGACTTCAAGTTATGCAACTATGTAGATCTCGATAGAACCAGCTTCTTTTTAGACCGGCCTTCCGCTGGAATCTTTGCGAGAAAAGGATAGGTCGTTGCCGAGGACACGATCCTCGTTCGTTGTCTCCGCGAAGTAACCAAGAAAATTCTTGAAAGAGATAAAAGCTGAGAAAACAGGAGAGTAGAATGGGAGATCGGGATAATCCGGTACCATGCGATCAGACACCTGGTAACACTTGCAGAACCATCTTAATGGGATACCTTTCGTTCAACGGCACACCTGGATTAGTCCATGAGAAACTAGAAACGTTCAAAGGAAGTATACCTACCTACCCTTCTTGTAATCCGAGCTACATCCAACCCGATAAGAGTTTGGGCATAGTAAAGTCCAAGTTAATGACAATGTGCTTGACTCGGGAACATCTTTATTTCGGCCATTCGACTGTCGTTCTCTGGAGTCTTTTGAAATTAACAATTCCTTTTCTTAGCTCCAAGAACATTCAGTTGGGAATCTCGAAGGACGTCTGAGACGTTGCTGGACGTGGTGGTAACTTATTTTAACGTACGACGAAGTTAAACGAGAGGGAACTAATAATAAAGTATTGTTTGGACGGTGCTTAGCCTTTAGCTATGTTCTTTTTTTCAAACTCTCACTCTCGACGACGACCATCTCGAGTGTTCGCCAGACGTGTTTGCCCTACGCTAAGTGACTCGCGAAGTGTCCACCAGTCTGGTCCAAAAAGAACAAAGACAATACTGAAGATACTTGGGTAAAGCTAAAGCTGTAATTAGCCTGAAATTGGAGTCTATACAGCGAAAAATCATAATTTAGACCAGTCTGGTCCAAAAAGAACAAAGACAATATTGAAGATACTTGGGTAAAGCTAAGAATGTAATTAGCCTGAAACTGGAGTCTATACAGCGAAAAATCATGATTTGGACCAGTCTGGTCCAAAAAGAACAAAGACAGTACTAAAGATACTTGGGAAAAGCTAAGACTGTAATTAGCCTGAAACTGGAATCTATGCAATCAAAAATCATGATTTGGACCAGTCTGGTCCAAAAAGAACAAAGACAATACCAAAGATACTTGGGTAAAGCTAAGGCTGTAATTAGCCTGAAACTGGAGTCTATACAGCGAAAAATTATAATTTGGACCAGTCTAGTCCTAAAAGAACAAATACAATACTGAAGATACTTGGGTAAAGCTAAGGCTGTAATTAGCCTGAAACTGGAGTCTATACAGCGAAAAATTATAATTTGGACCAGTCTAGCCCTAAAAGAACAAATACAATACTGAAGATACTTGGGTAAAGCTAAGACTGTAATTAGCCTGAAACTGGAATCTATACAACCAAAAATCATGATAAATAGAGAAAATACAAACTGATTTTTTCACAAGTTAAGAAAGTATCGGTCAATGAGCCACCGACAAAAAGTAATCGACTCGACTATCGATCTATCCGATCGTGAACTTGGAGTAGCTCGAGTTATGAAGCCAGCCTTCGTATAGCGGGTTATGGAACAATGTAAGAAATTGGGGGAAGTGTGCCAGATCGTCGTGTGATCCGTGTCTGTCGAGCACAGGAACGTGCTCCATCGGAATGGTACACGCCTTCGAGGTTGATCGAGTTCCTTTCGTGTTATCACCCACACACGCTAGCAACGTATACCAGCGGCTATATCGAATACCGTAAGCCAAGCCGATATGGGCGGGCACGTGCACACGAGTTTCTCGCACCGATGAAAACTGCACCAAGCGTGTATTATTAATTATCATATAATTATTACTTCGATGATGGACAGGATTAAAAATTGGATTTTTTGAGGTTCTCGTAATTATGTCGTGCTTGGTGACATTGTTCGTAACAGACCTTGGCATTTCTGACATGATATTATTTGAAATATTATTGTAAGTAACGTGTTACTTTATTTTGAAATTTTATTAAATGTCGTGATTATCAAGTCTGAGTCTGGTTTATATTCACATTCTTTGTTTCACTGTTTATTTTTGATTACTACATTTTATTTTAGCGATTATTTTTTTGTTAAATTTAAAATTAAAAAAATAACGAAATATTATTTTAAAGGAATCGATAAATATTTTTCCATTATTTCAAACAGTTATTTTATATGTCTATTTCAAATAAAACTTGCCCAGATCTGGTTCATAAAGCACATGACTCGTTGATTACAAAAGTAGAGTGACTCCATATTTAGAAAAAAATTGAATGGAACGGTAAAAATTTAAAAAAAACTGACTCATACCACTTTCATAGATCTCGTCTGACTTATATACCTACGCACATTTAGATATCACAAATCTAGGTATTACTACTAATGCATTTTAGCCGAGGCACTAGCAGGATTCAACACCCACGATAGGAATACGATGTAATGTACGAAGTACTAAGAATAGATATACTCTTTATCGAAAAGGTTTGACGAATCTAACGTTACGTCAAAAAATGACGTTTGCCTTCTCCCTTTTCCGATTTTACCTGACTGCCCTAACGTTTCTCGTGAGCAACGTGTCTCTCTCTCGCTGCCTAAGGCATGTCTTCGATGGCGAACACGCTGTTAAATATAGCGAGGGCATTCATAAATCAGGCGAATACCGGCGATGTTAAAGGGGCGGTCGTCTTGCGTGGGCCGCGCGCACAAGCGAATGCGAATGCGTGGAGGAACGTTAAGGCAGGCATAATAACTGTGCAGGAGAAAGAAGAAGCGAGAAAGAAAGAAATAGAAAAAGGACAGAACTAAATTCTTACGGCATGGACCACCCCTCGATGAAGAATCTTATCTCCTTTTCTTTTTCTATCATTTTATCGATCTTTTTTTTTATCGTCCATTAAGAGAAGTTATCTCTTCCGTCTCAAGTTTCCTTTCTATCGATCGAACTTCCTTCGAAGCTATCAAAGATTCTTTATTTTTGTGAATAACATGGTCACTATGGGGTGATTATTTTCTATTGAAGCAAGCGTGAAGAATCGTTCAAAGTTGTAATTGAAATCAATCGTATAAATGGTGGCACCCTTGGAAGAAAAATGAAGATGACCATAGATGGTTTCTCTAGAAGTAGGTCAACTCTAGTGATTCGTAGGTGTCTAGTCACCGAAGATTCTTCGCGGCAGGTTCTATTCATCCGTTCTTTGCCCTAGCGTCTTCCCTCTTACGTCACACTGGCTTTAGCAAAATAGAGAGAAAGAAAGAGAGGGATTCCGATTCCTGTGTGAAAACTAGTAAAGCACAGCTCGGGTGGCGCTCGTCCAAGTGGCTCTCGCGAGCCATCAATCTTTGTTTTATCTTCTTCTCAATGGCCGTCGTCGTCTAGTCGTCGCTCTAGGTGGGCGTGATGTTTGCATCTTTAATGATGACGATCGTTTCGAAGTCACCGTTATGTAATCCCTTTCTTCCTTCCTTCCTTCCTTCTTTACAAGAGCCTCGAGTTGTGTTCCTTCGACAAAAGCGTAGACAGTGAAAGTGTAAGGCCACAACTGGACGGTCCAGTGCTTTCGTTAATTGCCTCGCTCCTTCGTCCTTTTCTCTTTCTTTCTCTTAGTTCTCGTACATCCTCGTTTCGCAATGTATACAATTTGGAACGGGTGATCGGAGTTCTCGATAGACTCCAACAGTGACGAATGACACGGCTTGATTGTAATACTCTGAAAGAGGATCTTGTAAATGATATAATTTGTTGATAAATGATTTAATATATTTATTTTAACACATATATATCTAGAACAAATTTGTAACCTGTTACTGTATGAGAATAGTAATTATTATTTGAAATTCAAAGAAGTGCATTTATTAACACTAGATTTACGGACTGAGCTAATTTGACTCATTAAAAATTTGATTACTATATATATGAAACTTTAGAATTATTTAAAAAAAATCATACGTGGCTTTTTAGTTAAGTAATGAAATATATGTAAATGTTGATTCCTCTTCTTTTCTTTCCTCTTTATATTCTTCTTTTTTTATAGTAAAAATAGGTATATAAACAACATCCGTAAATCTAGTGTTAACGAAACATCTTTAATAAATATAAATTTCTGTAATATATTACAATTTATTAGATAAATTAAAACAAAATTAATTTTATTTCCCATAATAAAAACTCTGCAAACGGTATTAAATTATCAAAGGATTATTTCCAGAGCGATAAAGAAAATAATGAAAATAAAAATCAAGCCTGTGCGATATTTATCTAATCGAAAAGAAGAAAAGAAAAATCTGGTCCCGTGATGTTGGTAGGTGTATAATAAGAACGAGTCCTCTCAACTGCATTTTTTCTTTCTTACTCTTTGTTGACGTCGCTTCTGCTGGTCCGTGGCCGAAAGTATCGCTGCCGGGCGTTGCTGAGAAGCGATGTGATCTACCGTGCTAATACTCGACCGGTCGGGTAGACACGCGATAAAAGCGATTGCTTTAAAGTAGTCTCGTAAAGCAGAGAGACGAAGCAACCTGGAGGTTTCTCCCATAGAAAATAACGAGACACCTTAAGAATTTATTCGAGTGACTACCGGCTCAGGAATAAAGAAAAAGCATCCCTTCTATTTCGAACCCCTTTTCTCCTCCCCATAACCGAATCACCCGTTTGGAATTTATTTCATTTAATTATTACACAAATAAGAAGAAGAAGTTAGCATGTAGAAACTCTGCATCGGAATTTCGGATAATTAATTAGACTCTCCAGTCCTGGGAGACTCGAGTCTGCATTCAACGTCCTTTGACTGCGATCTATCTTCGATACTTTATGTATTCTAAAGATAGCTGACGAAATTCACAGAGTTATTTCGATGGTAGAAAAAATAGAATTCTAAAGAGAGAGAGAGAGACGAATTTTCTCTATGGACGCATTGAGATCTCTATGACGTCACAATGGTCTTCCGGTACGTTCGAGAGATACACATATATATCTATATACGTACTGTTAACTCGATGGTTCTTTGTTGACGTAGGAATAGTCAAAGATCGGAAAATACGAAAATAAGAAAAAGATTCATTCTGCTGAAATACTTATCTGTTTCTCTTGGAAGAGATTGCTTATGTGGACATGTCATTATAAACGGGTATTCTAGGTAAAGAAAAGGTTTGTTTTTAAAAAAATATGAATAAATAAATAAAGAGAAGAAAGAAAATAAGGGGAAAAGATTAGTAAAAAAGGGTTGTGCCGGTATAACAGTACAAGTTGCGTTCACCTAGAACTTACCACACGCATACATATAATAAAAGGCTTATCTATAAAATCAAAGGTTTATTTATAAAAAAGGTTTATCATTAAAAAATATGAATAAATAAATAAAAAGAAAGAAGGAAATAAGGGGAAATGATAAGTAAAAAAGGGTTGTGCTGGTATAACAGTACGAGTTGCGTTCACCTAGAACTTACCACACGCATACATATAATAAAAGCCTTATCTATAAAATCAAAGGTTTATTTATAAAAAAGGTTTATCATTAAAAAATATGAATAAATAAATAAAGAGAAGAAAGAAAATAAGGGGAAAAGATTAGTAAAAAAGGGATGTGCTGGTATAACAGTACGAGTTGCGTTCACCTAGAACTTACCACACGCATACATATAATAAAAGGCTTATCTATAAAATCAAAGGTTTATTTATAAAAAAGGTTTATCATTAAAAAATATGAATAAATAAATAAAAAGAAAGAAGAAAATAAGGGGAAATGATAAGTAACCAGCTATAGGGCGGCTGGGGCCCCCCGAACGAAACAGCATTGCTGTTTCGTATTAGGCACGACCGCGGTAATGATTCGCATAGGAAGTCGGCTCGCTGCGCTCGCCTGTCCCTTTTTAGTTGTCACTATTTTACATATTTTTGCAAAGTTTTAATTGTTTCCCTATTATAGCAGATTTTTTATGAATTTGTTAATGTTTAAAATGACCGCCATTTTGAAACCGGAAATTGAATCAATTCGAAATTGTTAGTGGATCTATGTTAGGAAGAACTGGATTTTTCGTATAAATTTCAGCTTTATCCGCTCAGCCGTTTAGGCGCTAGAGTTGATAAAAATATTTATTAGTTCGCCATTTTGTACCGTTTCGCTGAAAAATTTTGAAAAAAATCATGTTATTAGTTGTCACTATCTTACATATTTGTGCAAAGTTTTAATTGTTTTGCTCTTATAACAGAATTTTTATGAATTTTTTAATATTTAAAATGCCCGCCATTTTGAAACCGGAAGTCGGATCGAATCGAAATTGTTAGTGGATCCTCATCGGGTGTAACTGGATTTTTCGTGTAAATTTTACTCCGATCCGTTCAGCCGTTTAGACGCTAGAGTGGATACATACATACACACATACACACATACACACACACATACACACACACACATACATACGGACATTTAGATCTTGTTATGAAACATAAAGATCCAAAAGGGTTTTTGGATATCTCGAATAGTTTCGGAGATAATCGTCCGTTACACTTTTTGCTCGATCGAGAGCATAAGGAACTCCCTGCGGTCGTGCCTAAAAAAGGGTTGTGCTGGTATAACAGTACGAGTTGCGTTCACCTAGAACTTACCACACGCACACATATATACAAGAATCACAGTATTACGAAATCAGTGAGAGAAAATAAAGTTCCAAAGCGGTAAAGAAGATTTTTCCATCGCGTTTTACCATATGCATCGAGTTCTCTCGTCGAAGAGAGTCTATTCCCCCATCCCTCTTTCTCATCTCGAAGCCGCGAATTTACGGGCGATCGAGCACGGTCGCACTGCTGCTGCTGCTTCTCTAAACGTGCACGTGTGTATATACGTATATGTCTGCCTACCTCACGTATGCAGGTAGCCTCGTGGACGACGATTATTTATAGTCGCTTGCACTTACAAATGCATCGTGCCGGTGCAGTGCATCGAGCCGAGGAGGTCCCCTCTCATCGTCGATAGCATCGGCTTACTTTCAGGGCAAAATACAGACGTGAGCAGCAGCAACGCGACCGGATCGCTTTTCCCTTCGACGAATCGCTCCAGGACGTGCTTCTCGTGCTCTCATACTCGTGCTTATGATCTTAAAGAGACATCCCAATTTTTTTTAGCTTTTGTCTTTTTTGCTTTTTGCTTTATGAGTTTGAGTAACTTTGAAGTCATATATCTGTTTTTTTCTAAATTTTATTTATTTTTTTTTAACTAAGTGATGATTTCTCATTAATAACTTAATATTTTTTAAGCTTATTTAGCTATATTTTAGTATTTTTTAAAAATTACGAATATTGGTTAGAAAATAAATGATTGGAGTATAACTGCAAGTAGATCGAGTGATTTTTGGCCGTACATTTAAGTGATATCTTAACTACTATTATTTTCGAAATAATATTTATAGATTGTTTTTGAACGCAATATGAGTAAAATAAAGAGTCCGAAAAAATAATTAAAAATTAAAAATAGGTCCAATTTTTTTCTTTTTTTTTGCAAACAACCAATTTCCTCAATTTTTTTCTATTCAACCTTTTTATTTGAAAAAATAAGTAAATACTCCATAAGTAGCAAAAACTTATTGATTATTATCTTAATTTCAAATTATCTCATTGTTTCTGGGTACGAGAAAAGATTCGCCCCATAGAAGGTTTAGTTCAGAGAACAATCTTTAACAGGTTTGTTATAGTTTGTAGAGTTGGTGCAGACAAGATACGAATTATTTATTAAACAATTTGATTTCAATTCCAAGAATCATGTTACATGGTTTCCGAAGACTACGTACATGCATGAGTCACTCGAAGAAAATTTCGACAGTCGTCGATGAGTCGGAGATCACCAACATCCTGGGATGCTGACGTTTTCCATGAATTCCTACATCGTCACTCGCGTTTCATTGTTAAGGAATACTTGGAAAGTTAAGAGAAAAGAGGAAATTGTTTTGTAGTAACAGGTGGATGACGATATCTATATTGAAAATCTATATTGCATAGGATTACGGCGATCTAAAGTCTGAATATAGATACCTACTATTATAAAATGGTCCACGGTCCTCTCCGAATTTATCCAGATTATTTGTTTGCCCGCTCAGCGCGTCGTAACGTCACAGAGAGGGGAAAGGAAGAACGCACAGCGGTAGCAGTACCCCACGAGAAAACGTCACCACGGATAATACGACGAAAAATCTATTTTCGATCCTACTGGAAATAGAAACTTGAATTTGCCTGTGAAGTGTATACGCCTGCGTAAAAGAAAGAGAGAGAGAGAGATAATATTATCCACGTGCTTACACGGTTATCGCTTTCGAATAAAATCCGAACAGACTTCGTACCGGAACTCGATGACGCGTTGCATCCTCGGTGCATCCCAGGTGGACCAGCGAATGTTAAGAAGAAGAATCTCGTGAAAGAAAGGAAAGGTGGGATCCCTCCCTATTTGCCGTGTCTCACAATTCCTTCGTAAAAGAGAATAGTGATTCAGAGTTAGTTGTTGGCTTCCCTCCTTTCGAAAAAAGCTATTTTTAAATATACCCAAAGTGTGTCACGTATTTTTGGAAAGACTGATCGTAACTCGAAGTAAAAACTCGAGAACAATGTCGATACATACTGATTCTATACGCAAAATTGCAAAGCAGCGTAATATGTCCTGGTGGAGAATGTTAACTCTTTGCTTTATAATATCATGTGAGACTCGTTGTACAAATTTCGAGATGAGTATACAAAGCATGAGTCACACTTATGGTTAAATTCTTACAAGTTTATTTTTTTATATATTTGTTTTTTTATTGTTCATTAGTCTTTGTTTGGACATACTTGTGATTGATTTTTTCTCAATTTCTAGTATTAATTTGATTGAGTGCCCAATCATAAGTCAAGGAGGTTAAGAGATTGATACACAAGGAAGAAGTTCAACCAAATTATATCATTATGATATACGAAGTATGGAATTCATGCAATTAATTCTCTCTACCGTGTCACTGATAGTACAGATCCTGTTCACATATTTCCCTGATTTTTTTGTTGTCATTCGGAATCAGTATCTTTCAAAATAACTAAATTTACAGTACAATACTTGAACTTGTCGAGTGATCTTGGTATGGAAACGAATAAAACTCAAGACGTTCGCCAAACATGGCTAGGCATCCTTGTACGGGGCTAAGGGACGGCACTTGCAAAACATCCTTAACGATTTTAATTAACTCCGTTAGCTTTAGCAAGAGAGTATCTCTCTCTTATTCTACGTACGCAAATGTACGGGCTGACTTTACCGTTAGACGAGTCTTCGTTAGAAGAGAGAAAAGTCGTGGTCCGATGCTTCCTCCCGTCGAGACTGTCCAACGAAAGTCGAAAAAAAAGTTTGAGATGTATAAAAAGAAAAGTCAATTAAAACTGATATTAATTAACCATATAAACGGCTGATGTAATACTCTAGCTCTCACCATATCGGTCGTTAAGAAAATTCCACAAGAAAAAAAGAAGAAAAAACATTAAGTATAATATATCTCATCGTAGGTGTAAAATCAAGTTTTGATTAAAGGTATGTACCACTAGGATCGTTGTTGGGCGTGTCACACGCGTCAGTGGGTCGACGAGCAGAACGTACCACGATAATGTGTTTCTAGGTCACTCACCGTTCATATGCAAGATCAACTCACTCGTTCCTTTTTTTCCTGAAAGGAGTAAAAAGAAAATGTAAAGTAAGAAGAAAATAAAAAGGTTGCGAGAAACCGCGAGAGACACGCGGCGCCGTGCGTCGATTAAAATTCGCTCGATTTTTTGAACGTGATCCCGGCGAACGAGATAATCAAGCCACGAGATAGAACTCGAAGGTGAAACGATTAGGTAGGTAAAACAACACACACACGCACGTAGTATCATTTTCTGCTATCGTATTTAACCGGACTGTTAACCTTGCGTCTCGTAGCGTCTCGTAAATTTTCGCTCTAACTGCGAGGCCAAAGCTTCCTGTGTGTCTTTTCTCTTTCTAACGAGCTCCAAAAAATCGACTTATCGGTCGAACCAGCCAACGTTTCTCGATATATATTCTTTTTTTCTTTTCTCTCTTTTTTTCTCGAAAGCACGGTGTGTCCCAGCGACAGGAAAACAGTAGAAAAGATAAGGCAACCGCGTTAATTGCCTTTCCATTACGCCTCGAGAACAAAGGGCACGTGCTTGAGAGTTAAAAGAGAGTGAGATAGACCACATCGGCAACCGGTCCGTGACCGATCCTTAACGGTCGGAACAAACGGTAGCCAGCACGCGTGCGCGGGTGAACGCGAGTACCCACGAAGGTAGAAGTAACTCTTTTGACTACGATCAACACGAATTAGAACCGTCCAAGTATCCCTCCAGGCGTTGGTAACGAGCGCGATCGGTTCGACCGATCGACTCTCTTGCTTTTAAATAAGAAAAAAAAAAAAACAAATTAATTAACTTCCTCTCGTACCTGGTGAAAGTAATTAAAGTCTTTCCATTGTCCAAACGAACGATTTTTCTAATCTTGTGGAAAGTTCTACCGTGAGATTCATGTAATAGTGGACTATTTTTAATATAAATCGTAATGATCGTTGTTGGCTCACCATTTAGCGAATATTTGTTGGGTTTGGTACTTGTAATTTTATTTAAGAGGTGAATTTTCTTAAATTTTTGTATCGAAGGACTTGATGGGTATTATATTTTTTATATTTCAAGTAAATTTTCTTAATAAATAAGTATTAAATGACAAACATTTTGATGAATATTCGTTGGATTTGTTACTTGTAATTTTATTTAAGAGTTGAATTTTTTTTAATTTTTGTATCGAAGGACTAGATAGGTATTACATTTTTTTTATTTGAAGTAAGTTTTCTTAATAAATAAGTATTGAATGACAACAATTTTGATTGCATTGAATAATAAATGCATATAGAAGATATACAGGGTGGACCAACTATTTAATTTTCGAAAATCAAGAACATTTCAAGATATCACAATGTATTTTTCGATTCGTTGCTCATTGCAATAAAAAAAAAATGTAGTGACTTTGACCATTTCGAAAAAAAAATAACCTTGGGAAAAAATATTTTCGCTAGAATATTGGTTCATTAACACTATACACGTTACGCAAGAAATATTTTTTGCATCGCAATAACCCAAAGCCATCAATTTTCTTTAATTTTATTTCACACTGCTAATTAGTTTAATTACTACCTATCATAATAAAATATGCATTTGATTAACAGTCGAATAACAATTAAATACGTAAATTAAATAAACGAATAAATTTGTATTCGATTTTCTGAATTATCCGTAATAGCCCTAGGCACGTGTGTTCCGCAAATCATATTTTTCTTTTTTGACGGTCACACAGATCGCAGAGCATTCGCACTGGAAGCCGAATATTTTCAAAGACATTTCTTCCCGAATCTGTTTGACGTCACGTGGACCCCAAGTTCATAAATTCGAAGAAGCGAATTTAGAAAGTGGTCCGGAGCCATCTCGGATAAAAGATGTTCGCGCGTTTATGGTTCAAAGTCCGGGAGATGCAAGCCTTTAAAGTATCAGAGTCCAGTGATTTTGATTATATTTTCAGCGATCCCGTTCTCATGAATCTAATTTAATGGAACGTTGTTGCGAACCGTTACGAACATGTTAATCTAAAGCGGGCTGCTCGCCTTTCACCCTATCGCTCGAAATAACATTATACTTTACTCCTTTTGTTATTCTCATCGGCGTTTACTAGATCGGATCCCTCGCAAAAGTCGATGTATATAATTTTATTGTCCGATCGGTTCAACCTCTTACGCGATGCGGCTTGCATAACACGGAGTTTGTGAGAAAGTTGTAGTACAATTGGTTGCTTCCCCTGTTCGATCCAACGATACAATATGTATATATATTGTATATACTTATATATATATACCATCTATCATATCTTAAATTAGAAGCTATTAAAATTTATTGCGTTATCAACAAACGTTTCCTCGAATTACGTCTACAACTTTTTCCCCCTAGTCTTAAAACAGGTTTATAAGAGCAAATAAATGTTCCTCTCGAATCTGTGCACTCATACCTATACACGTGCTGATACATTTATTTAAAATAATAATAATGAATGATGTTGTAGTACCAAGACCGTACAACTTGCCGAGCGTATATAAGGACAATACATCTCTATTTTATTCTCTTCTACCCGATGGTGGTACCAGTGGTGGTGGATAATGGATAGCGAGCCTCGTGGTGTAGGTACAACGCGGTAACAATATAATCGTGATCCCCATGAGACTGGCGTACTTATAAAGCCGCTTTTGCGAAGGAATGGCCGAGCTCACGCGAGACAATATGCGGAAATCGTTTTATATACTGCGAGTGCCGCGGGGTAGAAACCGAACCACCACCACCATCGTTGAGCCGAGACAATAAGATCTGGTGCGTGACCGAAAAAGAGAAATTCGGGAGATTTGCAAAATTTCTTAAGCTATTTCGAACGTAAAAAGATTATTAAGAATTTTTTTTGGTACGCTTGTTACCAGCTGCCATTTTGAAAGTGCGAATAAATTTGGTAGTTTCTTGTTTAAAATGAATTCGTTAAGGGGATAAAAAGTTTCGAAGCTATCGAATCGTATCGCAAAACTTTCTTTACCCGCATCGAATTATGTTCTCTATCGAACTGTCGGGGCACCGTTAGAGGGGTCCGATATAAAAATCTGTCTAACCCGGCCCGGATAGAAAGTCGATTCGACGAATAAAGGACGGCTACTACACGTGAGCGAAGATCTCATTACGTCTCTCCTGCGCCTTTTGCATAACGCGAATTTGCATCGTTTGACATTTATTAAGAATACGAGCAACGTTCCACTTCCACGTTGACTGCGCGATTTATAATTCGTTCGTTAGGCACTCGTGAAAAAAATCTCATGGGGAACATAGAATTTTTTTTTAATTCACTTAATGTTTCTCGTTCAAGCAGAATAAAGGATATAACTAGAGTGGTCGTTTATTTCTTAAATTGGTTATAAAAAAATTCTTAACCAATATTTAAGAAAAAATATTTTTTCCTTTTTTTTTTTTTTTTCTTTTTAATAGTAGCTTTTTAATGTAGTCCAAAAGACAAGATGTTGACATAAATGGACAAAGCTGGACTAGTGTCTTGTAATTTTGTTTAAGTAAAATTGTATTATTTTTGTTTAAATTGATATAATATTTCTTTAATTTATGAAGATTTTAGTTAAAAATTAATTCTTTTAAATTATAATGTAACACTTAAGATGAGTAAAATATTGGGAAATTGGGAAAAATGGGAAAAATTTGCACCTAGCGCAATCACGATTGCGATACTTAAATTATTGAATTCCTATCGAGTAGCATCCATAAACTTACGAACCCTTTCGTAAACGATCCTTACGCAGGGTTTCACAAAGTTCTCGAACGTCACGCGATCGTATGGTTTTACCTTCGATCGTGCCAGTTCGATAGACATCGAAGAATGCGAACGTGAAGACACAGATACAGAGATCGAGGTGGTTTCTTCCCTCTTGCGCAACCGATCTTGGCAACGAACTCGATGGCGCCGCGTAACCTTTGCTTTTCCTTCACGTTTTTTACGCACACGAGAAACTTTGCTTATCCTCTTTAGTTTTCGATCTTTCACGTAAATGCAATCCAAAATTTTATTATAACATTTGTCTTTTTATTATAAAAATTGTATTATAACGTTTGTGTGTTTATTATAACTCTGGTTATTTACTTAAACATTTTAAAAACGTAATATAATTTTTATTTTGTTCTTTTTACTAAGGTACAATTCCTTTTTTTACAGATTTGTAGACATCAGTGATTTTTAATCTGTGTCATGAGAGGCCAACCTTCCCTTATTGCAGAATAGAAATTACAGAATCGTTTTAGATTCTTCTTCTGCTACTTAGGATAATTTTTATCTAATTATATATAAACAAATATCACATAGTTTCATTTATAAGTTAATAGTGCATAATTCTGTTGTTTTTAAAATAAGAGGAATTATTTGTTTATATATCAATCTATTGGATTTTTAAAAAATACTATGACCATAAATCTAGTTAACATAAAGGAAATAACAAAGTAATAAAAGAAAATGAGTTAAAGTAAGTTCAGTTACTATCTTACTGCCAGGAAGATCGATAAAGCATCAAATTTATCGTAGACGATAAATCTGCGTCCGCGGGATACGCCGAGAGAAGAAGGAGCAAGCTCGCAGTCCCGAACGTTTAAGACAATGAGTAGTTCGCGAAGCGTAGGTGAAAGCAACACCGATCATCTCCCGAAAGAGAGGCAAACTCACGTTAGCGTAGATGCTCTGCGAGCCAAGAAACAATAGCCAAGCCAATTACCCCCTTGAACGGTCGATCTTTTCCGAGTGGCTAACTCCGAGACTCCTGATAATGTCTCTACCTGCTGATCGAATGCCCTCGATCTTTCATTCCTAAGAAAATTTCCCGAAGAAGAATCGTAATCATAAGATTATGCTTTATGAAACTTGTGATTAAGATGATTGTTAGAAATTAGAAATAATTAGTTAATGGATAAAGAATATTTGGTTGTTTACGATTAACCTTTCGTCGACCGAGTGGAGGAGAATAACATGAGGAAACATATGTGATATTTCATAACCTATTTTTATCATAAATATATTAATTTAATAAAAAACTAATTTTGACTATGGTAATATAGATTCTTTTTCCTTAAGATGAAAAAATAAATAAAAAATAATTTGTATTTTTACAAATTAAAATTTTTAAATTAAAAATTTGTATTTTTTGGAACATCTCACGATCTACCTACTTCATTGAAGGCTAGTCATTATAGAAAAAAAATGTTAGACCAACATGGACCAAAAGATGTTCTGATTTAGAAATATAGTTTAAATGCCCAACAACAATCGCGAAATATTATCAGCCGACTTTGTCTCTAGTATACTGCAGCTTTTAGATCTCGAGTTCCGTTTCTCAAAAAAAAAAAACAGGTAAAAGAAAGAAATACGACCATCGCGATCGTGCTTCCGAACCGGTGATAATTAGAAGTGATTATCTTACCACCAGGTAGAACAACAACTTTCTACGGAGCGAACAATGGACGACGATAAATAGTGTAGCGTCTAGTACCTACTCTCGTTTACAACGTTCAAAAGACTATTCGCGTTTGAAGTAGGGGAGGTTGCGCTTAAAATTACCCGTTCTTAAGATATCTCGACTTACGAGCCGACCATCGTCTCTTTCGTCTTTCATCTTTTTTTTTTCTCTTCCTTTTTCCTCTCGCACTCTCTTCCATGCGAGATAAGAGATTTATCGTGTAAAATTTCTATACTCTCGCGTGCCGATCGTTAAATTAATACTTTGTTTCGCGAGCTCACGGCTTTTCTAGATACCAAGCGATAGAGTATCGTTCCTGGTAGATCAAAATAATACACTACGCGTGCGCTCACCGCTTTTCAAGAGAAACGATGTTTTTTTTATTAGTAGAGTTTACAATCTCGATCTTAATTCTTAATGAACCATGAGTTTCTCTTTTATCGAGAGCTTCTGTGCCGAGAGATAAAATATCGAGTATATTTTATTTAGAAGAAATGAAATATTTGTTATAGGTTAAAATTCTACTATACATCTAAATTGGTTTTTACACGAATAAAACTAGGGGAATTCTAACTAATGGAAATAATATTACATTCCTTGTCTCCAATGTCGCAATTTTTGTTCTAATTCATATTAAATCAAATTCGTGTAAAAACAGAATTGGTTATACAAGATAATAAAAAAGTTGATACTTTTTTTTAGAAATAGATTCTCAAACATGTAAACACGGAAAATGTCAAAAGTCAAATCAAAAGGGTTTTGAACGTAAAATAGAATAGAAAAGAAGAGAGAGAGAGTTGGCAGCATCCAAACGGGCGCCGGTGCTTCTAATTTTACGATCACGAATACGAGTACTCGTTACGCATCGTCTCACAGGCTTCATAGACGCTCCTATCGTCTCTCGAAAATTCATTCAAGCATTGCAATAAATTGGAAGGTGAAAGAATTTTCGGCAAAATTGTAAAGCAAAGATAAGATTTACATATAAAACAAAAACGGTATAATTTATGAACGGTATAACACAATAGGATGCCTTATCAATGACAAAAGACCCAAGCGAGCAACATTAAATTCATCTTATGAATGAACGAGAAAAATGAATGATAAACCCACGAAAAATACAATGATTTATTATAATCGGAGAAATAAATTAACGCCTCGGTCGCAACTACGCGCTATTTCAAGTGACGTCACACAGCGCTTTGTTCGCTCGGCTCGTAAACACGCTTTTACATTCTCGCGGTTGGTAGGTTCCCCTTATCGTTCAAGAATGCGTCCCATTCTGGGTGACTCATCCTGAGAGAATAATTAACGATCGAATTGTTTCACGAACGATATCGGATCGCGATAATTGTTCGACGGGCTACCGCGATATCCCAGTTTACTAAAGAAGTAATATGGAATAATAGAATCTTGAAAGGTATGTTGTTAACGTGTTCGAGCTGATAAAGTGCTTTTCCAAAAGAAAATACCTACTTTTCCTTTCGATGAAGCAAGCGTTTATATTTAGCAACTCGTTTGAGTATGCCTAAAACAAACGAGAGTCGATCAAGTTGTTCTTTGGCATCAAGAGATTGTAAAAATCAATCGAAATCGTTTGATTTCTTAAAACTCCCACAAAAGGCAAGTCAAAAGATTCGACTACTTCCTGATTCCATCAATAAGAAACACAACATACGAAAGTAGGAACCCATCGAAGTTTCCCAAGAACTTGGACACCCCACAACCTTTCCATAAGAAGCAACGAAAAGAAATCACGCACAATGCTAGGAAATCTCACGGATATGTGTTACTACATCTGAGAGAGACAAACTCGAAGCATTCGCAGGTAAGACCCGAGGGCACCAAGATCTCGGTCCATGTCGAAGAGTTCGGTTCTCCAAGTGACCCTGAAGAACCCCTGAACGATAAGGCAAGCGATGGTGGTTTTCCTCTTCGTTGGATTTCAGAGAATAGGGCAGAGGTGTAACCGGCTGATGCTGGTGCCGATGTTACTGTATGGTGGTGGTACGTAAAAGAACGAGGTAGGCTACGAGTAGGCTAAGAAGAGTCTACGTTCTTCTTGGACGGAATCGGAGGGCCTCAGGGAGCATCGGGAGTTATGCGCATGTATTAAATTTCAACTCTCGCCCGAGGCCAGACACGCTGCGCCTGGTTCCTACCTTCCAAGGTGGAGGTGCAAGGTGCAGCGAGCCGACCTACGACCTTGGCAGTCACGACTCCGACCGTCCACTAGCTCACACACTCATATACCTTCTATCTATATACATTTCTTGCCAACATATGTATACCTTCATACGTATTTCCTACATATACATACGTACGTTTATGTTCGTTCGTGCGTCTCACCAGGATTACCGCTTTTCCTCTTCTCCCCCTGGACTTGTAAGCGCCAGAAGAGTCGACGTTATCGATGCGTTCGACGAGAAGGAGAATGCTACGCGCGGCACACCGAAAGAGGTAGATAGACGAAGAAGAGAGGTCGTGAGTCGGGTTACGCCAAATTACGCCGATACGTAGACTAAAACCCCGTGTCCGATCGAGGAGGCAACTATCTACTATCTACTCGAAGGAATCGAATCGAAATTGTACGCCTCCGGCTTCGGATGCTTCCACTGACGTTTCCGATCTCTTACTCGTTAACTTGACGTTAAGGATCCCGTTCAATAGTTTTTCCTTTTTGCAAACCATCTCTTCGGAGATGTCGGTCTTTGATTCGAGAAATAGAAATTGTTGGATGTGGGATAAATATAGGGTGGCGTTTATAATATCCTGATCTTGATTATCCTAGCTTTAATCTGGTCTTATTATATTCTTATCTGGAACATATCGGGGAATTATTTTTTAGCATAAAGATGGACCCAGTTTCTACATTACAGTGGTGGTCAAACCTTATTATGACAGGAGTTATATTTTGTGTAAATATTTGTAATATAAACCCATCTTTTTCCTAAGAGCCACTGTAAATGTCTAGAAGAGTCATGTTTGCCTCGTGAGCTACAATTTGGCTACCATTGCTATATTATATCAATCATCACCCAAGATCTTTGATGCACGTTATCGTAGTAAACACGTGACAGTTACCACCTATAGTCAAATTACATAGAAATTCCCTTTTAGACTCCGTATTGTTGCTGTAAAAAGGACAACTGTATAGATAGAACCAGAATCATCAAGGGAAACATTGGCATAAATGTAGTTATAGTCTTGATCATAAAATGCCTCAAACCTCTTAGTACGTTATTACGAGAAAGTTACCCAGCTCCAAAGAATACCTACTGATTCCATATACCACCAAGTCGATAAAGTTTTTTAATCCCCTATAAAATTGCCATTTCTACAATCTTTCAATGAACCAATTGACAAATAATTTTTTAAAATCACATTAAAGTCCTCTTAAACCCATACAAAAGCTAATGAAAACATTTGCGATCGGACTGCTAATAACAGAATAATCTCTACTGATCACGTGGTTCACCTCCTAGACTCTGACAAGTGCTTCACACTATTTAAAGAAGAGTAAACCATCGGTTGAAAACTTTCATCTACCGAATAAACTTGTTCTCCTCGAAAAGAGATTCCCTTCTGGCTAACCGATGATGGTGCGAGCAAACGAGGGAGAGAGAGAAGACAACGAAGCATCGTTTTCACCATCGTGTAGTAGCACCGAATGGAAACGCTCGCTTTCGCCATGCAGATAGCGGCTGGGATTCTCTCCTGTTTCTCCTTTCTATCTACCCTTTCCCTCTCTTTCCTTCTATTTCTCTATCTGTCTGTCCTTTTCTTACATCGCGTTATCGTCCTTGTCGAAAGCGGCCTCTACGATCGTGATCGGCAGGTGGTCATTGTCGAGTCAGCCGTGCACACACTCTGAATTTCTAATTGTAAAGCGGCGTCATTAATTAAGAGAGAATCGGTACCGGAGAGGATAGTACCGATACTCTGCCTTCTACATGGAGTAGTTAGCTAGGTATATCGACATACTCGTTTAAGGTCGATAGTCCAAACTCGTTTCCTTTCTATCGTCTTCTTACCAGGCAAGCAGAGGACTTGCCTGCCTGTTGCTCGCGATGCGATAAGATACCGTGCTCCTTGATAGATAAGAACCCGTTTATACTTACCTAATCTCTTGCTCTACGAGAGGACCTTGAAGTTTTTTTTTTTTATAAGATCGTAAGGGACATGTAGGAAATTGGAATAATACGAATAAAGGGTGGAAAGGATTCGTTTTTAATGTAGGTTTATTTTGATGATAAGAGATTTATTTGCTGGCAAGTTGACAGGTTCAGTTTATTATAGAATGAAGGTAAAAGGATAAGAAGATTTATGACAAATTTATTCAAATATTAATTTTTACTTCTTAAGATACCTACTCTACATCAGAGGACACTCAAAGTTTTACTTAGGTAGACCAAATTGTAAATTCTAAAATATTTGGCAACAAACAAAAGTATTATGGAAAAATACGTTCAAATCGATCAAAAGATATATAAAATATAAAATGTACTGTTTTTTGACTGAACAATTTTGAATTATTATCCAATATGACAGAATTAATTTCTTTTTGTAACAATGTAAATTATAACGATTCGATATCATAGACTGCATTTCCAAGGTTTGCGGGCTATGATCGTCCCACGAGCCGCACTTTGGGAACCCCTGCTCTAGATCGAACACAAATGATAAAAATCCTAGACCATATATCGGCTGAAGCAAACTTAGAACCTAAAGGATCGTTTCACTGTCCGTAGGATGGCAAGACGTCGACACGACACGTTATTCCAGTTTGAGTAATCCTCCTCCTTTTCGCTCGGGAGAGGGTTGAGCTCTTTTCTCGCGAGTGTCTTCTCGTTCACGTCGCTCGACATTGTCCCCCACACGCGTGGCGACGCGTCACGGCGATAAATCGGCCGCGGAGGCATCGTTTTATCGGTACACCCAGATCGTTTGTCTTCCGAAGGAACTTCGAAGCGGAGGCGTCAAGAGGGATAGGTGGGGGTTGTAGGCCCCTAGAGGGGAATGAAAGAGCTGCAAAGGACGAGAGAGGTAGGTAGGTAATATGAGATGCAAGCGCGGCCTACGAGAAATTCTCTAGCGGCTTAAACTGGTCCCTTCTCTCTTTGCACGTATACTTTCTCTCTCTCTCTTTCTCTAGGAGATGTCCCGAGGCGCCTGGAAATCCTAAACCCAAGCGTGTGCCTTTCAGCCCTTGTACCTGTCACCTCGTAATGTCGTTAACCAGAGCTCTCTTCGGCAGAGTAGGTAGACGCCGCCAGGAAAAACCACCACTTTACCTTCTCTTCCTTCCTTCCTTTACTTCCTTGGCACTCTTCATCCTTATACGATAGTTTATGTTAGTCCGAGGTGACTGGAAGAATAGAGAGAACCTCCGGAGAGAAAACGATGCCGACACCTTGTGAAACTTGGATCGAGTGTCTGCCTTTACTAACGAGTTTTTAACGTGATAATATTTTCAAGAAATCTGATTACTATGAGAACATAGTTTTCGAGACGTTGTTTGAAAATTAGAGTCTGAACACTTTTGATAGAACCAACAGAGGATTCTCTCTTATTTTAAAGCTCTGATTCAGCTGACATTTGTTGGCTCATAATTTCATTGCATTAGATTTTCTTTGACTATACGAATTTCTCGTGTTATATAGAGATTAACCTTCGTGGTTAGACAACCAGTCTCTTCTTCCTCGCACCGTTCTCCCTTCACTCTTTTTTTATCATCCAAGAAGACTCATCCCAGGAAAACGCATACAAATCACGGGATGGGAGAAGACGTATATTTTATTTCTGTATCGCGGTCTGGGAAACACGTGTTGTTGCATGCGAAACCTTGGCCCGAATCGTTCTAGTTATTCGGCCAACCCGATGGACCCGTCGACGGTATCATCAGCTTCACGAGACAAGCCTCCCGGTTTAACCAGAGTTCAATCCAGGCGAGTTTAGAATTTTGACCTCGTTCGAGCGACCACGATTGGAATCTTCTTGGTTTTTTTTTAATAAAATTGTGAAAGGTGGGATTGGGGTTCTGGAAAAAAGTCTCTTTTGAAGTCTAACAAAAAAAAAGAATTTATTCTTCATATCAAATCATCAATGTTACGATAACAAGTGACTAGCACTTTAAATACAGCGACCGATGTCTGCCGGAATTCGTGAATGTCGGTACGACGCACGCACGCACGATTATACACACCTGTACACGTACATTCTGAGTACACGCTGAACAAACACGCATATATATACACACACACGCACGGGTCATTGTAGTTTTCGATGACTTCGAAGCTAGTTTGGAAAATATGTCAAAAAAAGCATGTACATTTTAATTTTTTTTGACTATTTAATACTGTCTTTATATTATTTTGACACAATTTGATTTTGACGTTTCAATGTGATTCAGCTTGCGATACAATATCATGTAAAGATATTTTAATAAATAAAACTTGATTAATTTTAAAATATGTAAAAAGTTTGCTACTCGTTAAAATATTTCAAACAATAGACATTAAAAAGTAATATTCCAATGTAAGAATTTAAAAAAAAAGAATTCTTTTTCAATTTGATTTATGTTTCCCAAAAAGTACATCGAAAAGTAGAATGGCCAACATACACACATACGTACATAAAAGACCGATTATGAACAATTTCGCGCGCCTTGGAATGTATTAATTAGATGCATAACCGGTCTTCCCTCTTTCTTTCCGTTCCTTATCTCTCACGCTTATCTTAAAAACCTCTTTCATCCTCGTCACCCGACGATACGGAAGGCACACTGAGAAATTTACGCGATTTCCTTTCTCTACGTGGACGATTAATCTGTTTTATAATGCGTACGTGTGTTTTATGGTAGGAAAGAAAAATCGAAAGAGAGCAAAGGAGACACGGAGAGACATCAACGATTCTACAAACTCGAATTTTTCACTCTCTTCTTCTCCTTTCTCTTCTTTCACAGAAAAAAAAAGAAAAAAAAAAATAATGAAAGCGACGTAGACGTTTCTCAAAAATCAACGATTAAACAAGAAAACGAGCGGAAGCTTGTTATAACGCCATTTTGTTTTTCTCATACTTCGTTAAAATTCTTATATCGGGTAAGAACAAATAAGTCTCGTAGACTATCCGCTTCTCTCGTTATCGTCTAACAATAATAATAATAATAATAATATTAATAATAATAATAATAATAGTGGCTAGTAAAGTTATTATATATATATCTGCGCTATTTACATCTTAAACGGCTAAGTTTTTTTTCTTTAGGAACATTAAAAAAATCGTCGAATCGATGACGTTATGGCGATGAGAACGCGCTTATAATTCGAGTTCGTTGAACATTAAAAAGTAGATGTCACAAGAAGTATCGTAAAAAAAAAAGGGAAAACGACCTCCATCTTGAGCATCGAATTCGAAAATGGCGCGGACAATAACGACGACGACATATGTAGTAGTATCCTTTTACGAGAAACAATCGAAAAGCTCGATCCAAAATTTATGAAATTATTATTTTGGATGCCAAAAGTATAAATTATTTTAAGTTTAATAAAAATACTGAAAGAGGGGAAGATATGAAAGATTCTCGAATATGATCTCTATCGGTTGTGACGTTGTAACTGTGGCGCTTCGATCGTATGTCACGTACAGTGTCGTTCAAAAGCTTAAAAGCATCATGGACATTTTTTTGAGAAAAATAAGTTTATTTATTATATAATATTCATAATTGTAACAATGATCATGATCATTTTCCAAAGAGGAAAAAAGTGCTAAAAAAATGACATTGTTGACATGGCACGTGTCTTGTTAATGAAGTAATATTTTTCGTTTAATTTGCCAAAAATATGAAAAATTGATATTTTGCTAGGTGTTCTTCAACTTTTGAACGGCAGTGTAGAAGGTGACACGACCAATAAGTAGTATTGTGCGCGCATTGGTTACATGAGACCAGGCATAAATTTTTCTCTAGTGTTCCACTGGTCGCTCATAGCTAACAAAATATTGTTTTTCTGATTGCTTATTAAATTTTATAATCAATAAAAATACAAGGTGTTTCAAAATATGTGACTACAATTTCAGGTGGGGTTCCGATATGCAAACAAAGTGCATATAATCATATGCACTATAATACTTTGTTTCCGAATTATGGCAATGTTTGTATTATACATGTTGTTACATATTTTTAATGAAAACTGTTCAAAATGGTCTCTCTCGGCTTCGATGCAGGCTTCCTGTCATCTTATCATAGATCTCACTCGTGCAACAACTGTCTTGAATATGATGACATAGTTCTTCAGCAAGTAACAACACATATAATGCAACAAAGGTTAAAATTCAGAAGCAAGATCAGATCAAACATGATCATACGAATATATTTTTTTTTATCCTGACCTACTGAAAACAGCCTTGAAATTATGTCCACATATTTTGAAACACTCTGTATAAAAGAAATAAACGTTCGTAAGTTACCAAATCGGTACCAGAAATTTTTCTTGCGCGCCTAACATGTTACAAGACAAAAATAATAAACGGAAAGACGCCAACATACAAGAATACAATAAACCATGAAATTTGTTTCGATTCTTTGTTTCTCGGCATAGTTTCAACATCCTACGATCGATAAGATAAAATGAAAGAAAAATGAGAAAGCACGAATAGATTAAAAAAAAAGTCTCCGGCGTCCAGCATTTACGTAATACATTAACAACTCCAACCTTCGATCTTGTTTCTCACGGATGGACGTCCGATAGGTTTCGAAAAGTTCTGATCGATCACGCAAATGCCAAGAAAGCGAGCCGTCGTCCGTTGTCCTTTTCTCGATGGACCACCACCAAACGTCATTCTTCTTCGATTCTTCGTTGGAAGAATCATCGAGTCGTCGAATTACTCGGGAACGTTCGTAAAAAAGGCCACTTTGCACCCTCTCCGTCTTCTTGGCACGCACAATTCCAACGAGATCTCCGTTCCACGATAGGCAAGATCCAAATTCTCATTTGGATTTCTTGTATCGTCGACGATCCTCTCGCAGCAACGCTCATCACTTTTTTTTTTTCCTTCTTTAACACCGCGCTAGCTTTGCGAGACGTGAGAGAAAACAAAAAAAAAATTACAATATGAGTGACGATGACAGTCGAGTAATGGAGCACGAAAAAAAAAAACGAATGGATTCAACGATTCGCGTAAACGTTGCTGCTGAGGACGACGACGTCGGTTCTTCTACCAGGCTCGTCGCGACCTCCGAGGAGGAGGGCGCAAAGGAGGCGTCATATACTCAAGGATGGCCTCTTCTTACGATCCTTGGTCGTGTTTTTCCCGAATATCGTCCCGAGGACCCTCGAGACCGAGTGCACACCCAGCTTCCTGCGTATAGGTAAAGCTCGCAACAGCTGGACCGATCTTGCTTCTCTGAGAAGGGCTTGAAAGGCCAGTGCCGCACCAGCCGGACTCTCGGCTGCGCTGACCTCGTAAAATTGACATCCATGAGCCAACGACAGCTGCTGACCTTCGTCCACGCACACTTCTCTGCAACAGAAACGTAACGTTTCCTTTTTTTTTATTCAAACTTTATAACAGAATTCTAGTCTTCCTCCAGTTTCCTTGTTTTCCATTTTATAGTAATATTTTCGAATCACGATGAATCGGACAAAAGGAAATTAACAAAATGTGAAGAAAAGAAACAGTGATCCTTAAAGTCTTCCAGAAATACATTCTACCACTCGTCAGATTTTATTTCTGACTTTTCTCATGCTTCCTCTCTCGTTGTTGTTCAGAAGAAAAGTACTACGCGATATCCGGACACGCGGTCTTCGAAGACACTGTCTGCAATATCCACAGGAAGTTTTCAAGGTTCGAGGAGGATGGAAAGACGATTCTTCGCGTGACGATAGAAATATGAAATTGCGGTGTTAAACTATACAATGTTGAGTGTGGAAGAAAGAGAGAAGAGAGTCATTAGAAAAGTCACGAAGGATGTGAGTATGAATTCTATCGTCAAAATCTATTCCCTTTGCTTGTTTCGATCGTTATGATTAGACTGCGGATATTTATGCAAATGCATATTTTTTTTAATGCGTATGTGTTTCAAATTTTACATATAAGACAAATCATTGAATATGTTACATATATCCTTTATATTTTACATATTTTTATTCAATTATCAGTTCTCTTTGCAATATTTGATGAATTATGAATTATAATTCATATGCATTTGCATAAATATCCGCAGTCTAGTTATGATCCATGAGATTAAGATGAGCTCTCGGTAATTGGACCGAGTAAAAGATGCTGGGATATGAAAGAAGGCAAAGAGTGACTATGTATTTGAAAACTAAGACAAAAAGAACACATGCATATGTTCATATAGCTTGGGGTTGAATAAACGACAAAAATGGCGGAACAAAGAAGAGATAGAAAAAGAAAATCGTTGGAATTTCGCCAGGTTGAGTGTAGCGCCACGGGATATTTATAATAATATGCACCGCGCTGGCATGATCGCGATACAGCAGGGATGCGCTCCTTTTCGCTCTCGATCGAGAAAGCAAAAGAACAAGAGAGAACACCTTACCGTATTTCAGGTCTAAGACTCCTCTCACCCCCCCCCCCCACCTCTGCAATTTATGGTGGCAATTAAATTCGCGGGAACACACGATACTCTCCAAGCGTCGAAGAGAAGCGCGCCTGAACGCGTGGGAGGGCCTTCCTCTCGCACAGACTCTAATCCAACGCGTACGAGTGAACACTCGACGCGATAGCTAGTTTATTCCGTCTTTCTTTTTGATTTTATTCCTAGGACTCGAGTAGTTTGATCCTGTCCAACGATCCTGGACAACGTCTTTAGTTAAAAAAAAAAAAAAAAACGAGCTGGATGTCGAGGATTTTTCTTTTCGTTAATTACGAAAAACGATACGGTGTTTCTACGTTTAGAGAATAGAGTTTCTAATTTATATGACCTTGGTGATCGTTCCTGCTGCGAGAGGATAGAATTTCTTGCTTTTGCAATGGGAAAAAATATAAGGGAAATTGTTGGAATCGGTGGACACCCACGATTCGTTTGAGATTCTTCTTCGATGTGTAAGAGAGAGGGGTATACGTGTTCTATAGGTTTGTACGTTTCGTCACGAGAAGAAGCGGAAAGGGCGACAAACGGGTGAGCCTCTCGACATTTCGAAGACTCCGGGCGAATCATGACAATGGCGAACGCCTCGACCTTTAAACGGCTACGACGAAGAGCTCGGCTACGATTACACGCAAATAGGAAGGTTACTTGCTCGTTGTAACAGGCAAGGAGTTAAATCAGTTTGGGGGCGAGGTTTCTTGGGATTTCCGTGAGACTAGGGAGATAAGATCGAAATCGCAAGAAAATCGTGAGACCCGAAAAGCTGATCGTACTTTACGCGTGTTGGTCGAATACCGGGAATTTGTTACGTTAGTTTGAGTACCTACAACAGGTTAAATTGGTCTCACCGTATTTTAGTTTGTTAAGTCTAAAAGTTTTTAGCATTTTTATTAGTATTTGTGAAAAGAATAATGGTATTTAAGATAAGATGGAAATATTTGTTTTCACCTGGAGTAACTTTTTTTAATGGCACCCATAGCTGTGGAGCAGGTTCATGTATACTTTATGGGGGAATGGATCGGCTTTTGAAACAATTTTTTCTTGATTTATAAGTCCATATTGGACAATCTTCTTTTTATTTATCTGAAATAGGGTTTTCAATTAAACAAAGATGAAAGAGAAGTTGAAAGTGATAGAAACATTTGTTCTACTTTTTTTAAGTCTCAAAAACAGGTTGAGATTATCAAAGACTGAGCTGATCAATTCTAAACATGCTAATTTGGAATGAAACAAAAAAGGCAATGAAATCCATTCGATATGAACTCAAATAAATTTATGTAGGTTGAAGAACATAATTTTTGGAAAACTATGTTATCTCAACTAAGGATGAAAACATGGGAATATACAATTTACAACCTTTTGGATAATAAAAAATTGGTTTCTGCATAAAAATCACATATTACTTAATTTTGCAATAAAAAAAATAACTTTTTATCATTCACTGGTTATGAAACTCGATTCGCAGTTTTTGCCTTGGCAAACCGCGACGAATATCGGTGCATCGATAAACTTATCTCGAAATATCACCACGAGCTGAAAGAATCCCTCGACTTGGCTGACAAACTGGTTCGTCGCTTTGCGCGAACGACCTGCTGAGAAAAGCCACTTCCGTTTGGAGGAGATATTCGCGTGAATCGCGTCAAGGTCGAGAAGATGAAAAAGAGAGAGAGAGAAGAGAGATGAATAATATTGATCGAGCAGCGGAAGAGAGGATGCAGCTTGCAACACGAGAGAGATATAATAATAACAATGCATCATTTATATTTAAACATCCGTGCGGTAGCCGAGTATACCAAGGAGTTTAAAGTTCTTATAAAACACGTGATACATTAACCTACCTTTCACAAAAAACATCAAACAATAAAACTACTTGAAGAACAACTCTAATGTCCATAATATTATTATATATTAGAGTTGTAAAATCAGGCTATGGGTTCGTTTCATACCGGAAAAGGATAAAAAAAAAAGTTGGCAAAGTAGGAAAAGAAGATCATTATACAACGCTTTATTACAATTATCCTTGGTATATAGAAGAGTAGCAATACGAGTAGGTATACGAGTACAGGGAGCTCGCTCGTAATACGAGAATGGAAGTAAAAGAGTAAAGAAAACCCCCTCCCCTCTCGTGATCCTCGTTAACGACGATCCACATTCCTATGGGATATCGTCCGGGAAATTCCTGTTTCTTTTTCTCGACGTCAAGGAATAAAAGATGTATCGAACGCGATATATCCGGTTCACCTACGTGCCATGCAGAATATCTGCATATTCCTACGTCGTTCGTTCCATCCTTCTCTCCTTTTCCTCGGAAACGAGCTAAAACGAGAAGGAGAGAGAAGAAGAAGGTTATCGTCGAGGAGCAAACGATAAGAGGACTACCGTGGCGAGTCGTCAACTTTCTCTCGTCCGCTTCTTGCAGCCTGGCACGCAACGTAAGATGCACTTTGCACTGAGATGCAACGAGACGAGATCGAAGCAAAGGCTGGTTACAGTTTTTTAAAAACGAAATCATGCGATTAAAAATTATGATTTTTCCCTTAAAATTAAGAAAAAGTTACTTCCCTTATCCTTTATCTGAATAGAAGAGTCTCCGAAGCTCTTTTATTATTTTATGATGAAGATCACCCCCAAAAATATTATTTTGCAAACCCATATATCGTATATCTTAAAAGGGATATGATACTTCATTAAAAAAAAAATTATTTTACTAAATAAATAAAATAGTTACGAATAATTAATTTTATTCATTCTGTAGAGAGTCTATAGGGCCATTTTATCTATTTTATTTCTTTGCAGATTTAAAAGCAAAAGTGATCAAGTTTTCTAATAAAAAATCTATATTATTTATAAATTTAAGCATCCTTTGATACTAAAGTTGTCGACAATTTTGAGATGTAATCTGTTTATACAGTGAAAATGTATATTCGTATGGGTTTATTCTTAATGGAGAGAGTGGATCTTTTCAGGCCTCACGAAATTTCCTAATAAAGACGACGATCTCGCACGAAGAGCGTTAATTAATGTACACGCTGGTGAAATATGCTCGTTAATAATCCAAGAGACAATAGCCTCATCCATTGTTTTGTTACTACGGATGAAGGAAAGAGAGATCACTCGGACCGACGATTCTCACGTTCAAGAAAGAAAGAAGGAAGAGAGAAAAAAAGAGGAACACCACGAATCGTTATTTTCTAACTTTCACTTCGGCCAAACGACGGACGCAATGCCGAGAGCGTCCTCCGCTTGCGTAAAGTTTCGAGACAGAATATGTGTATCGTCCGAACGAGTCTCTTTTTTTTTTTTATTCCAATTCAAGAAACAACAAAGAATAAAAATGGCAAAAAGTGAGTGGGTGAAAAGGATTGTCGCTGAACAGCTTCGTCTATGCCAAACTAGGACAATCACGTGCCGACGAGCAACACTCTATCGCAATCGCTATTAGCAAGAACCTGTCATTACTTATTCGCATCTGGCAATTTTTAACGAGTCAACTGTCAAACTGACTTTTGGTAGATAGATGTGTTTCCAGTGGTCCTCGTCATATTTTTACAACCCTCTTCTCGTTAACGACATTTAATCGATTAATAAAATTCACCCTCTATGGGCTAAATTTTTTCTATGGCTAAAAATAAATGAGATAACGCGAAATTAAATTTCTGATATAAATAACCAATTGGGTTACAATTTTTTTAAGTATTTTATTATAAAAAAAAAAAGTGGTTCAGAATTTCAAAAATACAACGGTGTATGTATTTACACACAAGTGTATCACATTTTATAGGTATATGGAAATACATTAAATTTTGCTGTGCAAAATGAAATAAAATTTAGGAATATAGATATGAGTCGTAAGTCCAATATTTTATATTCTTTGATTTCTATAAATTTTAATAAAATAAATATTAAAGAAACATTAATTTTCTCAATTTTTATTTTCCAAATTAACGTAGATACGCGACTTCAAAGTTACACGGGCCTATAGCAGTTTAAATGACATCCAAATAACAGAGAAAAAAAAGTAGCAGAATTAGGAAACAAAACATCAGATACATGGACTTAATTAGTTTAGATTTGAAGGATCAAGATAATCTCGCGAGAAGACAAGAGAATCAACCGAGAACATCATCGATCGTCGTGATCCATTAGCTAGCCATACACACACGGATTTACCCGCGGGCGCATCTCAGATCCGATTCGTAACCTCGCCTTTAGTTAACAACACACGCACGGATTTGCGCGCAGCTCAGATCTGTGCGTTCTCGCTAGCTTCACACGGTCACGAGCGAAGTTCACGTCGCGAGCATCAGTTGCAATCGAGAATTCAAAAAAAGGTAAGCGCGTAACTGGTGCGATCTGCCGGGCACAACTGTTTTTACGCACACACGCACGGATGGATCTCGGATTTGCCTGACCCGTGCCCGATCCGGTCGTTTGGAGCACGGGCAGCGGGCAAGTTTGCGGCGGGTAAATCTGTGTCTTTTCTCGCCATACATTAGCAGTTTTGCCCGAAAGACACGTCCGTCGGGCATATCTGCCGGGTAAATCCGTGTGTGTATGGCTAGCTATTCGTCGATCAAACGGGCAGGATCGCCCAAGTCGGTCAGACAACGAGCGTAGAAAGAAGGAGGGAGGTAGTAAACAGATCTGTCGTAGCGGAGATCGCGTGAACGGTTTCTAGGTGAGCGACCACTCGACCACTACCGGGTGTCTCGCTCGAAACGGTCTCTGATATCGGATTGTGGTCGTCGAAGGCGCTCCGGTTCGCGTTTCATGCTACCGCCAAAGCTATCGACGAGGGAAAGGGTGAAGAGGCCAACAACCAAATGGAGAAGCAAAGAGAGAAGGATAGAAACGAAACATTAGACTAGAAGGAAATCTTTGCAAAGTATTTTCGAGCTGACAAAGTGTATGCTGAAAACAGAATGGAAAAAGAAATAAAAAAAGGAATCAAATCTCGCGTGGCTCAAGAGGAGGAGGAGAACATGGACGAAGTGGTAACGTCGTGGATCCTGTTACACCTCGCGGCCGTTAATCGCGATGGTGGAAAGTGAACTGACTTGAGAGATTAATAGGCCAAACGAGCACGTGGAAAGAAAGTACATCGTGGCACACGTCGAGTAGTAGCAGCAGAAGTAGAGGAGAAGAACGGGGTACGAAGACACGCGATAGATGTGCGAACGCTTGAGCGAGATTTTTAGATGAAGAGAGAGAGGAAGAGAAAAGAAACTGGATAACTTCGTCGTCGTTGTTCGGAGATACATCGACCGTGTATCGCCCGAAGGCTGACCGTGAAATCAACCAATTTCAACCGTGTCGTTGTCCTGACAAAATCCTATCTCTTTCTTTTAACGAATGAACTGGATCTATTTGATAAATATTTATTGTTAAAGTTGAAAAGAACGGAACCTTGGTATATGATAAGCATAGGTCATGATTAGACTGCGGATCTTTATGCAAATTCATATGAATTATAATTCATGATTCGTCAAATATTGCAAGTAGAGCTGATAACTGAATAAAAATATGTCAAATACAAAGAATACATGTGACATATTCAATGGTTTGTCTTACATGTAAAATTTGAAAAACATACGCAATAAGAAAAATATGTAGGTATTTGCATAAAGATCCGCAGTCTAGTCATGATTTTATTCCAAAGTTAGATTCATTTTCATTTGATTTATCTGAATTCACTGTAATTGGTGTCTTATTCTTTATGGGATAATTTATGTCAAGATATAATAATCAATCAATCTTTCTCGATCTCTCTCCTCGAAAGGATCTCGATCGATCGATCGTACGTCCAGTGACCTCACCAACGTGCCGTTATAGTCCTTTTCATAGGACTCCTCCACTCTCGAGTTACCTAATCCTCTAGAATTAACGGCTTTCGCGTGCACCTAATGACGTTCGAGTTTAATTACGGGCCTACCGATGATGATTCGTCGATGTTACAGGAGTGTGTTACCCGGTCGATTAAATAACAGAATGCTACATCGCTCGAGTCTTTTTTTTAATCAGTTGAACTAGCTTTTTCGTTGATGCTTACCGTGCATGGTCCAGATCTCTCTTGTTGCCGAGCAAAAGGGCGGTGAAGTAGGATGGTAGACGTAGATCCGCGAGTTGCTTCAAAAGTCCTCGCGCTTCTTGAAAGCTTCGCTTACACGTCACACTATAAACTATTACGAATGCTTCGCCCCACCGTATGTGCGAATATAGACAGCCGTTCTCCTGTAATCATACAATATAAGACAAATTTTTTTAAATAAATTACAAAAGAATATAATTTTATTTAACAATTAACCCTCTATGAGCCAAAAACAAATGAAATAACATAAAATTTAAAAAAATTAAACTCCTTTTCAATTTTTTTTTAAAATATTTTATTATAAAAAATCGGTTTTGAATTTCAAAGCTAAAATAATGTAAGTATATATTTACACATACATGTTCATTAAGTTTCGATGATAAAATGAAACAAAAATTTTTTAAATACATATATGAGCCGTTTATTTAGAAAGTGACCTAACTCCATTTTTTTATTAATTACAATTTATATCCAAATGCAAATCTTAGGTAGAAATATGAATATTAAAACAGCTAACTTGATTTTTTTGGAAAATGGACTTAGGCCACTTTCAAAATAAACGGCTCATATGTGGGTGTGAGACTTCATAGTTAGATGGGCCCATACAGAGTTAATGAAATTACTTTCATTGATAATTGTACCCCAAACATTTCAAAACAAGAATCCTCCAATTGTTGATTTTAATCAGAATTACAGAGAGAGAAATCGTTTGCAAAGGGTTTGCAACGGATTAACCGGCTAACAATGTGGATATTCGAGAAGATAATCGAAATGGGACTCTCTTTAAAGGAGAGCCGCGCGTGGTTTAACCTTTAACCTGGCGGGACCGATCGCCAAAGGTAAAAAGGAAAGACTTCCGTCGCGGTGAACCGATCGCCGCGGTATTCCGTTTTAATTGCTAATTCATGGATCACGAATAGGAAAAGGCGTAGCTACCTAGTCCTATACGTACCCACCACGATACCGCGATAGCGTCGCCTTGTAAATTGCACAGCCGGAAATTCGAAATTTACGTGACTGGAAAAATGAGAGAGTTTAGATCGATTTAGATATACTTACTGGTCGCGTTAATTAGCTACCTAGTGCGATCTCCTACGATCTTCGGTTTCTAATCCCATCTTACTTTTCTTTTCGTGTGTAATATAGCTTTTCCGCGTTCTGATAACTTAAGAATGGTAGAAAGTAGAACCCCTGGCCTACATTTTATTCTTTTCATTAGTTTATTACATGATTACATGGTACGGTAAATTCGCTATTAACAGGGCTTTATGAGGTATATAAAGGAATTGCAGATTAGTTTGGAATTGTATACGATAGAACTTTAGTTATTTGAACGAAATTTTTATAAATATGTTATTGAGTGAAGCATAACTCAGCTCTTATTATATGAAATAGTGATGAGTGTCATTTCAATTATATGAACGTTTATTTCTTATGATAAACAATATATGATATATACAGTAAATATAAACTTAATTTACCAGGCTGTACTAAATTACTATTCTCAAATCTAATTTTATAAATTTATCCCATTTATCAAAATTTAAAATTAGCACTGTAAATAATATGATGTTATTTTTACATAAAAGAGGGCCACGTAAAAATGTTACAAAAACTACTGGTCTGCAATCATAAAAAGTTTGGGAAACATTGAGCTAGATCTATAATTGAATCCATTTTAGTTATTTGAATGAAAAGTTACAAATAGTAGTCGGAATCAGTAAACTGAACAACCTAGTTATATGAACAATTTGTCTCCCGATAAATAGAGTTCTCCAAACACACAATCGTAAAACAAAGAAACCAAATGACGAGTTCGTCTACTGCACGACAGTCACGAAAAAGATCAAAGTCTTTAATTTTCGATCTAAAACCAAGTTGCCGATTCACGACCTCCGACCTTGCGAATCGTTCGCCGAACGAAAGACTTTCGAGTAGTCGAGGGAACAGTCGAGCCGCTCTAATTGCTAATGCATCGATCACGATGAAAAGCGTATACCTCTTCTCTCATGAGCTATTCCTTCTTGGCTCGACTTCTCATCCTCCTAACTCGTTGGTAATACCAACAACGGTGACTCTAACCGTAGACCCAACGGCAGTGGTCCAATGAGAGAGAGAGAGAGACCGTTTCAAGTTTAACGACCCGCGGAAGCTGTCGATTCTCGTGCTCGTTCCAATGGTTTCCCATTGACCTGGCACTGACAGCCCAGCCGGTAATTATTACCGGGGAACAGGATCGACGGGATCGTGATCATCGACATTTTCTCTCTCTTTTCTTCTCTTCTTATTTATATCTATATAGATATAAATGTAACTATATAGAGAGATTGTATGTGTGTATATATACTAGAGTGTAGACAACAAATCGTGCCGCGAGTCTCATAGGTCTGCTCAACGTGCTGAACCTAGCCCTGAACCTTAGACCCTATGCTCACCGAGATACTCACGTGATCGGAATACAAACGACAATCAAAAGGGATATGTCATGGAATGTAAAATCTTTACTTTTTGTTTACCCTTTGAGGTCATCGGCATATAGGCGTTCTAGTAATCGAAATTATTTTAAACCGGACACTTATATATTTGCAATTTAATATTTGTGCAAGCTTAACACGTTGAGTGTTAACCTTTCGTGTACCAGGTGACTAAAAAGCCTGTCCTATACCAGGTGGGGTGTGAGATACCCAAAAATGTAAGATGTAATAAAACTAGTTTGTTTCAATTATTTGAGTGTTTTGTTTATGGAATAATATTTGTACATTGTAATCAATAGGTTTAAATAAAAAAACAAAGTAATTTAATAGTTTTATTAGTTTTATCAATAAAAGAACAGAAACATTTGTCAAATAATTATGAATTTTCGAGGACTGGGGTGTGTCATACCCTACATAGTACACGAAAGGTTAAACCAATTTGGAATAAATTCGTGTGCCTATATAATTGGATTAATAATTTTTGTCGTAATAACATATCTTATATTAGATCTCACACTTTTGATTACTTGATTATAATTAATATTAAAAATAAGAACAGACTGTCTGGTTCTCTGATTCATTTACAAAGTATCTTGATACGTTCGTCGAGAGCAAGAGAGGGAGACAGAGAATTTTATAGCCGGTTATAAATATGTAGCAAGGCGCTTGAGTATTTACAATCGTTATTTATAGTCAAATCTGTCGAATTAACATTGCGTGTAACGTGCTCGTAAATAAAAGCCGGGGGAACTCCAACGGTGGTAGGTATGCGTATACGTCAAAGAGAAGGGAACACGTGCGAGAACGCGAGCGAGTTCCACGAGATCGTCCTTTTCGCGATGTTTCAATCGTTACTTCGAGCCTCATTTTTCAAAATTTGATCACCACATTGGGAAAGTTGAAATCAACTTGGGGAAAACCCTGTTATCTTAAGACATACCTACTAGAAATTGCCGCATTCGAATAGAGCAAAACGAATCTCGTGATTCACTCAAGTGCGAGTCGATAAGTCGATTTCTTAACTAGAAGCAAGGTGTTAAAGATAAAACGTTCGATTTTACGGTAAACCTCGATGACTTTCACACGGAAAGGGAAAGAAAGAGAGACAATTAACCTCGATATCGTTTTTCCAAAGACTCATTTCGCGTAACGCCTTCGCTCTGATCGCGTGAAACATGGTCACCTTATCTAGATGTAAACAAAAGAAAGAAGAGAAAGATAATTAAAAAAAGAATACTTTCGAATATCTGTGGGTGTAAGTACATCTAACGGGTGTCTCATTAATTTAATTTTAAGGGTGAACACACGAGTGGTCTCTCTTTCTATCTTCATTATTATCTACTTTGTCTCTCTCGAAAATTTACCTAGATGTAAAAAAAAGAATACTGTCGAATATCTATGGGTGTAAGTAAATCTAACGGGTGTCTCATTAATTTAATTTTAAGGGTGAACACACGAGTCGTCTCTCTTTCTATCTTAATTATTATCTACTTTATCTCTCGAAAATTTACCTAGATGTAAAAAAAAAGAAAGAAGAGAAAGATAATTAAAACAAAAAAAAAATAATAATTTCGAATATCTATGGGTGTAAGAAAATCTGACGGGTGTCTCATTAATTTAATTTTAAGGGTGAACACACGAGTGATCTCTCTTTCTATCTTCATTATTATCTACTTTATCTCTCTCGAAAATTTACCTAGATGTAAAAAAAAGAAAGAACAGAAAGATAATTAAAACAAAAAAAAAATAATAATTTCGAATATCTATGGGTGTAAGAAAATCTGACGGGTGTCTCATTAATTTAATTTTAAGGGTGAACACACGAGTGATCTCTCTTTCTATCTTCATTATTATCTACTTTATCTCTCTCGAAAATTTACCTAGATGTAAAAAAAAGAAAGAACAGAAAGATAATTAAAACAAAAAAAAAATAATAATTTCGAATATCTATGGGTGTAAGAAAATCTGACGGGTGTCTCATTAATTTAATTTTAAGGGTGAACACACGAGTGATCTCTCTTTCTATCTTCATTATTATCTACTTTATCTCTCTCGAAAATTTACCGGCTGTTATTCCCCTTTCTCTTCAACCCACTCCTCCAACGCATCTAAAAGCGGCGTGTCACCGAGGCTACCGCCTTCTAACCAGGAAGAACACGAACGTTTAGCGACGTTACGACCGCCTTAATTATTATAGTCTCCTCTTTCTCTGTCCCTTTCTTCACCGAGTACATAATTTTCTCTCTCTCTCTTATTCTCTTTAGAGTTACACGTGCGAGTGGACCGAACGAAGATGTAATTAAGACGACGAAGAAACCTAAAAAAAAATATTTAAAAAAAAGAAGGGAGAAATAGTAGTGTAGGTGGGTGGGATGACTCTCAGAAAATTCGATTTTAGTGCCGCAAGAAAGGTGAATCGTCGCAATAAACGTCTCGTTGAGGGCCGCCACGGGATCATTTTATGATGAGTCATTTAGCTTTTCTTCCCCGCATGTCGCGCTTATTGCCCGTTCGACGCGCCGTAAAAACCGAAAATGCCCCTCCGGCCTATTGCCTCGCCTTATGGGATTTCTCTATCGTGAGCACGGAAAGAGAAGGGATATCGTACATGATGCTTCGAGCCACGTGCAAAGCAAATATGTATGTAGTCTCGAAGTTTAGACCTAATCTCGCGTCTCGACGTAGAAATTACACTTGTACCTACGATATCTTGATCCCTCTTCGACCCTAACCTTCTCCTTTTTTATCCTTCTTTATGTAAAGAAAAGTTAATAAATTTAGTTAGGTGATAATGAAACGAGTTACGGGCTTGCTTTATTAGATTAATATTTTATATATAAAACGATAGAAAGTTTACGATACAACGTACCGACTTTATAATGAAAATAACAGAGTCAGTAATGAATTTTCATTTTTTTACGATCAACGAAAGCGATCGAGACGATCGAGAAACTAGTAAACGACTTTGCGAAGCGTTACAGCGGTAATTCAATTTATCGCCTCGTTGCAACCCTTCCCTCGCACTGCACGGCAACACTCGAGACGTTCAAACGGCTCGTTACATTGGCCATAAGTTACTGTTACTGCCCTGCTAGGGGAAGTGAACCCGGTAGGAAGCGTATCGCTGTAAAACTAGGAGTAATAACACTGTAAGTCATTGTCAGTGGTCGTGGTATTATAACAGTGGTTTCCCGTGGCGTTCGCTGTGCGTTACTTTTAGTGAAAATGCTCGAAAAGTGGGAACGATAAGAGAATCATCGATCCAAGTTTTACTTTGGATTGCTTTATCATCTTGCAAATGTCATTTTAAAGTAAATAAAACTAATAATGGAATTGTATCCTTTTAATAGATTTAGCTATCTTGGAAATGATATTTTTGGTATTTAATAAAATAGCAAAAAACGAATTTCAAATAATGTATAATTTAATTAAAATGTATAATTAAATTAATATATATGTATAATTAATAAAATTGTATGTAATGTAATGTAAAATGTATGTAATGTAATGTAAAATGTATGTAATGTAAAAAATGTATGTAATGTAAAAAATGTATATGTAAATTAATAAAATGTATAATTAAAATTAAATTATTGTAAATTATTGTATTGTAACAATTAAAATGTATAATTAAAATATAATAAAATACAGCAAGAACTTTTTTAACAAGATTAATAAAAAGTAAACTTGGAATGATCGATATGACCTCCTCGGTAATCCTATAGTGTTAAAATATAAAAGTTAGGTAATAATAAAATGGCGTCACTTTAATATCCATGGCCTATTTAAGTTCTCTCTTTTATGATGCTTTTACGAGATCGTAAAGTATTTCTTACGATCGCAATAATTTCTTTTTCTTTTCAGGGGAAATCTTTTGGAAAAAATTGTGCAATGGATGATAAAGAAGAAGCGAGGGACCATGACTCGTCATAGGCGAGACGTGGACAGAGAAGATGTAAGCTAATATCCAGTGGGATACTTCACCACCCTCGGCGTCTACATCGATCGACGTCTATGTAATGCAACGCCCGCGCTCGAATAGTTACGTAGAATTTACAAGCGGTTACATAAGTCGCGCGAGCTAGCATACTCCTCGCCCCGGAAGAAGATGTACGACGACGACGACAAAGCGTGACGTGGCTTGTGCCGCTGCACACGTCGTTCCACTCGGTACGCAATTTTTCCTCTCATCGTCGAGTCAAAGGAGCCTTTCTTCCGCTAGGTTGAAACAATGCCTCTTTTCAAGGGCATCTTAGACTCGAGTAAATGATGCATGCATCAAAAAAGTTTCTATTAGTAATTGAAAAATTTGGTGCAAAAAACGGTCAGGTCAATTTTGTAACAAAAATTACTTTTTTGTTGGATTTTAGATGTTTGGATACGATGAATTGTTTGGAATGAAAAAACAAACAGCTGTATTGTTAATAATGGGAAATATAATTATATGGTTATTCAGCCAGAAAAAACTGTGAGAGACAAAGTGTCAGTATTTTGAAAATCACATGTGGTAAAATATTTTTTTTTTAAGTAATTTTTTAAGGTGGACGTTATTTTTTTTTAATGGAACCCTATACTCATACTTATATATTTTTCAATTCCAAAAAATGTAAAAAAGTGTCCTCTGAATTTAATTTTTCATAAGTTACCATTCTATCGTGACAAAAATATAGAATTCCATTTAAAAGCATAACTAGTCTTAGTCTACCTAGAACCTCGTGTCCGACATATTTAAAGATTATTGAAGTTGATCGACAAAATAAAAATAAAAACATACAAAATCCCACCACAACGATAACAAATTAATTACAAATTGACGAATATCAAAAATATCACATTATTAAAGTAATGTAGCATATGGCATAGAATTATGGTTAAAATTCCTTTTCGGTCCAAGAAAATTCAACAACTATGTAACACTCGACAAAGTTCTTGTCGAGTACCACTCGACGAAAATCATATCAAATCTCTACTCAAGAGAATAACATCGAGTACCTACTCGAAGAACGTTAATACAACTCTTAGCATCGTTCATAGTCGAGGGGTTAGGCATTTAATCGAGTATGCCTATCGCGCTTAAGCGTAATAAGATTTGGAGAGGTAGGAAATTAAGAAGCGAGAGGACCATTAGCCTTCTCAAAGTAACAGTCGCGACGGTTATCCGCGAAGGGAAATGCCTGAGGATCGTTATCCGGTCGCCGCGTACAAGAAGAAACATAACTCGCTTTCGCGGTGATCATAGTTTATCCCGTGGGATCGCGTGGGTGGTTTAAAGCGCGCGCGCGCGACTTCTTCGCCCACTTGAATCGATTCGGAATGAACGGTACGAGGGTTTCGTGTACCACTCGTTGAGACCTATCGAGTTCTTCTCCCGTTAACGGTCACGTCTCGCGTTCAAAAAGACTACCTACCGATTGATTTTAACCCTTTTACGAGCTATGCCATCATTGATTCGTTTTTCCATTACACGAAAGGTGTAACATGCTTTTTCAAAGAAAATAATGAAATAAAGTAGGTATCATTTGTTACTTTCTGTGATGACTCAAATACTTTTTTACAAAGCATATGAAATTCACTGGATGATTTAGGTACAAATTACTATTTATTTTCGCAAGTTTTTAGTCTTATTACGCTATACAGGGTGTCCTGGTGTTTACTGGCTAAACTAAGGGTACATATTCTACAAGTGGTACTAAGAAATAAATGTTGGTTAGAATCGTTTTATTACCAAGTTATAAACAGATGAAGTTGAAATAGGTAACAACAGATTGTCCTTCACGCAATATAAAGACTCGAGCGTGTTTACCTAATAATTTCAAAATGTCGACCAGGTATGAACACAGGCTTGACATCGATGCTTTATGAAACTAATCACAATCAATTTAATTTGTAGAATATTCTCCTACAGTTGGACCGGTAAATCCCAAAACACCCTGAATATATATTACATAACTTCCAAGGTTTAGTATTTAGAGCAAGGTCAATCTACATCAACCCTACAAACGAGTCTGCCAGTGACATCAAAACTAAACGCTTTTTTCCCTCTTACTCGACCTCTACCCACGCTCTTTATCTAATCATCAAGAAAAAGAGACATTTACCTTCAGAATTCCTTCGCAGGAGATGTTTCGATAATATCCTTCACGTAACACTTCCCAACATTCACCAAACAATTTGATTTATTATTTTTATTATACCACCGGCGGACGAAGTTAATTGAATCGTGTAATTGGATGGCCGCTTATTATACGATGTATCCTGGTGAGAGGAGACGAGACGTAGATTCTCTTTGGAATCCTACCGTAAGATCGATCGTTATTACGGCGTCTCCGCGTATAACGAATACCTCTCTCGGTAGAATGCGAAGCCTTCTCGTCACGCGATGCACGCAATGCACGCACTCGCGTACGCGCGCATGCATGAGCACAGGCGCGCATGCATCCATGCGATTCCGGCATCGCGTCCAATTGTCTCGAATACAATCGATCGATAAATATTTATGAGCGATTAAGGCTACGTTACTGCCTATCCGATATATACGCCCTCGGTATATAGATTATGATCGGATGTACGTGGATTATGGTGTTTCACTTTTCTTTATTAAATTTTTTTAGAGTTCCGTTCTTTGAAAGGAAAAATGGAACTCTTATAAGATCGCTCTAGTGTCCGTCCGTCTATCACAGAGATTTTTCTCGGCTATACAACATAAGAACGTGAAATTTGGGGGTTTAATAAATTAAATTAAAATGAGGGTCAGTTTGGTAGAAAAAAAAAAGTTTAGATTGATTTATAGTGTGGGGTATCATTTGAAAGAGCTATTTGTAAGGATTCTTAAAATATTTTTATTATAATTTTAGGTTCAATGACCTTGATGATGTAGCTTAAAATTTAAAACACTGTTCTCCTAGGTTTCTGGTATTGATTTATAGATTACTGGAAAATTGTTAGAATTTTTCACAATAGTTGTTGAGAAATACCCTTTTTTTATGTGGGACGATCCATTCATTTTTTAATTACTACAAGCAAATCTGGATAAGATTAAATATTAATAAAATTTTTACTTGGCCTATCGACTGCCCTTTGTTGTATTGGTACGAAACCCTAATTTCTCTCGATAGTTTTCATTGCAAGCGCGTTGGAAGTCTACTCGATCAATGTGATTTCAGTTTTCACGCGAACAGGTGCATCGTCACGCGTTTAGAACTTTCGATACGGAGCCGGGCGTGTATCCGACGAAGCCGAACGAATGAAAGTGGAGTGTAATGCGATACTTGGAAAGGTGCAATGCCTTCGTTACGTTGAACTCGACGAAAGATCGGTTGTCGCTCGATGAGTAGCTCGAAATTTATATCCTGCCGTTGAAATTATGTGTGAAAACCTAATAATTTTGAATGTACCTATATATTTGAATTTATTTTCAATTCCTTATCGAACGTAGACTTCTCTTATTCATCTACAAATTAAATTAAATTTCGTTTTATTCGTCTTGCCATTTAAATAATTCATAAAACCCTAATGTATTCGACTCTATTTAAATTTTCTAAATTCTTTATCGAACGTAGACTTCATTTAATCATTCACAAATTAAATTTCATTCTATTCGTCCTACCGCAAAAACCTAATATGTTCGTCTCTACTCCTTTAAATTTTTTTTAAATTCCTTACGAAGACATCTTTTATTTATCTACAAATTAAATTAAATTTTATTCTATTTGTCCTACCGTAAAAACATAATTATGTTCGTCTCTAGTCCTTTGAATATTTCTTTTAATTCCTTACGAAGACATCTTTTATTTATCTACAAATTAAATTAAATTTCATTCTATTCGTCCTACCGCAAAAACCTAATATGTTCGTCTCTACTCCTTTAAATTTTTTTTAAATTCCTTACGAAGACATCTTTTATTTATCTACAAATAAAATTAAATTTCGTTCCATACGACCTATAGAACTCACGTTTCCACATTTTCAGAAAATACCGTGATAAATACACGAAAGCACGACGACCGAACGGTCTTACGGAATTAATGTGGTAATTAGAAATCTGGCGGATAGCAAGCTGGGACGTTGCCCGACCTATTAGCCGAGTGCTAGCATCACCGTGCAACTATTTACAGACGTCGGGGCTTGCCCGGCCGAAGCGATTAGCGACCCTCTTGTCTGCGTTCTTGAACGCACGGGGCAATTTTAACATCCTCTTCTTATGCGCCAGTACGCTCGTGTCAACGATTCCTCTGCGCCGCCACCGCGTTGTTTCAAAATACGCCGCCGGTCTACGCCTTTATCGAAAACATTCGACGTCGATCTTATTCGATAATATTTATCGAACAAATTGCCTAATTATTTCCGATTCTTTTACAAAAAAATCGCGACTCAGGGTAAAATTAATACAAATATTTGTTATATTCGTTCGAAAACAGGTTTTTTTAACGATAAACTTTATATACATCCGACCTGATCGTGAATGATTCATTTCGATATCGCGTGTAAGCTCTCGTAAAAAAAAAAAAAGATTCCGTGAGTTCGGCTCCCGCGGTGAAAATTCTCTCGTTCGTTGTGTTGATACATGCTGCAATCGCTATTTTTGGAAGAAAAGTGGAATCGACGACGGGAGTCGGTCGGTCGATCGTTCCTTCCATAAAATTTCACGATGTTTCACAGGGCCGTTCGTACACGGTCTCGTGTTTGCGCACTTGCGCGAACGCTCGACTCCGGTGGTATTAAGATAAGAGAATGGTATTTCAATGCCGATACGAAAACATTTCACCAGCCAACACGCCAAAACGTTTCGAGGAAACGTCTTTTAAGATCGTGGTGAAGATCGATTAAAGATTTCGTTGAATAAGACATTGTGAGACGCGTAATCTCTAAACTTCCGTGTTATCGATAAAATATATTCTTATAATCGTGTTACTTGAAATACATATATGTATTTCTTTGAATTAATGCGATGAATTCTATAACGATCACTGGGTACTGAAGTTGTTCGATTATGTTTGAAACATTTACAAGGAGAGCATCTCATATCATAAAAGTGTTTGAGTAATGAATTTTTTGGGTAATAAAGCAATTATAATTGTGATATTAAATTTTATTTGTTTAAATGAAACCAAGAAAAGTAGTAATTGTAAGGTATTTATGGATCCAAAATCCTTTGGACTTGTAAATCACAGAAGTAACTGAGTAGAATTACTTTCATTTTGTACCTCAAACCATTGAAATTTTGCAATCCCTTGAATGCTTCAACTTGAGAAGGCATATCTTTACTTTCAATTACTATTTCAACTTGGGAAAAATAATTATACATCACATTTATTTCTATTATATTTTTATATTCTATAATATAAAAAATATAAAAAAATTAAAAATAAATATATAAAAATTCTATAATAATAATTATACACACTTTTATTTCTATCACTAATGTTTTCTTTATTGTACCGAAGCCAATTCACATATTCCACAGAAAATATGTCTATTATATCGTTTATCGATATTTACGAGATTGTAACCATCTGTCATAAGACGGTCTAATATAAAACATGACGATGAATACAATATTTATATTTTGAAAAAAATGTAAGAATTTATACAAAATCATTCCGTTAAAAAAAAAAACACGATTATTTTATCGGGATACCAATGGTGGTTCAAACTTTCGCGACGCATAAAAATAATTTAACACGCGTAACGACTGCAAAAAGAAGCATACGATTTTTGAAATGCCCTGGTACACGTTGCTCAACGACGATTTTACGATTAAATGGATTATCGTCGATGCATATAAATTTCGAGTTCGATCGTATCTTCTCGCGATATCCGCGACGTTACGCTCTCGTGTCGTACCTACGGGCAAGCAGGTTGTCAGGAGTCGGTCACGAGGGCAGTAATAAGTTCTCAGTTGTCCTCGCCTTCGGAGTTCGTTACAAAATTAATATTAAAGAATAACGATATCTTTAATTTATCGGCCCAAGGCTCGCCACTTTTACGATTAACGATCGATAATAACAAAATGTTAGATCGGAAACGATATCTCGTTTTTATAAGTTCCTCACGACCATTAATAACTGAAATGGATAAATAAATAAATGTATCTCTCGAATCTTTTTAAAAATGGAATGGAAAATTGTCACAAAAAAAAAAGAACATAATATAATATATTCTTTCAAAGATCATTAATAATAATTACCGTCAGGGAGAAAGAGAAATTATTGAAACGAAGTCACACATTGGGATTCTAATTACGCGATACAGCGCAGCTTCCGGCAGGCAGTTCTCGCCGGTACCTACATTGGAATAAAAAAAAAAAAGAAGAGAAAGGCGTGGACCACGAGGGTCCATCGAGCTTAATACGTTGCAATGATTTATCGATTATTAACGGGTGGCAGGAACGGCGTCGTTAAATTCAGCCAAAGATATCTACCAAAGAGTTGCGTGTTTAATTATCAATTACCCGGTATACGTACGAAAGCCTCCCACGAAAAACGCCTTGGCAATTACGAAGAGCCCGGTCAAGAGGCCAGGAGGCAAAAGAATAAAACCCTGCGTACCCCACTCCACCCTTTTTCGAGATTTATTTCGAACACGTAGTGTACCGTGGATGGACCAAGTGGTCGAAGAACAATACGAGAATTGGGGAAGTGTGCCACCAGAGGCGTAGTATGATTCTCGCTTCTTCCTTGACCGAAGGAACGACACAACCTTGATGCACGTGCATCTCGAGATTGACGAATCCGTTCCAAGGACGCATGGTTAGCTCGAGTCTCCCTTCGAGATTTCGTAACTAGGCAAAATCTTACAGAAATATAATCGATTTGAGTTAGACCTAGACACACATAGACGACTCGCTCCAAATCTTTCTCGAGAGTGTCCGCTTTTATCTGGACGATCTGGACGGGCCAATAAACGTGCCCGGCACACTTCTCTGCCTTTCAACGCGGTGAAAATACACGCGAGTGAAGTGGCATGTATGTAGATGTATATATATGCATGCTTTTGGGTTTGGAAACGAAACTTCTGAAGTTTATCTTGGTACGAGAGTTTCGAAGAAGAAAGTCCAACGATATCTCGTCGCATTCCTGACGTTACGAAAGGGAAAGAGAGATTCGTTTATTCCAACAAAGATCACGAAGCATGTCGAGAAGTGCTTTATCAATTCGTACTCTCGCGATAAAAGTGCATGGAAACTTGTTTTTTTTTTTTAACATGAAAATCGAGATTACGCTTTAGCATCCTTGCAGATGAACGCAGATAGACGTACGTTCCAAGAGAGAATATATTCACCCGTTTGCTCCTGGCTGGCTAAACGATACAAATCGACCTTATAAACGGTTTCCAAAGAGCTTATCTCGGTGGGCTAAGATTTACGTGACGAGGAACAATGCACGATGGAAATATTAATCGTGGCAGGACGAGGTCGGGACCCCGGGCACACAGCCACCTACCCATTTGTTGCTCGACTTCCTACGTAGGAAAAGGCTTCCATGGTGCCGGCCTACCTGAACTCTCCTCTGCCCTTGTTAGCCAGTTATTATTATACCCCGCACGGAACACCTACCGCGATATCCTCGTGATCGATCGCGTACGCGGAGACCCCCGACTTCCGAGACTCTTGCAAGAGAGAGAGAAGCTATCAACGGTACAGAATATTTCAGAGAAACTGAAGGTTCAACGCCTCCTCGTCGAGTAAACTATAATTATTCTTACATTTTTATTTCGTGTTCCAATAAAGTTCAAAATTTCTACGATATTAATATGATATACATTTAAATATAGTAGGTAGGTACAGGTAATCTTCCTACAGCACGGTTTCGTTGTATCAGAAAGTTAGACAAATTTTTAATACTGTACTACTACCATTTAAATTAGACCCATTAACCAGTTAACTGTTGCGATCTCTTAGAAAAGTGTTTGTCTACCTGTTGATGCTTTGTTCATACTGCATAGTTTTTTTTTTATCATTATTAATTATATTTTTGTATTTGTTAATTTTATTTCGTCTCGGTTTTTGAATATATTAAACGTCTTAGCGAATATATTTTTGTTTTCACCTCCTTAACCTCCCTTTGTGGATTTGATGTAGATCCCATATAACTATGGTGACAAAATTCTTTTAGAAAAAAATAAATGGCAAAAAAGTATATTTAAAAATAGAAATATGTAATTATTTATAATATACCATTACTTAGTAATCATATTAATATGAAACATTTCAATTTGGATATTTTTTTTACACGAATACACTTTTTTTAACAAATCTGGCTTCTGTTTTATTTTATTCTGTTCTATTTTAATTCAAAGTAAAACACTAAAAAACAATTCACCAAAACAACTATTAAAAAAAAATTAAGACAGGCTGGTGAAATAAAGGATCATCCTCTTAAATAAAAGACGTATTCTCACCATACATATAACACAGAATTTTCTAAGAACCTATCTACAGTATTATTAAAGGGTTACCTGTAAACCAACCAATCATCGTCCCAATAAAAATGATAATCGCTCTAAATCATTTCCACGACGTTTCACCGGCAACTATCCAACGATATAACGCGTCGAGGAAACCAGCCGTGGAATCTTCGTGGCAGCCGCTCGGGGCTAACGTTCGCGCTAATGAAGACGAAATATTTACCGGCTTAATTATCAGTCGTTTCGTTTAATCGCAAACACGGTGCAGCGCGTTTACGCTTCGACGACGGCCCGTTTATGCCGAACACGCGCCTGTCTCCGTACCGGCAGCAGCAACGGGAATAGAAATGCGTACACGTACGTATGGGTATGCGTGCGTGCATTTTCCGAGCGGTCGAGCAAAGTGATTTACGGAGCATGGAAAGGGAATACGTAGAGAACGACATTCATTGTGAAACGTTTCCTTTTTGCCGGCTGAAGAGAGAAAAGGACGATGAGGGTATAATGGATTGTGCGTTTAATCGACGCTCGGATAATCGATGTCGTAGAGCACAAATTAATTATGCGGCTCGTTATTAGAACCGTTAAATGTCGAGTGGCTTGATCGCACGAGCACCATTCTTGATTTCGCAATCGACAGTTTGCTCCGTGCTAACGAGTAGGGGAAGAGTGGCATGAAAGAGCAACTATCATTTACACAGTAGTTTTTGAACATATGTTGGACGAATTAGTTTTTGAAAAACTAGTCAAATTTTTGCTAGTTTAACTAACAACCAGTGTTGTTACTTAAAAACTATAATTCGTCCAACATTCATACAAAAACTACTGTGTAAATGATAGTGGCTCTTTCAAAAAGTGGCTCTTTCATGCTACTCTTCCCCTACACAGTAGTTTTCGAACGAATGTTGGACGAATTATAGTTTTTAAGTAACAACACTGGTTGTTAGTTAAACTAGCAAAAATTTTACTAGTTTTTCAAAAACTAATTCGTCCAACATATGTTCAAAAACTACTGTGTAAATGATAGTGGCTTTTTCAAAAAGTGGCTCTCTCATACTACTTTTCCCCTACACAGTAGTTTTCGAACGAATGTTGAACGAATTATAGTTTTTAAATAGCAACACTGGTTGCTAGTTAAAATAACAAAAACTTTAGTAGTTTTTTAAAAACTAATTCGTCCAACATATATTCAAAAACTACTGTGTAAATGAAAGTGGCTTTTTCAAAAAGTGGCTTTTTCAAAAAGTGGCTCTTTCATACTACTCTTCCCCTACGAAAGAAAGAGAGACAAACTTCGAAGTCTCAATTTCTCAAACCAAGAGAGATCTCTTTCAGTCCAATAGAAAGAAAGAGAGATTCGTGACACGAGGCGTTCCCAGCATCCAACTTACGACCGATCGAGTCCATTATCCTCGAGAGATGGATCGGGATGGCCGTTCGATTTAATTAACCTTCGCTACTGGTTTCGATCGCCCTTCTATTCGAACCAACCCTATCTTATACCTTTTCTTCTTTTTTATTTCTCATTTCATCTTCCCTTTTAAGCTCCACTTTGGATAGCTGACTCGATCGAAGAAAAAAAGTCGGATTGAAATATAAGGATGGCTTATCTTTCCAGGTTACTACAGAGGCCCAAGAGATTAGACTCTCTTTTGGAGGATGATCCAGGACTCGAAAAAGGTTTTTATTTGCGTCCTAATTGGTCGAACGGATATTGTATACCTTCTAAGGATCGAACGACAAGCACCTCTCGCAGATATGCGGAGGCTGTGTCTCCAGGTTTTCAATCCCAAATAAATCATTTCTCCTCCATGCTTTCCTTCTCGAATGCAAATGAGGTCTAAGAGTGCGTTCGCATCATTTATCTCTTCGTCGGTAACCATCGTCTCCGAGAGGGTCTTTGCACACGTTGGTCGTCTTCGTGTGTGCTACGCGGAAGAGGGGTAAAGGAGAAACAGGGAAGTGGAGGGAGGGAATGGAAGACGACGGTAAATAAAATTATCTTGCGCCTAATGGCCGCACGTACGGCTTATCAAGTAGACGCCGCGCCGGTGCGCTACGTGATCGCATTATGATACCGTGATGCGCTCGTGGATGCACTTGCGAAATCGAGAGCGATTAAAATACAATGGCGCTCGTGAAAAGAAGAAGGGAGGGGGAATGTGGTGGTCTCGAACGATTCGTCAGATCGGCTCCGTTAACCGAGGAGCGTAAACTCTTGCCAAATTTTTTGTTAAGGTATGAGCGATGGAATTTATTTAATTATGTACAGTGGGATTTGAGTTTTTTCAAGGGGATGAAAGGATTAATTTTGTAGATATCGTATTTTCGTTGTTTCGAAATAATCGAAATTTTTACTGAGTTATCAAAAGAATAGTATCATTTTTTTGACTTTTTTATCTGAACTTATAAGGACAATTTAAAAAATGCCTTTTATGAATCCGAGTAAGATATAGGTTTACTGAAAATTTCATTCACATTGGTTAACATTGCTTAGAGTTACAAAGATTTAAAGGTTACAGATCTAAGTCGAAATCAGTACTTATCGAAATTTTTTAAATCTTTACGATTTGAATAAAATTTTAAGTATGCGTATATTTAACTTTAGTCTATAAAAGACAGTTTTTAAATTTTCAGTTTTTATTTTTAGTAACTTCGTAAATTTTCCCATTTGTACCATATTCGACAAGACTCACCCTATCCATAAAGTAGATCAGTCACTAACGCAAAGAAGAAAGATACGCAAAAAGCTTGTTATTTTAAAATTCAATTACGTAAATTACATCACTTTTACAATAAACGACGCATATGCGCAACATGCGTGAAAATGTTGTAATTCTTTAACAACGTCAGCATAATAACTTTATCGTGTTTAGGAAACAATTTGGTATTGATGAATGATCTAATTTCGAAAAAATTTGTTATGATTCGAATTTATTTAATTTCACAATGGTTTTTCTTGTGGTCGTTTGAGAATTAAAACGTGTCAAGGTGATAGAAAGGGACTAAATTAGTAGTCCTTCCTCACTTAATAGAATAAAATAATTTTGTTACAAATTTAGAACACGAATTCTCACGTAACAGACAGAAAATAAAGGACCCCCAAAATTGATCACGATCTCCCAGAACGTTAATTAATCCGTCTCTTTTTCCTTCGAAGCGTAACACGGCTGTTACCGTGGATATCTGTCTCGGCAGCTGACCTTGACATCGTAACACGATGTCTCAGATTTTGAGGACGCCTCGATGGAAAAGGCCGCACGTATTCGCGCGCGAGAGACAAAGTTGAAGATATTGAGATTAAGATCGGCCAGTGGACGGGGCTACATTAGCATCTGTCGGTCGTCTTCTCTCTCTCTCTTCTTCTCTTTCTATGCAATAAAGCGAAAGAAAGAAATAGGGAGAGAAGAAGAGGCACGAGACTTACGATCCAAAGTGAATTTATTGCTCGGTCCGCGAAGCTCTTTAAGACGGCGCGTGCCGCTGTCAACGGACCGAGAACCCTCTCTTCGCGTGGCTCGAGCTGTTTTCATCGGTGATTGACAACACGATCGTAGCCAGCTCTCTCTCTCTCTACGTACGACCGTTTGTCGCGGTGAACTGACCGACCGGCTTCGAGAGAATATAATAAAAAGAGGCGGCATCTCCCGGACGCGTGCCACGCGTGGATCAACATTTTTCTTTCTTCGAGAGAAGAAAGACGATTGTATTAGGTTGTCTCAAAAGTTTCTTTTGTTTTTTTTAAGGGAATAATAGATGCACAACATTTTCTGTTTTATTGAATTATACAGGGTGATCCACGTAACTTCCACATCTCGAATAATTTTTAAAGTATGCATTGTAGGAAAAAATGTTGTATATAAAAGTTGGATGGTTTGAAGCGTTATTCGAGGTGTGCAAGTTACGTAGACTACCCTATATATGATCCATTGTGTTTTATTCACAGACAAACCAGCACTTTTGGGACAACTTAATATTTACGATGTTTCAAAGCTTCTGTCATTTGATATTTGAGGCTAATCATGAGTGGCCTAACTCACCTGTCCAATTGAAATTATTATTACCCCACTTTTTTACTTTTTGACAATTTGCAACAATTCTTTGCCTTTTTCTTTCAGTAATACAAATTGTATTTAGTTCTATATTAAAATGAGTACCACAAATAATTAATATGAATTTTATCGGTTCTTGTGAATTAGACCACCCTTGCTCCGATAGCCTCATTTGAACTCTCAAATTCTACCTTCTAAATGTTTCTAAATAAAATAAAATAATTCAATATGCGATCAAATTCTTAATAAATAAAAATCTTCCTAATTATTGCAAATGTTTGATTAATTAAATCTACGTTAAAAGTGAATGAAAAATAAAGGAAGCAACCGTTTCTTCGAGTAACAACAAAGTAGCGGAAATGGTAAGAAGAAGGCGGCAAGACTTTCGCGGTTTTCAATTTTGCGCACGAGCGCCAGAGTCTCGAGAAAGGGTGGTAAGATCTTCGCGGTTTCATCATGGCGTCTTGCGGGGAGAACCGCGAAGAAAACTTGGCGCGTGTAATGAGCTGAATCGAGAGACTACCAACCACTAGTGATGGGTCCGATTCCGAATCAATTCCGATAAACTGAGCCGACGAGAAATGATTCCGAATCGATTAATATACTGAGTCGCAGGAATCGAAAAAGTGATTCCTGCTCGATTCTTTTGTGAAAGTATCGATTCCTGCTTGATTCTTTCTCCGGCGGAAGAATCAAGCACGAATCGATTCTTTCGGCGGCGCGAGGAATCGATCCGTGCTTGATTCTTTCTGCGGCGGAGGAATCAAGCACGAATCGATTCTTTCGGCGGCGCGAGGAATCGATCCGTGCTTGAGTCTTTCTGCGGCGGAGGAATCGATTCGTGCTTGATTCTTTCTCCGGCGGAGGAATCGATTCGTGCTTGATTCCTTCGTCGCTCGAAGAATCGAAAAAGAATCAGTTCGTGCTCGATTCCTTTTTCGCTCGAAGAATCGAAAAAGAATCAGTTCGTGCTCGATTCCTTCTTCGCTCGAAGAATCGAAAAAGAATCAGTTCCTGTCCGATTCTTATATGAAATTAAAAGCATCGATTCTTCAATGGGAGAATCGATTCCTGCGTAATTTTTATATGAAGTTAGAAATATCAATACCTCTATGAAAGTAGGTATGTTTGAATATCCGTTTGATCTTTCTATGAAGTTAGACGAATCGATACTCGTTCTTTTGCAAATCGCTCTCGTTACTTATGTTTATAATTTATTATAATCTTTTTTATAATATTTTTTATGCTAAGCAAAGAGATGTGCACAAGATTTATCGATCTCTATTAAGTAATATTTAGACATTACATAATACTACCTATATATCTCGATACAGTCGGTAGTATGTGTATATATATATCAATTATATTTATGTGTATATGTGTATATAACAATTATACAACAATTATATTATATTATATACATATATACATAGTTATGTATACATAAATACATATTTATACATTACATAAATATAATTACTTTCATTTATCTAATTATAAATTACTATTGTACTGTAGATGTGAAAAACTACATGTACACATGTGTGTACTAAGTCAAAAACTCTAATACACTTTTGCAATCCGCAGGATAGTTAACGAATCATTAATTAAGTAAAGTCCGAAAGAGATTGTGAGAGCAAGAGAGTCAGCACAAGGTTCCAACGAAAGGTAGAGAAAAGAGCAACAGTCCTTACTTTCCGGCGTCTTTCTCTGTCACTTTCCCACCTTATGCTTGCACTCTCTCTCTCTCTCTTGTCTCTTTCTCTCTCTCTCTCTTTCTTTCTTTCTTTCTTTCTTTCTACGACGCTACCTTCTAGCGAATACACGCGCCGACCGTCGCCCCCCGCCTCGCGCTCAGTCACTTTTTCTATAACACCATCTTACACTGTAGCCTCATGCTGTCGCAAACACACAGACACACGCTCACGCATTCACACAGACAGACACACATACACACACACATACATACACGGACACACACACGCACGCATTCTCTCACTCTCACCATCGTTCTCATAAAAGTATACTAAATATATATATATCATTTTATAAACAATAGTAATTTATAATTAGATAAATGAAAGTAATTATATTTATGTAATGTATAAATATGTATTTATGTATACATAACTATGTATATATGTATATAATATAATATAATTGTTGTATAATTGTTATATACACATATACACATAAATATAATTGATATATATATACACATACTACCGACTGTATCGAGATATATAGGTAGTATTATGTAATGTCTAAATATTACTTAATAGAGATCGATAAATCTTGTGCACATCTCTTTGCTTAGCATAAAAAATATTATAAAAAAGATTATAATAAATTATAAACATAAGTAACGAGAGCGATTTGCAAAAGAACGAGTATCGATTCGTCTAACTTCATAGAAAGATCAAACGGATATTCAAACATACCTACTTTCATAGAGGTATTGATATTTCTAACTTCATATAAAAATTACGCAGGAATCGATTCTCCCATTGAAGAATCGATGCTTTTAATTTCATATAAGAATCGGACAGGAACTGATTCTTTTTCGATTCTTCGAGCGAAGAAGGAATCGAGCACGAACTGATTCTTTTTCGATTCTTCGAGCGAAGAAGGAATCGAGCACGAACTGATTCTTTTTCGATTCTTCGAGCGAAAAAGGAATCGAGCACGAACTGATTCTTTTTCGATTCTTCGAGCGACGAAGGAATCAAGCACGAATCGATTCCTCCGCCGGAGAAAGAATCAAGCACGAATCGATTCCTCCGCCGCAGAAAGACTCAAGCACGGATCGATTCCTCGCGCCGCCGAAAGAATCGATTCGTGCTTGATTCCTCCGCCGCAGAAAGAATCAAGCACGGATCGATTCCTCGCGCCGCCGAAAGAATCGATTCGTGCTTGATTCTTCCGCCGGAGAATCGCACAGGAATCGATCCTACTGAGTCTTTGTTGGAGGTATCAAAAAGGAATTGATACTTTTCAAGCAGAATCGAACGGTATCATTCGGTTCAAGCACTTGGGTGATTCGATACTAGTCAAGTAGTATCCGAATCGAAATTTTGATACCGAGTACTTACGACTTCGATTCTTATTGATACTTTCTACCAAGTACTTGGGTATCAAATCGATCAAGAATCATCGATTCCAAGCTACTCGGTCCCATCACTACCAACCACTGCCACAGCATGTCGGTGAAAAACGGTATTCGCCATTAGCGCGCGAGCGACGTCAAAAATTCCCGTAAAGACGTTCTTCTCGAAGCACTCATCGAGATTCCCGGATTCTATCTTTCTTCTCAGAATTCTTAAGAAACGAGATAGCCGTTAATGCTAGGCGAAAAGAGCTAGAGCACACGAATCGACCGTAAAGTTTTGTGGTAGAATTTTCTAAAAATAGTCCTAGAACGCGAAAGCTTTCGAGGAAACGCTAAGGCGAATTTAATTGCTACCGGCGATAAACCTGGTTTTACGTGAAACTGGGTAACGAGTGTATAAGGATCGTTCAAAAAGTCAACATAATTTTTTACCAAATTACTTTTTTATCTAGATAATGACTTTTTACGGAATTACAGGCAATAAAATCTTAGGGGAAGAGTGGCATGAAAGAGCCACTATCATTTACACAGTAGTTTTTAAACGAATGTTGGACGAATTATAGTTTTTAAGTAGCAACACTGGTTACTAGTTAAACTAGCAAAAACTTTACTAGTTTTTCAAAAACTAATTCGTCCAACATTCGTTTAAAAACTACTGTGTAAATGATAGTGGCTCTTTCATGCCACTCTTCCCCTACAAACATCTCATCTAAAACTAGCCAAAGTCATCTCCCATACAAAATCTTGCTAATCTTACCATGTATATCTACATCGATTGACCGAAGAAACGATAGAATGCTTAAACTCAACAAGATTCTTAAAGAAGATTAGCATAGTAACGTGCCAACGTTCGAAAAGAAAAAGATTATCAAAGTTCCCAAGAGTCGAAAGCCACCCCGGTCGTCGACTATACCAACTCTTATCTACTCGAGGACATTTCTTTCGTGAATGGGCCATAGAGGTGGACGGTAAAGTAGGAGTACCTACACGCTATTTCGAAGCGTATCTTAATGGCGATTCACAGCTCGCTATATCCGCTATTCGACCACCGTTTGGAATGTCTCTAATCGAGCAGCTGAGAGGAGAGCTCCGGGGACGTTGACCACGTGCGCTAGGTGGGTACCTGCACTTTAAATGCCCGGTAGTGTCTTGGATATATTGTCTCAATAGACTTTTACGTGCCTTCCAAAGGACAACAGGCATTTTATATAACCACTCTAACTCTTTCCTTTATACCTTCTGACGACAAGTTTAAAAGAAAGCCATTAACTTTCTTTTTACTTATCCTCGATCGATGTATTACGAGGTATCGAAATGATTTTTTTTTTTCAAACGTCAGAGTTAAAAGGGTTCTATTAACCTTAAGTGGAACACGATTTAAATGTAGCTAAATGTGAAATAAAAGATATGTATGAACAATTTTTTAACCATGTAATACCTCGCTGATTAGATTAAAAGGACACCCTATAAAAAGAGATAAACTAAACAGCGTTTAGAAGATAGCCAGACCCAACGCAAAGCCGCAACCATCGAACGAAAATTTACGATCGTCTTCATATCGATATCTATTCGAACGAAGGAGGAAACGCCGTGCGAATCGACTCGAGAATGGACAATTTTAAAGATTAGAAGGGCGTGCTTCTAAGCGCCGGAACGGCCTCTACGAATGGGATTTTAAACTTGTTCTTTTTTATATACATATACACATAGCTGAAAATGTGTATCGGACAACGGGGTCTTGGTATCTCGAATTAATGGATGTGAAACGTTGAAAGCGGATAATTGGAAAGATTACGACGGCACCATCGTAAGACGTGCCATCGAATCGTGCACTTTACTGTCCCGTGAGAGACTTTAAGCTCACCCAACGCGACTTTAGAACTATCTCAAGCACGTTCTTACATCCGTGTTCTCTCTCTATCTATTCGCTGAAGTATAATAAAATGATACAAAGTCGTTGAATGAAAGAAAATTTCGAGTTACGTTCAGTAAGAACAATTTGAGCACGCGTTAAAATGATTTTTGAACGATCCTAAAGAATACGGTAAATAGGATAAGATCGTGACAAGAATGTGCAGTTTAAAAGACTGTGTCCCGGATCGACCCCTTTCCAAACCACAGTCACCGACCATAATCTCTCTAAATTTCATTTCCTTCATGAACTCGCTCATTACGGTAAACGAAGATAAATTCGGACTTGCGGTGATAAGAATCCGCTAGAACGAGCCTTTTTGGAGACACGTTCTTGTACCTAGAACGGTATTACGAATGTTCGGAGATATTTACGATGTCCAAGTACGCAATCTCGAAAATAACACTCCATTAAGTACTTACGCGGTATATGGATAATCTTGTAATAAATGAGAAAGAGAGAAAGAGATGAAATAAATAAACGGTGCGTTATGCGCGAGAGATCGGGAGACGTTTAATTACTGTCCAGATGTGATACCGACTAGTTTCTCAAAAGGGATTAGCATTATCGTTGAATTGAGAAACGGATAAACCGAGTTTGTGCTGTTTTAACATGGACTTAGACTAGAAAAGATTGTGACACGAAAGTGAGGAATAGAAGAATGATCGGATAGATGAGTTTAACTATCTTTAAGAACCTGACAAATAACTTGAAAGTGATGGTCATTTGTTCCTATTTTTGTAATGAGACTGTGATGATCGCCATGGATGGTCAAGGATAACTACCAGTGATATAAATGAACTAGTGATAAGAATATAGTTTTATCTAGCCATTATTCTAATCATTATTTCCCATTATTAATAAATAATATCAAAAAAATAAAATAGTCATTTTTATAGAAAAGCAGGATGAATTAAGAAATACGTAACCAGTCATTTTGACTACTATGGTAATTCTAGAGTATTATTTAGCCTTTTTTCATAGCTTTACAAATATGTGCAGTTTCAAGTTGAACGTGTTAATCCTCTATGGGCCAAACTTATTTCCGTGGTAAAAAAAGAATGAGATAACACGAAATTTAAACAAAATTAAACTTCTAATATAAACTAACCATTAATTTACAATTCTTATAAATATTTTATTATTAAAAAAAGATTCAGAATTTCGAAGATACAACGGTCTACATACTTACACACAAATGTACCACACTTTATGAATAAAAATCCATGACATTTTCCTGCTATAATCAAATAAAATTTGAAAAATACAGCTATATGAGTACGTGACTTAAAAATGACGTAGACCCATACAGGGTTAAATAGAACCTAATGACACAATCCGAGTTCGCTAAAGGACATACCTAGATTATAAATGCGTGAGTGTCACGGCGCGTGGCGAACGTTTCGATAAGACGATAAATTTGACACGCTGCTTCAAATTCTAGGGTGTATTTCTTGGTCGATCGATAGGAACGAATTGGCGAGGAATGCGCTTTAACCGCCTCGTCCACGTTACCGCTGTTACTACTACTACCACTACTACAAGGACTTACGACGGCTGAGCGTAAGAGAACAGGATCTACGGAGATCGATATCGATGTGGATCAGTGTGGCAGTGGTGCACGCAGAAGCGAACGCGACTGCCGTGAAGCGGATCGCTTAAAATCCGCTATAAGAGGGACAGCAGGCCAGCTTTTTAAAACTCCTTTGTGTATATATGTGTTAAAGGCCATCGAACGGAGATCGATTAAGAAACGCCAGCTAGGTTCTTATTAACGAGACTAGAAGCAGCTAAAATATCAAAATTTCCTTCGATCCAAGTATCTCACACGTCTATAGAACTTATGGTAAGCTTACAGTCAGCTTGTTATTAAAGAACGTTAATTTCATACAGACATTTTGCAGTTAGCCAATAGGTCGAGCGTTGAAAATCGCTGCTACCAATCCCGGACACCAAAACGTCCTATACTTATTATCCCCTCGCTAAATCATCAGAAAATTTGCATAAGCCATTAGTTCGTACTCGAGGCAGCGAAATTGTTCTATCGGCTAGCTGTCGCTATCGTTTTCAACGCTCTAAATTCGCTAATGGCGATAATAACGCGCGTTGCACACCTTTTCTTGAAATCTATAGGCTACCCACGTCTATCGGATACCAGTTAAAAAATCATTTTGTAAAGCGGACTGGCTGGACAGTTCGTTGAAAGGTAGGTCGAATTGGACGCAAGTGGGCAAGACAAATCGGACTTTTGCCAAGCTATGAGAGAAAGAGTGGGGTTTGGGGGTTGGATAAGGTCAATTCGAAACGTGACTTTACGTGCATACATACAAATCGATGCCACGGCTTCCTACATCGGATTATTTATCGAATCTATGCGGTAACGGTGCATGCATCCTTACGCGTAAGCCTTTCTCTCTCTCTCTCTAGTACCTGGATATGCATGGGCATTGTTTACACCGCATGCCTGGACCGTGTTCGAATGGTGTGCACGTTGCAGATCGTGTTCGTTTCAGGGACGCTCCGAGAGCGTGCGAAGTACACGCGGACTCCTAACCATGGACTTAACTTACATGGAAAATTACTTTAGAGCCTCCATTATCGCGTTTCGCTATAAAAGACTCTCTCCTCCCTCGTAGTACTCGACGTAGTTTCGACCGTTAGGAAGAAGAGACACCGTCGTGCTTTCTGATTAAAACGTACGTTTTATCTCTTCCTACCGAAAGGGGCTCGTAATCCGTGTGGTACATTGTCGCGATACGCGAAATTACAGAAACAGGAGACGCGAAAGAGTCTTTCTATTATTAGAATATATATGAAAGATGGAATCGTCTTCTTTTATTAAAATAAAACGAAAATGCGAACTGTGGTATATTTGTTATTGCAATGGCGGCATGGATAAGGATAAATAAGAAGGTTTATATCGTAAGGATGTATTCGAGAGTGCAAGAAACTTGATGGGGCTTTACCTTACGAAGGACTAGGTGCCACATGTGGAACAACCACTTCTATTGTACTGTACTCCACTAACTGATCCTACTAGTGTCAAAAAAGTTTGAAATTTGCACCATTTGTGTAAATTAAAAAATTTACTAAAAATAGTTACTGCAGCGTTGTGACCATACAAACATATTGTGCAGTTTGTGTTTAAACAATGGTTAAATGAAAAAAAATAGAATTAAAGCTTAGTGTACCATATATGAAACTGAATTGAAAAATAGATTTTCTAGTAAAATATTTAGTTTGGATTTTTCTAATTATTTTCCCCTAACAACTAATCATTAACTACACCACATATATTTATTTCAGCCACATAAAAAAATCAAGCTTTGCAGTATTAAGACCACGATATATATTTTTGGTCAAGACTTTAACGTCCAAGGTCAAGCCTGAGGGATAATAGATTCGAAAGGAGGAGCAACGAGTGCGTTCGTGGGGTCTGTGAAAAAAAAATGGCCCCTAGGAGAAGAAGAGTCGGGTAAGAATCTTCCCCTTCTTATATCGGCAGGTATAGCGTTTTCGGTGACTGCACGGACGAAAAAGAGGGAGGAGGGCCTTTTAAGCGACAGGTGCAAACATTCGGAGGGCAGCAAAAAAGGAAGCCGGTAATTGTAAGGCCGGCGGTAGAAAAACCAGTTTGCTAAAAACAACCCAGGCTCTCCCGCGAGGAACCAGCTCTTCTCTCTCTCTTTTTTTTCTCGTTCACTCACGAGTGCTACCGAATATACGAGGAGGCGCGAGAGGTTCGCGAGATCCACGCGTGCGCCTGAAGAATTTCATGCCACGGCATTGTATCGCTGCAGCATCCTCGTCGTCCAAAAATCGCGATTGGAATGCGGAGGAGAAAACGGATCTCGTTTGATAAGAAAACTGAGCCAGTTGTGACGAGCGAAAGAAGTTGAACGAAGAACTTTTACGATTGGAACGAGGAGAGTGCGTTTTAAAGGTAGTTTGCATAAAATCGAAACTGGTGAAACTCTTTCGGAATGTGATCGCGGGAAAAACAATGTATTTATATCTCTTTGCTTCGGCCTACGTTTCTTAGGATGGAAATTATCGTCATAAATAGTGCTTCACTTTCGAGAAGAATAGAAATCGGTTTTAGAAGTTACTGAACTTTCCAGTAGTCATTTTATTTAGCCCTCGAAGATTATTGTACTGGATGGTTGTGAGTGATTTCTGTTATTTTGGCTATATTATTTTAACAAGGGATTTGTTTAGCTTTTTTTAGTTCTTGTTTAAATATAAATTGAGTGATCAATAATTTTTGTTTTGGGAATAAATTGAAACAATGCATTTATTGTTCTAATAATTTTGTTCTATGATCAGGCATAACAAATGGAAACCACTAATTGCAAATAATGGTGATGGAAACCTTTATAGTTAAGAATATTTATTCAATATGCTTTAATTGTGTTATTAATTATGACTGTGAACTAACTCAAAAATTAATAAAAAAAACAATTTATCCCTTTGTGTGCATCCCATCCTTTTATAAGTATTACAATAACATGAAGTAATTTTTTTAGCAAAAAGATATAACTTAGACCACTTTCATAATTATGGGCACAATTATCTTATCAATTTAATATACTAAATACATATATACTTGAACCCTTTAGACCATCGATTCAACGAACATTAGCCTTCTAAGAAAGAGAGACGACGAGACTCGCGAGAAAAAAAAAAAAGAATGACACCACCACGAGAGCGTTTTGTCATGAGCGTAAAAGTCATTGCTATTTTTAAGCTTACTCCTTGAGGTTGAGCGAAAAGGGTTCTCCCCTTGGCCCGGTCAAAACCGGCCGAGGCGCGCGAGAATGATGGGGAAATAAAAGGACGAACGAACGGGGGGGGATACTCGTTGCTTCTCTCCGAAGAGAGGGCCAACAAAAACCTTACTACGCTCTCCCTTTTAGGTGGTCCGACAAGAATACGACACGGCTTTGATAAGCGTGCAATGGTGTATGAAGAAAACATCTTCTCAAAGATGGAAAGAGATGGAAGGAGACCGGCTACCGATTTCGACAATGAAAACGAGAAGTGGAATTTCGACTCATCCTCTTGGCCTTACCGTGTGTCACGGATGATTTCATAAGAACGTCGATCAACACCTTTAGAAGACGGGATCCATTGGAATTCTTACGCCTTTGGATGCTGCGAAGGAAAAGAGAAGAAGAGAAAAAGGTACCAACCGAACGTAATTTACGCCTCTAAGGTATGCCGAGCGGGGAAAGTTGAGGAAGAATGACGGACAGGTTATATCCGAGATAACTAAAAATTATGACAAGTAGCGAGGGATTAAATAAATCTTCTTAAAAGCAAATTGAATCTCCTGGGTATTTATAAAACGGTTCTTGAATGACCATTATCTACAATCCTCTTCCGCAGTATATTTTTTAACCCTTTATATGATTTATTCTCGTTAATTAGCGTTTAGTTAACATAAATTGAGCTTGAGAAAAATAAGTATAAAAGTAGTTTAAATATCGACCAGTGTCTTATAAAGGATTAAAGTTTATCCAAGTTTTACAAAAAAAAAGTTTATGAAAATTATTATTTAATAAATCCCCCTTTTTTTTACAGATTGTGAAATAATGAAAGTTATAATTAACCCTCACTGTAACACCCATTTTTTGTCATTTATTAAATACCTTAATATACCTTTTTTTTATTGTTAATCTATTATTTATTACCACATTAAGTCAACAATAATAGTAATAATAATATTTGAAAAAGAATGAAATTATTAAAACACAATAAAAATGATTTATCATTACTGCTCACGGGTGTTACAACGAGGTTTAAACATTCTAATTAATTTTTTCTTTTAATCCAGTGAAATGAAATTGAATAGAATTTAGTATCTCGTAGATGGATCGAAGAGATTCCCCAGGCGCACCGAACTCGAGTTTGCTCTCGTTCAACTTGACCTTCCTTAACCCGATTCTTCTTCCGTAAGAATAAGAAGACTCGAAGTTCGTTTCGCTCAAAGACGTCGAAGCGGAAATCCTGCGACGAGGAGAACCCCGTTAGTCGCGTATTTGAATTGAATAACGATCGCCTTTAAATTCGAAACTAGGCGAGTGACTCGCACGCGGGATGGCGGAAGGCGTAGACGAGCGGGCGTGTACGCGCACACATAGACACAGTGGCTTCACCTGTCGTACCTACGAAGTCGTACCTTCTCATTGGAATTCTCAATGTATCTCTTTTTATTTCACCAGTTACAACGTTGGAAAGCCTATTGTTCCTTACCCGTCGTAAATTATTACCGCTGTCACCCAGGATCGAATTACTTAAAAAATCTCTCTCTCTCTCTCTCTTTATATAGTTCGTAGATATAAAGCTACGAGGATGCTCGGACTGGTTAAGGCAACAGATCGTTACACCTAACTGTGCCTCGATCTGATTTACCTATAAAATCCAACGATGTGTCTCAATCGAGTAAATAGAGAAAACGTACGAAATTTCTTTCGATCCGCACGAACGATCCCAAATCGTTCCATTAAACGATTATACAATTTCAAAGACTTTCTTATAAAATAATTCAAACTAACTACATTCAAAATATCATTCCATCATATTTCGTTATTGTAAATTTTATACGAGTCAAGGTTTACGAGAACCGTAATCATTTCTATCCGCCATATATCGACGTAACGCGGGTTCTATACTATCGAGGAAATAATTTATCACGACTTTCACGAGGAATAACGTCAAAGTCACGTCGAACTATCGAGAGAACGTGTGAGAGAGAAAAGAAAATAGGAAATCTTAGGACATTTAACAGCAGCCAAGCACAATTACGAATAATTTACAGCCCGTCGTAGAGACGCCGATGGGAGTGCTACCGAGAGTACGCATGGTGAAAAAAAAAAGAAAAGCGATAAAGAGAGAAAGAAGATCACGATTACGTCCGATCATTAATATCATTTTTAAGCCACGTCGTAGATCGTTAGTACGATCTCTTATTATGACGTACAACCACGCCCATGTCCAACCCATTAAATTTTGTACGAGAGCGTGCCATTTTACCTTCTTTTTTTTTTTGTTCTTTTTCTCTTAAAAATAGCCAGGTAGACGAGACAAGACGTTCGACATAAATATATATATATATATTTCTTTCTCTTTCGCATACGGATTACGTCGTCGAGCGTGCGAAGAAGGTGGGCGCCCTCGTAGGACTACGGATTATGCAAAGTACGTATCGTATTAAAAATGATAGATTCGGCGATAATAAAAAATGTAACGCTTAGCCCGACGTAAGTAGCGGATACGCCGCGATAAATCTGTCCGGACCAGTTCTTTCGAACCGAACGGCAGCGGGAGCGATAATCGAGTTTTACGAAGCCGAACGGGAGCCAGGAGGGTAGACCGAACGAACGAGTTGAGAAGAAGGATGAGAGGAAGGGAGGGAGGGGTGTCCAGGAGGAATCAGCCGCGTGCGCCGAGAATCTCGCTCGGGTTCGTGCGCGCGTTTGCCTCGTTATTTCGCTCCGCACGCTCGGACGTATGACGGACGTGGGCCCTTAAGGGCCCTTTCGAGCTATCCCCCCACTACTTACTCGACCACACTGACCCTCTACCCCCCTCCCACCTTCTTTACTCGCTCCATAACCCCTACATCCTTCTTGGAGACCGTTGAAAGAAGATATATTTAGATCGGGAGGTTGCAACGAGAGGGGGGAGATCTTACCGCGTCAGGTACCAAGACGAGAGCTGAATTCGTCTTTCGAAGGAGAGAGAGAGAGTTTACGAGACTCGTAGTACCGGACTTTTTCGAGGTCGGTGCACCGAGAATCGCGTGGACACACCGAGTCGAAACTCAGTCGCGTTACTTGACTCGTACGAATTTGCTTCACATCGTTTCTTCGCTATTTTGTTATCTTTTTATTTTGTAAAGGGAACATATTTATTATTATTATTATTAGTAAATGTACCATTTTTGTACGTGCTGGGTGAATGGGTGAAGAAGAAACCCTTTAGTACATATGAACCCTTTAGTACTAAAGAAACTCTTTAGTAGATAAGACAAAATAATGACAATAAACAATTGATAGCAGAAAAACAGAAGTAGTTACAATGAGCTATAATAATGATTGAGAAACAATAACATTTTATGCTTAAATTGGAATATAATAGTGAAAATCCTGTTAAGATAGTTAAACTGACCATAGAGAGTCCTGTGCTGTTCTACGTTTAACAACCTATGATAACTCAGCGATATATTTACTACCTTATTTTTATGATATTTTTGTGCAGTGGCCATTATTTATAATTTTTTTTTCCGTTATGGTGTATAAAGGATTAAGGTCTTTGGTAGTTATTGTAGATATCAAACTACGTTCTCTGTTATCCTAATTCTTGTAAGCTTCCTTTAAAATATTTCTATCTGTCTGGTATCAAGGAAACAGGAAATTTCTATTCTTTTCTTTAACAAAATTCGAGGCAAAATTATTCAATTCGATAAGATCGGATCGAAAGTTTCTCCCGTGGATCCCTTTTCTTTCGCTTTCCCAAAGAGAAACGAAAGGATAGGCATTTTGCGAAAAGGTCTAGCGTACAAACTCACCTCGCACCTGGAAGTGTCCAGTATCTCCACCTCGGTAGTAACGTTATCGATGGTAACGCTGTGCCGGTAAAGGAAATCTGCAACAGAGTAGAACGAGATTATCCTTGACGCCTTGACGAATGATACGCCGGTCCATTCCGGAATCGCTATCAATGTAGCCAGTCTCTCTTAGCGATAGAGGAGGGAGAGGAGGATTCTAGCCCGAGGATGAAGAGGAATAGAAAGAGGAGAGAAAGAAAAAGAAAGAGAGAGAGAGAAGAGACGTACGAGCTCGCTCACGGAGGATAATGAAATCGATCCGTCAGTTCCCTTCGAGGATCAAGAGAGATCGCACCAGCTACTCGAACGAGTAATCGAGGATCTAGCCGAGTAGGTACTCCTTGGCCAAGCGTCCTTGGACGAGTGATCTAAGAAACGATAGCTGAAACTGAATCCTGGACGGGAGGATCGAGATCGGGCAAACGCCAACGAGATTAATGATCGTTCCTACGAGAAGTGGCGAACGTAAATCCGCGTCGCAACTCGAAAGCGTGCTTTTTTTCCCCCTCTTTCTTTTTTTAAGTCTATACCTTCCTCGTCTTCGAACCATTCGTTTTTTCCTTAATTTTTTTCCTTAAAATTAATAGAAAAGAAGAACCGATTATTTGATTAGCAAATTAATTGCTTGATAAAAGAGATAAGTCAGCTGTGTAAATATTTAGCCAGTTTGATATTTTTCTAGTAATTTCATTCTTTTAAACTGTGATAAAATGTAGCCTTAATGTTTTAATTAAAAGCTAATTGCGTTTACTATGTCGATCAATCACTTATTTTAGTTAAAATTCTTATGAATTTATTAATAACTATAGAAGTAGCTGCAAAAACAACTGCAGAGTCTATCTTAATTACTTTCTAAGTGTTCTTTTGTAATATAACATTTGTAAAACTACAACCATTGTCCAGTCATTTTAGACATAAAACCGCAAAGAATTTATAAAATTCAATTCAATTCAGTTTATAAAAATAAACTTCAACTTGATTAATCCAGCCACTTAGACACTACACACACACACATTTCAATTTGACACGAACCATAAAGACTCTAAAGGATTTTTGAATATCTCAAATAATTTTGGAGCTAATCGTCTATTATACTTTTTGCTCTATCGAGAGCATAAGGAACTCAACGCAGTTATGCCTAAAAAAAGAAGGAATAAATTGTTTACGCGGGCCACGAGTAAAAACTCTTAAAGTTCTCGTAAGCGGACAAAAAGGAGAATGCGGTTAATGCGCGAAAGTCCCGAACCAGTTAGAAGACGACGATTCCAATTGGACGCGGCGATGTTTGGCATCGAGCCGCTCTGTCATTACGTTGATTCTCCCAGCACACAATGACACACGACTTTCGCCATTCGTGAACGCACGGAGGAGCGTCTTTATGAAATTTACGTCTTCGTAGAACAGCCCACCGATTTTCGCGTAAACGTCCTTTCAAACGATTATGATCTTTAACTCTGAAACAAAACCGACCTCGAAAATCACGAAAAAAAAATGTTCAAAATAATTACATGAAAAAGTATGAAATAATGTTCAATATATTAACAACTACCAAATTTAGTTCATTTTAGGTGAAGAATATACATATAAGTGCGTCGGGGCATTTAGGCCATCTGGGTCTTTTTTGAGACACCGTGTACATTTTTCTTACTTTTTGATATTTGTACGAGTTGTAGGTGTTATTATAACTATCAAACAATGTTCCTTGGTTTATTTAATGGTTAATGTAAAATAAAATAATGGCCCAGATCCCTCGATGATCTATATGTGTTTCATTCATGTTGCAGTTAAAGGTATATTGCAACTTTGTCAGAAACGATACACATATTTCTACGAACAAAGAAACAAATCTCATCCTCTCCCTCTTTCAAATATTACAGTCAAACTCTTAATTTCAACGATCATCCTATAATTCTTAACTCAAAACCATTTAAGATTAATTTATTCATGACAGCCAAAGATACTAAATAATCTATTAAAATCAGATGGTATTAAAAAAAGAACATACTAAAGTATACTCTCGATAACTTTCCATAGCTTTAAAAGTGAAAAAATTCTTTGAAATGGAAAGTTAACGCGAGCCACTACTCCTCAATTTCATTCGTGATTTAATGATACTTTAAAGAATGCTAAACGCGTGACGTACATTCAAAGCCCTTTGCAAAACACACACACACATACATAGATGAACGAACGCAAGACTAGAACGTATTTTTACAAAGACGACAAATGTGGCTGCCGCACGCAATTCAGGTCTATGGAGGCGGTGCACGAAGGAGCATAAGGTTTCATCGTAAACTAAGCTTTACCTCTCGCGTTAGGGGATGGAGAATGGATTTCTTGGAGAGGAAGGGGGGAGAAGGTACGATGGCGTAGAATATCTCGAGCGTCTCGACTAATCCAGCCTGCTTCGTAATTTGTTCTACGCTCGGTGGAAACGTTTACGAGAGGATAACTCGAGAAATCTTGAATCTACTATAAATTAGACTTTTAATAAACACCGATCATCCTCTCGTTGGTCTCTTCTAAAAGAAATCAAGCAAGGAGAAGGCACGCACGCGTACTAAAGTTAAAAAATAAAGAAACGAATGAAATAGAAACTATTAAAAATACAGAGAATCTATCTAACGAATCGAAGATTAAAATAGAAAAACAAAAAAGTGGGAAAGGAGGTCTCACGCGTTATTTACAAAATCCCGGATTAAAGTGCCATAGAAATGAGGGAGAACTCCTCGTGACGTTACTTATCCGTGAATAAAAAAAAGGAACGGATGTTAAAAAAAAGGAATCTTATTCCTATGACGTAATCGGGATATAAAAGGGAAAGTTAGATCGCGTAGGTCGGGTGAAACGCGGTCGAAGGTATCGAAGGTATGAAAGGCCGGTGAACACGGTAGCCCTAGCGGGATTGGAACGATAAACGAACGATAAATAAACTCATAAACACCTCCTGCTAGAAAGAGAGAAGGAGTATTCGTGCTAGCAGTACCACTGGCAGAGACACAAGCAAATAAGGATGCTCGTTATATTAGCGGTCGTTACGCTCGAGAAAGTTTTATTGCCGGACAATGAAGCGAAGGAGAAGCAGCGCGCGTGCGAGAGAGAGGAACTATTCGATCGGCACTACGATTAGAAAATTTATCGCTCTCGCTGAGAAACGTTAGAGAGACCGTATCCTAGCAAGTGGTGCGGAAGAGGACAACGAGAGAAGAAGAAAAAAAAAAAGGGAAATAAACGAAAAAGATTTCAAGTAGATCCTACTACCAGACAGAACTCGTGCGGTTTGCCATTGCTCGGATTTATAAATTACGAGCTTCGTTTCGCCGGTCACGAAGAGTCAAGCGTCAGTCGAGTGAATCCACGATCTATTCCAAAGAGAAATATCGAGTGAAAAGATTTAGATTCTTGATCGAGTCCTATTCTTTTATCTTCTCAGACATTTACACACTTATTCTTGGAAAATGGTAGATATTTATTCGATTAAAATTTATCGAGTTGGTTGTTCGATCGTATAAATAAAGAGAGAGAACCTTCGTTACTCGAACAATCGTGCCACCTGATAAATTTATTAGCTTCTTGCTAACAAGAGCGGTACCCCTCGTGCCATCGTCACGACAAAGGGGGATGAAAAAGGAAAGTGAGCCTCGAAATGAAGCGAGCTCATCGTATCGTAAATAAAACTTTTACAGTCTACTTTTAAAACGGGAGCAAGCCGATCGTTAACGAACTGCTGGCAACGGAGTCCCTTTTGCTTAACGATCCTTAAAAATGCGTTGGTTCGTTAACTCGTGGATGAGAAACATCCTTTCGCGTTCCCTTTCTTCGATGTTAAATACGTTGGGTCTAATGGAGAAGAGACACGCGAGAACCACCTTACGATTCTCGTGCAGAAACGAGCGATGACAATTAACCTTGCGATTAATATTAACCTCGTATTTACTTTATCTTCTCCGTTTGGATGATATGAAATCTTGTGGAGAAATTTCAATTAGGTACGTACTTTGTTATGCAAAATCTTTCGTTTTCCTTTGGAAGCTCATCATGTTTGATCTTTGATAAAAAGAATTATTTTTTTCGATCGAACTTTTTTTTGGCTAAATCATGGAACAGCTCGGACTTTGTTTAGTCTAACAATATGTGATTGATTTGTATGTAAAATTTAAAAGGCAAGATATTTTGTTATTATCATTATATGTATTATTTGTAAATGGAAATAAATCATTTTCTAACTCACTTTGACATTCGTTCATGGTAACTTCATCATTGCTATTTTGAAACAACGCTTTTTTTATCATATTTTTAGCCATAATGAGTAATAAATTTTTTTACAAATGTAACTATAATTTAACTATAAATTCAACATTTTTATATTCGGTGTAGTATATGGTTGGTGTGCCTGAGAGGCAGGCTTTGAGTACCTACAACGCCAAATCCGATAAAATTCTAATAAAATTTCCATTTTCCAAAAGATTGTTATTTTTAAAGTTTACCACAACTTCGTTTCAATCTGATCTACAAAATGTCTACATCCACTCACATTTGACGAAAACTTTGATCCACGATTCGAAAATCGCTTAATCAGGTCCACGCATAAATAGGCCAGACCTACGTAAACGGTTGTTTTCACTCGAGAACGCGTGTCGAATCGAAAATGCATCGTAAGTACGGATATACGATGCATACGATCTACGTCACGTTAGAGACGCGTGTACTTTCGATCCAACACCACTCGGGAAGAATCACTTTTCCGATGAAACGCCCTCGAACGGTGAAAGCAGCTTAGCTATCCGTAGCATTGATTTCCTTAGAAGCTCGTCGTTGTAAGATATCAACGTATACCTACTCACATTCATGCATATACCCGATGTGTCAGTCGAATGACGAAGAAAAAAGAAAACGCTGATCGAAGGTAGGCGAAAGAGAAAAGAGAGATGATGAACGGAAAGAAAAGACAGCGTCTCGTTGGTTGTCTCCTTTCTTCCTCGACGCGAGACGTCAATTTGTCGGTACGCAAATTATTATTGTTTATATCACCTGAGGCTATGCAGAAGAAGTTTGAACGAGGTTTTGCAGGAGGTATATATAGTCGTTGTTACTTTTTGCCCGGCGGTCACGGAAACCGAGACCGAGCGAGTGATCTTTCCTCGATAAACGATCGTTCCATCCTCGATCGTTTCGTTATATTCGTGATTCGATATTCGTCGATTCGAAGCATACATGGTCTTTCTACCATGCATATATACCGTGATCGTTTTAATTCCAAGTTCCGATGAGCTCCGAGCGATCGTCGATAAACGGTATATCATATCCTTCGAAGTTGCGATCTTGAATTTCCGTTATTACGCGACTCTAACCACACGGATAAAATCCCATGCATGTTTCTCTCGAATCATACGAGTTTCGATCGACAGAGATGATGCATTTGGGACACTAAATTTCCCCGAGAGCCACGGAAATTCGTTAGAAATCTATCTATCTTTTATTACGTGTCGATATGATCTATCGATCACGATATACACGATCCTGTTTTTTTTCATGGATAAAACATTCTTTCTCTGCAGGAAGAGAGAAAGAATATCTGGTAATTCGCTTTCTAAATCATTGCCTAGAATTATTCCACGCAATGAGGGAGAGATAGGTTTGCATTGTTAATCGAAATAATCGAGAGCATGGAACACGCATAAGAGCATATCTCGGTCGTGGCGAGAGATGAAAAGGGTCGATTAGTTTATGCTTGCTAGATCACCAAGAATGAGAATAAAAAAAAGAGAAGCTCACGCATCCATTTTCCAATCTTTTCTCTCTCTCTTTTCGAGAAGGAAGAGAGAAAATAAGTTTCCCAGCCAAGCATGCTCGCTCGTTTGCTTGCTTTCTACGCTTAATGTCGGACAATTTGATGTCTCTATCGATTGTTTCTAACGCTCACCACGACTCGCATTATCGGAAGAGACTCACGGAGATTGGCGAAGTCGTCGAATAAATCAAACTGCACGTCTCCTGGCACCTCTACGATGCAAGAGGTACATATAAGAGAATTTATTCAACGAGAAAGTAGCTCGAGCTCTGCCGATAATTGAACAATTAATCCGTTTCTTCGACCTGAAATTCTGTGATAAATAATCATCTCTTTCCATCACAATTCTCAGACTTCGATACGCGATTTCTGAATCGCGGTTAACGAGATTTTCTTTGGTTCTACTTTTCTACATGCAAATCTTACTTCCTTGTCTTGATTTTTTTGTTTTAATCTATATTTATCTATATTTATTCGTCTTTTATTATATTCTTTTTTGTAATTATATTTTAGGTGATTATTTTTTGTAAACTAAATTTCTATAATCCTCGATATTCCACTGTTACCTCTGTGCATTATCTTAAATTTTATGTATATTAATGGGGTTTTCCCGTTCATCATTAATAAATAAATATTTAGAAAAGAAAAGAAATAGAGAAATGTAGGGACACGATCGTGTCGTCGCATCGCTAAAGGCGCCGGTGTTTTTACGAACGAGTGTGAAAGAAGTGAGAGAGAGTTTGAGGGTCGATTAAGCGATTATCCCCATCGATCGGTAAAACGTGCAAGATTATCCGCTTCCTGGTTTACGTCTGATCTTGATTATGCTTACTTTTTTTAAAAATAAATTAATTAATGCCGCTTGCTTAAAGAAGTTTGCTGCGATCCATGTAAGTCAAGGCTCGCTGCGCGTCGCGTTACACCGCACCACCACTTTCGTCCGGCAACGAGACTGCCTCGAGGAGCAATCGAACGGGTCCGCCGTTGTTTTTACGATATAATGAATGAGAAAATGATACTCGAGAAAATGGACGGCGACCAGCTGTTTTTTGGGAATTTTTCGAATGTTCGGTAACACTAAACTTATAACGACGAGTCAAATGACATTTTATAGGTATGTTTGTAGTTTTTCGATTTTTTAAATAATAAAGGTACTTTGATAGAAATTTATCATCAATAATATTTATTAATGATATCAAGTAACAAGTATTTGTCAAATATGATGAAAATAAGTAGGTACGTTAAATTTTGGTAGGTTTAATGTTAAGATACTGCGAGTGGATATAAATTAAAATGAAAATTAACCAGGGTATGGACATTTAAATAGTTTATAATAGTTAAATAATTGTAGCACATTTAGATTATTTCATATAGGTAGATACTTAACCCATTTCTTCTCAAGGTCAGAAAAAAATTCCTATTCTTATTATTAAAACAAATAGTAATAATAAAAATATAATACATTCCCCAAACAAAAATATTTTCAAAGATAGTAAAAAATGGATCAATTTTGAAAAAAAATTCTTTTTGAATATAATTTATATCGAGACCCCAAGCCTCGAGGGAGTAATACATTAATAATATTTAAGATCAAAGTATCGAGGTACGATTTCACAGTTTGCTGCTCGAGGAATTGCACGAAGTCGATCTATGGAAGAGGGGTAAGAAAAGAAAAAACTCGATATCGTGACTACAGAAAGCCCTAGCCCTTCGAGCGCTTACAGAAATATCTCGAGAAAGACAGAAATGAGGAGAAGGGTTAAGAAGAAGGGCGGAGATTTAAGTGTTCGATATGAAATAGAGGAGAGGGCTCTGTGCAGAATGCAGATCTCTCTCTCTCTCTCTTTTTCTCTCATAATTCATGCGCGATATACCCTCGGCATAATAATTGCCGTGCACGCCCGTGAATGTGTAAGCTACGACGTCGAGTCTCGCGAGTCCAAGATATCCGGCTCGGAAAAGCTTCGCCGGCGCCACGTCGCGAGCCACTCGAAGCAGGTGTTCCGTCTAACGTGTGTGCAAAAATATACACCTAGTCTCGTTTGCTATGAAAATGCTGAAAAGCATGAGACGTTTAACAACCGAGGAACTCGTGATTGAAATGGTATTTCCATATTATCTATATTAATATTTTATTTTTAACTTAACGTGACTCATGGAGATAAATTTGGAAACATTCATTATACCGTCATTTAATCAAATCTGCTTGATTTTTTATCTAATCTATTCGATTGATTTATTTCATCTTTACATATTTTACAGAATATACTTATTTACTTAAAAATTGAGTCAATGTAGATAATATTCCTCTGATCATTTTGAATTTATATGTAACCTTAATAACGTGCTCGTCCGGTTTAATTTATTACGAATGCCAATGTGGCAGCACCTATCTACTTATTTTTAATTCTATAATTTGTTTCATAGCAGAAATATATCTACTATAGGAAGATTATTCATTCCTCATTATTCAAATGTAATAAATCAAACGTAGAATATTACAAATTATAACAACCAATGAATAATATAATCTTAACAGTGCCTGCTACCTGATTGTTATTAAATTAAGAGAAAAAATGTCAATTTTTTATTGCTACAATATGACACAAATGTTACTTTTGATTATATACACTCTTTTAATTATATATACACTCACTTGAAAATCCGTTCTGTCATTATCAAAATTGAATGCTCGAAAGTTAACTGTGGCATAATAGATGAACTCACCCAGTAGAAATGAATAGAATCGTGTGCACCGAGAACGAGAGTAGGACGGGTACACAAATCGTACGATCAATTTGCGTATTCGAGATTACCTCGTAGAATTTCACTCGAGGATCGAAGAAGAGTAAATCGAAAGACTCGAATTTGATGCCATCGCGAACGATCTTGCGAGTAACGTCCATTTCTCGTCGAACTCGGCGATGTATCCGTTATTCGATCGAACCGAGATACACGTACACACGAGACTCATACACGTGAACTCGAACGAACGAATGTACGATAGCAGACCGTTGCCATCGTAAATCGTAATTCGTTGCACGACCAATTTCCCTTCGCATATCCACAAATACACATACGCGAGGATACACGTGCATCGGTCATCGTTGACGGCAAAAGATCTGAATTCTATTTTGCTCCATTCTCACGCTTCGAGAAACGAATTCCAAAATGCCGAGCAGAAAAAGAAAAGGGAGAACAATCGAAACGAGTTTATTCGAGAATAATAAAAGGTAAAGTAATCGCGATGAGAATCGAGGTTGGTTTTTTTTTTTTTTTTGCATCCTCTTTTTTTGAAGAAGTTGGATAATAGCTTGGCTAGCAGCCTGGTTAACAAAAGGGATTTATTAAATGGACCACCATTATAGTATGGTCGAAAAAGAACGGCACAGTACCTCGAAGGAAATTAAAGAACTCTGCTTTGCTCGAGGCAAAAGAAATTGTACGAGGGCTATACTACTTTTCGATGATTTTGAACTTGTCCCAGAATATTAATAATAATTAGTATTATAAAGTAATACGAAATATCCAAAAGTACACGTATAATATGTTGTTTCATTTAATTTACTACGAGTGAGAACTTCGAGTTAATTTAATCGAATCCAAATTTGTATAGGATGGTACATCTAAATAGCTCCTTCATTTGTTATGACATAACAATTATTTTTAATGCCATGTACTAAATGGTATCACAAGGTGAATGCTTTGCAAACGTTTCACAAGATAATCACACAGGTATTCATAAGGTATTCACATTTCACACACTCAAACATTTCACAGGGTATTCACAAGGTATTCATACAGGCATTCACACAGGTATTCACACAGGTATCCACAAGGTATTCACAGGGTATTCACAAGGTATCCAGTTGGTATTCCCAGGGTATTCACAAGGTATTTACAACATTTCACCTTACAATATCATTGACATTGCATTAGAAACATTTGTTATGTCATCACAAATAAAAAAGATAGGTATTTAGTTGGTTACACTTAGGTGGATCACCTTGTATACCCTGTTATTCTACATTGATCTAGTGTTACGAGTCTCGTCATTCTGAAAAATCCTCGACGTCGGCCATCTCTCCGCACGAGCGTTTGCCTTAAGGAAACTAGAACTCGCGGAACGTAACCGGGAGATAATCGCGTTTATATGGCAGCTTGCAGCACGCATTCCAAGAAATTCGATAGCGACAGCGAAGAAGGAAGTTTTCTTTTTCTCCTCTTACTCGAACTTCGTAAGAGAGAACTCGCAAGTTTGGTTTTGCAAGCACGACCCTAAAGGTATAGACTCACTTCGATTCCTTTTTCCTCTCTACGTTCGATATAGGCGTGATCGAGACCGTTAAACATTAGAGGATGCAGAGCTTTTTTTTCCTATTTTTCACATGGAAACCAGTAATATCGGTGATAATTGATGAGGATATTTAATATCTAACGTTCGTTAATAATAATAAAAAAAAAAGAACGTTAGGTTGGAAAGATGTTACGATTGGAAGCGAGATTTTCCAGCAAAAATACATTTACCACTTAAACGTTTCCGTTACCGACTCGAGGAAGATCGAGAATGGTAATCTCCGCACTTATCTTATAAATGGAACCATAAAACGAACGGAGGTGGGCAAGACTCGTACGCGTCTCGGTGCACCGGCGCAAGCATATTCGATAAAATATCGAGTTATTAAAGTCGTGTACGAGCTAGAAAGCGGCATTTGTACTACAAGAGAAATTAGCATTAATAGGAATGGCGGAGGAGTGGTGGTGGTTCTTAGCCGGTTGCTCGGTCGATCGAGAAAAATCAGAAAACGTCGGCGTGTCTCGTGTCGTTATCGATTCGTTCAGAATTCGTTCGTTCGTTCTTCTCTCTAAGCTTCCTGTTTGCTTCTATCCTACTTTCATCCTCTATAATCGTTACAATATTCTTGTGAATTTAATATCGTCATATTGTCTCTACATTTTATTCCTTCCTTCTCATGCACAAAACGTAGCAACGAGAAACGAGTCTTACGTAAAGCACGTCGATGAGGTTCCATCACATTTTTCTCTTCATTCATGTTTTAAGATCGTACGAAACTTGAATGGCTAGAACCAGCATGCATTGTTACTTTCACCTGACACCCAGGAGTCGAGTAATAATTCTGTCGTTACGCTTAATTGGACTCTCGACGAAGCGATTCGCACGGTATCAGACCCACTAGATTTATGAACATATTGTATAACGTCCTACGCTGGGGATCGTTAAGTCGTTTTGCTAAGAAAGAAGGAAAGGATATTTGCGGGATACACGTGTATTATTACAAATATAGAGAAACTGGGCTCCAAAGACGCCTCGACGATAGAACGATAAAGTCGATCTAGAGGAAAGCAAAAAACTTGGCCAACCGGCTTCTTAAACACGAAGAAGAGCTCCTTTTTCCTTCAGTCGATGGAATGTAACGGTGAAAGAAAATCTCAAGAGTGTCGCGAAGATCGTTGTCGAATCGATATATCACAGTTTGGGACTGTATGAATGGATTGACCACAAATTATACACCCAACTTTGTTTTTAAACGATTGCTTATTTTGAAAGAGCATCCTCCATCTGGTACAATTACAACTGAATTCCAGGACAATTATAAAGATTTCTATACATAATGTTTTATTAAAGTTTTTTTTTGTGATAAACAAAGTTCTATAAACTTGTTAAAATTAACTACTGTACGAATATTTTTTACATTCATTATACGTATCATAAAATAAAATTCTCATTGATTTACTTACCGCTGGTCGAACTGTACTCGCCGATATATCGCCTCGTTAAGTATCGCACGACCACGGCTGGAACAAAAATATAAGGACGATTAAATCTCACATTTCTCATGAACGTTCTTTAAGAAATCTTTGATATAAAGTGATCTCGCATATCGACAGATTTCATTCTAAAAGAGCCGAATCGACTCGAAGGTATCGCTCGCGTATGGGTAACCCAGTTTCGTCAAGTATATTAATAAAAGACACCTGTCAGCCGATCGCGTTCAGTCGTCGCATACCAACATACCCGAGCCATCGAGAATAATTAGCACGCTTTTCCTGTCCGGTTGGACTAATTGGCGTTGATAAATTTGACAGGTGCTGGCGTGCCGTTAGAAAGTGAGCTCCCGGCATGCATTCGTTTATGAATTTAGTCGCTCAAAATTCCCAGTCAGCCCACGATCGAACACCAAACCTTGAGACTTTCCTTTCGGATAATTAACATCGTTCCTGTTATCGATGCATATAGTATAATAATGATACTACCGATTTCTTCATTAACCCTTACGTCTGCAACCAAAATATTCACCAGTTTTAGTAACCGTGATCCCTGAATATCTTCCTACGATTGTCCAGAAGAATCCAAAGAATTGAAATTTGAAACGGTTTTGCGACATTTTGACAGGAACATAAAAAATTACTAAATTGAATATAGAAATGAGTATCCGGGTACACGATTGATCACACAAGGATTAACTCAATACTTTTTTTGTGGAATTCTCATCTTAACGCTTAGTATCTGCTTCTGCTCTCCGTGATTGGTCGATCTTTGCTAGTTAATAACTCGTTAACTAGACCGAATTTTCATAAATTTTATTATAGACTTTTCGACTCAATTCATACTTGTGCACATATAATTTGGAGCTTGGTCATCTAAAACTGGACACCCTGTATATTACTTACTACATTATTAAAAAAAAAGTACATACGAGCTGCTGGTAGGTGAATAAAAGAAAAGTCTGCAAGAACCAAAAGAATAAGCATCAACATTGTATCGTCAGTCTTGTCGAGTCTCATTCGAAACCAAGTGCAAAGGATTAATAATTTCGCTTATATCAAACTGCACGTTACGTTCTCACAATTATAACAAAACTCTTACGAATAACTATCCTAGATTGGAATGGCAAAACCTCGAAGATGCAAGAAACTACGGTAAAAGTTCGCGAGGCGTGCTTTCATCGCATCGATTATCCTTTCAACGCAATAATTCTCAGCGGTAACGATCGAAGCTACGTTCGCATGCCGAAAGAAACCGGACACGCGTGTCGATAATAACGCGTAAATTATTCCACGCATCGTACCGGACCGATTAATTTCAATCCCTCGCCTATATCCTTAGAGGATTGGCGTACCCCTCATTAACATTACATTATAAAGACATTCCCGTAAATCACGAAGAGAACGCTGGCCCCGGCGTGCGACCCCTCGCAGCGTTCCTAACTCGACTCCTAAGCTCGAAACACAATCGATAAAGTGAAAATTATTCGAGCGGAATTCGTAGTACCGCTTTCTCGTAGCTTTCTAAAGCGCCAGGACGCCGACGGTGTCTACGTTGCAAAAGGATATTATTGCTCCTTTGGTTATTTAACTACTTACTTACTTCGGTAGCTATGTAGCTTATTCTAGGATAGAGAATAAAACCATTTGGGAAATCCACGATTATAATTTGTCTAGGCTCGAGCTTTAAATCTATCGATCTCGATGATACGACAATACAAGATTCAAGGAATTAAAAATAAGATACATAAGATTATCTCATTAGCTCTTAACATTTCGAGAAAAAGAATATAATTCACTGTACTTTCTACTATTCGTCTATCCATTTATTTTTCTCTCTCTCTTTTTCTCCCTTTGAATTGTCTACCTTCCATCCTCTTCTTTTATCTTACAGTAGCTTATTCTAGGATACAGAATAAAACCATTTGAGAAATCCACGATTATAATTTGTCTAAACTCGAGCTTTAAATCTATCGATCTCGATGATACGACAATACAAGATTCAAGGAATTAAAAATAAAATACATAAGATTATCTCATTAGCTCTTAACATTTCGAGAAAAAGAAAATAATTCACTGTACTTTCTACTATTCGTCTATCCATTCATTTTTCTGTCTCTCTCTTTCTCCCTTTGAATTGTCTACCTTCCATCCTCTCCTTTTATCTTACAGTAGCTTAGTCTAGGATACAGAATAAAACCATTTGAGAATTCCACGATTATAATTTGTCTAAACTCGAGCTTTAAATCTATCGATCTCGATGATACGACAATACAAGATTCAAGGAATTTAAAATAAAATACATAAGATTATCTCATTAGCTCTTAACATTTCGAGAAAAAGAAAATAATTAACTGTACTTTCTACTATTCGTCTATCCGTTCATTTTTCTGTCTCTCTCTTTCTCCCTTTGAATTGTCTACCTTCCATCCTCTCCTTTTATCTTACAGTAGCTTAGTCTAGGATACAGAATAAAACCATTTGAGAAATCCACGATTATAATTTGCCTAGGCTCGAGCTTTAAATCTATCGATCTCGATGATACGACAATACAAGATTCAAGGAATTAAAAATAAGATACATAAGATTACCTCATTAACATTTCGAGAAAAAGAATATAATTCACTTTCCCCTATTCGTCTATCCATTTACTTTTCTCTCTCTCTTTCTTCCTTTGAGATACTCTTTGACTTGGCCACCTTCCGTCCTCTCCTTCTTCTATCTTACGCGAGATAAGCTGGCGGCATTACCGGGCCGACGCAGCGACAGTGTAACGACGATACGAGCAGTTCCTCGCTCGTGAATTCGCGCTAATCGAGGAGTAACATAACGATAAGAGCTGCCGGTCGAACGGCTTTTAAAAGGTAATCGCCGAACGAAGAGTCGATTTCCATCGAAAGCAATATTTGCGCTTATTGCTGCAACGAGCGATATGGATTTGCTATCTTTCTCTTTTTCCTTACTTTCTCAAAAGTATACTTTCCTTCTGAAAATAACTTAGAGAAAACGAAATAGGTTTAATAGTTTACGAAACAAGACTGATAAGTAGACTGCGGATCTTTATGCAAATTCATATGAATTATAATTCACGATTCATCAAATATTGCAAGTAGAGCTGATAACTGAATAAAAATATGTAAAATACAAAGGATACATGTGACATATTCAATGGTTTGTCTTATATGTAAAATTTGAAAAACATACGCAATAAGAAAAATATGTATTTGCATAAAGATCCGCAGTCTACTGATAAGAATTCCTTTTCTTACTTTGGTCCAGCACACGGATGCTTCGTTCACGTTTCCTTCGATTATTTAATCTCTTTCTTTTCTTTTTTAACTGCCTACCTAAAGTTATGGATAAACAAGCCGTAGGAAGTATCGATGGTTCGTAAATTCGATTTTCGAGCTTTTTACCGACGATTACGCTCGAGATTCCCGTATTTACGAACGTAAATCCTTCCGTGACATATTTACGAGCTCCTTACGAAAGATCTTTTATATCTTTTTCCGTTGCTTGATATTTCCGTTGGAGGAGAGTAAAAATAATTACTCGAGATGCCTTTCGTGCGATTTTTCAAGAAACGTCAAATCGTAAAAACGAGATGACGAGTTCGGGGAGATCCGATATCATTCGAAATCACGCTCTCGATCGTGACGCTCCGAGTAAACGAATTACAACGAAGAATACATGGAAGGCTATGCAAATGTGATTCTCGACCTTCCACGAACGTGAGCTCGGCCGAGACAACGAGGGATTGTCTGGGCTGATCTAAATACGGTTGTTACAATAGTAAGAAGATTGGAGGGGACTGAGAATCTCAAGATTTGTTGTTCAAGGTTAAATCTTTCGATAATCGTGTAACAATTATTTAGATCTTGTGCATTCATTTAAAAAAAAGCACCGAGTACAGTAGAAGTGAAATTTTCGTGAAGATGTATTAGAATTTCAATTTATTTTATATATAATTGATACGAAATACAAATAAAACATTCGTATTTTAATAGACCTGAACTTCTTTTCACATGATAGAAAAACTTAGAATTCTCTTAATTAAAACGAGAATGCAATTCTACAAAATTCTCAACATTTTTTAAATCATGTTTTTTTCCTAACTTACAATTAGATTTGAATAAAAATCGCATAAAAAGGAATTATTCTTAATATCCTAATTGGCATTGAACGATTTGACATAAAAAGAGGTCTATATAAAAAAAAGATAAACACAAATAAAATTAAAATTGTATTTTACTATGAACCATAAGATCGATACCATTTCACTGTTCATTAAACTTCATTTTAATTAATCAACTTATCGCAACCATAAGAAGTTTTTACTTTAACAAATCCAAAGTACTTACCTATACTTGGTAGTTCCAATGAAAAGAAAATATTTCATTTCTCGAAGGAAAGCTCGACCTCCTAACTTCTCATCTTCGATTACGTCGAATGTACGAAGTTCCGCGTACATCTTTCTCTCTCTCTGTGCACCTTCTCGTGAGGTTTCCACCAGAGTCACCGACTGCGGCGAGGACAGATTTATAAACGGTGTATATACGAGAACTCGACGAGTACAGAGCGGCACGGATCTATGTATCCAATAAGTCTTCGAGGGTCGAACGAGAGGCTACGAACGTCGGCGACATGTTAAGTTCTCTCTCTTTCACTCTTTCTCTCTCTCGTACACTTCGCAAACGAAGAAATTTATGAAGCACAGTTCGCGCACGAGAACACCATTCTATCTCTCTCTCTCTTTTTGTACGCGTGTGTGTAAGTACGTCTCTTGAGCTCGATGAACACACAACGATCGATCTTTGTACGGGTCGTGCTTTTCCGGAAGTTTTCGACGATCGAGAAAGAAGTAGCTCGGGTGAGTATCTTCGTCTCTGACTAGCCAGTCGAGATCTTTATCGATATTATCGAACGAAACAACGCGATTTATCGCTCGTGAGGAAAACGGTTTTAATCTATTCCCTTACGTAATATCGTTGTCGATGTTACTTAATCGAATACACGCACAATCGATTATGAATTTAAGTGGAAATGACTAATGAATTAACGAAAAACCCCCCCTGAGAGAGGGGGAAAAACAATGAGTGATTATTAATTTATAGTCTTGGAAATTTCGTGGAAGAAAACGTAATTCACGAGACCACTCTGAAACCATTGACGAGAGGTCTTACCTCGAAACGATTTAACGAGGAACGAGAAGCGTATAAATAGATTCGTGTAAGAGCATGCGAGGAAACTTTAATGTTGATCCGAAAACTTAACTGGACGATAGGCACGCGAGTGTTATCTGTTATCATAATATCAGCTAGTATTATATGGTAGAAATGGCAGGAATTTTTAGTTTCAAATGAGAACGACGATTGAGAGTAAGCTCTTTAATATCCATATATCTAATTTTCTAAGCTTTATTTTATTAGCTAAGCTTAATAAATTTCGGAATATTTTGTTAATATTATACCCTATTATAAAATCAAAATTTTTTAAATGTTTCTATTTTGTAGTGAAGTATTTAAAAAAAGTAAATCAATTGTTAATTTATATCAGAAGACTAATATTCATACAATTTTTCTAAACTCGAATACAAAAATTTCGATTATACCAGGTTCAAACGACAGTGATCGACATTAGAACCCCTGGTAGATAGAATATTTTTTTAATTTCTTTTCTCTCTCAAGAAAGAGTAAAAAAGAAAGAGTTCACACCAAAAGTCCACCGCCTACGTAAGCATGTCCGGATATCTGGGTAGTAAGTCTCGAAAGGGCGTATGGACCATACGAGATGCTTTCGCGAAGAATCGCGCATCGTTCGTTGAAGAGGATGCGCTTGGTTGCCTTGCAAACTCTCCATGCAGCATCTCCTCCTTTTCTTCTTCTTATTCTCTTCCCTCTCCCACTTATCCTTGTTCTCTTCTCCTCTTCCTAGCCGCTTTTATCCGGGATGATCGTGGCCGTAATTACTATTTTCTTACGTGCACCAGGCGCTTATCTCGCGTGCATCTATCGGTGGTCCATAGTAGGTACCACGTATAGGAGCGAATAGGAGTAGAGTAGAACCTATCGCTTCTACATTCCCTCCCTCTTTCTCTTCGTTGTGAACTCTTGTCGCACCAGGTTACACACGATTCTCTTGGTACTATGCGACTTAATCTAACCTTCTACTATTACTTCCAATTCTTCTTTGTAGCTCAAGTCCCTGCCCTTTTCTTTATCATCGACCCCTATGTAATAGGGTTTACGTAAACGATTTTCTTTGCTTATTGGCCAAGATCGAACGAGCGAGGGTCAAGATCCTTAACGATCCCGTTTCAACGAGGTTGGATAAATTCGTTTCAGATCGAGCTGACTGGAGATAATCGGATTAATTCGGTATCGAAATAGGAATTTGATAGGAGGAGTATCGATTAGATGGAATCGTTATTGTTTGAGAGATAATACTTTTCTTTGTTTACGTTCGGAGAATGTTTTTTTAAACGAAATCTTCGAGTTGAAAAATTTGACCTTGAAATGACCTTTTTGAAAGTCCAGGATGCCTCTAAGATTTTTTTCACTATCTTTGCCATATTCAGCACATCAAATTACTTTTGAAAAACATTTCAAATTTTGTTTCCCTGGGTGGTCATCAAAGTTTGCTATCATATTCTAACTTTTTTAAATAGTTGTAACCTTCGCGTTTAGATTGAAAAATTAATAGTGTACATTACTTTCCTGTGCTGTATTTGTTTTACTCTGTTATTCTGTATACTATTTGTAATTTTGTTTCAATAAATCTCTTTTGAAATTTTTTTTAATAATAAAATATGCATATATAACTGGGTTGGGTTACCCAAAATCATTGCCTTTTTACAACGAGTTTAAAAGACGTCCCGATTTTTTCGTATCATTAGCCCCGAAAGGAAGGCTCGGGGACAATGCGAATACTTCTTTCCTTCTTCGGGATACGGGCTTCGTCATCCCGTTCGGTCACACTTGCGAGGCGACCGTATGAATCAGGATAACACGAGAGAGGACGAGATACACAGGGAGAGAAGATACCCAGTGAATTTGGACACGGTAATAAATCCTCGTAAAATTGGCGATTCTTGCTCGGTTAACGTGGAAGAATCCTTTCCCAAAAATGTACTTTTGTAATTTGTATCTTTTTTTATCGAGGTCGAACCTTTACCAAAAATAAAGACCATGAAGAATTGTTTAAAAAAATCATTTAACAGCTAAATTATTTAGAAACATGCCTTTCGAAAAATAGAAAATATTTAACACGGAACTTTTCGTTCAGATCATCTACAATTTTCGTCGGGAGATAAAAGTTATTTTAGAAAATTTATTGTAAAATTATGTATCGACATCTCTACCTTTCTTTTGCATTATTATAAATATTGCAAAGCATAAGTTAAAAACAAAACTAGATCATAATACGACTGACCATATGCAACCCACACAGCCTAAACCTAAAAATCACCAAAATTCAATCCTACACAAAAAGTATTAACCCGTTTCTCCTTAATCAAACCCATATAATTTCCAAACAATCTCCTAACTCTACTTTATTTCCTCCCTAAATCCAACTTATATTTTCATCGAGTTCTTTAAACGACGAATAAAAAAATAAAAAAGTCCCTACGATTGACTTCGGTTCGTTTCTAAAGGAATCATCATCACTCGTTCGTCCAACAATCCATTCTTACCATACCCTAATTGTGAGTTACGCTCGAAGATCTCGATACCCACACACACACGCTCGTCCTTCGAGGCCCCCTTTAAAATCGAACGAATGCACCGAGTCCAAATCGAATCCACTCGAATGAACGACGATGGAACGATCGGATTCTTCGAAGATGGAGTCGTGGCGTTCCACATACCATAAGACTCTCTTCGCTACTCGGAGGAGTCGCACTACTAATTTCCTGACCTAATGCCAGTCACTCGCGCCAACCGATCAAGCCGATCGTTTCGTTTGCTATTATCATTTAACGGTATAGTCGATAGTACTCGGGGGTTTTAGCTATACCTTACCTAATGTTCCCTCCTCGTTCGTCTTCATCGAACAGGATAAGCTCTCGAAGGAAAACGTGTCATCGTTACCTACCGTATCGATTTGCTCGTATCGCCGGCAAACGATACAAATAAGGACAACGAACAGGCAGGTCGGTGCACCTATCCGTATTCTTCTCTTCGTACGTCTTTCTCTTGATACAGGTTCCATATTCGGCGAGAACGATCCACTCGCGCTAATTAGCGGGAACGTCGAGTAGGTGCTGCATCGACTCGCGTTAGAAAACACTTTTCTCGTCGCGATAAAGGTCAGAGACTTGGTTCGTTTAAAGCTTATCCAGGTGGTAAGACAAGTATGCGATTTATTCGAGCACTCAATTAGCCGAGGTCGACCGTGGTGTTACGAGTAGGTATTTAGGGTTGCCAACCGTACTTTATAATAAAGTATTGTACGTTATTTTAGGTAATTGTACATTATACTTTATTAGAACAATAAAGAAAATACTTGATTTTGCATGATGTGATTTAGTTTAGTCGTAAGTCAACTTTTTAATATGAGTGATGATAATTTTTTCAACTTGTACAAAGTAATATCATTTTTATTGTCTATTCCCGCCACGTCAGCATTCACGGAAAGAGTATTTTCTGTGATGAATTGCAAATGGAGAGACGAAAGAAACAAAGCGTCTCTGAATTTAATTCAAAATCAATTGCTTATATATTTCAATTTAAATATAGATTGTAAAGATGCTGTGCAATTGTTTAAAGAAGATAGTAGTTTAATGCAAACTGCAAAAAGCACGAAAAAATATGTTTTTCAAATATAATCATAAAGAATAATAAATTGTACTCTATTTTGATACTATGTACTTTTTATTTCTTACTTAAGGATGTTGTGTCGGTATCGTCATTCCCAAAAACTAAGAGCAAAGAGTATCATATGTTTTGATATGATTCCGATGATTGTCTTTTGACATACTTTTGTGGCGGTACAGTTCACACACACACGAGCTTTCTATGTACCCTATAGGTTAACAGCTTCACCGCACGCGAATTAGAAAACGTGGCAACTTTGCTCAAAAAATGCTATCTTCATGGCGATAACGCGTTTATTATGAAAGCGACGTAATTTTAACCAAAAGTTATGAAAAAGAAGTGCGATGTTGCCACATTTGGCAGCGCATTTTGTTTTCTTATAGCGTATTGAACGGTTTCGATAATTTATTTAATTTTTAGAATAACATTGCGTCTCCTAATCTTTTTGAAACTTGGCACACACCTTGTTCTACATTTCAAGAAACCATGCTCAAAATTTCATCAGATTCTCTCTGTTACTTCAATTCGAAATTGATTTATTGGAGTTATAATGTCGCGATATTTCAGATACCTCCATAAGAGCCCATGTTAATTCATTCATGAATAATTTCCAAACTATTCTCCTAAATGATCTGAAATTTTGCAAGCATTTTTTTTAAATAAATAACTCGTTGCTTGCAAATTTTCAACAAAATCCCTCTATTTTTATGTAACGACACAACATCCTTAAAATAACCAATGTACTTTATTTGCAAACAAAAAAGTTGGCAACCCTATAGATATTGGTTAGATCTTTCGTTCCTTTTTTTTTATTCTATTTTTTTGAATTCATTGTTAGATTTATCGATTCGGCACGATTGCCACGAATCGATCGACTATCTATTTTTAGAAGCCAAAGATATTATCCCTAACTCTCATGGCTTTCCCGACTCGGCAATGAAATCGTAAAATGTTTCGCTTAACCGAAATGAATTTATGAAGGCGTCTTGCCAGTCGGTCAATTGTCGTTTCAACGAACGTTAACGCAGATAAATGGCTGTGGAAAGATTATAATTGATATTCTCCGGTGATTCCGTCGATTCTTCGCTACTGTTATTGCCTATCGTAAAAGGCTACCTAAACGGAAAATCGATTAACGAATGAAACGTATTCATTTTATTCGATCCGAGTAGTAAAATACGAAGAATATGATGTAGAACGATTAGACGATTGGTATAACCAATTAAGCGTGAAAGGATTTATAGACGGTCAACCTTTTTCAGATAATCGATTTTCTTTTACTATTAATTATTGTTTCTTATATGTAAGTGGTGATATGTCTTTACAAAAATATTATTAAGATGTTTTTCAAAATTAGGAAGTGTACCATTGCTTTAAAATGCTACAATTTATTTATTTTTTTCTTAAATTAAAAAGAACCCTTTACTTTTTCGACATTTTTTTTTAAAATCTATTGTCATCCGAGTTACATATGTGTGCAAAGTTTCAAGTCGATTGGATATGTAGAAGTGGGTCAAATTAAGCTTACAAGATTTGTACAGGACATAGCCACGTGCATACATACGGACAAGTGAAACTAAATAAGAGCTTGTAAAAAGTGATTCGACAGACTCTAACCGAATAAATAATAACTAAACTAACTAAATAAATAAAAATTGTTTGTTAAAATATAGTAATCAAAATAATAAATATCAGCTACAAGCATCAAATACAATAATGTTCTAAGGTTTCAGCTACGAAGTTCTAAATATTTCTAAACGACAAAAACATTTTTGTCTTACACTCAAATAATATTTAGTAAATATTCCATTAAAATTTCACCAAAATGCCCCAAAATGATTGAAATTTTCGTCGATTCGGTCTATAACCCTTTAAACGTATCTCTTCCTTCTCTCTCTTACATGCGCGCGTGAGCACAGGAAAGACGGTAGGACGGATGTATCGGATATCCAGATCTCTCTCCAACCTGTTGCCGCTGCCGTGCGGGATTTTTCGTGGCTCGACGACCCGCTGACCACTCGCCTGATATCCGATAACGTCCACGGAGGTCCTTATTATACCTCGAGCACGAGACACGTTGCTCTCTCACGACTTTTACGGATTCGCTCTCTCTCTATGCCCTTCCCTCTACTTTTTCTCATCTCTCTCTAGACAATATCCCTTACCCGATCACGCGGTATAAGAGGGAGTACAAAGGGTAGTCAAGCCGCGTGAGAATGAATTTGACTCGATCTTAACTAGGAACAAGCCAGTTAGCAAGCTGCTAACTCGAGAGAAGTGGTTAGAACGAAACGATTAAATCGAGATCGGTAATAGAATCATACGTGTCGACGATCTAGAAACGAACAACCGATAGAATCAGCTAATAAAAGCGTCGATAATTGGAGATCGAATCGATCGAATTCGTTACTACCTTCTTGTCTCTTCTATCAGGAATAAGAAGATTGGACAAGATCAGAGAGAAAGAAACAGAGAGAAAGAGAAATTTAATTAAGACGATATAAACTCACGAGTCGTAAACGATTTCAACCATATAACGCGCGTCATCGCGCGGGGACCTTTAAAAGTTGTCAGAAAAACAAACGAATGACTAAAAGAGAACAGTTCTAGTAACGATCGAAATCTTTACAGTAACGAAAACTTTGATAAGATTAAGAATTCTTGAAAATTTGCCAACGTGAATCCCCAGGATCGTTTCCCGAGATAAAGAGGAATTAATTTTCTTCTAAACGCTTATCGAGCGCACGCGCTTCGCTTTGTACGCGTCGCACGGCTGTCGAGCTAACTAATGCACTGTATTATGTCGAAGACTATGGGTATCCGTCTTAACGGCACTTTCATTCGATCCGTCGGCGTACCATTAGAGAACGGACGCGTAGAAATTACACGGCGCCTACGACATAATATTAATTCTATGCGGCCTGTAATCGGCTCTCTGTGTTTCTCTCTCTCTCTTGATCGTAAGAACGATACGCCTTGGCGCTACCATTAACAGCAACTCGTTTTCTACTCTCTTTCTTTCTCTAATAAAAAATCGGTAGAACGACTGTCGTACGACGAGAAAACGGAAACGCGCGCTTTCAACCTTCGTAGGTATAATTTCGAAACTCGCGCGTAAATGGACACCTTCGAACGAGCACTAATCGGATGTTTTTTCACGGTTCTTATCGTCTTCTTCTGGTACTAGATTAACTTTTTCTTGAGATTTTTGTGACTAATTGCACATCTGATTCGATAGGGACAGAAATATGTGCAAAAAACGAGACATTTTGATGATGTATTTTTATTAACCTTAAATATGTTATGTATCTAATGCAATATCGTCACAAATTCACCATAATTGTTTTTTTTAATTGAATGATATTAGAACGAAGATTTGCAAATATTTTTAAACAAGCATTTAATATGAGTGTACGATATGTCCTAATGTAGATTTCAGTATGTCTAACGAGATATATGCTACAGACCATTCTTTAAATTTGTATACTGATGACCCAGTAACAATTAACACTTAAAATAATTTATCTATTGATTTTATTAATGAATATTATTAAAGTAACTTATAGTATTTGATGAACCTAACCATGAGAATGCATTTTATGAATAACATATTTACACTTTGCAAATTTTCATTTCGTTTGAAGATTTAAAGTTAGCTTGCCATAGGTGCTTGAGCTCGAAGAAAGAAATATTAACGGTTACCTTGACATCTTAGAAAAAATAATAAAATGCATTCACCTGGTTGGGCTCATCAAATACTATAAATGTCCTTACTAACATTTTTAAATAAAATCAATAGATAACAAATGGTAATAGTTACTGGTCCACCCTGTGTATCTCAGTTTTAAAAATACTCTCAATCTTATTTAATTTAAACGTTGAATATATTGCAGCAAACTATTTTAATGCCTTCAATTGCAGAAACTGTCTCAAAGAGGCTAATTTTCTTCATTCCTTAGCACCTTTGCGTCAAAAAAGAGATCAGAATCTTCTCTATAAAACATTTATCATGAGTTACCCTTAAACGATAACGCGTAATCTCCCTCACCTATGTCTATCAACCTAACCTAACAAGCTTCTACGTTATCGACGAGAAAAGCGTGCTCGGAATTTTCCCGCGTAAAGGGTGAGAAAGAACAACGGTCGGTAAAACAGTAGTTAAAAAAACGAAAGAAAAAAACCAAAACTTACCGGATTTGCCGACTCTGGGGCCGCCGAGGACGACCACCCTGATCCTGTTGACGTTTGTCATCGGACGAACCGGTAGGTCGTTATGTGTCGTTTGATGATCCTTTGTCGCGGCACATCATCCACCGTGTTGCACAAATTCTTCCTCACAAACTCCACTTAACGATTGTAAAGAAAAATATTTTGAAAAAAAAAAACTAATATAACGAAGGGTCAAAAAAAATCTTGGCACTTTTCATAGAACCGTCGCCGGTTTTACACCGGCGAAAAAGGAATTATCAAACATCGACTGCATCTCGAAGAAAAGAATTTTCTTCTCTTCCGCGCGCCGTCGTCTCCGCTCGCGATCGGCCAGGACACTGACCCACTTGCTCGCGCGCGAAAGCCTCGTCCTCGTCCTCTTCTCTCCCCTCTCTTTACTCTTCTTCTTATTCTACTCCTTCTTCTTCTTCTTTCACAGGAGTTGCCTCGGCTCGTCCACTTCGTCGATGTTTTGCCCCTCTGCACGATATAATCCTAGTTCTTTTACACTTCCCGACGTAAACAGTCTATATCGATTTAAAAAAAACACGTGCTATTACCATCAACAAAAATTGCACGAAATTACAACGATTTTGAATATCAAAATCTCAAAGTCGCGAATTTTTTAACTGGCGGGAAATTCAAAACATCTAGATCACAAACGACGTATTCTCATCGATGTCAACTCCGTGTCGTTGCTGCAGGATCTTTCGGAGTTCCAATAATCGATCGATGATCAGCTCGTAGCCTCGTCGTTTGGAAAGTGTCGCGGGACAGCAGCGAGCCTGAAAACGCGAGAGGAATCTCGATAATGGAGGCAACTCGTCGTTCGTCACGCCGTCGAGGCGCCACTCGTTGCCGGACCCGTCCGGTTTCTCTCGCTCTATCTCTCGCTCTCTCGATCGATCGATCGACGCGTTAAGAATAACAACAGGAGGAAAGTTTCGTGATGTTTTACGAATGGTCCTCTCTTTCTCTTTTTTTTTCAGATTAAAAAAAAAGAAACTTGCTTGGAAAACTCGAGTATAAAAGTAATCAAGAAACTGTCTTACACGCGTTCTATCGCTCGAATAAAATCCGCGCGCGAAAGTACGAGCGTCGAACGAACGATCCTCTCCCTACGATAGCTCGACGAATACTGAGCTTCGCACGCGAGTCTCGCGCTCTCTTCTTATCCCCACCCCTTTTCATTCCAACCGAACTCTGCCAAATTATCGCAGCACTCTCGTTGTACCGCGACGTTCGAAACTCTCACGCACGCGATAACGTTACCGTCACTCTTATTTTCTTTGACTTTTTATTATTATTATTAATTCGATTCGTGACTAACGAGTGTTGATACAAGAAAAGGTGGAAAAGACGGATCGATTAAGATCTTTTTGTTAGTCGTTACTTTTTTTTGCAACCTTTTTAACAATCAAAGAAGGTTAATAGGTTTATATGAGTATACGTTGGTCGTAATGGAGTAGGTTTAATCTAAAAGATACTATGCGACACGGTATTTTAAAAGGCGTATCTCGTCCGGAAATTACGGGCGCCACCGTTTTTTTTCACTTTCCGAAGAAGAGATGAAACCAATGACGATGATAACCCTTAATGGTAATAGTGATTTAAAGGGTAAATCGTGGAGAGGCGTGACGCATCCGGACTCGAATTATCGTTTATGCATCGTCGCTGTTGCCAGCAGAGTCATCTTCTTTCCCTTCTTCTCTCTGTCTCTTTCTCTCTTTTGGCTGCTCTTTCTTCTCTTTCCACTTGCTCGTCGAAGAATTTCGAGCGTCGCCTTTTCTCGAAACGAGCGGAGTTTACGACACGAGCGATTTAGAAACGGATCGTTCTAAATTACCCGAATAGTTTGTTCGTGTTTAAACGCGACGTTGTCGTGAAATAAATATATTGCGGTGTTTCTGACTTTATCTAATTCGTGACGGTGGCACCCGGTTGAGAGGTAATGTCCGATCTCTGAGAAAATTCATCGAATTATAGAGGAAAGTGGGGTAATTTGGAATACTTGTTGGTAATATGGATCATCTTGATATTATAATTAACTTCTTGCCTTATGATTTAATTTGACACATAACGAAATTTATATTAGAAATTGGGGAACATAAGGAATGTAGTTACGAACAATACGGTTCACTAAAAAATCTAGAAGAATAAAAAAAAGGGTCGTGACAGTTGCACCACGAGTCCCATTCGACATTATAAGGCAACAGGTTAATAGCATTATATATTGCAACGTAAAAAAAAAAATTAACATGGTTTTTGTAAAAATAATAAAGTTTTATATTTTAACTACAATCCTTGCAACCAATATCTATCTATTACTGACGCCGTCTTTAAACAAATTAGCATATAATTATCCCCAGCACCTTATCGAAATCACGTTTATATTTTCCCTTCGATAAAAAGGCATTTTTTATTTTGATAAATTTTTTATCACTTTCTACAAGAGAGTACATTACCTTCCCTATACAATTTTCAACTAGTTTTATTACAAATCTCATTACGTATGCGTTTTTATAACATTTTTTCAAACTGGTAGTCGAAATTACCCTGCTTTCCTCTACATTTCTCGAGTTCGTCGTACGAAATCGGGATCGAAAAAGGATCGTTAATGGCCCTGCGTGGTATAACTACTAGTAAATTATTTAAATCGCTTTATTTAAAGAGGGCGAGGTATCAAGCGAGTGAGACGCGCGGAAGTCGCAGCCATCGCCCACGTGTTCCACGCGATTTGCATGCGGTGGAGCTTAAAAGTTATGAGATCATTATGGGACAACGTCGTCGACGTGCACTCGACTCTCGTCTAATAAGGATATTAAAAAATGAAGGAAAAAAGATTTTTAGTAAAAAAGAGCAAGATGTCTCAGTGAAATTGACGAATGAGCGATTTCGAAAAAATCCCAAGGGAACGTAGAAATTTATTGGTCGAAACTAAGATTTTATTAAACGATGTGACTCGACAAGCAAAACCAAGTCGATCATTTGTTTCTGATGCAAAGGGTTAAAAATAATTTATAGAAAGGATGAAAAAGTCGAGACTTTTGTTGATTAGTACTACAAATTGATTACTTATTTCCCTAACTATATGGCTACGTTTAACGAAAAGATAATCAAACCGTTTCTAATTCGCAATGTTATGAATCTTGTAACATAACTTTCTAAAAAAGTAAATAAAATAGTATAATACCGCACAAATTACCAACATTACTAAATAAACTCCAAATTATCATCGAATAACTGATTTTTCTTTATAAAAAAATCAACTAAAAATGAACAAAACCCGTCGATTTTCACCGTGACAAGAGCACGAAGAGAATATAAAACGATCGCGCAAATAAAGTCAGGCCGAATAACACGATTAAAAGTCGATAACAGAGTATGCCCGTGAAAAAGAATGCGAAGGGGAAATAAACGATCTTTAAATATCAAATTCCGTAGCGTAGTCGTTAGTAGTAAATGGTGCACCTGCTTCCGTCAGATTTCGTTCCCGCGATCTTAGGCGAAAACCCGTAGTAGATTAGATAACGTTCGCTTCGCGTTACGAATGAAAATTTATTGCTTCGCGCGACTCGCGGGAAAAAAAAAAAGAGTGAAAAAAACATCGCCGAATTCCAGAGTCCTCCTTCGCGACAACGACGATTTATTTTCGATTATCACCAACGATATACCAACCATAACGCTTGCGCACCGATACGAAAGTTTATTTACCGGGCGATTTCAAAACTTCTCGTTGCATCGCGCTGCATTTCACCGCGATAAATATAAACTCCCTTCTCCCAGGCACAAAAATTTCGCGCGTGGCTCGTGCACTTTGAATAAACAGCCAACGGATAAAGATCGTGTTTGGTCAACGAGATTTTAGTTCGCATCAAAAAACCATAAGAGAAATATACGCACGCTTAGTGACGCAATTCCCGCGTAGACAAAGTTTATTAATCGACGAAGAAGAAAATGAGAAAGAAAGAGAGTACGATAAAAAAGGAGAAAGAGTCGAATTAAATACGAGATAAAGACGTTAAAACGTTTATGCTTTACCCATCATTTCCTTTGAAACGGCCTCGAGAAGGTCGAACACTCGCGAGCAAACAAGTGGAATCGCACTGAAAACGTGACGTTTGTTTGCACAACGGGTAGGTGCGCGCTCGAGTATGTATCTATACTACGGAACAAGATCGATACGAGAAAGACTATCCCTGGTTTTTACAAAAGAAGAATCGTCAATTACCTGAGGAAAATGAGCGCGCGAAGTCTCGCGCGTTCTATCCATCCAGAAAGACGCGAAGCTCGTCGAAGAATCCGAGAAATTGACACGCGAGGAAATTGAAACTTGTTGCGAATAATAACGTGATTTAAAGATTCACTGAAGCGAGTTTAACGTTTGGATTGTCTTTTTAAAATAGAACAGGGATCGCGTACACGTTATTAAAAAATGGACAGACAGGTTTCGCGCGTCTTCGAAGCGTTCGCGCCGAACGCTCCTCGGCGAATGCTCGTAACTGGAACGTCTCCTGCCTTCTAATATGCACTCTCTCGGGCCCGGCTGCGCGCGGCGCTGGTCCGTGCACTACAAGGTGACTGCCGTGTTAACAGGTAAGCACGCTCCGATGCGTCGAGAGAGCCGTGCAAGCTTACTTCTCACTACTACGTTGCTAATGTCAAGCGTGGGGATGCACGAATACTTGCAGACGATAAGAGATGCCTCTTCTACGCGCTCCTTTCCACGAATACGGACTAGGAATAAAAGACTGTCCGCTCGCGGCGAGTACCGTAAACCCATATATTTGCCGATGCTATTGCCGTTGCCGATCGTGAGAGTCTTAACGATCTCGCGACACGAAACTCGATGGCCACCCCTATCGACTTTCTTTTCATCCCTTGTGTCATTTTTATACTCTTTACCTATCGATATCGATACTTATCGATAAGTTATGTTATCGAGTGGATGATTTTATTGAAGATTTGTTTCACTTCAAATTTGTCTGAGTTATGTTTATAATTACATATTTTAGTAGGGGGAGATTACGATATTTTCAGTACCTCGATTTGAGTTTTTTCTTTAAAAAAAAAAGAATTAAAAAAATTTGATTTTGATTTAATACGAATTAGAAAAAAATTTAGGTCTCTTTTTAGGTGACTTATTTTGATTTAACACGATCGACCCATTGATATGCGATTATCATTTGTGAGAATTCCCCTAATTTTATAACCTCAATATGGAATTGTGTCTGCTTTGTCTTCATTTTGAGTTTAGTTGTCAAAGTGAAAAGTACCTTTTTGATGTTTATAAAATTTAATAAATATTAAAAAATATCCTAGCATGAAAACTTATGGTCTATTGTATTATTTTTGCTGTTTTCTTAGGACTGACACATTCGGACATATTCGGACACCCTATAGAGTTGAATAACTTTTTTATAATTGAACCAAACAACTTGAATTTTGGCAAGAAAATGGAAGGACTAGTTTACTAGATGTTACGTTTTTCCGTTCTTTAAAAAAAGAAATCGAAATTTCAGAAATTACAAAAAATAAAAAGATTTTTTCAACTTTTTTATACGACTTTATAATAGCAATTTTGAAATTAAGATATATGCATATTGTAAATTTCATACAAATCATTATTTCGATCGTGAGAGTCTTAACGATCTCGCGACAAGAAACTCGATGGCCACCCCTATTGACTTTCTCCTCATCCCCTGTATAATTTTTACACTCTTTCGCAATTTCCTGGAACGGACAAATTATTCCTACCTCCCTCTTTGGTCTCTCTTCAACGTCGATGTATTAGTTTATAAATCTTCCTTCGTAGTTAGGGACAGTCCTCGGGCGCACGCTTCCCTTTCAACGTTGTATGCATACGGTAAATTGTGTACTTCCTTCGAACGGACGAATCATAAGTTTATAAATCTTAGCTCGCTAATAAATCACACGGGTTTATGATCCTCCGTGTTAACGTGCAAGCGCGACCCTATGAACCGTACCGATGCGTATTCCCTCTGCGGTTGCGTGCGCTGCCCATTCCGCGAGGTCTAAGCTCGACGCTTTATTATTCGCTTGCTGCTTCGAATGGCTTTTAAGCGTGTGTGTACACGTGAATATACCTTATATGCATGTATAAATATGTATATACGTACGAGTAACTTGATAATCGCGTAAACTCGTTTCAAATCTCAGCCTTCCACTTACGATCGTGTCTCTCGTTATATGTGAATACATATACGTGTGGCTTTTGCTTCTACTCGAACTTTCGACTGTGGAAGCTCGTCGTTATGACGACCAGCCTAAATAAAATCCAAGGTGCAAGATTCTATACGTGTTTCGTGTTGTTTCGATACGTTGTATTATAATGGTCACCGAAGGAACGGATTTAATTACTACGGCAAAGCCAGAGAAAAAATCATTATTGGAGAAGTATGATATTTCTATCGAGCAGCTTTCTTATGAATTTGTTACGGAATGCACGAACGGCAAGACGTTGGAGCGTATCGTTACGATATTAAGGTTCGTAGTCATCGTTTATACTATCTAAGAGGGGAATCTTGGAAACTTGAACTCGTAGATTCGAATGGTAATTTATGGGTTTGGAGAATGATTCGAAGCAAGAATTATGGTATATTCCATTCGCGTCCGTTAAAGTCGAAAAATTGACTACATGGTTCACCTTGCTCTGATTAAATTTCGAATACAATTTTTTTCATTAAAATTAAAAAACTACAAAGTAACTTAGGGAATTTTTAAAATTAAGAATTAAGGAATTTTTGCGAATTTAATTTGCACCATTTTATAAGGCAAGGTGAACCATGTTATTTTTATTATAAAAATATTTTGATATCTTTTATATATGAAAACATGAAAGAGCATCTTTGACTTTAAGCTCAATTTTTCGCCCTTGACGGACAACTGTATACCATTATTCTGGTCTCTAATTATTTTACAAACCTATAAAATTTCGTTTGAATCTATCAATTCGAATTCCCGAGATTCCCCTGTAAAATAAATAGAACAGTGAATTATTAGTGTTTTAATTATCGATACCAGATCTGGCGAAGAAGGGATCTACCCTGATCTAACGAGACACGCGGAAGAACGTCTCGCTGTGGTAAAACCAAACAGTATGATTTTACGAAAGACTATACCTATACTTACGCGAAACATGCTGAAGCCGAACGAACGCAAGGAACTCGATGATGATATCAACGATTGGACTCGTGAAATGTATTGCCGTGAAAAGGATTTGGATGAAGGGAAAACCACTCTCACGGAGGATCCTTTTTCTTTCCCGGACGTCAGGCATGTCGATGAAGTTTCTACCACGGTACCTGTAATAATTTGTACGATATACAAGGTGTCCCAGCTGAAAGAGACAAAATTTATTTTCTATAACATACATTTTTTTAAATCAATCAAAGTGTATCATAAACATTAAGAAAATAAATAGGTGACCTCCTTCAGCTAGAACACCTTGTATATAATACTTACATAAACTTAACAAAATTTCATGGTTACGTTTTGGTGACAGAAAAAGGGGCAAAAGAGTAACTCAAATCGAAAAACAAAACGAATCGCTGCTTGCGATTATGCAGCTTGGGACAAGTACGATGTCGACACCGAGATAAATAGGATAGATTTGCAAGAAGAGAGAGAACTAGTCAAGGCTAAAGAAATTCAACGAAATGAGAAAGAAATTGAAGAAAAAAGAAAGACTATCTCGAAAGAGATCAGTCTTAACAAGTGTAAGGAGAATAATTAATCCCTATGAACGATGAATTCTATCTAGAATTAATTATTACCATTTTAGCTTCGCTTACGAGCACCGAGATCGACGTGATAGCTGAAAGAGAGAGGAAAAAGGGAAACGAAGCTTTTAGGATCGGTGATTACACCGATGCCTTACGATTTTATGACTGTAGCATCGCTATAAATTCGAGTCCAACCGCTTACAATAATCGTGCTATGACACGTAAGACAATTATTATTTAAAATTAAACTCACAGTATCGCAACAGCGACGAGAGTAGGTTTAAACTTGTTATATTCAGTCATTAAGTTGCAGCGTTACAAAGATGCGCTTAAAGATTGTGACACCGTGCTTCTTACGGAGGATAAAAACGTTAAAGCGCTTCTGCGGCGTGCTGTGTGCTTCGAACACCTGGAAAGAAAGCACGATGTACGTAAGAATTACCAAATTGATCAATGTTAAACAATTTTCTTAATAAAATAGATAAATGTGTATTTTTTTTTTAATGGACAGGCTCTAGCCGATTACGAGACAGTTTTAAAGTTAGAACCGACTAACGGCTCAGCTATCACGGGTGTAAAGAAGTTAAGAAAACCTTGCGAATCTAAGAAAGTTAGGTAAGAGTTAGAAATTGTAGGCTTGTAGAATATAAATTAAGGGTCAGAGGAGAGAATGCTTTCGGTCTATGCGACCAAATTTTTTGGAAGACTAGAAACAATGTTTTTCTTTAAGAATCAGGTTCAATTACATTGTTAGAAAATTAATTTTATATCATGGTAGGATAAAACTTAGAACAAACTATTATTAAATGAAAATAAAAATAGGTATTTATACCGTATTGCCTTTATGCCGAAAATATTTTTGCCTCTGGCGTTTCACGTAGTTGAAAGAGACGGTACCGAGCTATAACTTCAAATACTTCTACCAATCCATTTCGTGCTTTTACAGAATGAAGATCGAAGATATAACCTTGGAGAAAAATGAAAAAACTATCAAAGATAACGAAAAATTGAATATCATTGCTAAATGTACTACAAAATTTTCCCACAATGAAATTGAGGAGAAAACTGTTGAAAATAGTATATGCATTTGCGAGAAGGGACCAGGACCGTCGTACAGTGACAGGCCCTTACCGCATATGAAAGAAACTTATTGCGTTCAAAATGATAGTAAAAAGACATCTACAAATTACAGTGACATTAATCATGCGCTGATGAGTATGAAATTATTATCCTCTTCGAAGGAAAGTACCCAATCTCGCAACGAATTTCTCGGCTTAACGCGCGAAGAGACGATTGCCATAGTAAATAAAGAAAAGTCAATTTTCTCTTGTAATACTAGAAGTGGTACGTCTGTTAGCTCGCCAGGCGTTGTCATTGAAGAAATATCGAGCGAACCGTACGTTAAAGACGTTAAATCGAGAGCTAAGTCTAAGATGAGTACTTCTCGTGCGAAGAAGAACGTTGATCGTTCGAATCACAGTGTGAAAAATAATAGTAATACCGTGGAGAGAAAAAAATTCAATTCTTCGCCCAGAAAAATCGAAGTTGCGAACAAATATAGTCAACCTTGCCGAAAAGAGGATATTTTTACGGTATAGACTGTTTTACAACTACCGAACCCGTTCAAATAACGGAATATACCTATATTTATGTGTTTTATTTTTATTTATCAATGATAAGGAATAAAATGATTTTTTTTATTCACTTGTCAAGTAGAAATAATAAAAATAATTATACGTTTAACGTTGATAGTTCTAGCGTTAAAGAAAACTTTATATACACCGTTAATAATATAAAATTGTAATGATCCTTTCAGAATTTCGAAAATGTTACAAGCCCCTACGAATTTCTTCGTGCGTGGCAATCCTTAAAGGATGATAATGATCTACAGCTACACGCTCGACTTTTACGAGCTTTAGCGTCCGAGGATCTTAATACAGGTATAGGAAAATGCAAGTACATACGCATTAAATATGAAATAGTAGACGATACGATGGTAACCATAAAATATCTTAGTTATAGGTAACAAACTTGACGGAACTATGTTTAGTTTGATCTTGCGTTGTCTGGAACGGCATTTTCGTACGTCCCAAGACTGCGACCTCCTTCTACGTTTTTTAAAGTCGCTTAGTCAATTAAGTCGGTTCTCTATTGTAAAAATGTTTATGGATAATAATGATAGAAAAGGTAACGTTGTCTTTCTTCTCGTTATCGTCGTATAGAAATGAAAGTACTGATTCGTTTTCTTCGTTTACAGCACTCTCGAACGTGCTTCGATTTCTGGAAGAACAAGGATCTACAGAAGTATCGATATTACGTGAGGTTTACGGTTAAGAATGAATCGTACGTGTAATGTTAAAATAAATTAAAGATAATTAAGGATATTTCTTTTATAATTTTGCTTTATGCTCGGTGGTGAGCGGTTGGCGCTCATTACCCACATGTTTATAGTATATACTACATTATACTTTATCCAGAATGATTCGAAAAATGAGCAAGGGATAGAAATAAACTTTATAACTTACCAGTGTACACGATATTCTTAATTATACATCGTTAAAGATTCGTTTAAGAACATTAAAAAAGTGTGATCTATCACGCGTACAAAAGATAGGTTATTACACAGACACTAGAAATTATTGAAATTACTAGACCTACCTCGCTTGGTTAAAATACGTAGCTAAGAGGTGATACTTTGTTCATTAATTAACAGCAACGAATCGAATGGAAAACGTTTACATAAAAAAAAATAGATTTTACAAAGTACCCTACGATACAACGGATATCAAATATCACGACACGCAATAGAAAATGGCGCGCTCGTTCAACGTAGTGGCATTAAACCAGCGACGTGAACGTATCAGCCAATAAAATCGCTTGTATGCTTTTAAAACCTGCGATGCCATTGGTCGAGTCGGTTTATCTGGATGCATTCCGATTACCTTCCGTTTCTACACTGATAACCAACAATGTTTCTACTTCCATTTCCTTTCAAGATAAAAAGATTATTTAAAAAATGGCAATTTTTATATTTCTCCGTAAGGTCAGCGATAAGTGTCGAATCGATGATTTCATACAAGCCTTGCTTCGCAGAAAATAGGTCTAGGTCACGCTTATAATTACATATTTCGTTAGATGCACCATGCTAGAGATAAGATACGAAATTTTTAAAATACTTTTTTAAAACATGAACTCTTATAAAAATAATTGTGCTTATTATAAAATGGTTAGTTAAGTGTTGGACGTTCCGTAGCTATATCGAAAGTGTATGCATATGTATATCTACCTTGTTTTGTTCTTGACATTTAAAGATTATGAAAAGCTTTTTATGAGGAACGACCGTCAAGCATGCAAAGCTCTTTTAACGATTGCTATATCTCGAATCTCGAGATATGAATACGAACGGATGTTTTCAAGGATGCATACGACGACGATTGAAAAATATCCTACACGAGTTTAACAAATTACGAATTATCGATATGAACAGGTAAGTTGTACGAAAGCTATCGAATTAATTTGATATATGAATTTGGAAAAAACGATTTCTACGATAAAATATCAAGGATATCCGTTCGACATTATCGTCCTCCGTGTATATGATGCGCTCTCGCGTTTCTAACGTCCAGAGGACGCCATTATACACGTGTATAACGGGTGGACAGTCTGATTCCGTTAGCACATCCGGACTCCGTGACTTTAGCCCTTCGGAGCGCCGTGTACTCTTCCGTTCGAGCAGCTTGTGACATTTTTTTCTGTTGCTACAAGATGTTTACTTGCATGGACCGTGCGTATTTTGATGAAGATCCGGACAATTCGACGTGTAAAATCGCGATGAATCTGGCTAGGAGGCAGCAGTAACTGGAAGGTACGTGAGGGCAGCCCGAGGACGGGCGTCCCGTGGTGTGTTTATAGCCTGCAAACCCTGACATAGCAATGGCGTACTGTCGCTGTTAAGGCCGTGCCAACAAAATCCTCCTCGGCTCTCTCGTTTCGAGGAAATCAAGCAAAGAGACGAAAATCTATCTCTCTATCTTTGGGAAACGTGCCACTCACCGGCACGATTTTGGAGCTCCTCTCCCTTAGCGAAGCGTTTTGTGATCGTGGAAACGATGAAAAGTGTGCTTTTCGCGGTGAAGTGTTTCGGTTTTTCCCCAGTGGCGGAATGACCGCCGATCGCCGAGCGGCACGCCATCCTACCGCGGCCGAGCTCTAAATCGTAAAGGGGAACCGACGATGTGAGTCCAGACGGAATCTTCGCGCCTCTTCTATATTTTATCGTATTCGTCCCGTATCAAATTCGCGCCTACTTTTTTCCTTCATTTTACGTTACTCCGTTTACGTGGATTTAGTTTCTCGAATAGAAATTATGATATAAATATGAAAATCACGACTGACACGTAAGATACGAGTGATCATTATAATTACGTTTTTATACATACAACGACTCTCCCATGGTTTTAATTTTATCAAGATATCGTTATTTATCAGGAAAATTTATTCCCATCGACGTTTTCTTCGCGAGAATCAAAAAAGTGGAGTGCATGTTTTGTTGGCTATGCGTTAAGAAATTGGAGTAGTTTTTCTATCGGAGGACATTCATAGAGTCCTATTTTGCATCTACGCTTTTGTGTTTATGGTGATTATTAGTGTATATAGTTTCAAACTCGATATGTGGACTTCTTATTGTATTGGAGTAAAACAGGATATTCTGTCAACACGAACAAAGAGTTTGGAAGGATTTTTATACATCTATTTTTAACATATGTATCCTTGAAATGATTTAAGTAAGATTTAATCTTGCCGGGTATCGTGGTAGATGTAATTTACTAGATCGCAAAGTAAATTACATCTATATGCTTATAGTGATATTAAATTATAACCTGATACAGAATGGTTTAGTCTTTAGATAGTTACTTTCGTTTAGATTCTTCCAATCCAGCGTTTAATGATTTCTTTTTAAAGAAGAATTTTTAACGTTCTAATTGCTCAGGTACTCATAGCAATTCGACTCCTGTAGAGGTGTCATGGATGATGAAGAGCGCCTCGAAGGTGAGGAGGAAATGGAGCTAGATGATGCCTCCGATGGTGAAGATGAAGATGAGGAGACTGCAGGAATTCCTGCGTCTCCTGCAAATTCGGATCAATTGTTGGGACCATCTCCATCCCTTGGAAACCGTTAGTATCCTGGCAATAGTTTTTTTACTCTTTTATGTATTTTATATTTTGTAAGGTAACAAATTTTATGTTCCTTTATAGTCACTCCCGAAGAAGCATTTCCTGATCCTTTACGATACCAAAAGTTTCCACTTCCTGGCGGTAAACCGTTAAGTATAAGGCGTGGCCCAGGAAGACCTAGAAAAGAACGTCCATTTGGTATCACTCGTGGTGGGGGTACTAGAAGATCTTTTGGTAGGGGGACAACAAGGGGTAAAGGGTTAGTATTTTGCAAAATAATTGTAGCCTTTGGGTTAGAACAATATTTTTCTTATTAGTTAATAAGGCGACAATTCCATGATACTTTATATTTTAGACTTGGATATATGAGGGGTATGCCGCGTAGAACAAAAAGTAAAGATGATGATACCCATTCAGAATCTCCAAGTCCTCTTCGAATTGGCGAAGATATTACACCCGATGGAGAAGCATCGAGTACGGAAAGATCTATGCCTGCTCCAGAGGAACCACCATATTTCCCAGAACAATGGTAATTCTATTTACAGAATAATTCTATATAAACTTGCACGTAAACTCACAAATCATCAAAACAAAATATGTATAATATTGTTTCGTTATTAGGCCAGGAAAAGTATGCGCTCTATGTAATTTGGGTGAACGAAGTCAGTTGGGTCAAGGTGAATTACTACGATTATCATGCCCGGAAGGTTTCACTCCTGAAAAAAATGTAAATCGGGAGGAGACAACCGAACAACTCATAGATGTTTCTACCGGTGATAAAAGCCCTCGTGCAGTAGGCCCAGGTGCTGTCACCTGTCGCAGGCAAAAGAGTTTGGCTAAGTGCAGGTATAGCACAATGTTTTGTTTTCTTTTTTAATTTTTTAAGATTTTTCTTTTGGTATTTTTTTTTTATTGTTTCATACACCATACTTTTAGAAATACTAGTCTTACCAACTTTACGGAGCCGGTGGAAGAATTAACTATAGTTGGATTTTTGGAAGAGCCAGAGGTAGGAACATTGTTTGAACAAACAGGGCATTATTATGTTCATCAATCTTGCGCGGTTTGGTCGAGTAATAGTCAAGATCTTTCGACTAACGTAATTAGCCCAGCAATAGTGCAAGCTTCGACGCGAAGGTGCGCTTATTGTTCTCATTATGGAGCTGGAATTGCTTGTAAAGTAAGTATTCTAAAAATTGTAATTATTATTTCAACATAATATAAACATAGTATAAACATAACTAATTATTATTTCAACAGGTGGCATCGTGCAATCGTTATTTTCATTTACCATGCGCAGCAGCTTCTAGTTGTATCCAAGATACAAAAACTTTATCGCTCTTTTGTAGCCAACATTTGGGACAAGTTCCGTTATTGTGTAAGTCTCTAACCAATGAAATTATACTATATATCGTAGATTAATATTAATAGATACTAAAATATTTTACATTTTGCTTTAGTGAACGGTGATGTCACTTGTATGCAATGTTGTGGAATGGGAGATGTTTCTAACCTAGTAATGTGCTCTATATGTGGACATCATTATCACGGTAGTTGTGTCGGTTTAGCACTTTTACCCGGGGTACGTGCCGGTTGGCAGTGCGTATCCTGTCGTGTATGTCAGGTTTGTCGTCAACCGGAAGATGTTTCAAAAGTAATGTTATGTGAAAGGTGTGATAAAGCGTATCATCCTGGTTGTTTACGACCCATTGTTACATCAATACCTAAATATGGTTGGAAGTGTAAATGCTGTAGAGTGTGTACGGATTGTGGTTCGCGTACACCTGGCGCTGGACTTTCTTCGCGTTGGCATTCTCATTACACTGTTTGTGACTCGTGTTACCAACAACGGAACAAGGGTTTCTCTTGTCCACTTTGCAGAAAAGCATATCGAGCAGCTGCGTATAGAGAAATGGTACAGTGCAGTATGTGTAAAAAATTTGTTCATGGTACCTGTGATCCAGAGGCTGACCCATTGACTTATCAGCATCGGAAGGAGGCCAAGCCTGATTATGAATATGTTTGTTCTCATTGTAAAAATATGGCTCTTGTAAAAAGAAAAGATAATGTTGATGATTATACAGGTGATTTAAGCCTTAGCGCTTCGCAAGATAGCTTATATGGAGATGGAGATTCATCAGAGATGGATTATCAAGGAAGTTCCGAAGAAGCATTATATTCCATCGGTCTTGGAAAAGGAAAGCCCTTTTGTGCATCTAAGATCGCCAAAAAGAGATTAGGTCTTGGTGGAGGTATGATAGGTCGACCAAAGGGCGTTGGAAAGCTAGGTTATCAAAAACGCCAGAAAATGACTGAATTTGGTAGGAAAAGAGGTCCAAAGGCCAAAATGAGAGGGATTTTTGGAGTACCAGGTGTAGGATTGCAGGTAAATAAAAAATCTCATCTTTATGGTAACATTAAAGTTATAGTCGTCCACTAATGTGTTATTCATACATTCGTATTTCCATTTCAGAGACCAAGCTCGGACTCCTTTTCCAAGGAAGATGAGCCAGGCGTAGAAAACAGACTAGTATTGTGTTCCGCGAAAGATAAATTTGTATTAACTCAAGACATTTGTGTTATGTGCGGTGCGTTAGGAACTGATCAGGAAGGATGTTTAATTGCTTGTGCACAGTGCGGGCAATGCTATCATCCTTACTGCGCTAATGTTAAAGTTACTAAAGTAATATTACAAAAAGGTTGGCGGTGCCTTGATTGTACAGTATGCGAAGGTTGCGGCGAAAGAAATGACGAAGGTCGCTTAATATTATGCGATGATTGTGATATCAGCTATCATATCTATTGTATGGATCCACCATTAGATTATGTGCCTCATGGAACATGGAAATGTAAATGGTGTGCACAGTGCCAAACATGTGGTTCAAACGACCCAGGATTTAACAGCAGTTGGCAAAAAAATTATACTCAATGTGGTCCTTGTGCTTCTCACACCGCATGCATATCTTGTCAAGAAGCTTATAACGAAGGAGATCTCATAATACAATGTATCCAATGTGAAAGATGGCTACATTGTGCATGTGATTCCATTAAATCTGAAGCGGACGCAGAGAAATGTGCCGAGGAAGGATATATATGTATACTTTGTCGTCCGAGAGACGTACCCCCGCCACATCTTCTGTGTAGCCAATCTAAGCTTCAGCCAAACAAATATTCTCGTTCACCACCTCCGACTGTGCGAAGCCCTGAGCTATACAAACCATCTTCCCAGCAGTATTTAATAGATGGTGTATATTTATCCGAAGCTGGTATGAATCACATTAAATCTTTAACGTCCGAACATCAACAAACAAGGAAAAAGAGAAGAAAAATGCTTCCCTTGATCGACAAAGACGCAGACATTATGGCCACGATCGAATCTGTCGTGGCTGGTGGTAGTCTAGATAATTCTTTAGAAGAAAATGGAAAATTGGATCTAGTAGACGTTAAAGATGAACCTACGGAGGTACTCAAAGAGGGTATGGTATGGACGCCACGCGGAGATCAACCTCCACCCGAAGGATTCAGTATTTATACGACTGAAAATGGCATACCAGTTTTAAGACGTAAACGCCAGCGGAATTTACAAAAGCTTGGCATCGGTGGCTTCATCGTCAGATTACGAGGTACTCGTAAGGATAAAGAAGAAGAAGGAGGAGATACTGAAAAAGCAGCGGATACAATGGTGGCAATTGGAGATGACAAACCACGTAGAAAACCACAGAGACGAAAACCAAAGACAAAATTATCTGAATGTTTTCCACTCTATATGCAAGAAGCATTCTTTGGCAAAGACCTTATGGACACTACCAAAGATAAAGATCTTGAAAGTAGTAGCGAGTCGGACGGTGAACGTAACGCTTCGGCTAATGCGGATACTATCCAATTGTCTCAAGATGAATTGAAAGCAATGGAACAAGTTAAAGCTAAGCAAGAAAAGGAGGAAGATAAAATGCCTGCGGAACAGCAACAGATTAAGCGAGAAGAAATTTTGGATGACGATGGCAGTGATACCGAAGCACTTGGTGATATATTACCAATTTCGGGAGACTTGCTTGATAGCGATCTTGTAAATACTATTATGAATGAACCTGACGAAGATTTAACTAAGGCTAGCGAAGCTTTGGACGAGTTAGATGACACGCAAGGCACCTCTAAAGACGAATTAACAGATATTCTTAGCCCACACTTTAACTTGGAGTCAATGGTTAGAGATACCGGTAAGTATCTTGAAACGTTGCCGACCACGATCTATCCAAATTTCGAGAGAAGAGTAATATTTACATATTTGTACAGGTTTACCCAATATGGATAGTAAAGACATCGAAGAAATTTTCAAAGGAGTTCTTACCGACGAATCTCAGGAATCACAAGAGTCGTCGGTGTTTTCTGTTCAAGCTCAAGCTCCGCACCCATCAACTTCCACGACACCTCTTGTGTCACCCTCTCCACATCCTGGTAAATCATATATAATAACCTTTATTCTAATTCTTAACAGTAAGCATGCAAAATTCATAAAACAATGATATAATTGTCTCTAAAGGTATGCAAACGACGTTACCTCTTGCAAGACCACAAGTACCTGGCACATTGCCCCCAGTTGGACAATCAAATTTAAATTCTCCCATGAGTTTTCCACCACCATCCCCATATCACTCAGAATATAGCAAGTAAGTAAATTTGATTAATAAATATTAAATTAACACTTTAAATTAGTGTCATAATTTATATGTGTACTAATATTTCAAATTATATCTTTGCAGTAGTCCACAATTTAGCCCAGCATTCTCGGAACCACCGAGTCCTTGGGTAAATCCCGACGACGAAGGAAGTGCTCCAGTGAGTGGTGCTGCGATATCTTACAACCAAAGAAGTAATCTTAAAATGGAGGCTGATGAAGCGTTAGGTAGCGGAGCAACAATATCTTCGGTACTTTATGCAAATATGAATCATCCAGAATGGAAAACAGAATACCCAGGTAATAAAAACATCTTAATGAGTACTCCTGTGATCGTATAATATACGGTCAATATAATAAAAAATTGTATATCTTTTTAGCTTGGTCCGAAAGGTGTAAACAAATTTTAAAGAAATGGCGTGCTTTACCTAATGAAAAGAAAGCCCCTTATTTGACCCAAGCGCGGGATAACAGGGCTGCGATACGCATGAAAAAAACTCAACAGGTAAGAATAATTTCTTGTATTTTTATCGCGATGCGAAGTATAAAGAAGCGTGACTTTCGTGAAACGTATCCGTTTTCATTTTAAATGTTGTTTGTGCTAACATACAAGTTACAACTAACAAGCTTATTCTTTACATCTCATCGCAATAAATAAGTTAATACTTCCAGCAATTGGTATTCAAATAAAATATTCATCATATACGCAGATAGTTTTCACATAAATATATAATATATACGGATATGCGGCGTTAAAGTATTACTTCAGCGATCGATATTTATTAAAGATATATAATGATCATACATAACAACAAGATGAGATGTTGTGCCTTGTTTTGCAATATGACTTACTAACCTTGCAATAACTTCACGTGGGTACATATTCTCTATATATTTTTTTTCTCTTATTGTCATTATAAATGTAATTGTCTAATCCGGTGTGCACATAAAAAAGTGCAAGAATCTACAGAGTAAATGCATCGATTTTCTAACAAAATATTTGACCCCATCGATTCGGATTTTCACTGGAATCAAGAATTTGTCCTTATTATAGGAGTACTTACATTGTCTATAGATCCTGCTAATAGCTCTCCCAAAGTTTCCCACTCGACCACGCAGAGTTGAAATTGATATTATTACCCTGTATGATGTGTCTTGGAAGTATATAAAACCATGAGTACTGTAACGTAAAAGTGTGTGAACGTGGCACCCCTTGAACCGACAGATATCCAAGGATATACCAAGCACGACCCCAGTCACTGCATCAAGCGCACCTACCATCATCACCAAACCTGTCACTGCTATGACATCAGCTCAAGTTTCTCCAGTAGTAGCTATGGCCTCCAACCAAAGGCAAATTGGACTTTTGACTTCAGTGAGCAGTGAAAAGCCGCAAGAAAAGAGTGGAATATCCGTATCTGCAACAGGAGTGACCGTGCCAACAGCTAGCAGTAATCATCATGCGGAGGTGTGTGCGGTGCAGGGACCGCCGAAGCAGCTAACATCTATTTCCCCAAGTCCTTCGCCAACTTCCACAACCCCGTCTTCTTCACCCAGACCCAGTTCTGTCAATTCTATCAGTTCCATTAACAGCCTGGCGCACCAAGAGATTACGGGTGGCCAGGCTAGAGTAGCTCAGTCGCCAGCCACGCCTTGCACATCAGCAACTGCTTCTTCTTCTTCTTCTTCTTACTGCAACACGGGCGCCGGTGAAGGGCAGCATCAAACGTCACCATCCCAACAACGTCCTACACCTTCTCATATTACGATCAGTACCAGTACTGTCTCTAACAGTCTGGCTATTCCTCAGGCATCCCCCACTGCGATGGTGGGGGCAACTCCTGCCCGCCAATTATCCTCGGTAGACCACCAGATTAGAGTGCTCACCCCATCTGAAATCATGCGCACCCTCCCCTCCTTGAGCCAGGAGCACTACGATCCGCCACCCACTGCAATTATTCACACTGTACCTGTACAGACCCCGGCTATGGTGAGCCACCTATTCTGTGCCTCTAGTGTCTTGCCTTGTGCCACGTATCTGATCGAGACTTAGTGTTTTTTATACATATCTTCTTTTTTTTTTTTATTATTTTTTTCTTTCTTTTTTTTTTTTATCCTTTTAGAACAACAATATAAAAGATAACGATGCAGATTCAATCGCGTTCCAAACGTTCGACGATGTTACAGTTTTATGTACATGTCGCTGTCCTGAAATGCTACGTTCGATTTGCGTAGACAAGTCGATGTAATTTGCAATTGCATAAAAAACGAAGTATTTCAGGATATTGGCTATACACAGATAGAAAGTCACTTTATCTGTTGCATTATATATTATAGTTATTGATATGAGATCAATTTTTCGTCGTTTAGTTGGAATGAACAGAACTTCGATATTTCATGTGCAGACAATATGTTTTTTTTGTATGGCCATGGTATTACCCACAATAATTGTAAGTTGTAATATTTCAGACCTTTCTTTATTTGCAATTTCAATCAAATTATTTGGCATGTTAAAGGCATCCATTTATGTTTCTTTTTCCATCTTATTTCCCGTTGTCATATCGAATCCTTTTTATCTGTACACTCCAAAGAAAACGATCCTTTGTGTCCCTCATTATGTAGTAAAATGTTAAGCTTTTTACGAATATTATTGCGGGTGTTTAGTAGACATATGTTGTGATATGTTGTAGAATTGTTTGTTGAAGCAACATTTATCTATTCATTATACTAATTATTTTCACTATTCACACTTCAGATATTTTTTTGAATTCTTTACGTTTGTTGAAACATTTGAGTTTTACAATATTTTAAAAAATTACATAATTCAGTTACAAATTTATATACATTTATACATATTTGCCGCTTATGTGAGTTGAGGTACAGCATTTTTTAATACTATAGCAAGATTCAAGTTCATTTTTAAAGTTTACAAATAAACATGATGAATGATACTATATCTACATACATGTAGAAGATATGAAAGAACTATATAGTCTAATGTCATAAAAATTGACTTATTTTTTTGGTAAGAGCACTATAGATTTTTCTACAATTTGTATTGCTTCATTTAATACAATTTTTAATTAATATTAACATTGAATTAACATATATATATTTAATTTTATAAAGTTATAGCTATATTATAGTTCAGTTTTTGCTTACTTTATTGATATTTTAAAAAACTACTTTGCATGGATGCCATTTATAAGAAATCTGTGATGAAAGTTTGCGATTGTCTTAATTGACATAATGAACTTTCAATAATAGGAGCGGAGTAGGAATATTCTTTTCGTTTAGATGGTGGCTGGTTGTTTCTAATAAGTTGCACATATGGAAATAAGGTCTTGTTGATAAACTTGATTTAATATCGTGCCCCAGAATGTTTCTGTGAATGTTGTAATAAAACATTTTGGCTGGTTGTCATTAATGCCTTGTATCATACAATGTTCCAATCATTTGGTTCATAGGTCATTATATCCTAGGAATAATCTCTTGAGTTTTAATTAATAATTCCACATACATGATAATTAATATTACTTTATTTTGTTCACAAATTAAAACATGTGCAATTCAATTCATGCATTTAACGTCTTAGTCATCCAAAAAGGATATAATGATCTTTTTCTATATCTTTGTCTCATTTTTAATAAATTGTTTTTTAACAGGAACAAGACAGACTTTCCAATAGGGACCGTTCTAGTAGAGAAGCGGAACAGGAACGTCAGTGGAAACAGCTGCAAGCTTTACGTCAACAACAAGCACAGATTCAACAACAAGTAATCCATGAACAACGCGTGCATGGTACGTACGATATTTAATAAGTTTTTATCTACGTATAATGTAGATCGTAACTTTATTATTATTATTATTTTTATAAATTTTTATAACAGCTATAGCCAGGGTACATAGACAAATAAGTGAGGACAACACTCCACAATTAAGTAACGATAATACGACAGGATTAACGACACAATTGCAAGTCTCCACGTCACAGGTATAATTACACTTATAAATCTGAATACTTTTATTTAAATATTTGCCATATTAATACTAAAACTTGTATATATGATATTTTTAGGAGGGAAATCATTTAGGACCATTAGCGTCTCCTTCCCCCGGATCACGTGGTACTTTTGCAACACCCCCAGTTAAAGTAACAAGAGGGGTAGCTCCACCAAGTCCTCACCAAGGTATGCCCCGCTTACCAACTCAACCTTGTGCAACGGTTACACGTCCAGTTGGAACTGTGGTCAGACCAGGCATGCCAAATAATTTCACACAACCACCTTCTCCTTTTTCGCCTCAAGCTCCTCAATCGCCTCATGATTTTCCTCAGTCTCCTGCTTCCTCCCAGTCTCAGGACCATTTTCAACGCTTCGATACTACCGAAGCATTCTCTCAGGCTTCCCAAACACCTAGGTCACAAATATCTGGTACACCTTCGTATTCTACATCACCAAGAAATGAAGTGTTCTCACAACCACCAGGTACACCAAGACCTATGTTTAATCCACCCACACCGCGACCTACTACTCATGTATATGCTCCATCTCGTACTCCTGATCCCTATAGTAATCAACCACCAACACCATCACCTGTTCCAAACTACCCCTCGCCACGATCAGAATCCCGGCAAGAACCGCCACCACAAGAAGTATTCAATCAACAACCAGAGGTTAACAGGCAACTGCGTGATCTTTTGCAAAGACAACAATTTAATAAGAAAATTGAGTCTGTAAATACTTCTTGGAATTCAGGTAAGTTTTAACGATTAAGAATCTTGTATATATTATTATACATTGTTAGTAAAAGTTGGATTACCTTTTCTGCTCCTTTAGATGCACAGAATAGCTCTGATGCAAATCAAGCACAGTTCGAAACAGGACATGTGCAACTTCCGCAACATTCTCAATCAAATACCAATACTGGAGAGGGTACATTTAGGCATCCCCTTCCGCCAAGTGTAGTGAGACCGCGAATGCCACTTCAACCAAATGTTCTAATAAGAAATTCAATAGGTATGATTCTTTTGCAAGATTGATTTAATCGTACATTAGAAATAGTATGTATAAATAATCGTATGTACTTAGGAATAACTTCGAGGCATCCTGTAACGGGGAACATGGATGCGAGACTTCAGGCTATCGATCCACGTGCCAGAATGTTATTGCAACGGCCGCAAGTAAATACAAATATTCCACAGCAGCATTTTCAAAATGCGCAGCCTCTGCAAACTCGGATGCCAACTGCTAGGAATACACTTCCAGAATCTTATGATGTACTCCAGCAACAGAGGTTTCCAGGTATTTAAAAATTTCTTAATGTATTTCATATCTTTGATACGAAGAAGAAGAATGACTTGATTTTAATGTTTGGTACAGAGCCCAATCAAGGACAAGCTCTTGGACAGCGTGTGGTACGGCCGGGTCAAGATAATTTATCTCAGGGAATGCGAATGTTAGGAGCACAAGGATTGGTTAGACCAACTCTTATGCAACCAGCGGTTAATGAAAGCAATAGCACACCAGAACCATCAGAAATTCCAGATAATGTAACCGCTGAACTTGAAAAACTAGAACAAGAGGAAGGCGCGCCAATGGTCGAGGTCGAGGGCGTGAGTGCAATATTAGGTGATCTAGGAGACGACGATGACGAGCTTCTTGGTAAGTAATAATCGGTATAAGTTATTCCTCTCTCTCTGGATTTATACCAAAAATTATATACCCAATTTTTTCTTATTGCAGCTGAAATGGGTGCAGATTTCAATATTTTGGAATATGCTGATCCCGAATTAAACAATATAACTGGAGGTGACAAAACTAACATTCTCGATCTAGAATTAGAACAAGTTGAAGTAGAGACGAAAGAAGAAAAACAAAAGAAGGAATCCAAAGAAGAAGAGCAAAAATCAGATGATTTGGCTGCAACGGGTAGAGTACTTACTGGTATTAGCGAAAAGTGTACTGTGAGTACCGTGCAAACGTCAACGGATACAACTAATGTTCCAACGCAAGTCCAAGCCATAACGCCTATAAGTGCAACACCTCAAACGCCTCAACAGCAGCCAGCAATTATACCACAATCGCATCCTCAAGCTGTTGTTGTGCAACAACAAATGCATCAACACGTACAACAAGCAGCAGCAATGGGACGTCCTATGCCTCCAGGTACTCGAATACTATCACCCGATGGTGCTGTTGGTGTCGTCACATCGACAAATACCGTTACCGTCAGCTATCCTTCTACATTTCCTGGTCATCCGCAAAGGGTACCGCAAGCGCATATACAAGGTAACATAATGTGATTTTATGACCATTTTTTCTGGCTTTAATCGATGTATTTTGCATCAGCTTTATTAAATTATATTTCTTCTATTAGTTGCACAACAACAACGACTTGGTATGAGGGTTGCTGGTGTTCAAAATGTGGCTGGACGGGTAGTAACGGTAAACCACATGATCGGACCTCGTTTACCACTTGCACCTCCACCGCCGCCACCGCCCCCACCACCACCATACCCCGGACCACCACCACCATATCCTGGCCCTATACAGGTTTGTATATATAATATATTTTAACGTTTTCTAATTTTTGCATCGCTTTAATATCCAGTATTTAATTACATTTAACACCCTTCTAACCGCAAAAAAAAACTTGATCTCATGCGAATTTATAGAGTTCATAAATGCCTGAAAATTTTATACAGATCGTTCGATCATAACGTATTTTATAAATTTTTTTTCTTTTTAGTAAATTTGATAAGTTTAGTACTGAATTATTGTAAGATTAGAAGATTAAATTAATGTTTCTATCGATCTAGAAGTTAAGAAGCAAAGACGCGGATAATATTTTAATGAAACATGAGAAGGGGTTTAAGATACATTTGTTGTATTACGCATAAAAAAGAAGTTAAAGTTTGCTGTCGACGTAGGTGTAGCCAAGCGATTTATTTAATATAAAAGTATTGGCTGGTAAAATGGTGTTTTGGCCTGGGTGTTTGCAATGCATTTGGTGTTGGTGCATGTCTAGATGGGGCTGTGCCCAGGTGGGCGGGGCTTGACGCGGCCCCCAGTTCATATAGGGCACGCAGTGCCGGTGGCTGGTCCACCAATGGCCCCTGTGGTTCATTCTGGTGCGCCTGCAATGGCACCCCACCCTCATCGAAGGCCCTTGCTTCTGCAGGTGAGCAAGACTTGAGGCATTTATTGCACTCGGCACAAATAGTCCAAAAAAATCACCTGCAATAGTAAAGAGAATAATGAGGACGTATTTACACGAGATGATTACATATTGCACTACTTCTTTTTACTATATAAAAAAGCAGATATATTAGTAGTTGAAATTAAATCGTGCAGATGATCCGGTATGAGTTGCCATACTAAAAATTTGGTTATTAGAAATATGAATGTGTTATACATATCTGAAAGAAATTATTACTTTTGACTTAATGACATACTTTATGCTTGGCAAACTTATTAGTCTTTTTTAATGTTAATATTGTGCAATGTATTTTATGTACGCATGAACTTATGTGAATTAATTTGTACTTCATACAACGTTAAGTTTATACAACAAATATTTATTGATAAATATTTTTTACTCATAGAATGACATGTATCTATAATACGTATTTATATATACACACATACACGCACTTTTAACATTGCAATTTACATCGATACAGTATATTTCATTGCCTTTTACATAATTCAAAATTAAATATATTTTTATAAACGCTTATACATAACTGTATTAGTACTATGCATGTCTATGTTTTATTCCATATTACACGTTTAAGTGCTATGTAATATGACATGACTATATCATACTTGATTAGAATGCATTGCATAATAAATATAAAAAGTAAATATATGCTAAATAATAAAGTTTTCTCTTTTTCCTTTTATTTTTTTTTTAATTGAGTCTATAAGTAAAGGCATTTGCCAATGCGAAATTGTGTAACATAGATAGGAAGTGACCTTAACTGTTAGCAGTCATGTTCGCAGGAGCAACCATTGCTGTTAGAGGATCTTTTGGAACAAGAGAAAAGAGAACAAGAAAAGCAACAGCAGCAGCAGCAACAACAGCAACAGCAAGTTGATAATACAACTCCTAGCGGAGCTCTTTTGAGTGACAGTGACTTTGAAAGACTCAGGGCGGACGTTTTAGGCTCTGCTCCTTTACCGTCTCCCCCTCAAGGAATGGTAGCGGCTCCTGGTGTTATTCCTGTTATTAGACCACCCTGCACGCCAAGACCACCATCCGCACCAGGTACCAACTGGCCTCAAACAGTTCCCGATGCAGCTAAATTAGCAGTTCAAGTACCCAGACAACCGATCGCTACGCAAACACCACCTGAACGTTAGTATTACATGCATTGTTACTAATTGACATGTAACTAAAATCCATTTCTTCACTGTAGCAAGGGTAGCCACATTCAACATACCTCAAATACCAGCACCACCGACTCCACCAGAGAACATAGCGAACGACCAGGATCGCCAAATACAACTTCAATACGAACAATGGTTGAATCACCAACATCAAGTACTGACACAACAACTGAAATATTACGAAACGGAGGTCCAGAAGCTGCGCAAAGTAAGAAAAGTAAGCATAGTATATTATAGCGATATTTAATCTACCGATAGTACTATGTTTCCTTAACGTTTATGTTTCACGCAGTCCCTTAATAGCAAGCAACGGCAACTTCGAAAATCTGGAAATGAATTAACAGAAAATGATGCTGCAGAACTTCAGAGAATTTCGAGTGAACAAGCAATATTACAGAAACATTTAGATGCTAGCCGGAAGCAGACGAGACAACACGGAATGCTAATACAAGAATATAACACTAAACAACAACAGAAACAAGCCCAGCCTCAAAGCAGTGAACCTTGTTCACCGTTAATGTCTCCTTCTCAACATTCACCAATGCACAGTCCAGCTGCGCTTGTTTCTCAAAGTCCAGGACCTGGAAGTGTACCTGCAAACATGATACAACACTCGCCAGCAACGCCGATCATACAACATAGTCCTAATCCACCATTATTGCAGCACAGTCCAGGTAATCCACAATCGGCGAATCCAGGGACAATGTCTCCTCACAATATGCAACAATCTCCGAGGATAGGAACACCGCATTCGCAGGGAGAGGAAAGTCCGTTCAGCCCAGGAGCTATGTCATCTCCTGGAATTTGTGGTCCATCGGCTACGAGAATGACCTCGCCGCAACATCGCGCGGTAATAACGGGACGACTTGCCACGAGTCCAGGATCCTTTACTGCGGAAACTCGAAACACGCAACAAATTATTGGTGATCAAGCAGTTAGAGTTCATGCACTGTCTCAAAGATTCGTTCGGCCGCCGGTAATAGGAGAACCTGGACAAAGACCTAGAATGCAGTTACAAGGTGGAATAGTCTATGGTCAACGCTCTCCGCTCGGAAGCCCACAGCCAAATCAACCGTCGTTAATAACTCAGCAACAGCATCAACAAATGCTGCAGCAAAGACAACAACTATTGCAACAGCAACAGCAGCAACAACAACAACAGCAACACGAGGCTGGTAGTGTCACCCAAGATGCACAGAATACTATAACTCAACGGACGTTACAAATGGTACAACAAAGACAACAAATATTGCAACAACAACAGCAACAAATAGTGCAACAGCAGAGACAACAACAATTTCTACAAATGCAGCAGCAACAACAACAACAGCAACATGGGAATACGATGCAAAAACCGCCAAGTTCTCCTATGGTGTCTCAGCCTGCTAATTCTCCAAGTCCACAGCTTCATCAGCAAATATCACAGAATTATGGACAACCACCGAGTTCACCTATGCCACGTAGTCCTATGGTACAGCAGACGATGGGTTCGCCTATGCTTCAGCAGCAATTGAGTCAAACTTCTCAACCACCAAGTCCAATGAATACAAGAATGCTTACGCATCCGCCTACATCCCCAATGGTCTCTCAACAACAATGTCAGCCACCTAGTCCTATGGCTCGCAATCATCCATCGACGTCACCGATGTTGCAGCACCAACTTAATAATTCTCATCATCCACCACCATCGCAAACACCTAATTCTCCAATGCCACGTAGTCCTATGGTTGGTGGCTCACCGATGCAAATGCAAAGACGACAATCCACTGGTAACAGTCCGGCTATGCCCGATCGACCGCAAAGCGTTGAAAATCCGGGAACACCAAGAACACCGCATACTCCTCATACACCTCACGCAACTTATGCTCCACAAAACTCGGGTAATCCTACAATGTCGTCCGATCAGCAACAACTTCCTCAACAACATCATCAGCAACAAACCTCGCAATCTGAACAGACGCCTTCCGTAGATCATTCAAACAGGGGAGGCGGAAATCCGCATAATCCGATGAATCCATTACCATTTATACCTAATTTTGGAAGATTCGGATTTTTTAAACTTGGTCTAAGAGGTGGCTCTCCAATGTGGTCAACCAAAGCAGAATCTAGTAAGGGTAAAACTGCAGAGTCTCATTTATTGAATTTAGACGAAAAACCAAACACATCGGTTGTACATAGGAAAACAGGTATACCGCCCTCTAAAATTAATTCTTTAGTTTGTGCCGATTATAATGATTTCGATGACGATTCTCATACACCGCCGCAAACACCTCCGACGTCTACCGAGCCGAAACAGGCACCGTCGTTAGCCGATAATGGTCCATTACAATTAGGTAGTCCAAGTGATAAACTCGAACCAATCCCTGATACGACTGATTATGATGATGATAAGACAATAGTTAATACCGAGGTAACTCTAAGTTCTACGGCACAGCGAGATAATGACGATATTACCGTAATAGAGCAATTTGGAGATACAGAATTAGTAGATGTTATATCTGGAACACTAGATGGAGATATGCAAGAAGAGTATGTGCTATTTGAGCCTGACATGGTCGTAGATTTATCTGCTGATAGTAATGACTCTCTATGCCATGCGCTTGTTAATGATGGCAGCCAAGGACACGACTTAGTACAAATATTGGAAATAGAAAATCCAGAATCTCAAACTGACGAACCTATATTAAGTGATGAGGATCTTGTGCCTTCGCATACAAGAAATAAGAAAGGTTTAAGACTGGATATTGTAAGAACGCTTCAATCTGGAAAAAGATTGTTGGCTGTAACAGATACACCGGAGTCACCTGATCAAGATGAACTTCACGTAGATCCATCGCCTGGACCATACATGGACCACTCACCGGATCAAGATCTTATGGTATCATTAGTTAGCGAATCTGAAGTTGTAATTATCGATCCTAGCACGAAATCACCCGAAGATAATTTGTCTAAAGAATCTTGCGAAGAAGAACATGAAAAAGTAGATACTGCGAACAGCTTGGATATACCTAAAGAAAATCTTATAAAGGAATCATCGAACGAGGATCCACCCGAATCTCAGAAGGAATTGAAAAAACAAACGAAAAGTCCAACGTCATTCATGTTTCCTGAGAGCGTAGCATATAGTCAAATTCCACCATCCAGCATACATCAAGCAAATATTGGCTTACCTAGCTGCCTCTCTACGATATCGTATGGTGCAACTTGTAGACCAACGGAAACTAGCACCGCTACGGTATCGACGGCAATAGTAACATCTGACACGACTACCAAGCCACCTACAATATTTCCAACTCTGTGTGTTACGAAAGAACAAATGACAAGTTCGTCCAGTTCTCAAAGACCATCTACTTTATCATCGACAATGGCAAGTATCGTAGCTGATGCTAAAATTGCAGCTAAACTTACCCAAACAGTTTTAGATAACATTACAGTTTCTTCGCCACAAATTACGTCCGAATCTAAAACATTACCAAAGGTTACTTTGTCCAATACAGATATATCAACAGCATACATTATAACTTCGGAAAAGGTATCAATGTCGATGCCTAGCACGCAATACGAATATACTAGTTTTGTACAAAATTTGAACGTGAATACGACAGGAGTTAGCAACACTCCTACAAAGTTAGTGTTAAGTGTTCAACCCACATCCGTTACTTTATCAACACCGAAAATGTCGATACCTGACTTACCTAAGAAAGATATCGTCGTGGTAACATCAAAAGAAGAACAAGTTGAATATTCCGGGAACATTGAAAAAGACAAAAGTGAAAAGGATGAAACGGATCGTGTTGAAAAGAGTCAAGATAAAGATAATCTTGTTTCAAACGTTGATATTATAAGTTCTACCGTAGTTCCAGACACAATAATTTCAGAGGAAAAGAAAAATGATCCACTAAACACAACGGACGAATTAGAAAGTATGTTAGAGGCTATTCACAATCCTGCTGAAAATAATATAACAGGAAAGAAGAATATACACGCGGACGAGAAATCAAATGTTTCCACATTGAAAAGAATGTCACCTGTTGCTGATGATTTGTCTCTTGTAAATATTTTAGAAAATGATGCTGAACCAACAGCTGAGAATGACAATAAGCAAGAAAGTGGAGACACCGAAGCACCAAGAGCGGAAAAAACCAAGGAGGTAGTAAAGCAACCGACGAGTGAATCAAGCAATACGGACGTTAATACGAACCGAATGAGTGATGTAAATCCAGAAGATCATAAGGAAGACAAGGATGATGTACCCAACACAGAAATTGAATCTAACAAACCATATTTACAGCATTGTCTTAACGAAGAAAGAAATTTAATGGAAGAATCTTCGGACGATATATTAGACATGCTTCACAATATAATATCTTCTAAACCAGAGATGGCTAATACTGATATTCTTCAGGAAGACAGATCTAGAAAATCGAGTCTTATATACCAATTACCAACACCGCTGGATACGTTACCTCTCAACATTTTACAAGATTCATTGATGGATTTAGAGCAAGAAAATTTAGAGAATGAACATCTTCTATCTTCCGAAAACAAAATGTCTCCAAAAGCTCCAAAAACGAGTCCATCGCCTACAGGGTCCGTACCTAAGAAAAGTCCGCCACATCATACTGTTCCATTGGTTGTCAGTACAGTGGCTCAATTACAAAAGTGTACAACTACGGTACCTCATCTTTCTCCTTTGTCAAAGCCTACGGAGCTGACATCAAACGTAGCTAATGTGTCGCATCAGTTGAGAACATTGCTGTCTTCTTTACAAACAAATCATTCTCAAAACTGTACAAGTAGTCAACCTACGATCGTTACTATGGTATCGTCTGTAATTTCAGCGCCAAAAGTTGGAACGATCTTATCTACTAGTACATCTTCATCGAATTCAGTTAATAATACGCCAACTAATTCGAACCTTCGTTCGCAGACGTCCATGACACCATCTCTTAACGTCACCACAAATAAAACAGATGTGGAATGTAGTACAACTACAACTACTACTATTACTACTGCTGCTGCTTCGACTACTACTACGACTACTACTAGTACCGCAACCACTACATATACTTCACAGGGTAAAGAGAGTACAAACTCTACAGTCAGTGTTATTTCCAGTCATAGCAAAATAACAACTTCTGAGCAGTTTTTACGAGTAACTTCAAGTGGAATCCAATCCCAATCAACAAATTGCCTTACATTACAAACTTCTTCTATAATTACTCCTAGACAGCCAACAAATACCGGTATATCTATTACTTCGAATGCAATGCTGAATGCTATGCTAGCTGGTACAAATTCGGCAAAACCAACGATCGCTGGACACAGAGCAAACACTGTGCCCACGCAAGCCAGTAACTTATTAAGTTCAGTTATGCCACCGTCGTCTATGCAAAGAACGCAAAGTCTACAGGCAATATTGCAAGTAAGCTCAAATAGTTCAATTCCTTCCCACATTGCCGCAAACGCTACCTCTACAGCGATAAGTACATCTATGCAATGTGTAAGAACCATTGTACCACCTACGATAACGTCTACTTCGAATACCATTAATGTTACTACCAGTATATTACAATCTACATTGTCTCAAACTCCAACACTTTTACAAACTCAACATAGGACAGCGTGTTGTCTTTTACCTATTGACAATAAAAATAGTGACCTGGAAGGATTGATCCAGAGTTCATCCGGGAAAAAGGAACAAGATGAGACAAGTTCTAAAATGCAAACGAGTCTTGATAAGACAGCTACGACAAGAAACGAATTAGAGATGGGTAAAGCTAGTTTAACAGCCAATTCTCATAGAATGGAGGAATCTCAGAATGTACTGTTAAAACAATTACTACAAAACACAGCCTGTGCAACGACACTGGTTAGTAGTTCACAAGGGCCGAGTCTACCATTAGTACCATCGCTGGAAGCTCAGCTGGCAAGACCAGTACCACCTACTCCATCCTTCCTATTATCACCGTTATTGAATGAGACACCGACTACCAAATCTCCCGCTAATAAACAAGTTCTTACTAGAGAAACTTCGTTCCTATCACATTCGGTAACTCCTCTTAAGATTCAAAGTCCACCGACGAAGGAAGAGCCACCGAAACCGCCACCGCCACCACCACCTCCTCCATCACCATCATTGGCAACATCTACACCAACTCTTACGCAACAAAGGTCCGTTGATACAATAGTAAAACAACAATCAACGAATCAGACACCTAAAACTGTGTCAACCACTACACAAGCAAATCAACAACCCACGGTTACACCGGCTGTCAAACAAACTGCTCCAGTATCGACAAAAAATTGTGAAATACTGTCTTCTTTGCAACAGGACTCTAACACAAACAACCAATCTCAGATGAAAATATCAAACGATCCTGTTATCGTAAATTCTACTCACGTGCAACAACAGCAACGTGCCTCGACACCTATGATAGTTTCAAGAATGGTCTCGCAATCAAAATCCATAGTCACAACTGTACCTGCAAAAAATATGCAGGCTATTTCCCAAGCATCAAATAACGTTCACGTAACACAGCACGCACCAACTATCACACCACCTCAAACTTTACAATCTCAGCAACAACCTCTATTACCCGTGGGACAAAAATCCGTAGCCACATCACAACAATCTACACACATTAGTCCAGTACAGCCATCAGTGCCTCATACAGTGCCCCATTCTATGGGTCACCAATCTCAGATGTCACAGGGTGCAAATGCACAACATTCAGTGCCTTTAGTAGAAGTCAAAAAGGAAATTCTCGATGAAGTTCTGTCCAGTGGTACACCTACTCAGCTAACCGATACCAAAGACTTTCTTACTGCCAAAGAGGAGCTTATGGATGGATCCATGGATGATAAAACTGGTATGAACTTAATATATTATAGAAAAACAACTAATAAACGAGGTACTTTTAGTTATGACTAGGATTTACCAATTCTTTTTCTATTTTTTAGATCTCAAAAAGTTAAGAAGGCGTCAGTATCAGCAAAAACGTAAACAAAGTCAAGGCAAAGACGCAACGGCGGTACCTCAAAAGAAACGATCTAGAAAAGTATCGCGCTTGGACGAAGATTACGATACGTTTATCGATAATTTAATGATTCAATTACGGCAACTACAACCAATGGCAGTGTTGGAACCCCTTCTAGGCAGAAATTACGGTGTTTGTCCTATTTTTGGTTCAGGGGAATTAACAAAAATCGTAAGCCAAAAAGATTATAATACCAGAACTGGAGATCTAATCGGTTCATATGGTTCTGCTAATTTACCTGGTGTCTCTGATCACTATAATACTCAACCTTTTGGCGAATTAGAACCGTTGCCACCTCAGCAACCCGCTTCTACGCAGAGAGGCTTTTATGACCAAGAATTCCCCCCTCTCAAACTGGATGACTGTACGTACAAATTATCGATTAAAATAAAATATAACAATAGATATAGTTGAAATTCTTGGTACATTTTAAAGCAATTATTTAATAATACTTTTTATTCTAGCTGACGAGAAAAAAGAAAATTCCTTGTCAACGAATCGCGATGTCGATTCTCCTGATACAATAGTAAGCTCGTCGTCTCCGGAATGCGTGATACCAGAATTCATACCCCGTTTCCCGGGATTAAGATTAATCGAAGAGGAGTCGGATGAAGAATCTGACTGGTTGAAACGAGTGTCACCTGTTATACCTTTAGTTTCTCCTATACCAATTAGACTTAAACCTACTTATATAAAAGATACGACTAAACAGGATAAAGAAAACTTAGGGGTCCCAAGGTAAATTGATAGATGATTTTATTTATAATATAGTATCCTATTCTTCTTCTCCTAATTTTATCAATTTCTTATACAGGATTGGCAAATCTCCACCAATGCCATTAAGAGAAAACGGGAATGTTACCGTTACCTTGACGTTAAATAGTCAGGCTGCAGATGACATAATGGGTGTACTCAAAGATTTGGCAAATATACTAAACATAGCTCCTCCAACTGGTTACCAGATAGTAGAACGTACCACTACTCCTCCTAGTCAAAAATTAGGACTTTACAGAACTAAAGGGAAAGATGGCAAAGAAGGAGGTATTCGAGTTACTCAAATTATTTTACTATTATAAAAAGATACTGTAAAAAATGAATTTGTGGGTTAGATCACGCGTAATCAAATCTGGTAGTCGTGTTTCTTAAGTAAGCTTCTTGTTTTTAGCACCAATTGACATACAGAGTATTTTGAACGGTGCTGCCAAGTTCTGTCGTCATTGCGACGTTGTGATATTAAATAGCTTAATAAGGAAAAAAGTATCAGATTTACCATTTTTGAGTAAGGAAGAAGCAGAACCCGGTGACGAATTGTGCTTTTGTTCGGCAGCTTGTTACATGCAATTCGCTTTAATGCATAGAACACCTACGAACACACAGGAAAAAGTTAGTAGATGTTCAAATAAAAAAATGATCTTTTAGAATGCATATGACTTATGCTCTTGACTCTTTTTTTCTTTAGGCTGCGACCATAGTAGACCACTTATGTCAAAAAGTAGACCCCAAGGTGATGGACGATGATTTAAAAAAAATACAGGAGAAAAAGTTTGCATCGTTAAAGCAAACTATCGATCACGTAGAAAGTATGGAAGTTGAACCTGAAGAAAAGTCAGAGGTTAGAATAAAAACGGAGAAGGAAGATTTGGAAATAAATGAACAAAATAGAGAAGATTCGTTTGAGGAAAAACGACCAAAGAAACATCCTGCTATCGAGGAACTGACTTGCGAAACAAGCGAACCACACCCACCTGCAAAAGTATGGAGAGGTCTTAGATATAAAACTTGGACAATGGGCGTCATACAGCCTGCAACAAAGTATAAGAAACCTACAGACAAAGAGATCACAGATGTATGTACACTAAATATACATATAAAAGTCGTCGTCTTTTTTATGATCTCAATATTCAATAACATTGATTTCAATAATTCAATATAATTATATTTGCAGATGCTTTTCCGGATGGGTGTGACAGTTGTACCTGCTAAAGCAGAGGACAGCCGCCGATGCATGTTTTGCCAAAGTCAAGGAGATGGTACTGCCGATGGGCCAGCACGATTACTAAATTTCGATGTCGACAAATGGGTACACCTAAATTGTGCTTTATGGTCAGAAGATGTATACGAGACAGTGAATGGCGCGTTAATGAATTTGGACACTGCTCTGCAACATAGTCTCGTTCTGAATTGTATCGTTTGCGAGAAACCGGGCGCGACAGTGAAGTGCTTTAAAATGCGTTGCACCAACGTTTACCATCTTGGTTGTGCCGTCAAAGACGGTTGTGTTTTTTATAAAAATAAAGTAAGTAATCTCGGTTTGATACGCAATATCAGAAGCAGATGAGATTGTAGAAGCTAACAATGTACTCCTTCAAATTTCAGAGCACTTACTGTTCGCAGCATGTACAGAAAAATGAAAAGGACAATGAATTGACCACCTTGTCCGTATTCAGGCGAGTTTACGTAAATCGTGACGAAAATAGGCAAGTTGCAGCAGTGATGCATCACTCGGAACACAACCATTTGCTCCGAGTTGGAAGTCTGATATTTTTAAGCGTTGGACAGTTGTTACCTCATCAACTAGCCAACTTCCACACACCCAATTATATTTATCCTGTTGGATACAAGATCGTACGATTCTATTGGAGTATGAGAAGGCCCAACAAACGTTGCCGATATGTCTGTTCCATCCACGACGTTTCCGGGCGGCCTGAGTTCAGGGTATTAGTTCAGGAACCATTGCAAGAAGATGTTGAATTACGCGATGCCACGCCACGGGCTGTGTGGAGTCGAATTCTCGAGCCTCTGGCTGAGCTTCGTAGATCAACTCATAGCGTTCAATTATTCCCACGTTACGTTTCCGGTGAAGATCTCTTTGGACTAACGGAACCAGCCGTCGTCCGTGTTCTCGAGAGTCTTCCAGGCATCGAAACTTTAACAGATTATAGATTCAAATATGGCCGTAATCCTCTCCTAGAATTACCTTTAGCTATTAATCCAACTGGCAGTGCAAGAACCGAAGCCCGATTACGCAACCAACTACCCTGGAAACGACCGCATACTCAACGTACCGGTTCCTCGGCCCGAGCAAATTTTGTACCGACTGCCGCAGTGGCTGGGGAAGTTGCCTGTCCCTATTCGAAACAATTTGTACATTCGAAAAGCTCGCAGTACAAGAAAATGAAGCAAGAGTGGCGAAACAATGTTTACTTGGCGCGTTCCAAGATTCAAGGTCTCGGCTTATACGCTGCACGTGATCTTGAGAAACATACGATGGTTATCGAATATATAGGAGAAATTATACGAACTGAATTAGCTGAAACTAGAGAAAAGCAATATGAAGCTAGGGTAAGTGGATCTTTTTTAGATCCTTAACACTAAACTTATCGATGTTAAATGCATAATTATTCATCATATTTTTTTATTTTATAAATGCTTAAACAAGAACATGCTATTTTCTAGCATTAAATAAAAGAATTGATAATAAATTTCTATGAAAGTAAGTTTGTTATTTAAAAAATCAAAAAACGTGCACTAAACCTACTACGACAGGCCGAATGATCGGCTATGTGATTCTTGTCTCTCGATTTTTTTAATAATAAAGTTTAATTTATACAAATTCATTATCAATTTTATTTATTAATGATAGCAGGTAACATGTTTTTGTTTAAGTATTTGTTAAATATGCATTTGGTGTCGGTAAGTTTAGTGTCAATATATGTTTTTATTTATGACCCGGTGGTATACGAATCTTGTATATACATGTTTATTTCTTTTAGAATCGTGGTATTTATATGTTCCGATTAGACGAAGAAAGAGTGGTTGATGCAACTCTGTGTGGTGGACTTGCGAGGTACATTAATCATTCTTGTAATCCCAATTGTGTCGCTGAAATTGTTGAAGTCGAACGTGATCTCAGAATCATAATATTTGCGAAGCGAAGAATCTCACGTGGTGAAGAGGTATAACATAAACATTTTTTATGCATGTGCAGTCATAGTCATATATTGTCCGACAGGTCTGAAAGCAGAGAAAGTCTGCAGCTTTCTTATGGACTTTTCTTCACGCTATGTCCATAAAAAAGCTACAGACTTTTCTTCACTCTACCTTCACACCTGTCGGACAGATAGAAATAATATAAAAATTTCTATATTACTTCTGCTATCACCAACTTCATACTGATGAGCTATTAATGCTAATTAATTTAATAACAAATGTGTAACTCTTTCTTTCAGCTGGCATACGATTATAAATTTGACATAGAAGATGACCAGCACAAGATAGCATGCGCATGTGGCGCGCCTAACTGCCGCAAGTGGATGAACTAAAGAGATCGATCCACTGTTGTTATTGTTACTACGTTATTGGGTAGGTTTTACATGGAGAAAAAAAAATATATATATATATTATATATATATCTATATATATAATCTATATATGTATATATATATGATAGACACATTATTTAATTTGTAAAGTGCCATTGCAGTTTGAGTAATTGAATCATAGTGAAGTTGGTGCTATGCCATCACAACATTCCTCCAAAGTTGTACAATATTAGTTTTATTCTATAAACATAAATCATTAATCGCTTGTATATTACGGAAATTCTTAAGAACACGACGAAACGTAAGGAATAAAAAAAAAAGATAATTGCAGTGTCGTGTATATGTATACAAGAAGTTTGTATCTTTGTATGTTGAATGAAGTCAACGCTCGTTGACCAACATTGTATTATAGATCGTTTATTAATTATTATTGCACCGTCTCTGTACATAAGTAGAGATCCATGTTATTTTGAATCACCAGATGAATTATGTAAAGTAACAGTATCTAATTTAGAATTATATACAATTATAACTATTTGATTATATAATAAATCCGTACAAAAATTTATGCACTTGTCGTCCATTTCATATTTCAATCTGAACATTCCTACAAAATCGGGTCATGCATTTTTTGGTGTATCATGCAAAAATTCGGATGCTCGTGTCGTTCCAAAATCAAATGATATATATTTACCTGTAAAATACAATTAGAAAAATATCAATTTCAATCGGGTGTGAAAAGAAGCTTCGGTATTTCTTGGTGGAACTTTATTCCAATGCTCGTACAACGATATTCACAGAGAACTGTAATGTATACACGTAAAATATGCAATACAATTCCTTTTCAGAGATTCGTTTGTATCGTTAGTATAAAAAAAATAAACTTCAAAATAATATGTACAGGTATACATTTTATAATACAAATGCCAAACGATTTATACAAAACATCTAACGGAAGCTTAAGGTATATCGTTAATAATTACGATATTCATTTAACTCGGATAATTATAATTATTATAACTACCAAGCTTCGATAAACGTAACGTAGATAAAAAATAATAGGTATACGTATAAGTAAAACGACCAATATTTATAATCGAAATTAAACATAAACGATATGAACGATAATATGTGTGTATGCGTATGCCATAAATGCAAAGTGAAACGTATACACGTATGAAGAAAATATATTTAAATGCAATTCTTTGGCAATTTTGTGTTCTAAAATTGAAAAAGAAACTCATTTTCAATGTGAACAATACATATATGTGTGTATGTGTATGTATATAAAAATGTATATAATATATATACATCCTACGGCAGAACTATTCGTCTACCCTTCAACTTTTTTATTTTATATCCTTCTATTTTCTTGAAAAAACTCAAGTCGTTTGGTTTAATTATAAAAAAAATTAAAGGGTGGGCGAATGCTTCTGCGATACGATGCCTCATGGTAAGTGCCGTTTGATATAACTACTGAACGGTAGGTGTTACGAAAAAAAGGTAAGAAGACTTTTATCATCATTTTTAATGTAGAAAAAATGCTATATTTTTGTTTTAGTATTACGAAAGTAGTTATTTTTACTATAAACAGTTAAAAGATACAGATAGAGTAATAGAGACATTGATTTGGTCTGCTTTAAAACTTTTCCATTCTTCGCTTTTGGATTGTTTCCAGGTCATTCCAAAGACATATAGAACTTCTTTTTTTTATATTGACGTAATACCAAAACAAAAATATAACATTCCATTTAAAAAACATGCGATGATCTTCGAAAGTCCATAAAAAATTCCTTACATTTTAGTCCTGTTACCTACTGTTCGGTAATCATATCAAACGTCACTTACCATCAAACACTTTGTATATGTATTTAAATATACATACATACACGCACACACACGAGCCAGAGTTTAACTAAAGGAAGCTTCAGTTATAAATACAAAAATGAAACGTTTGTGCTTGTATATGAGATTACAAACTTAATCAAGTGTACACAATATAAATGAAAATGTGTTTTAAATCAAATGTAGGTCGAATTCAAGGTAGAACGTGTTTTATATATGTTTTATATATCATCATCACCATTATCATCATCTTATTTTTGTTTATAGAAGCGAATTTCCTTTTTATAGAAGCTTTACGAGTAGTTTCCGTTCGAAATATTAACGTTCAAAAAGAATAGCGGATTTAGGAAAAATCCGCTATCACCCTTGTTCGTCGTATAGTATACACAGAAGTATCTCATTACGAAGTAACGTCTATATTACTCAGATCGATCAGAACTAGATTGTAAAATAAATAAAATGTTATATCCTATATGCATTTCGATGATATATTACGATTGCACTTCTAAAGTGCACCTTCCATTCGCGTCTTTTAAAATCAGTCGGTCTACGGTATGTTTTTTTTTTTTTGCTGTTTACGAGGAAGAGAGTATTCTTTTTTGTTATTCCTGTAAATTTAATATTCATCTCACACGGTATGACGCGATCGTGAAATCATTTTATAAACTCTCTGTGATCCTTCCACTGGCTAGGTACTCCACACGTTGAATAACAAGCACATGTCTTGATCTTGATTACGATGATATCGGGTTGGCCCTGTTGCATGCAACAAATTAATGCTTTTCTGTTATATGTATTTCGAATAAAACATGCACAAGGTGCTTTAACATATCATTATATCGTGATTACGTCGTCACGTGACATGGGACAATTATCATAACTTTCGTAATACCTTCGAAGTAATCGCACCTCACTTGCATGTTTCTTATAATTTCTGTGAATCTGTTTAATCGAAGATACGACGACACGTTAGATATGAATTTATTTGGAAAGAGATAAACATGCAAGATCTTTTATAGATCGTATTCATATACGTCTATAACTTTGTGTGACATTCAAAGCAACGTGTCGATGTTCTACTATTCCGTGACCTCACATACCACATTATAAAATGCAGTTATGTGTGATCACAATTTTATTATGCCTGTAATAAAAAATTAATGGCAACAAGGTGTTCAGTGGATTCAAATTTGGTGGTAAAGTACCTTATCAAATATACGATACCTGTAATAATATCAGTGTAGGAAAAATATATAAAACAAATTTTTAGACGATAATTCTAACGAGCAGTAAAACTATAAAGCGTGATCGTTCTACTTACGAAATGTTAGATCGTTTAGGAATTAGTGTGATATTTTTATTAAACTGGCTTTTAAAATTTAGTAAAAGAATTAAGCGAGTGAGGTATCATCCATACTTTTATAAAGCTAAGTGTTTAAATACATTCGTGCACATGCATAACTAATATGAAACGTATCTACGTTACGTGAATCAAGCGCTTAGATCACATGAATTTCTGGTTTCGATAAGAAAATCTATTTAATCTGGAGATGGTTTATCTTTATTACCATTAGTATCGTGTCGTTTATAATAATAATAATATTATCCACATATATTACAGTTTTATGTACAGGGATTTGGCTATACACTATTATAGTTAACTCGTAATAACAGAATTCCTGCCAATTCTATATAAAGATGTTAATGGTGATAATAATAATAATGCTACTACTAATAATAATAGTAATAAATTATAATACATGTGAAATTAAATATCTAGCTGTAATGAAAATACACAAGAAAAAATAATAATTAAATAAGTTAACGTATTTATAAAACATGTGATAGAGCAAGGACAATATACAGGAACCATGTCTAAAATACTATTTTGGACTAGTTAACACTTTGTAACTAATAAAGCACCCTCCTAAATGTAAACAATTTTTTTTTTAAATGCTATAAATCCTTAATGTAAAAGTTTGCCAAAAACTCTATTTCCTGACTGTCTTAAAGATATCAGCTAGGTAGATACTGTGTTTTTTGTTTTCTATCTTTGATTCATTTTAGAAAATAAAAAGTAGCCATTACTATTACTATAAAGAGTGATTTTTGTTAAGTATTACTTCGTTAATTAATAAATGCTCTCGTTGCAAACCGATTATACGCTTCTATAAAAATTTTCTTTCACAAATACTAGTAAACCCCACTTTATGAATAATCAGTGTTGTACAAAATGTTATATATTTATATGTATATATCTATATATCACTATAGTATAATAAATAAAGTAAAAAAGGTAAGAGAAGTTGGGAGTTATAGAAGTGGCAGAAAAGAACTTATATGTAATACACGGTGTTTAAAAAATGCAGCAATCTGCTATTAAGTACTTTACATGGTAAAGATTAACCAGACATTTGGGACATTCCGTTTTACTATCTATTAGGAAAATCGGTGTATATTATCATTAAAATAATGTAAATAAAATATTCTACCTTTAAACGGATGCACTGATTATGAATAAAGTAAGTCTACTCGATGGTATTTGTGGCAGCTGCTACTTAGTCTTAAACTTGGAGAGAAGATTATACTTCTGGTACATTACACATGCCAACAGTGTCGATAACTGTATTACATTGAAATACTTTCTGATATATTTTGTTTTTGTAATCTTGAAATGATGAAACTAATCAAAATTATATGTCGATAAAATCATTTGAGAAACGGATACACTCTTATTCCTAAGTAACTCTTTTTTACGTTACTATACAGAAGGGGAGATAGAGAGATAGAAAGAGAGAGAGAGAGCGCCATAAAGACATATAAATTTCTTATACATCATTACATCACATAAACGAAATGCCAAAATAAAAGTTTTGCTATAATAACGCATATCGTTTAACAATCTCGCTAAATCACTAAGAGATATGAAAATAGAAATAGTTCATTAATGTAAAACTTTAAAATTGTCTGGAACATAGTTGTTTTAGTGCCATGAGTAAATTTTAAATTTAACATCAACGTAACTTAATTTATCCAGTCTTAATTTGCACAGCATGTAAATGCCGTAGTTATTCGTATAGTTTATATGCAAATAAACAATAATAATTTCAAAACAATCAAATCTTCACTTTCCACGTTCACGATATTATTCATAGTTTTTCTTCAATCATATATCGTCGATAAATGTGACATATGTATTTGTTTTTAAAAAAACGTGCACGTTACAACAAAAAAAAAGTACAAAAAATATAAAAAGAAGTAACGTTTTATAAATTTCAAAATAACTTCTCCCCCGCTTTTTTTTTTTTTTTCTTCTTGGAATAGTTTTAATCAATTTTATAGAATATTAAACCGCAAACTCAAAATACTCATGAGATTAGCAGCCTATGAAATTTATAAAAAATTATTCATTAGATGCTTATAATATATTCATTGAACACCTATGCTCTAAAGACCTTATCTATAGGAGAAATACATTATTGACTAAAAGGCGCCGTTCGAACGATGACAGAAAAGGAAAGAAATAATATACGAAAATTGCAATTATCGTCGCTTCGCGAAAGCAACTGTCTCTCTCGCGTGATAGCATCTATTAGCAAAAAATGGACAAAATTTTAATGTATCTTCTAAAATAGTAGGAAAAGCGTTATTACTTTAGATTACTTAGATACAATGTAAAGTAAGTTATGAGATGTTAGTAAGAAACCAAAAATAAAGATTAAAAGCAGTAATCGGAAACGTTGATGAAAGAATGCAGGTAAGATATTTTCGTAACGACAAGTGTTGTGTTTAGGCTAATAACGAAACTGTTACATGTCGATCTTAAATACTTTTAGTATCATATAATGTTTTAACGGAATAAATAGCTCAACGTCTATACTTGTCTCAAGAAAAGGAATAAAAGATTGTTATATATCTTGATACATATAATAACTTCTTTTCTGTACTCAAGATTAAACTTTGCTTTTCCTGCGGTAGCACTAGATCTAACAACCAAACAGATGAAGTCCTCTATTCTTGTCCATGAGAGTTCGTTTGAAATAAACCGTTATTACAATTATTTATTTGCTAACATGCAGATGACTGATCGATATCATTTTCTAAGTGTCTGTATTGTACCATTGATACCACTCTAAAACATTGTTTTCCTTCTTTTAGTGTATTTCTCTCGAAGGCACGAACTTTAATCGAGCCTTTCCGAATACTTAATATTCTTTAACGATCCGTGAGTTATAGTTAGCGAATAATTTACACTATGCCCAGTTAGTCGATTAACCGATTAGCCCAATCACCACCGGCCATTCCTTTTTACGGGAATTGAATGTTCTGTTTAAGTGTACAGGCGAATAAAACAGCAGCTTTCTCGACATTTTACAGCATATGATCGTAAAATAAAACGAAATAGTTGATATTCGTAAGTACAAATTATGTTACATTCATATATTGACCTTCGATCATTCGATACTCTACGAATTTGATATACCCCGTGATTGAACATTAGAGTGAAATGGTTATATCAAGAGAATTCTTCTCATCGACATGTTTAGAAATCTGCTGTAAATGACGTCGGTATATATGTATGTTACAACTACCGGTATTAATGGCCGCTTACTGCAAATGGTTATATGTATTAAAAGAGAGTGTGAGTACAAGGTACAATAAGGTACAGTACTTAACAAGTGATGAGAGAATCGAATACATCGTTAGTTTCGGTTAATATCTCTTCGAAATTTTGAGCTAATACTTCCGTTCTGCGTTTCGCAGCACGGATTAGACCACACATGCTGAAAATACACCCATCACACGTCAACCAATATCCCCGCCGTAGTCCTGACCATTTAGAAGATTACGGTTGTAAATGGCAGCCCTGTAACTGTACCTATTTATGGCTGGTCGATCAGGAACTGGTGGAGGTACTAACGCTACATCAGCGTTCAACAAAGCGCCGCTTCCTTCGTCCACTTCGCCGATACTGCTCTCGACCAGAGACGGCTCGACTTCCGTGAATGCCAGTCTTGACCGTAACAAGTACGCGTACGTCTTATACCTTTTCAACTGTTAGACAAACGTAGAAAGGTAAAGTGAAAAAGATGTATCGAAAAACCAAACAAATGTATGGGATGGTATGGTCTATGGATCCAGTACGATTTGTTTACCTCGTGATACAAGTATGCACCCTTCTCTTTGTAATTCTGTACCGCGAGCGCCTTGGCTCCTCTTTCCGGAGGATGCCGCTTATGTTCGTCCAACTCAGCTTCCAGTCTGCTAACCCTATCCTCATGGTCCCGCAACTGTTCTCTCTGGTAGCACAACAAAGAATCCGAAAAGGCGTTGATCAAATACTTGCAAGCGAATAGAAAACGATTTATATATGATTTCGCTAATTGACAATTTCAATTTGACTGAACGCTCGGCTGTGGATTGAAAAAAGAAGTATTTTCCTTTTTCTCGATCGTATGAACGTACTACTTGCGAGGATACAAACTTAGAGAACGAAGCTTGCTTCGAGATTAGCGGAGGAAGGCTTGTAAATAAAGAAAGAATAAAAATAGATTATATTCCTCGATCTGGGGCTAGATCATTTAAGAAGATTACTAAATCTCCATTCTTTTTACAATCACTTATCACTTTTCGACGATACTCACAGGAGACAATTTAGTGTGGCTGCACGGTAGCAGAGGCCGCTGAAATTTTCGTTGAGAACCCACGGCTCCTGCGAGGGGCTGGCAAGAGAAACTGGCGCATACAAAATTTATCGTATCGATCCACGATTGAAGCTCTTTGGAATCACTGAAAAACGTACGGTCTTACGTTTAACGTTTTCTCTTCGGTATGTTCTCGATTGCTTTAAATTATGCGGATATCTTTGCGATAAGTGTCATCGCAATCGTCAAAGAGAGCATCATACCTGGTTTGAAAAAGATATTCAGCTTGATCGGCAGTCTGTAACCTGAAGACGTGTTGCTTCTTCGTGTAATCCGATGCTTTCGTCGCTAATGCATGATGAATACGTATCGCGTTGTGCAAACTATCGTTACGGAAGCCATGTTCATCTTTGTGTAAATATAATACAAGCTCTCTCAATGTACAATAATACATCTTCCAGCCTCTCTTTCCGAAAGGAGCTAAACACGTTCCAAAAAAAAACAACAATTGCGATTACCATATTGTTTGTAGGATAAGGGAGAGAATGGATTAAATATAAATTGATGACAAACTTTTTTTCCCATTGGAATCATAACAACATTTCCGCATAACGTAACCCTTCTTAAACTCCGTAGCACCTGTAACATTTGGCACATCGAGAAACGGATTTCCAGTACCGGCTATCGCCGGTCCGTCACCCTGTTGGATAACCTGTGTCGTTGTTTCATCTCCCTCGTCATCCCTTTCGATAAAGAAACATAATTAACCATCTCTCCAAGCAAGTTATTAGAAATGATCGAGAAATTGTTACACTTACAAAGCCCACTCCAAGGGATAGGACTTAATGGCATTGTAAAGCTGCTTCAGCACTTCCCTCGGGAAATTATCACCATCGTTCAGTTCCGATAAATTTTCTATAAACTCCGAACACGACATTTTTCTACCGATGTTCTGACCATGAAGATCGGTATTCAGCAACATAATAGCGCAGGTTAAGGTGTGAACGGCATCTAAAAAAACGCAAGTTGGTATACATCATCGTGACTCATGAAGAGGTATACACGATTGTTGGAATTTCGATGTACCTTGAGAGTTAAACGTGCCAGGATTACAATCGAGATACCTCTTAGAGAAATGTACAAGAACCCGCTCCCTTTCTTGGGTCTCCCCAGTCAAAGAGAACTGAGCAAGGAACTTTCTGAGAGCCACGTCCAGCGTGTCCCGTTCAAAGTTGAAATATTTCAAGTACTCCTCGGCTACCGCTTTACTGAAGTCGTTGCTAAAAAAAACAAAATCTTTCATTAGTTATTGTGCCTTCGTTTGGTTAAAACCAAATAACGTACTTTTTACTAAGATGTCTAGATACATCAGATTTCTTAAAGCCATCTAAAGAATATAGTCTTTTAGCCAGCCGAACAGCGGACGGGAGATCGACCGCCTTCGGACTGTAATGGAAGCTGTGGAGACTCTCAATATCGCTCTCCTCGTCGGCAGATTGTGGTGGGGAAGCACCACTGTGTTTCTGATCATCGTAGAAGCCGGCACCGTAGGCTTCCCTCTCGTCCTCGCTTTCTCTCAATTCCTGCAAGAAAGAGGGAAGCTATCAGAATAAATAGTAAAACAGGGAGACACGATTATCAAAACTTAGAACGTACCTGGTAACCCACAAATTCGGGAGTGACGTTACCAGAGGTAAGAGTCGACGGTGAGGATCGTTGAGCAGAGTTTTGTACCGTCGAGGAGATCGGTGCCATGAGATCAGCCGACGTACCGCCACTACCACCACCACCACCAGAAGGAACGTTTCGTCTCCTGGTCTGTCTAGGGCTAGAGTTTCTAGAGGAAGAATCCTTATCCGGTCCTTTAACCTGGATAACTATCCTATGCTCCGCAGGATCCTGTTGTTGCTGTTGTTGGGGTTGCTGTTGTTGCTGGGTATAAGAAGATGGCGGGGCATTGGCGTTAGAGGTTGGAACTTGAGACGGCTTGAGTCTCCTCTGGGGTGGCTCGCTCGCGAGTATCGTCGAGTCACTGTCACTGGGATCACTGACCATCATAATGTCGCGCACACTGAGAATGTCCATGGTTTCCTCGTCATTGTAGTCCGGACTGGACATGTTGCTGATGGCCTCCGACTGGCTGAGGTCGCCGTTGGTGGGATGTAGGCCGGAGGAGGTCCCGTCGCCCGAGGGTCCCACCAGGGCCGGCGGAGCTGTCGGTTGGGCCGGCGGTGGGAACCTACGGGATCCAGAATTGGAGGACATGACGGAGGACGAGACCGAGGTTGGAGAGGCAGGCGATAAGGAACGCTGCGGGCTGGTACCCTCCGTTGAGGAGGCGCTCGAGGATGAGGATGAGGATTGCGAGGAGCTACCGTTTTGGCAGCAGGAGGTGCGCTCCGAGGCGGACGGTGAGCTGACCGGCGCGTTGTACGTCCAGACGATCCTCTCGCTGGACAGGCCCTGACCGCTGTCCGGCCGCGTGTCCAACAGGGTATTCAGGCTGGACGTGACGTCGTCGTCAATGTCTATATCCACCGCGCTCATCGATGGATCCTTTTGGAATTGCAAGTGGTCCTCGGAGCGCGAGGTACGGACGAAGCCGCTCGAATAACCAAAACTGCTCGCGGCATTGGGCTTGCTAGAGTCGCCCTGGCTCGGGCACTGGCCACCGTCGCGTTTGTTGATCCCGACCGGCGAGGTGCTGGCCGAGTTCGAGCCAGTGCACTTGTACGCACGGTGATGGCCCAACATCTCGTTAGGACTGGTAGGTACCGAGTTATGATGGTGGTGATTGTGGTGATTATGGTGATGGTGAGAGTGATGATTGTTGTACCTAAGCGAGTCGACCTTCTTCTGGTACTTCGGCAGGAAACCGCTGCTTTGCTGCGTTCGCGACAGGTTCAGCATAAGATCGCCAGTCATCATGTACGCTTCGAACCTGAACGAGAAACCCATCGATGATGACGATCACGCTAATCTATGTCATGTTCCTTTTCTACTCGTATTTCCTTATTTTGCATTACGTTAAAACGTATCTTACGCAGTTGGGGCACGTTCTTGCCCCGTTAACCACGCGCTCGAGTAAACTTCCATGAAATTCGCGATACCATCGGCGAGCGAAGCGTTACTACGAACTCTCGCCGTCGTTGTCAAGTGAAACTTTTAAACGCGATAAACTCATTATTTTATGCTAAAACGCACTTTATGAATCGTGAATGCCGGCTCTACCGGCAAGTTTCGCACGAGTTTACAGGAGTTTCCGGTGAATAATCGAGAGGGAAGATTACCCTTTCCTTTGTGCATACATTTTTCAAAAGATTAAAAGAGATCTTTCTTGGTTTCTTTTCGTCAAAAAGGGCAGTTTGTAAACAACATTCGCCTTAACGAGTTTAGCTTTATCGAGCAACCTAACCTTAATCGGATTTAGATAAAAACGAACCAAAGCATGTACCTAGGCGTGCTCTTCTGACGTCCAAACTTTTCACCGGACAATGGCTCCCACTGAGCACGTTCCTCTTCCTTGAAGCTGTCCATCGGTGGTAAAAGGGCCTCCAGGTCTGACGAGCCCGAAGGATCGCTATAGGAACCATTGCTTCTGGTGGAATATTGCGTTGAACCTTGAGGCCCTTGAAGCGAGCCAACCGGTAAAACCGGCGAGTTCGATTTTCTAGATTCCTCGTTCTCGTAACCACTACTCGATGAGGATTTCACGTCTCTCGAGTTTTGCGCGATGGTCGTTCCTTCTCGGCAGGATTTCGTAGCTTCGCTTGCATCCTCCTCGGTTGTTGCGTCCCCAGGTGATAAGAGTCGGCGCACGTGCGCCTTTATGGCGGGATCTGCGATCGTAAAACGCATAGAGGTTAACGGAATGCCAGTAAACACGATAAGTTGATAGTTCCTGTTCGATTTTCAACGTTATACTTTCTGCTGGGTCAAACGATAAGCTTGTAATATTTTATAATTATTTCTCTTTATTTCAAACAATCCAAGCATTAAGAAATTGAGCAAGAAACGAATGTCGTGACTTTCGTACCACGCCTTTTCCAGTTTTCCACGAAATCGAGTTATTCCTCGTTAAGGGCAGTACTACCAAAGAGGGGGCGATCAAACGATAGCGAAGCCAACTTCGCGGCCTGTGCGGTGCACAAAGAAAAAGAGGGACGTACTTAGAATATGCTCTGATGTTAAAGGTACCTTTTTGTTTTCGTTCCGTGTCGTTTGTATTCGACGGGCTCGCGTGTGATATTCTTAGCTCTGCCAAGTGCAACGCATACTACCTCATTTTACACTGAATTTCAAAATACCGTAACTTTCTGATCCAACGTATTACAAGCTACAACGATCAGGGGAATACGTCACGGACCTCTGACATTCTATACAGATGAAGTTACACAAGAATCATAAATCTTTGAGGCAACTACGTAGGGGAGAAACGATTAAGGTAACTTTCCTCGATTTTGCTGTCAAAGTGAAACCCAAGGAGTGGTATCTTTCCCAAAGGATATATAGGTGGTTCTCCTAAGCCCTAATTTCTACGGAACGTTCACCCTCTCTCTTTCATCGACCGCACCCTCTATGCTCCGTGCAGCACGGCGCAAATTCGAAGTACGTAAGCTACGTTACAGGGCCACCGCCTCCTCGTGAGGCTTATGGATCGGGAACTTCCAACACCGTTTTCGAGAAGGATGTCGTTCCGAAGAGAAGAGGATCGTTAATTCGTGAGGTAAAGGACAAATCGATAGGTCGTTCTCTCTTACACACAAGACTAGCATCGTCCTGAGAAGCATCTCGTATCTGGGACAAGTCTTCTGACGAAGAGAGAGAAGCACTCGCGAAGTCTGATTAAAAAGCCGGTGGACGGCTATTCCACGGCCCCCAGAGTCACCAGAATTTATTGCCAACGCGTGGACGACTTCAAAGTCTTCGAGAGATACGAAGTGAAGCGATCGTGCCAAAGAAAACTTTCCACGTGCACGGATGTCGTTTCGCCTGCCCATCCCCTGTGGTGACTTTCGAAGGAGAGAAAAGATGGGACGGGTGTGTAGGTGCGTATTCCATGAGAAATGGAAGTCTGGGATAAGAAGAGAGGTCAAGGAAGTTTCACGATTCCAGTCTCGCGGAAGTGAGATTTATGAGACTAAGAAGACTGCCCTTTAAATAATATAGGAACACCCACGTGGCTGATCGAGCACAGTGAAGAAAGACCCTGGTTGTCTTGTCTGAAGAATTTTTTTTTCTTTTGAACCCTTTCCAGCCCAAATTATTTGATTACAAAAGAAAACACTTTTTTATATAAAACGTTACAAAAGCAGGTCTTTTATTATAAAAATATTTTACCTAATTTTTTTTCATTTGTTCCTTTAGAAAATACAGGGTGTCCGCTTCCATGTAGTCAAGCAAAGAACTACATGTACACATCAATGACTTGAATCGAAATGTCTAATACCATTTTTCGAAATTCGTTTCAGTTAAATAGTTATTAACTAACAAAGATCGGCCAATCACGGCGAGCAGCGTCATGTAACGTTGTTTATTATGGATTGCTCTTCCTACCGCTTCGTCTCTTGCCTAGCTGCGAGCTCGAGTGAACCGCCTTCCTTTGCTAATCGCCATAATTAACCGATCTTTGTTAATTAATAATTCGTTAATTAAGTCGAATTTCGAAAAATGGTATTAGACATTTCGATTCAAGTCATTGATCTATACATGTAGTCCTCCGCTTGACTACTTGGAAGCGGACACCCTGTATAAGTATGATTCCATTTGGCAACATTGAGTACATACTGTGTATAAATATAGAAAGATGAGGAAATAATAAAATGCATTTGTCTTAAATATTATTTTTTACTATAAAAAAAATGTTAAACCGACAGAAATAGAATTGTGTATAAATAATTCTACCTGGAATCACTGGACTGGAAAAGGAGTTAAAACGAAATTCCACCGAGGATCCAACTCGTTTTCTCGCTCGAAAAGAGAATTTTTCTTCGGGATAGGACGAATCGACGAGGACAAGGACAACGTGTCCTATACGTGAGTAATCCCGTCTCGTCTCGTAATCGTTCTTGGCTACGGTGGACTACTCTTTTCCTCCTCTTTCTCGACGTAGACTATCGGCGATCGATGAATCACCCCCGCAGAAAATCGTTGGCTATTCTCGCGGGCCGTCGTCGTTTGATCGTTCGGCCATGTAGCTAATCGCGTGCCACTCTTTTCCCGTTTTTGTTTCAAGCAATGCCGCCCTAGCGATGGCTATCAATCGCACTTGAGAACGTTACGTCATGTTTGAATTTCGTGATATACTGTTCTCCGTTATAAAGATTGATGTAAACAATAATGAAAAAAAAACATATCACAATTGCTAATTTTTCATTCTATCCCATCACTCATGCATACTTTGTTACGATAAACGAATAAATAAGCATCGATCAAAATATAGACAAAGAAATTGTAAGAATATGGAGTTGATCGTTTTGGTAGCCTTTCGAGCTTCGTTTGTAAAGAAAATTGAAAAAAAATATCACAATTGCTGATTTTTTATTCGATGTTATCACTCACGCATATCTTATTACGATAAATGAATAAATAAACATCGATAAAAATATAGACAATTAACCCTTTGCCTTATAATGTCGTGTGAGACTCGTAAAAATTCCGAGACTAGGATAAAAAGCACGAGTCAAACTCATGGTTCAATTCTTCCAAGTTTATTTTTTGTAGTGTTATGCTTTTTAGTGTTGATTAGTCTCTGTTTGGACAAGCTTATGATTGACTTTTTCTAAATTTGTAATATTAATTTGATTGATTGTCGAATTAAACCATAAGACAAGGAGTTAAAGAAATTGTAAGAATGTGGAGTCCATCGTAGCCTTTCGAGCTTCGTTTGTAAAGAAAATTGAATCCAAAGACAAATTGACAAATCCTTGGTCTACTTTAAAACCCCAAAGAGCATTGGATCGATTTCCATCGAAAGAGTTTGGTTTACGTTGTTTAATGGAACTATTCCGTCTTTATCCTTCTCTAGGTTTACTTGTTCCTAAACACGATCTCTTTCTTTTCCTCACAAGCTCACCGACTGAACAACGCGACATACAACACAACGAGGAGGAGGAGTATTCGCATTGTCGCGTTTATGACCTCGTAACGGTATTACTATTATTATATTATCTCGTCAGGTTCAAGTACGTGTGCCGCACGAACGACAACTCGTTCTATCATTAGATCGGAAGAGATCTCGGATCACCGGACGTGTTCGCGAGAGGGAAAGTCCTTATCGCGGAACCATTTGGATATTTTAGAGAGGAAGAATGCAGTAAACTTTGCCGACATCGTCGGTTGGAATTCAGAATTCGTTGGAATACGAACGGGACTTTTGGTATACATATAATTTTATTTTTATGGGATAGAAATGTTCTTAAAAAATCTGCTTTAAAAAAAATCGCGTATAAACAGAATTAGATGTACTTACTTAATTATTTCTATAAGAGTATCTCTGAATGAGATGTAAAAAATCGTCCAATTTTATGCCAATGATATGAAAATAAAATTCAATAAAATGACGATATAAAAGAAATAAATTATTCTTTTTTTAGACAGGTTGTCCCAGAAGTGGATGATAAAATAAAGTGAAGTGAAAAATAATCATATATCCTTGTACGTATAACAAAGTTGATAATAGTGCTTTTATAAAAAAGTTACACTTTGTAAGATTATACTTTAAATGAAAAATTAACCAAATAGCTCAAGAGAATGACAAGTTCACTCATCGTCTCTAGTAAAAAGATTCAACAAATATTTTAGTAGCTAGATCAAACAATTTAATGAACAAATATGTAAATGAAATCTAAAAATGACCATGGTCCATCCGATCATCCACTTCCGGTACACCCTTTATATCAATCACAAAATTCTTTGATAACCTCATTCCCTAATATCGAGAATAAACACCAAAAGTTATTTCGAAAGTAAAAGAGACGTGGTTCGACCTCGTTGCTAGTTTGCCGACAATATCTCAGGAGATTCCTATTATTATTTCTTCAAGTTCAAGAGCGCGGCCGCGTGCCAAGAGACTTACTGTTCTATCATTAGATCGTCTTGCCTAGGGTTCACTAACCAAGCGATTCGGACTCGCGCGAGTTTACCCGATACCGTATCGCGAATTTCTCCCCCTTTCCTTCACGATTTTCGCATCCGGTGTGATCGTCGATGCATAAAAATTCACATTTTTCCACGTATACTCCTCGTGCATCAAATAACTAACGAATTCTAATCGAATATTTGCATTTCACGAAAGTCAACAAACGTAGAAAAAAGAACAACTCGAGAAATCGGTACCGATTTCTTATCCGGGAATTGTAAAGCATCGAAACGACGTTCTCCTCCTCGATGCTAATTTTATTAACCCTCGAAGTAAGACGACCGAGTTAATCGTGCGTGCGAGTAACGAACGACGTTAATCCAATGTAGGAAGAAGCGTCTGGAAGCTAGTGACGAACGAGGCACATAAGTCTACGAAAGGCATCGAAGCCCTACCGACGAGAATTCACCAATAGTGTTCGTGTTGGTATAATTACGTGGTGTGGTCATTAATCTACGAAGAGAAACGTTGGTAACGGAACACGGTAACTAACGATGGCACACGATCGATCGATCGGTCTGCCATTGGAACGGAGAAATTAGAAACTCGCAAAATTTACAAATTCGATAGAAACAAAACCGAGATACGTTCTCCAATCGAAAGCTCATTCTTATTACTAGACTGCGGATCTTTATGCAAATTCATATGAATTATAATTCATGATTCATCAAATATTGCAAGTAGAGTTGATAACTGAATAAAAATATGTAATATACAAAGGATACATGTGACATATTCAATGGTTTGTCTTATATGTAAAATTTGAAAAACATACGCAATAAGAAAAATATGTATTTGCATAAATATCTGCAGACTATTTATTACAGCCTGTCCGTCGCAAAAAAATAGGACTAACGCCGGTGGTATATTTACAGCAAAATCGAAATTTCAAGGGAGGGGGAAACCTTAAAACGCTAATATCTCATCGACGTGAACTACATAATTTTGGTTTGTTTCATTACAATCCTGGAACTTTTTCCCATCCGTTGTTATACAGGGTGTCCGCTTCCATGTAGTCCAGCGGAGGACTACATGTACACATCAGTGAGTTGAATCGAAATGTCTAATACCATTTTTCGAAATTCGACTTAGTTAACGAATTATTAACTAACAAATATCGGCCAATTACGACGATTAGCAAAGGAAGGCAGTTCACTCGAGCTCGCAGCAAGGCAAGAGATGAAGCGGTAGGAAGAGGAATCCACAATAAACAACGTTACATGTCGCTGCTCGCCGTGATTGGCCGATCTTTGTTAGTTAATAATTCGTTAACTAAATCGAATTTCGAAAAATGGTATTAGACATTTCGATTCAACTCACTGATGTGTACATGTAGTCCTTTGCTTGACTACATGGAAGCGGACACCCTGTATAATTTATTAAGATTGCGGCTTCCAATAAGTTAATAATCTAATTCGATAGAAAATTCAGTTGGGTACACTTTTTTTACGAGCCGATTTACAGAAGGAGCAAGATAATTAACTTGGCAAATAGACCGGACGCGAATGCTGCTTGAGAGTGAAAACGGGCTCGAGGACGAGAGAGAGAGATCGTTGATGCGTCGCTAAGCGAGCTATTGTTATACAATTTCGAGGCCTTCCTCCTCCACCAGTCGCAATCGTACCCTCGTCAATGACAGCTGGCGCCTATGGATACGCTTCGATACCACCTACTACACAACCACCGAGAGTATGTTTACACGCGCCAACCGCGCGCATTACCCGGACGTCCGTTGATATGTTTTCCACGCTCTCGAATTGATAACGCGAGTCCAGGAATACGTCGACCTTGTTTTCGAGAGCCGCTTTCGAAAGGGAGCCTCTCTATGCTAAATCAGTAGTGAACAAAGCTCTCTCTCTGTCTTTCTCGTACACGCGTACATGAGTATAGATAGCGTGCTTTGTGGAATAGCATCGACGACAAGCGACGAGGAAAGTAATTAATGAAACTGTTTTTTTTTTTTTTTTCAGAAACGAAACTCATTAAACTTCTGCTCGAACGATATCCCAACACCCTTTTTTTCCCCCCCTTTCTTCTCACCCTTCAAGAGAGAGAGGTAGTTAAACGACGAGGAATAGGAAAAAGTTTGCCTTCGGTCCGATTTAATTGCAACTCTTGTTATCGCGAGCCACGCGAGAAAACAATGCCTTGCTCGGATGAGAACTCAAGAGAGTGTGAGGAGAACGGTGTGAGAACACTGGCAATTTCCAATCTTTCGAACGATCCCGAGCCCGCGATAACGCGTTTAACGCGTTCCATTCTCGATAGAATTACGGTCCGATTCCGTTGCATCGAAGGAGTATTCCATGGTATGCTGAGAACCAATCGGAATGCGTGATTCGTTCCTTCGTTCGTGTCGCTAAACGGACATCTGTTTTCTCGCACTTCCGATAACCCTGATCGTGCTGTCAACGATGGGGCTTCTTTTTTTTATTTGAGTTTTTGATTTTCTTTAGTGTATTTTCTTTTATTTTTAGATAAATGAGTTGTGAGAAAGTAATTGATAGTGATGTACCGACTACTGTTGGTCGAGTCGACTATTCAGCCATTTTTATAGTCGGCATTTATATAGTTTAATGTAATGAGAGATGAAAGAACTTAATTAATTAGTTATAAGGACATACAAAAATATGTTTCTATTATTAACACTTTGCCTTATAATATCGTGTGAGACTCGTAGTACAAATTCCAAGATGACTATAAAAAGCACCACTAAAACCCATAGTCCAATTCTTCCAAGTTTATTTTTTTATTTATTTGATTTTTAGTATTCATTAGTCACAGCTTGGACAAGCTTATGACTCATTTTTCTTTAAAATTCTAGCACTAATTTGATTGAGTGTCGAATTAAATCATAAGGCAAGGGGTTAATCGCAATTATTAATTTTAAACTGAATCAAAGTAAATAAATATTAACACTAAAACTACTGGCAGTAAAACTATATTTGTTATCATCGCATGTAGCCATTTGATAAGTAATAATAAAAGAGCCATTTTATTTCCCATCATTAATGAACAATATAATCAATAAATAAAGTAGATAACGAATTTGTACAAAAGTCGTTTTGTTATTTAGAAAAATAGTGAAATAAGAAACTAGTGTCAAGTACTAATGAAGTAACAATTTGAAAAATGATATTACTTATCTTGGTACACGTTATAACCGGTGATGACGAAAACGAAGTGTTTTGTCGCATTTTTTTATTGGTACTTGAAAACAATTGACAGAGGTGACTAATCGGTCAAAAGTGTAGTCGGTACATCTCATGTCTGTTAATGTTTGATGTCGTTGGTTGTAACAGTCGTGAGAAATCAATACTTTTACTCCGAGACTAATAAGCGGATGTCGTGCAGGAACGAGTGATCGTTATGAAGGGTATTATACACCTTTAAGTAGAATCGAAACACTTTTGACTGTAACTGTCGTCTTACCCACGCACTATGTCATTCTGACAGTCAGACCAAACTGACGCGTTTATGGATCAAGAAAGTGAATTGTTGCGATACGCTGCTGCGACTGTGATATACGCACTTTTCGTTTAGATCGAGTCAATTTGATATAATTGGAAGGATCAAGTCAAAATGAACTGATGAAACGATCAGTCACAAATAAAGGTGTAGAAAACGTTTAACCTCTTCAAGGATACACATGTGTACGTTTAGTTTTAATTTACAATACCAACGACTAGCCACACGAGTGAATATTATTTTTTGTAATATTCTTAATCCCTTTCCACGTATTAATCGCTATTAATGAATAAAATATAACTAGATTGAAAATTCCTTTCAACGTTAAGAGATTAAAAATCATGTTTGTACCATAAACGGATTTTGAAATCACTTGTTTAATAAAAATAAAATTCTGAAATCCCAAGTGAAAAGGTGAAGATTATTTCTGATCGATATTACACAACTCTCCAAAAGTCGCGTAGGAAAACTTTCTTAATACGCTTTTCCAACTAGCTAACGTCATCTTCCATTGGAAGTAATCCAAAAACGCAAGAAGCCCGATTAAATCCTTATTCGATACCTATCACAAACCACGGATATCTTTGTCGTTTTAAATACGAACGTATACCGTAAATGGCTACGAAGTTAAGTATCTCGGTATGCAGCAAACTAAAGCTGGGACTCTCTCTCCCTCGCTTTCCACGAGAGCTCGAATATCGATTTAAAAATACATCCTGCTTCTCTGGAAGCTTTAAAAGCCTGATATATATCTCTACACACGTTGGCACGAAAGTGCCGGTATTTTGGCGCGAATAAAAGTATTCGCGTGTGGAGGGTGCATTCTTCACTTACCCCTTCTTAGCTTCAGGGTGACGGGGTCCGTCGAGAGCCGCAGACATTTCAGCACTGAAACAGAAAGATGCTGAGAGAAAAGAGTCAAAAGAGGGGGGAGAGAGGTTGGAAAGAGAGGTAAAGGGAATGTCCTGAGAGAGAGAAATAGAAAGAGAGAAAGAGTAAGGCGCAACCTCGAGAAGTGGGTGGGTCTGGTGACTGGAATGAGAAGTACGTGGGTCGACCTGGGTTTTACTTGCATCGAGGTATAGAACGCGTCTATAAGCTAATCGAGCTTAGGAGCCACTGTACGACGACGTAGCTTTACTATAGGTTATGAAGGTTATCAATGTGGATAGTAAGATTACTGTTTACATCTCTGTCTCTCTCTCCCTTTCAATCATTCCACTCGTATTCTCGTACTATAGTATGTATATACAAAAACAACCTCGTGCTCTCATTCTCAAGCTAAGATAAAAATAAACAAATAGTAGAGAAAGGTATGCCGGAGGTATTTGATCGTGAATTGGAAGATCCTGTGTTTATTTTGGCAACGGAAAGAAATGTAAATAAATAAATGACGAAGAATGAAAATATGATTTCTCGAGGACACTTAATTTGTTGCCATCTTTTTAGAACGGTTAATCCTTTATGGGCCGAAAAAAGGAGTTAACGTGAAATTAAGAAATATTAAATTTCTGATATAAACTAATAATTAATTTCCAATTTTTTTTAAATATTTTATTATAAAAAAAAAGGTATAGAATTTTGAAGTTGCAATAATGTACACATACATGTCCTATAAATTTCGGTAGTAAAATCAAATAAAATTTGGAAAATTCAGATCGACGGTTCCTACGTGACTTATCATAACTAACACAATTCAGAATTTTGTTTTATTTTATAAAATCTAGACAATATATTAAATAAATGATAATACTAATTTAAAAAAACTATTATTGTTAATGCCTCTACCAAATTAGAAAGTAATCCGTTGAATTGCTCTCCTCAACATACCTAGGAGCCATGAAGATATGTTCGTATGCGACTTCGAATTAACACAGACCCATAAAGGGTTAATTTTATAATAATTTCCTTATTCGTGTACAGTGTATCTACAACCAACAAAGATGTCTTCCATGACAAGTAAGAAAAGATATCGCAAGAATTCGGAAAAGACGACGATGCAGGTAAATCGTCTAAAACAGTGGTTCTTAACCTCCGTCGGGGGTCGTGACCCGATTCCGACTCGCCACGCTATTTTCAGGTTGTCGTCAAGCGTCGTCGTTGTCGTCGTCACCGGACGACGGATTCCAATTATTTGCAATTAGGCTCGTCGCTCGGATCTATGACGCGTTTCGTGCCTACCTCCAGCCAAGCACGGTTAATAAAATCAATGAACATCGTGTTGCTTGTTAAAACTGACGGAAAAGAACGGACAAGACTCCGATGTCTTTTTACCCTTCATCGTTAAAACACGACTTTAACATGTTTTTTCCACGTTGCGATACTCAAAGAAGAATCGGAGTTTCGAAGCTGCAGACACGAATTTAAAGTTCAAAGTTCGCCGAACGCGATTTGTAGCGGAGAACGTGGCAAAGTGAACTATAGTGGACCGCATTAATATTCGGACAGTCTATAAAGCGGAATAACTTTTTTTATAATTGAATTTTTGTAAGAAAATAGAAGGATTTGTTTTTTAAATATCCTGTTTTCGTTGTTAAAACAAATTTGACATTTTTTAAATTACAAAGAAAATAATAAATCAAAAGTACTTTTTTAATGCATGTTTTTAATTTTTTCCAAGTTGGTTAACATTTTTCCGAGGTATAAACGTTTAAAGATTGTAGAAAAGTTCGAAAATCAGTGATTTCAGTGATTCCGACCTTACTTTGCAATTTTTAAATTTTGTAACTCAAAACAACGTTAACTGATTTGAGTGAAATTTAAAATATGAAAAAAAAAAATTGAAAAAAAATTTTTTTTTTTTTCTTTTATAATTCCGAAAATTTCGATTTTTTTCAAAACGAAATCAGAATATCTAGTAAACTAATCCTTCTATTTTCTTACAAAAATTCACATTATTGGGTCCAATTAAAAAAAAGTTATTCCATTTTATAGGGTGTCCGAATATTAATGCGGTCCAGTGTCTATAAAAGCTAGGTAAAAGTTTGGACGGGTCAAAACGGCCAAATATCAACTTGTTAAATTAAAGAGAGGACTTAAGAGGAAGATATGACGCGCCGGCTCGGAATTGTCTTAGGTCGGGAGGTTTATCGTCTCTCCTTTACTTTCAACCTCGCGACGTCTTTACAGGCATTTAAACTTTACACACACACACAGACGTACAACACCATCGACCGAGATAAGCTGGATGCACGAAAATTCCACGTAGTTCCCTAGTAAGAAAGGAACATCCGTAGGATATCTCATGGTAGTAGTCTCGACACGTTACGTCATTTAAGAATACTTTTCTCCGTCGTTCCACGAGACCCGAGGACATTTCATCAAGGAGATATTCTCCTTCGTTACGCGCGTTGTTCCATGCCGTTGAAGTTACGACGAATTTAGGCCGCTTCGAAGTACGCGCGAGGATACCGAGCCTTTCATTTTCGTCTTACTAGTAGAATATTTTTGAAAATGGACTTTTAACGAGTGAAATTAAACGGAATGGTACTTGGTACGTACAGTGAGCTGTATTAATATTTGGACACCCTATAAAACGGAATAACTTTTTTATAATTGTACCAAACAATTTGAATTTTTGCAAGAAAATAGAAGGATTAGTTTACTAGATATCCTGTTTTCGAAAACATCAATATTTTCGGAATTACAAAGAAAATAAAAAATTGATTCTGATAGACACTGATTTTCAACCTTATTTTGCAATCTTCAAACGATCAACATATCTTACCCAAATCTACTCAAGGCAATTTTAAAATTGTTTATTATAAGCTCAGATAAGAAAGTTGAAAAAAATGACTAATTTTTTGGTAATTCCTGAAATTTCGATTTTTTTGTCGAAAAGACAATGTCTAGTAAACTAATCTTTAATATTTATTTACCAAAATTAAAATTGTTTGGTTCAATTATAAAGAAGTTATTTTACTTTATAGGGTGTCCGAATATTAACACGGTCCACCTTACGTGCTAGATAGTTTCACTCGAGAGAGAGAGAAAGAGAGGGGTCTTATGATTTAACACGAGAGATCACGAAGGGTCAATCGAGTGGTCCGTCTCTTACGCGAACGTTCAACGACTCGTTTGAACTTCTTCGATGACGCATCCCTTCGACGAATTTAAAACTCTCGTATTAAATTAAATTAATCATCGCTCGGTGAAAAGTCCACGAAGAAGTTCGCCTTGTTAGTCGATCGACGTAACGTGATTTATATTGTCTCTCGATGACGAACCTCGAGATCATTCTAACCTCGCACGATCGAATCTCACGATAAATTTACGAAGACGAGAGAAAGGGACACGTGTAGTTCTTACGTATTCTGTTCTCCCGTGTGTTATCGAGTTCTATTTCGATCGCCATTCTTGTCGATGTATTTCTGGCAATTTACACGTGTCTACTACCGAATTAAGTATGAATAAGATGGACGAGGAGTCGTTGCACCGAGACAATGAGAGATTATACGCCACGAAGAAAAGAAATGAAGCGTGACTGAATATCGAGAAGTATCGATAGCAGTGAGTCAATTTCGAAGGAAATTTCAAAGTTAATCGATTCGTTGTAAATGCGACTTAAATTCTGTATTTAAAACACGTTAATCCTTGAATGCGATATGTATATAAAATTTAAATGCTTAGAAATTCTAATACAGTGTTACCTCAGTATACGTGTTTAATTTGTTCCAGATTCTTGGACTTATACTAAATGAATTTTCATCATAAGAAATAAAAGGAAAATGATTAATCTGTTCCCTTTAAAAAACATCATATTATTATTGGCATATTATACTTCGATGGGGTTGTATAGCAGACATATACCGAGGTACCACTGTAATATTGTTAAAGCATATACTATAAATAACGAAAATTATAATTTGATAAGTTTGCAATTTACTAAAAAATCGGATAATATTAGCTACTCTAAAGATTCTTTACATAAAAAAACCAAAATTCATAATAATTATTTCTATAATCTCATAAAAAATTGTGAAAGAAATCATTGATTTGAAATAGAAAAAATATTGCAACTACTATAATAAACTACATTTGACATCGATTCGAGTAAAATGCATCGCACTGTATCTCTACGAAAGATTTCATATCAAAGTTATCGGAATCAATGTACGTCGTCGTTCATCGAGCGGTACGATATCATTCGTCCTTCGAAAAAAAAGAAATATATGATTTACGTGCTCACGCGTTGCTTTCCACAGAAAAGACGACTCAAAGAGATATTTTCGCTCTCGACGGGTAGAGAGTATCGGCGAGGCTCGATGAGACGAAAGAATAAATCGGCAGGCGACTTTCACCTGCAGGACCGTTGCACGCTGTACCGTAGTAACTAACATGCAAGAATCCGTTGACTCCGTAACACTGTATCGCTGGTAGCAGCGCGTAAAGCTCGATCCTTTCTTACGTAATAATGCATTTTTATGGGCTCGCTCAATGAAACGAGATTTTCACTCTGGAGATTAATGCGTTCTCGCGAGAGACAGAGGGAACGAAAGAGACGTGTTCTCGTTAACTTTAGAATCCAGATTCGGTGTACTTATTTTCCTAGTTATGAATGTTCGTTTTGGTAAAGAGTAGAAAATGAGAACTCTGAGATTTCGAATGAGGAAAAAGGCATGAAGATAAAGACGTAATTGAAAATTTATAGAGGGAGTCAATAAGAATTGTTATTCAAAAAGACACTCGGTACTTGTTAGTCGTATCAAGAAACGTTTTAACCTATTGATACATACTTTTTCTACATTGACTTCAGAAATACACTTTTGTGGCTAAATATTTGCTATAACGAGCAGTTGAATGAAAAGACAATTTGTTTTAATATAGAAAAATAAATTATAATGTTTTACGAATCCAGTCTGCATTTGAAGGATTTATTAAACGGATGCAATTTGATTCTGTTATATTTGATATTAATTTGAATTTAGATTTATTATATTTTATATTAATTTGAATTTAGATTTATTATATTTTATATTAATTTAGAACGTTTCTAGATAGAGTCAATAGTTAACGAGTTATTTTAGATAATATTTCTTATCGATGAACCCTGCCTAGTTAAGTTCGAAATAGTCTTCTTACCTTCTTTAGTACTGAATCGGTTAACATCGACTTCGTTCACCCTGAGAATGACGTCACCGGCCTCGACCTGCAAAAAGATCGTTACTATGAATCGGTGGAAATTTTCGAAAAACGGTCGGCCGAGAAAGAGACCTCGAGAGAAGCTCCGGCAAAATGGTATATAGAAGAGCATGGTTAGAAGAGAAAGGTGGTACAACGTTGTAGCAAGTGTTATTACTACGTGTCAGGAGGAAAGTTTAAAGAGGAATGCATCGTCAACGCTCGCGAACGATGCTGTGCCGTCGTTGCGATGCTCGCACGGTTTTAGAGCACTCGTCGAAGGTCAGTGCACTCGAAAAGTTTTCCTACACGGTGCAGAAGCTTCCACCCCCGTGTCTCCTCTCGCGTTCTCGTTCGTTCATTCCTTCGTTCCACGACTCGAAATCTCCTCGATTTTATAAAGAACCGTCTTTTCGCGTAGAAACAGCCTCTATATTTAGAAACACAACTTCCGTAGCATTAATGCACTATCGATTTAGCTGAATGCATCGCGATAAGGAGATCATTTGCATGTGCACGGAGAAAGCGTAGCTGAATAGCCCGAAATAAAGTACGGGAATTAGGGGCCGCTGTAAAATCCAAAAATATGTTGGCTTTGCCGAAAAAGACCAACATGTTTTTTTAGCCTCGCAAAAATTGTTACATTTATTTCTGGTCGTTTTGGCATGAATATTATTCGGTATAGATGATCGAAAGGTTTTTTTTTTTTCAATATTGAATTCGGGAAATCATCACGGTATTGCTGCGTAACGGAACGAAAAATATTACGCGTGAAAAATTGCTTTTGAACTTTTACCATAAACGTTTAACTTGTTCCAAGTGAAACTGGGTTATAAAAACATTGTCCTCTCTTTTAATTTCATTTTTGTACTGGACAATCTCTGCGTTAAAATATTAACGAGTAGAGTGACGTCAAGCTTGTCTGTAATATACTGTTTGTTTTTTATTACTTATTATATTCTGTTTCTCACGAATTTTCCTATATATATTCTTAATATTTTTTATGAGTGTTCATTAGTAGCAGTTAAACAATTATATAAATGGAATTTTCTGAAAATTATGGATGATCTGAGAAAATATTAAATATTAAAAACACAATTAAATCACTGCTAATGCAAATTCATTAAGTTGCTATTCGCTATATAAACATCATTTAGCAGTTAATCGGGCAATTAATCTCTGATAAACAGAAAATAAAAGTAGAGTGCTTTCCCAATACATATAAAAAGCATAGTACACTGCTCTTAATACACTAATCTTCTCCAATCCGATTGACAAGATTCCTGGGAATTTGAATTGCAGGGACATTTCCTATTCCCTATTCAAAATATTTCCAACCTTCCAAAGAGAAAAATTCCCACGGTAAAATGAAGTTAGCGCATCAACCAAACTGTTATATCGAAGTCGCTCTTCGACTGCACGTATCACGTGTAGGCGCATCTCACGTTAAGCGTTCTTTGCCTGAGAGCGATACGTTGCAGCGTGCATGCGTTCACTTGCACTATCATTTCGATGTCTCGCTACTCACGTGCTGCATCGCTTTCTGCCAAGAAACGCCTTCCGGGCTAGACGGTTGAAAACGTAGCTAGGTGTGTACGCGCATACATTATCATTTATAATATGACCGAGTGTGAGAATCTTTATGATCAAAATCAGTAATAATCAGCTATGAGATTTGCCCATCGGCCCTAGTATTATACAATATTTATAACAAAGTTCTAACTCCTTCGGACAAATTTTAAATAAGAAAATGTTCAGCAACGGAAAAATCCGGAACAAAAGCGTTTCGAGCGTAGAGTTGTAATGATATATCGAAATGTTAATAATATTCATATTTATATTAATATTCTTATGATCGATATTTTGAGGTGAATATGAAAAAATATATCAAAAACAGATTTGATGACTAAGAAAAATAAAAAAGCTGTTTCGTAGTATCAATTAGTGACCACTAAAATAAAAAAAATTTGTAAACGAGATCTTTTTTATTTTAATTTTCAAAAATTGTTGTAATACGAGTGAGTAATGCAAAGAACACGCCTGCGTGCTTATTGTAATATAATAAAAATTTGTGAAAAAAAGAAAAAAAAAAGATTCAATTTTTGACTACAAAGTACCTTTTTTTAAGTAATTCTGTTCACCTGTTTTTGACTTTTTCACCTTCATATCGATACATCGATAATATGGGCTTCCAACGACCGATATATCGATTGTCGATATTTATGAGACTTCGATAAAAATATCGATATTTTTTTTTTACTTGCATCCCTATTCGAGCGATGTCAAAAGACTTTTATAATCTTCCAGAGACGCGCATCATTAATTCCGAATATTCCAGGAACGGGAAAGAAGAACGAAATACGAGGGAAGAGAAGAAGAATACGGTGTGCCGTGCTTTTGCGTCTACAAATTGCTTTCGAGTGCGCGCACCGAGCCACGCGCGTGCAGGTCGATGCATCCTGTAACAGATTTTGGTTTAACCGGGTCAGAGAGCAGGGGCGGATTCTCGAGGCACGCTTCGACGACGGGGTTATCAAGAGGTCGCGGTTAACATGCTGACGTTGCGTGCATGCGCACCTTTATCGTGGCTACACGTTCGTGTCACAATAATTCACAAATTTCCTATTTTTTTCATATTTCTTAAGAACGATAATCAAAAAGAGATGGCTGATGTATAGGCGAACCAAAAATAAAATGACGGAGTTTGGTCGATAAAAATATAGTTTTCAGTCAGTAAAATTGAGTCAAAATATCTAAACGAGGAGAACGCAAAAGAGGGTCCCGAAACCATTTCGCGATGATTGATATAAAAAAAAAAACAAAATTTAAAAACGACCAAACAAAACATTTCGAATAAATTGTATTCGTTCATAAAAACAATTGAAAAGAAAACGTGTAGATAGTACTCTGTCTCAAAACCACAAAATTGTACCTCCATCTCATTTTCTAAAGAAGTAAACTAAACTGATTTTACCCCTAAACCCTTCAACCGTTTCTCCCATTAAATACAATTGTAAAACAGTTATATAATCGAACGTCTTAAAGTTCCGTTTCTGGTTCTTATTGCTAACATGCTTTTGATGGTTGTTATGGTTACTGGTATTCCAATGCAGCAACAGTTAATGACGTCAATGCTTGAGTCGTGAAAATGGCAGGTCCGTCCTTCTCTCTCGTTGATGCAACCAGACGTGCGAAAGTCCGAGTCCTGTTACGAAAGTATACTCGGTGGGCACGCTTCGGCCGAACGACCGATCGGTTGTGCGAAATCATTAATAGCTGGATAAGAGAACCACTCTCCGCACCACACACCACTTTCTACGTGGGCAGACACGCAATTGCATGGTTGCGGGCTAACCCGCAAAGCGCGTGTGATCGCGAGCGCACTTTACTCGAGTATAATTCATATTTTGCTTTAATTTATCGCACCGGTTCGTACCTTGTTATTGAGAGACGACCGACCAACCGATCGAGCTCTGATAATATTTAATATTCGGTAGATATTTATGGAATATAAAAAGAAGAAGAGTGATTTTCGAGCAGTAAGACGATTAAACGGGGAATAAAACTTAGGAAAGAGAGAGAATTCTCTAGCTATACTGATTCCCAGAAAGATTTGAACACCTTATAAAGCAAAATGGCTTTTTGATAATTGAATCAAACAATTTGAATTTGTGCAAGATAAAGTTAATTTAAAAAAAAATATATAAATGGACTTAAAAATTTTGCCTATATGTACACTTAAAATTAAAAATAATATTTTTGTATATTATTACGTATTATTTAATAGTTACAATGTCTGCCTAATCTGTTATTTTTAGTAGGGACCAACATGACAGGTTTGTGTTAAACTTGCCTTGGTTGGCACGGACTCCAAATATAACTAATTAGGTAGGTATTGTAAATTTAGGAAAATTGCATATAAGCAAATTATGAAAGTCGGTTTATATATTTTTTTTTTAAATTTACTTTATTTTTCAATTTTTAGTAGTTTTGACTATTTGTCCATTCTAGAAGGTGGATTTTGTTTTCAAATTTAAATGGAACCACCCACGAGATACAGCCTATTCAATAAAAAAAAATCATTACAATATTGCGTAATATACCCTAAAAAAAAAACCAGCATATATTCTTGCAAAAATTCAAATGAATTGATTAAATTATAAAAAAAAGTTATTCTCCTTTATAAGCTTTCCGACTACTTATTAGAGTTACTGTAGCTGATGTTGAACTAGGAAACAGGTTAGCGTACCTAACGTAAGACGTTCAATGTATGTACGTGCGGCAAACGTACCAGCATACATACATAACAAGACGTTTCACCAAACTGACGCGACGCGAGAGCACCTAGTTTTGACAGTTTGGACATGCACCAATTATCTCCTAAATTTAGACAACGGCGCCGGACAGATCGTTCTACTTGTAAGATAATTCCCTTCGGTAAGTCGATGGGCAAGTTTCAATTTTTCCTTCTTTTAAATTTACGATCGAAAATTACCTTGAAAATTACACGCTTTGCTCTCTCCAGGACTCTTTTTTTTTATAGAGACTGATCGATTTACGATATAGACACACAATCGACGATCCCGCCACTCTCGCGACAATTCGCGCGATTAAAGGCTCTCGAACGCGAGGCGTGAAACTCACGCTCGTTATCCCATGAATTGTAAAATCGTCCGATCGGGGATTTAAATTCCCGGCATTTAACGCTACCGTTTCTGTCACGATACCACCGTGTCCCGTGTATATCCTGAACACACAAAGATAAATCGGTCGTTTCTCGATAAGCTCGTAGTCGAGATAAATTCGTTCGATTTAATTAACGTTTCATGAACTTGAACGAACAAAGAATACCTCGCGAAGTGGGACGTATTTCACATAGTCGAATCTCTCCTCTTTGCTGCTTTTTCCAACGAGACGTTCCAACAATCGGCAACACGCGAGACATCCATCGAATTTGCACATTTGAAGAAGATTATTTGATTCTTCGATCGAAGGATTACGAAAGAGAAAGGAAATAGAGCGATAAAAAGAAAAATCTGCTGATGCACGCAACAAAAAAAAGTATCTACGAGCACGACGCGGCTTGCGACCGACTGATGCTGGCTCAAAATCTCGGTCAGGGATTAGGATCCGAGCACACGGACGGGAGACTGGCCAAGCATTTGTATTTTTGAACACAACGCGACATTGACTTTCGTCGTTGCTGTCTTGGCATCCGTGCGTGTTTTTAACCTAGACACTTTTCATCTTCCTATATTATCACATCGTGATTGATAAACAAATCATTCAGGTCCAAAAAGAAATTGGACTATCGTCAGATTAAATATGGCCTCTAAAAGTAAGAAAATTTATTAACGTACTGCTGAATAGACTTTTTGTTACGACCCACACCCTTCTAAACCTTCTTTTTATTGTATCAAATATTTTTCAATTACTTATAGGTACTTTATTTGCTATCGTTTAGGAAAAAACAAATCAACACTGAATGCAACAAAAATATCTGAGTCTTGAATCCGGGAGACTGGTAGCCTATAGAGACAGATTGATTAGCTGACAATAACTTTTTAACAATAGGATGTAAATATTTTATTACATGTTTATATTTTTGTAAATCAAAGTCTAAAAAATTGGGTTACCAGCCTCCCCTACATTTAGCAATTAGACGACAGATAAACGATGTGTTACAACAGAATAAAAAAAAAAAAAAACAGCATAAAATAAGAAGTAGTGATATTAAATATCATAATTACATAATAAATCGGACATATCCAAGATGTTATCTTTTTCGGAGACACCCTACATTACCCAGGACACATCGGTTTCCTTCGTAAACGACAGATCGACGAATCGAATTTTAACGAGACTCCTACACGCGCACCGATACGTCCTGAATATTAGCATCCTTCCGGTATTCAACGGTGTACCGTTAATCGATGCTCGCCGATCGGCTTTAATTAAAACTCTCGTCGCTTTTCCCCCCTCTACGATAGTCTACCCTTCTTCCCTCCTCACCTCAGTTCGTCCCTTTACATTTTTACAGATGCACAAAGCGCATTCGATTAGATTTCTGCGATTGGGGAGCGCATACGCAATAATTGCCACTCGATACGTTTTTCATCGGCTATCCAAACGAATTTTCCTTTGATACCGATCGGCTTGCAGGAATTATTATTTTCTCTACGTTCGTTTGAAAAAAAAACTATAATATATACAAGGTGATAAAAAAAGAGTTCGATATTTCAAGGGGTTATAGTACTCACTGAGAGGAGTAAAAAATGTTTAACGAACATGGGTTCTAAAATCAACCCTTTCGATGTAAATTAACTTTTATTATTTATGAGTAAGTGAGTCTATGCAATAATTCTTGTTAATGTTAGTTTTTGGTTATTTTCATATCTTGAACCAGTGTATTTCTAAGCAAATTCCTCTGTTTACTCACTGTATCAAGCACTCATAAATAATAAAAGTTAATTTACACCGAAAGGATTGATTTTAGTACCCATGTTTATTAAACATTTTGTACTCCTTCCATTAAGTACTATAAGCCCTTCAAATATCGGACCCTTTTATTGATAACCCTATATAAATTTTCCTTGCTATCTAAACGATGCTTGTCAAATGTTAAAATGATTGAAAAATGATTACCCCTCGAACTATAAAAAGAAACGAAACAACCTGTCAAAATGATATTCATGATCTTTAAAATCTCTTATACGTATATACATAATATACATACCACTATTTCTCGAAATCAGTTGTAATTAAATTCAATCAGCTTGCTCTCAGTCCCAACAACGATGGTACATTGGTGTCCAAGGGTCAAAGTCATTTTCTCGCGTGCGAGTCCGTTAAGTTTTTATAATGACGCGAGCGCGCGCGCCACGGTGTAAAACGGCTCGTCTGCATAGAAGGATGGATTTCATACGTAACAGCACCGCAGATGTAAGTGCCAGCACCTTCTTACGTAACGCGAGCCGTTAGGCTAACCACCATTGACGAACCACTTCCGATCATTGAGTACGATCCCTCTCTGTCTTTTTCAAGGTCGAGATCCCCGCTATGTGTGTCTGTCGTTCTCACTCTAACGATTCTTATCTCTTTCCCTCTCCAATCAAGAGAACGCAATTGCAGTAACGGTCTAGCTCTTCGATAATCGATATCGTGCAACCGTCTAGACGAGGGAGGAAAACGTTCCACTATCGACATCGTGCTCGTACGAGCAATATCCGAGGTGTGATTCGCGAGTAACTAATGTACAAGGTATGAGAGAGGGCCAAGGTCTTTTTAGCTATTAACAGGATTACAAGATCGACCTCAAGACGAAATATCGCGGACGAGGAATCCCACTTTAGCAAATTACGGTCGTGAATTAACGTTGAATCGTAATAACCTGAGGTCTCTGGGACCGTTCGATCGTGGTCGATTCATTTGTAAAGGAGAAGGAGGTGCAGAGAGATTAATGGTGGGGGGAATAGGAAAAAGATCGTCGGTACGATAAAAAGTATATCGGTAGAGAGATTTTCATTCGTGAAGTCATCGACTTCCTGGCATTGTTATGTAGGAAATCGGTTCGAAAAGAGAGAACGTTCCCAACTCGTAAATTTGAACTCTGAATCAAATCGGTGGGGAAGTCCCAGAATTGTCAGATTTTTGGCGAACGTCAGCGATTCGAATACTCTTTCTTATTTCATTTGGAATATTCATATAAGACAGGGTTTATTGTATGTACGGTGATTATACTTTCTTTAAGAAGACAGTGCCTTTTGTTCTTTTATTTTTTGTAAATTGTTCTATAGTTTCGAATCAAAATATCTAATAAATCAAATATTAATTTAATTAATAAATTATTTTATTTTAAAAAAGTGCATTCATGTGAAAAAAGAAATAAAAATGTGTAATAAATAATTATATATTTATATTTTCAAATAAATGTACTTTTTTATTTCTCCATTATTTTTTTTTACTCTAATAATACCATGATAATTTTGATATTATGACTAACTCCAAACTTACAAATACTTATTTTATTAATGTTAATTATTAATTTAATATAAAAGCCCAAAAAAACTTTTGGAAATGTAATATAAAATAATCAAAAAATTTTAATAAAAATTTCAAATGTAACTCAAAGTCACACAGTGATCTGATTATGGTTAAATTTGGTCACCCTAATTATAAATCATGTTAACAAGAAACTTTTTTCAAAACTCAAGTTAAAACTTATGGAAGAAAGAAAAAAAGTTTGTTGCAAAGACTTAAAAGGAGGAACAGGTTGACATGTCATTCTTGTCACGCGGAGGGCCACCGACCGAAGAGGCTTAAGCAGCCGCTCCCCTCTCGTGCTTGGCGAACCACGAAGAGGGTCTCGACGTGTGCTCGCGCGCGCACGAAGGCACGTTGCCGGCCCCAGAGCGTCATCGTCGCGTGCTGACGGAAGAGCCGTCACCATCGTCATAGCCAATAGTTCTTCTTGTCCTCCTCCAACGATACACAAAGCCACGTGGGTGGAAAATAACAGCTATTTATACGACGTTATCGCCCACCGTTCTTCCTTTCTACCCCTCTTCAGCCCCTTTTCGTGACCACCACCTCGTTACTTCCTCTCTCTTTCTTTCTCTCTCACTCTTTTTCCACCTTTCGCTTCCTCTGTAACACTCGAAGCGTGTAATCGGTCGTAAAGAGATAATGCTAAAAGGGTGTCTCTATCCTTTCAGACGCATGTCGATGACCATGGTCACTGGCACGTCAATGTCACGTCGTTGGAAACTATTTCCTCATCTTCTTTCACTTTCATATAGAATAATCGTGATAAGTAGGTACGATATTTCATTTCCTAATGCATGAAATAAGATACTGTATCCTGTAATAAAAACTTACACAAATGGTAAGACAATTTACCCTGTGTAAAAAAACTACATTCTAAAATGTAACTGTGTTAACTCGTCGAGCCCGAAAAATTGCATTGTTCTCCAACTGCGAACCTAACACGCTGTGTCGTTCGGTAAAAACTTTCTAAATAGTGAAAGAAGAGAAAGACACACTTTTTCCTCGCGATTCTAAAACAGGAGACTCACGAGACTCATGCATCCGTTCGAAGTCTTGTCTCTTCGCTCGAAAGTAAAAGTTTATCGAGTGAACCCAGTAAGATGATAAACGTGGAAATGTTGGCCATGCAACGTCTACAACTTCTGCCATGTTTCTAACGGTAAGCTTGGAAATTCCCTCTACCATGGAAAGTCTGATGGCTGGTTGCCTTCGGGCTACAGACGCGAAGGATAAGCACGTGACACCTAAGAGAATTGAAAAACTCCGGGACAATGCGAGGCTCGCTCAGCCTGGGAGACCTGGGACACGATTGGTGATGCGTCTCTGTACCTGACACGCAAACACATACACAAGAGATCTACCTACGAAAGGGACCTAGAGATTGTATGCGCTTGCGCAGACAACTCGTCCCGAGGGTAGAATGATTAGACGAGAATTCCAAGAGAAACCCGTGCGCATTTTCATGGGTTCTATATAACAATCGTTTCTTTTGGAATACTTATTTTGTAGAAAACAGAATGAACAAAGCTTTTCTATCATCACTTGTTTTAATCATAGTCCTGTCAGAAAATTACAATCCGATTACTTCACGGTAATCATCAATTGTTTAACCAGAAACTCGATATCATAAAATATGTCAAAGAATTGTAAAAATGTGAAAAACTTCAACATGGAAGCTGACACGACCGAGATTACGACTACAATTCGAAAAGATAGAAAAAACGTAGCTGGTAGGAAACACCGAGAGGAGGCAAGCAAGGTCGGCATAAGATTTCGTTGCGATTTTCCCTCGACTCAGGTTACGGTGATGCTGGCTCGAGGATGGAAGCAGGTAATGGAATGCACCTCGTTCGTTCTATCGAGATCCTTTAACGGGTTTGCACGCGCGTTCCGCGCTCTTGGCTATGGAACTCTCCGGTCTCCGTTTAAGGCCTCGAGCCACTCGGAACTCGATTAAACTTGTGCGGGAAGGGCCAGCTCAGTTAGGATTACATAGAAGCACTTCTATCGAGTTGTAATCTTGACTTCTAGTAACGTACATTTCGCGACGCGTTCGGAGTTCTCTCGCCTCTTTCGATGAACCCTTTGTAATCCTTTAAACGTAATTATCGAAATGGTCTCGACCGTTCGAGGTAGTCGACCCCAACGACAACGGTTGGCAGCTCTGGTGGTGCGAGACGAACGATGTACGGCAAGCATTGGACGCGAGGAAGCTCGAGCCGCATCAGAGGATACCGCACTTTCGTAATCACTACGAACTCACGCGGAAGAACTACCTCTGTAGGAACCTGAAGCGTTACAAAAAGCTTCTAACGAAGATGGGCAAGCAAGCAGAGGCGGAACTCTGTGACTCGATGCCGATTACCTTTGAACTACCAAGCGAGTATAGGATGTTTGTCGAGGAATATCAAAAACAGTCAGGTTCGACATGGATCGTGAAACCGGTCGGTAGATCCCAGGGCAAAGGGATTTTCCTATTCAGAAGATTAAAAGACCTGATCGACTGGAGATCATCCAAAACTAACACCACGAATCAACAATCGGAAGTGTCTACCGAGACGTTCGTCGTACAGAAATACATCGACGATCCTTACCTTTTGGCAGGTCCGTATCAACGAGTAGGTATATAGAATACTACTTTTGTGTATCAAAGACTAGCGCCGTAGTGTTCTACTACGAGTCGTCGAGTCATTTTTCGATACATCAATAGCTCTCGTAAAGAGGAAAGCTAGGTGAAATCCATAGACTATATGCTCGTGGTATCGATGAAAGACGAGATCTGGAATCTTAGTCGACTGTCTTTCTATCTCTCCTTCAAAAGATATTCCTATACTTGACTAAATCACCTTCATGGATTCCTTTCCGCAAGGATACCCTTCACCGTCTCTCCTTCCGTTATCTTCCGCTAGCTGTACCATGTGAAAATATCATCTCTCTATACGGACGTCATTCTTCCAGGACGAAAATTCGATCTCCGTATCTACGTCCTGGTAACGTCCTTTCATCCCTTGAAGGTGTGGCTAGCTCGTGAAGGTTTCGCCCGGTTATCGAGCGAGCTATTCGACCTGAAGAACATCAATGATAGCAGGGTCCATCTAACCAATATGGCGATACAATTGAAAAAGTCCAAGGAGACCGAGGAAACCACCATTGATACCAAATCCAAAAAGGAAGACCAAAAACGTCGTTGCAAGTGGTCCTTGCTAAAATTCCGTGAATACCTGACCGCTCGTCATGGTATTTTTGTCGTAGAAGCTCTGCTACAACGTATCGCTGGTAAGAACGGATGAAACCTTAGGCAAATCGCAGGATATCTTAGACGAATTAGTAGAGTGGAAGGGAGTAAAAAGTATGCTAGGGGTATTTAAGTGGTTGGGCGTGAATGGAGGCCCAGGTAGAGACTATTAAAGTCAAGCCCCGTTTCCATCACGCAGGCGTGATAATGGCGAGTCTGCTAGCTGTGGAACGGGTGATGATGCAAGGTAGGAACTCGTTCGAGCTCTACGGTTACGACGTGATCCTCGACGAGAGGCTGACACCGTGGCTGCTCGAGGTGAACGCCTCGCCCTCGTTAAGCGCCACCGATACCGAGGATTATCGTCTCAAGTTCGATCTCATCGACGACGTGCTCAACGTCGTCGATCTTGAACGTCGTTTCACTGCTCGTGAGATTAGAATCGGTGGGCTCGATCTTTTGTGGAACGACGGCCCCGTTTGGACGACCTATCCAAATCCAACGATTTGTGGTATGAATCATTGTTATGCGAAGAAGCTAAACGTTTTTTTGGGTGCTCGCAACGATCGAGGGAAGCAATTGCGTCGATTACAAGAGATACTTCACGAGATGCGAGCTAAAAGAAGTGATGCACTCGAGAATTCTCCACCGAACGTCGAGCGTTCCGGGTAATAAACTCGATGATAAAGGTATAACGATAAGGAGCCACACACACCCTCGAGGCGATCGTGTTACCGATTTCCTTACCCTCTGAGAGAGAGTGTACAGGATTTATTCTATGTGTAAAGAGAAAAATGTTTGGACGTTTAAGAATTTTTGAACTTATCGACATGGTTCTATCATAAACATCGTAGTCATGGATGATGGCTCGGATAAAATGTCGAAAAAATAAACTTCCATCTAGAAATATTTCTCGCTGATATATACAGTGGGTGGTATTAATATTCTAGCACTCTATAAAGTAGAATAGCTGTTTTATAATTTAACCAAACAATTTGAATTTTTGTAATAAAAATAGAAGGATTACTTTACAAGGTATGCTGTTTTCATTGTTGAAGAAAAAATATATTAAATAAAAGTTGAAACAAATGATTTTCGAATTTTTTAAGCAACGAAAACAGGATATCTAATAAACTAAACCTTCCATTCTCTTACAAAAATTCAAATTATTTGATACAATTATAAAAAAATCATTCTGCTATATAAGGTATCCGAATATCAATACAGTCCACTGTACGTACATCCTATTCCTGTTTTACTCAATATAAATAAAGATCTTCCATCAATGTACTTTGTTCTCAATTTTTTGATTAAACGCAATACGACAATCTTACTATCAATTCGAGGAACAGATGCTTCACCTTGAGATCGCTCTAGGCGATACTTCATCGTAAGAAACGTCGCTATTGAATCGTCAGCGTTTCGTCTTTCTCGTCTAATTTAATTTCATCTAACAGCAAGATAGTAGTAGTGCTAGGTATAGTAGACGCGTCCAAAGAAAGCCGATGACGGTAATATACGTGTGTGTGTGTGGCAGTGCGACAGCTGGATGGAGCTAACGAGCACGAATTAGCTCGCCGTTGGACGAAGCAAGCTAGTAGGAAAACCTCTCCTCTGGTTCTATAAGGTTTATGCATATTCATATCCGCGCACAACTCGTTCCGCTTCCGCGAGTCCGCTCTTTTCGTTGTTCGATTTTCGCATCGGCTCCATCCCCTAGCTATCCACAATGTTACTCGGTTGTCCGGGCACACGAGCTTGTCCAAGAGGTTAGCAAAAAAAAAAAAATATCGTTGGATGGTTCATTATTCCTCGAGTGTTAAAAAAATGATTACCATAACATAGTTGAATAAAATCCATCGACTCTCCTTTCGAAACGTTTATTATCTCTAGAAAGTATAGTCTGTTAGATGTCTATCGATTCGGAGGAAGCGTCGAAACTACATTTTTTTTTTTTTTGTCCTCTCTCCATACGCCGTTACTCATCGTCCTTCTTTTCCATTCTCTTTCAACGAGAGCCTAAATATAGAGAGAGAGAGAGGGTTAGAGGAGAGAAGAGTAACTTCGGCTAGCGAGAAAGAGTGTGGGAGCTCCGACCAGAGCGAAACTGGAGTGAACTCGTTAAAATTATGACTAGGAGGGGGAGAGATCGTTATTAGCAGGGAGAACCTGCGATTCGATTAAAAACGATCGATCCATGCGAAAGAGAGAGAGAGAGGCCACTTCACCGTGCACGACTAGGAAAGTTATTATCGAGCCGATTGAAGGGGAGGGAGGGAACAGGATAAGGAAAAAAAAAAAAAGATAACGAATGGAAGAAAAATCTTCGTGACTTTCAGCAAGTTCTCGAATCAAAACCGGATCTCGAAAGGAACCGATCGCGATACGAATCGGCTTAGTCATCGTACCGTTAATTCCTTCGATTATCCTCGTAATAGTTACTGCAGTCGATAAGATAAACTGCAATTAGAGCAAAAAGTGTTGAACCGTGAGGAAAAATGATGTGATAGCATTATCGATCTTTAAACAAACCCTACTTGTTCCGTCTTTACTCGGGTAATGATCGAAAAGCATCTCTAATCAATTTTCTTCCTCGTGCGAAATAGTGGAATCCTGGGTATTCGGTTGACTGGAAGAAGAGAGGGCAGGTAGATACATAGAACGTTCGGTATGTCGGTACGCCGAGTATTCCACAAATTCTCGTATCACATAGTTACCACTCGATGGACCAATTGTTACGACGAGTAAGATGCCACCGGTAAGCTTATCTCGCTTATGCGACGTCAAAGCAAGAGCAAAGGGCCGCGAGGCCTTCGTAAAGCGTAGTTTCCAAATACGATCGATAGGATTCTACCACAGGTGGACATATGTAGTCGTTTATACAAGGTGAATCAACGAGTTTTTATATCAAACGAACAACAACCAAGTTGTTTTACATTGCGATAGAACTAGTTCGTCTACAGGTTGGTTCACCTAAATATCTTCATTATTTGCGATGACATAACAAATGTTTTGAAAAAAATAATATTTGCAAAGTATTCGTCTTGCGATACCATTTACATTGCATTAACACTAAACCTACCCATACAACTAATACTTAAATAAAAATATGTTATTTGCCATCATTAATAAATAATATTGATAACAAATTCCTATAAATTAAACTTTATTATTAAAAAAATCAAGAAACAAGAATCTCATAACCGGTCATAGTAGGATGAGTGTTAAAAATATTTATTCTGTCCTCACAAATAAAATATATATTTAAATGGACCACCCTATATACAGGAAAGCCAACATTGCAACAACTCGGTAAGGTCGATGAACGTTGACTAGCGAGCGACCTAATTTAAATTTTTAAAAACCTGACCGATGCATCGGCTGTCCTTCGAAACCTTTGATGCCTTCTGTCCATTAAACAAAAATTATTCGTTATCGATTTTCGAATCGAAAATGAGCTATACAGCTATCATGGTTAATACAATCTCGGAAACTTCGTAAAGGTTTCCCCGGAGCTTCTTTCACGCGAAGTTTCCTTAACTGCGGCTAATTGCAGTGTAAAACTCGGTCTGGGGAAAGAGAGATAGAGAGAGATAGAAAAAGGAAAAAAAAAAAGAGCCCTCTTTGGCAGAGCATCGTATAGCCTACACCCTCTCTTCATTTTTCTCTCTCACTCTCATTTTGCCTCCCCTTTCTTCTTTCCTCTCACGAACGAGGGTCGGTCTTAACGTCCTTAACCCATTTCCCGGCGGCGTTACGTTAACGCAACATAATGATTTAGCTTCCTCCTTTTCTCCTACCACCACCTCCCTCATTCTCTCTCTTCCTCTCTCTTTTTTCTCCCTGTCTCTTTTACTCTCACGGCAGAAGCCAGCATCGGTGGTCTCGCCTTTCCAGGCCCAGCCGCTAAACCGCGACGAAACGTTAACGACGCTGCTTTTTTCCCTCCCTCGATGAAACACCGGCGTCTCCTCCGTCTACTTGGCCATTAATTAGTACTTTCCCATCCCCCACCCTTTTTCTTTCGTCCAACGATTAACGAACAAAAATGGGTATACTCCGGAAGAGAAAAACGAAACTCGTCGGAGCCACTCGAGATACTATCTCCAAAGAGCGTGATAATTTTTTTCGACTACTGTTTGTTTTGGAAATGTACCGGAAAATTGTCTGATCATTGTTAGAAGGATTGGGGGAGCGATTTATGGAGCGGTGAATTCGTTGGAAAGACGAAACTATATTTAGTCAGGGATACTGTGAGATTATTATCGTTGAAAATGTACCAGAATAATGCACGTGTATATTAATAGCCTTTAGACGATGACCAAAAATAAGCTGTGACAAAACATCAATGTGATACAGCAACATAATTAATCCATCAGCAAATAATGTCATATTATAATATAATTTATTCACTTATTTTATTAACGAATTATGAACTTATTTTATTAATTTTTCTCGTAATTAATAAAGTGGCAAATCAGATTTAATACAATTTTGACAAGCTAATAAATTCGTTTCTACTTATTTGACAAATCGAAAAAATGAAAACAAAATGCTTGCTGCTGACCAAACATAAAATTCTGCTGACCAAGTAATAAGTATTTTATTTTAAGTACACATAAATATTAAGCTAACCAAAGATGCGTTTACTTGCTAACAAAATCCAGTTTGTCTGATAACAATCTATCGCACCTAAAACATAGTACGATACTCGAACGATTTAATAACAGTTTTTTTTCTTGCTAACCTAATATTTAAATAGCATATCTAATGAATAGTTCACCATATTTACACGGTTCCTATAATTTGACGATCGCTCTAAGCCTAAAGTATGACGAGGACTATCGCAATCGATATCGAAAATACACGACACTTGCACTGTCATATCGTAAGCACGTTATTCCGTACACGAGAAATCGAGACCAGCTGGCTCGGTTCTGCAACACGACAGAGAGAGAGAGAGAAGGGAGGAAGAGCGTAGATAGTAGACCATGTCTGGTACGGAGTACAAGTTCGATCTATTCTTATCGACTCGAATATCGAGTATGCTCCAGCTATCGATCACCCAAGGTACCCTACAACCACGTGATCCCACACAAGTATACACATTATGTATATGTACTATGGTGAGGAGGCTGCTGTCATCTCGAAGCTGACGTTACTCGAGTGGTCTACGAGAGGAGCATTCTTTCCGTCCTTTTTTTTTTTTCTATATACGTACCTATATGTATGTATATATACATAAATATATGTGTGTATTTAGTTAGTATACGGAGAAATCGGCGAAGGTAAGAACAATCGATCGAAGATGGCCCGTTACCGATAAGGAAAAATAAATTGCCCGTCTCGAGTTCCGAACGCTTCTCCAACGCGAAGAGCAATCACGATGAAATCTCGAATACTTAACGCGCGACTCGTGTGTCTCTTTTCATCCACTTACGGAAAGAGGAAATATCTTTGCACCGCTTCCTTCCAGTTTTGTCGATAAGACTAAATATACGCAGAGACTAACGAATGACTGGTTTTTATCAATAGAATACTCAAATTTGATGATTGTTGTTTACTTGGCCGTGAGTAATGTTGGGTGACATGCAATCAGGCGATGCTTTAACATTTAATATTTTTTTCTTGGGCTATTGATAATGTTATTTTATTTGTTTTCACATTTTAATAATAAATAAAGACTAAAGATTATATCCAATTCATTCACCTATTTTCTCAATGAAACCGTGGTAATTGCCAACGATAGTCCTGGATAACCACCAGTAATATAAATACACTAGTGATAAGAATATAGTCTTTATTACTATATTTTAAAAATAATAAAAACTTTATTACGAATACTCAGGGTGAAATTAAAAAAAAAATTCGCTGGCAGTCAACGTGTTAAAATAAAAAAAAAGAAATAAATACTGGCATTTAAAACATTAGCTGGATTTCCTACACCCACTTTAATATCGTAGAATTTTGTCAAATCCCAAGAGAATTATAAAAAATCATCAATTTCACCGTGACATACGCACGATAAAATGTCGATCGGATCGATCGACCAAACGCGTTATCTCGTCCTTTCAACTTTCACGGCATCAGGACCGATCGAGGCCGTTGCATCCTTTTTTTTTTTTTTATCGAATTAAACGCAACACGGAGAGAGATTTATCGTACGGTCGATCGGTCACGCTTTCGGAAGGATCTCGCTTTGTGAGAGTGAGAAAAAAAATACGTACTAAGTAAAAGTACGATCGACCGTGAATCGGTGATTCCACTTTTAAACGTATTATCCACGCGTGCGCTTTGGCAATTCGAGCGATAACGCGTTTCCGAAGGATTTCTTTATCTCTCTCTCTTTTTCTTCCGCGTCAACGGCGGAAGAAATCCGGCAAATGGCGTTATATCTCGACCCAAATTGGAATCGATTCGACCCTTCGTGAAGCTTCCGCCACTCTACGGAACTCTCGGTCGCTCGTTCGCGCGGGAAAACCTAGCCGATTCAAATTTATGTACGGGCTGGATTGTCGTTTCTCTTCGGCTCCTTGCAAATGGAAACTCCCAGCACACATTGACTCTCTTCTCTTCTATTAAGTATATCCTCGAGCTAGAGCGTAGCTTCAGGCAATTTTTTTAAATCAATCCTACCCTCGGGCTTACCGAGCCAATTTTTCTATCGAAACTTTTTTTTTGTCTTCAAAAGAAAGCTCGGGCAGATTTCCAAAAGACAATAAGGAAAAGAACTTTTCTTTATTATAAGAGTTTGAAACGTAAGATTTGTTGAAATAAAATGGGATAATAAAGTGAATATAGATCATTAAAAAAAATTCCGACTCACTTTTTTTACCAAATAATTCTTAGCAGCAGGTTTATAAATCAAGATTACAAGATCACCGTGTACATGTTCGAGGGAAAGCAAAATGAGAAACGTCTCCTTACGTTCCATGAACGATTACCGACTGGAAGTTGTCGTTTGTGCCGGCCACTGCACCTGTACTCACACTTACTTAAAACATCATTCTTACATATAACACACACACAATCATATACAAGTATACTTTTCTACCCGGTTTTCGCGACACACGAGACTCGCGATGGTCATTAGTGTGTTCGTGGCGGAACGTTCTTCGCGCGAGCGTGTTTCAACCCTACAGATACGTTATATACTCGAGGTGCCGCGCCCATTTCCATGCTAGGATCGACTAGTGGAATTCAAGATGGAGAAAAACGAAGGAACGGAACCTTCTTCCAAAGTTCCGAAGAAAAACCTTCGAGGGAAGGCAGAATATCCCGTAGAAGAAGTTCGCGAATCGGATTGCTTTTCGGTAGCCAAACACGCTACTATCTCTATGCTTCGAAAGCAATTTCCACAGCTCTCGAAACGATTCTTCATCCGACTTCACTTCGTCCTCTCTTTTTGCTTCGACTCTTCTCACGGATGCAGCCGGCGCTTAAATTCACGCTCTCGACAAGAACTCGTTTGTCGAAGGAACGAATGAACGGACGGTTGAATCCGCTTAAGACTGAATATATTGGGTTTTAACGAGGATTCTCGCCAACCATGGAAAAGATCCAGAAAATATATATATATAATCCGTTAAAAAAAAAAATCATACGAATGAGTAGGTATCTGTAACATAGAGATACAATGAGAAAAACGTTGGAACATCCTTCATCGAAGTCCTCGATTGTCACAATTTCAAAATATCTAGCATACCTAATTCTGTTTTTACGCGATAGATATATTCTCAAAAAAAAAAACAGATACCAGATAAAATAATCTCATTAAAGTATACAATTTTTGCACACTATTTTCATTTAAATATCTTATATGTTTATGAATAGAAAATTATATAAGAAAAACGAAAAAAATACTAATTTAACGAAAAGAAAATTCATATACATGGTGTTCGGTTCCAGGTGTCCAAGCAGAGAACTACATGTACACATCAATGACTCGAGTAGAAAAGTCTAATACCATTTTTCGAAATTTGACTTAGTTAACGAGTTATTAGCGAACAAAGATTGACCAATTACAGTGATTAGCGAAGAAAGACGGTTTTTTACCAGAATTTCGACAAATAATATTAGACTTTTTGACTCAAATCATTGATGTGCACATGTAGTTTTCCGCTTGAACACCGGGAACCGGACATCCTGTACATATTAACAAAAGATAACAATAAACAACTCATTTTTTAACCGACTTCGAAAAACGAGGACGTTACTCATCAGGCCATTGGCAATGTCACTTTTTTTTACATAAAAACTGGTAAAATTTCGCATAAAAACAAAACCAGGTATACTTTTGAAAGAAACTGTACTCGGCATCAGCGAAAGAGAAGACTCCAAACTAAAGACGGACTTCGTAGAAGCACCATTAGCGCGAGTGACTTTTAGCGAAGCACGCACGGGGTAATAACACACCACCGGCTAAAGCAGGCAAGCAAGCAAACAAGCAGACAGACAGACGGAGTAAGTCGGATATCGATAACGCGAGAAACACGCGTAGGGTGGAAAGCTCGTTACGTGTCGATGTCCTATCGTACGTGACACCTCGTACTATACGGAAACACACAGAGACGGTGATTACGAGAAGTGATAATCCAGTGGGATACCAAAGGGATATCACCACGATATCTTCGAGCTTCGATGTACACGCACGTGTAAACCGGATCCGATTCGGTCGATCGGAATGAAGATTTCCCGTTGGGAATAAACTAGAGTCCACGATTAGCAACGATTAGAATGCCAGCTTGGTATTTCTGTCATTTCGATTATTTCCTCGCGGTTTGTCGTGTCCCGGACGTTCTTGGTAAAATCGTCGCCAAGTAAACCACTGGTGCCGGTCTTTTAGAGAAAAAAAAAGACACTAAAAATGAACGATAGAAATAAAGAAAACGAAAGTAGGATAAAGAGAAAGAAAGAAAAACAGGATAGAAAATGAAAGAAAATTCCTTTCTTTTGTTTTTTTTTGTTTTCTTTGCCACGAATAAACTTCGCTTTTCTTCTTTTCCACCGTCCATTTCTGGTGCCAGCTCTACTGGCTCCCAGAGCGAGGAAACAGCTTACAGCGAATGCAGATATATATCTTGTTGCTGAGACGGTATTCGCTTGAGAACACCCGCACACCACATACGCGCAACGATCGAACTACCCTCCTTTCTTCTCTCCTTGCATTTTACGTTTCGTCTTACGTGTTCCTTTCCACGAGACGTCTCGGAAAGCCTCGAAACCGTTCGATGATCTGGACCATTTTTCTCGTAAATCGCTCGATTTACGCGAGTACATCGGATAGCTTGGAAGCTGCGTTTTCTCACGTTTTAGAAATTCCTTAGGGGAAAAGGGATGTAAAAAATCGGGACCGATTTTGTCGAAAACTTTGCGAAGGATTCTGAGTTTTTCTTAGTATTCTCTCGACGCGTATCTTGGGCTTTCCCGAAGGCAAAGACGCCGCCGTCGCGTGACAACGAAGACGTTCTATTTTCGCTAAAACGCGTCAGAGACCATCTTTCTTCTTCCATTATTGCAACTGAAGATTTTCTTTTTCTCGCGAGTCTCTCTTTCGTATTTTTCTAAGTCTTGAAAATGTTTGGAGAAAGAGCCACCCACGTAGTCTCCAACTCCCTTTTCCATTCGCTCGTCTATCATCTCGTCATCTTTCTCTCCCTTTTTTTTGCTACTCTCCCTACAATGTCCCACCCAAGCAGAGACCATTTAACTTCCAACTGTAAGCTGCTCGATCTAATCTAATCGACTTAAGTATCGAGATACGACTATTCCTTTTTTAATAACCCCACCTGTCCCTTTGACGAAATTAGCAATTTCTCGACCAAAATTTCCCCTTTCCTTTTCTCAGAATGAGAAAGAGAGGGAAAGAAGAAAAATAGCAGTCTTCTTTGTAACGACACATTTCAAAGAAGGGATGCTGCGAACAGGAAGTTGAACTTTCTAAACCTTTTCTAAACCACCAAGATACGAATGAAGGGTAAAAGAAAGAGAGAATAGAGATAAGAGTAACTGGATGATGCAAACGACAAGAAAAATGAACTCTTGAAAGAGTAGAAGTAGAAATTCAAACGCGTGGCACTAATTGTAAGACTATCCGTACCGTTGAAACGTAATTCATGAGAAGTCATTAAAATACGGAACTCGTAATAAGAATTTTAAAGAGAGTCTCTCTGAATATTTTCGTCCAATTCGTCTCTCTCTCTCTCTCCTTACTTCTTTATGAACGTCATAAACGCTGGAGTAAGCGAGAAGAATCTTCAAGCGCCCTCTCGCTCTATCTCTGCCTGTTATCTTCCTTAAGTCATTTAAAAGAAGAAAATAAGATTTATGGGACACGATTAGCGAAGCGATCCAAGATCAATTTTTTGAATATCTCAACGACTTGAAATAAATGCTGACATTTTCGAAAAATTATACGAAGAAGGCTATAAACGTGTTGCAGTTTAATGATTCTCATATGATATTCATAAACTACATACAGGGTGTTCCATTTTAAGTTTTACACGTAACAATTTTTGAGCTATTCGTTATTTGAAAAAAAGGTTTCGTATCGAGCTTACTTTGTTCCGAAAAGGGGACACCAGCTTTTGTCAGCTTTTGTCCAAGTTGAAGTGTCTACGTAAATGACCTTGAACCATTTGCGAAATTCGAATATAGTAAACCATTGAAAAAGTTATAAAATAATTTGTAAAATGTTATTTATAAGTCATTTATTACTTCCCTAATAAAAGCAAACTCCAAAATAAATATAATAAATATTTTTATTATAAATATAATAATATAAAAATATAATAATAAGATAAATAAAAACATATATAATTTCATTAAAAAAAAAACAAGAGTCACATTCCATCCTACCAAAATTTACAAATAGTTTAGGAAGTAATGATATATGAGATCCAAGTCCAAAAAAAACGAAGATGACCAGATCAGATTACAACCATAGATATCATTAACTTTTATTCTCAACTCAAAATAAACGACAAACACCCTGTATATGTACATCCTCGTAAAGTTCCCAAGTCAATGTTTCACCTACTGACATTTAAAGAATTTTTTGCTCAAGTCTCAAGAAAAAAAAAAACAAATTTTATTATCTATAAACGATTCGATGTAAATCAGTGAACGATGTAAGCACGAACGTGTCCTAGCGTTATCGCATCTCAGAACTCGGCCAACTTCTTTACCCGGAAGATCCAACATGGCGACCATTCGGCAATGAATTAAAATTTCATGAAGGAAACGTTGCTGGAGATCGGCGTAGCGGAGTGGAAAGAGACGTTCCGCTACTACCCGCAAAGATCGATAATCGAGACGGAATGGATAATTTCCAACATCGATGGATATTCGATTGGAAGGAGAAGAGATTGGGAAGGAAGGGGCGGTGGACCGAAAGATCGTGGCATGGAAGCATCGATTCGCTCGACTTTCTCGAACGGCTACCTCAACCTACCTTTCATCTCTATCATGCGTTGTACTATTAGCAGGATAGAGGATAGGTGCACGTCTTCGAGCGTGTTTCCTTTCGTCCAAAACTAGTTACTGCTTGCGATATCGGATTGTCCGTGTATTCGTGTATGGGTTTACGTGTACGTAGGTTGCATACACGCGGCATCGCTTTATCTCTAACGAAATTGCCTTGCAAACTGGCCGACCAACGTGCTTCCTAAATTCACTGGAGATAGAGCATGAGGGAAATGT